>JAZDUH010000383.1:7462500-8062500 GCA_036419115.1 Scarus forsteni | reverse complement strand
AACAGAGAAGGAAAATGGCTAGAATCTAAACAAAACAATGTAAAAGTAAAAGCACTAAAGAATTCATCAAACACAGAAACTACCTACTAGAGCTGGTGAAACATGGAAGACGAATGACCTAACAAAGACAAAAGGAAACAGACTTAATGCACTGGGAATAAATCGAGCACAGGTGAGTCAATCACACAGGTGGAGGGAATCACAATCAGAGGTACACAAAAAAGAGGGCAGGAAACACCAAATGGAACACAGGGCTTTCAAAATAAAACAAGAGACAAGGGGAACAAGGTAATAAAAACAAAACAAGGGAAAAAAACTTAATACAAACCTAATCGCACCTTAACAGTGTTTCAGAATAATCAAAACATCCTTTTATTAGATCATAGTCAAAAATCAAAAAGATTATATTCTTCAATCATAGAGAACAAATCTTGAAGCACAAATAAACATATTTTTCAGTTCAGACGGTTCTTTTCTTCAGTATTTTATCATTTAAAACAAGAAGTTACAAAATATCAAGTGTCTAGACTTTCAGTTTATTGCTGTGGTCCAAAACAATAATCATTGTTTAATCTTACAAATGAAAAAAATGCCTCAGTTAACAAAAAATAATATAGTCACACACATTCTAAATAATAAAACCTTTTAAAGTAATTGATTGTGTAGTTAATAAGTATTTAAATTTGAGTTGTTCTTTCTTTTGACTTTTTTAGCGTAAAGCATCGAGACTTTTTTAAAATCAACACTAAAATAAATGTCATTGATGTGCACAGTGTCATATTACCCTATTTCTTATTTTACCATATTAAGAACATTTCTAGGGTTTGCCAGTTTGTTCCTCAGACGAATGCAGAGACTGTTATTCATGCTTTTATTACTTGTAGAATAAATTACTGCAACGCTCTTCTCTCTGGTCTCCCTATAAAGTCAAAATTTCAGCTACTTCCAAAACTCAGCTGTACAAATGCTTAGAAAGACCAGGAATTTAGCTCACATCTCTTAAAGGAAAAGTTCGGTTCCTGCAGCTTTTACATTGTTTATAGAATGAAGAACAACAATATACTCACCCAGAAGGCTTTCCTGATGCAAACGGTGCTTCGGGAGATATTTAGATCCAAAATCGAGCAGCGGACACCGATATAATGGTAGCCCGTAGGGCATAGATCGCCGCTCCTAAAAACTGCATTAATCGTTCAAAAACTCATGTTTTTCACCGATATTCCATCATGATTTGCTCCGAAAGGACCGCCATTGCAGCCTGTGTCTCTCCACACAGCGCTGTGTGGCTGAACTAACCTCTGAACTGACGAGCTGTTTACATGCTCTTTGCGCATGCGCAGTACTCTCTGGAGCGTTGCGATCGCTTCCTTATCTGTATATCTGTATACTGTGGCTCCAAACTGTAAGGACGTCCATCATATTCAAAGTCCTCCTCCACAACATCTTCATCCCATAGACATTCGTCCATTTTGCACAAAACTGGAAGAAGAAAGTTGATTTGTAGCTGCCGATCTTCCCCTGAAACAATGAGCATGCGCGAAGAGCATGTAAACAGCTCGTCAGTTCAGAGGTTAGTTCAGCCACACAGCGCTGTGTGGAGAGACACAGGCTGCAATGGCGGTCCTTTCGGAGCAAATCATGATGGAATATCGGTGAAAAACATGAGTTTTTGAACGATTAATGCAGTTTTTAGGAGCGGCGATCTATGCCCTACGGGCTACCATTATATCGGTGTCCGCTGCTCGATTTTGGATCTAAATATCTCCCGAAGCACCGTTTGCATCAGGAAAGCCTTCTGGGTGAGTATATTGTTGTTCTTCATTCTATAAACAATGTAAAAGCTGCAGGAACCGAACTTTTCCTTTAAAGACCTTATGTTAAGCATTACTTTGAGAAAAGATTTTAAGGGTCTTTTATTGGTTTTATATTGATCTTTTGGGTTTTGCTCCTTTCATATCTGATTAACTTTTACGCAGTTGAGCCCTCACAAACGCATGATGAAGCGCATTTTCATTATTGCAGCCCAAACAGTCTACCTGCAGACCTGAAAGTGGCTCATTCTGTTCGTATTTCTTAAAACATACAAAAGACCAGCCTTAGTTTTAGCTTTCACAGCTACATTTTACATCCCTCAAGTTCTTTCTTCCTGGGGCTGCTTGGTCATTGCAAAAATCCTAATTAGGATTACTTGGGCAGATATTGAATCCTAATTATTAAACATGATTATGCAGTGATTTCAGAACATACACCTCCTTGAATTTTAATTTAGTATCACTATTAACAATAAACAACAACCCAAAATGTAAAAAATGAAAATACCAAAACCATAAAGTATTTAAAGATAAAAAAGGCAAAATCAATGCAATAAGTGGCACAAGAATTGTTTAATCTTCTTCCCTAACTACCAAGTCCATGACAGTGTTGTGAGATGATCTTGGTGAACTCTGAAGACAGAGTTCTCCCAGGAAAGGCAGCCTTGTGTTGAGGTCACCATGCCCTCTCAGCCTTCACCCGCACTGTTTACAGCATCCGCAATCAAAAACTCATTTGGTGCCGGGCACAGGATGGACAGGTCAAACATAGGGCTTAATACAAGACATTGACCAGGAGGACATAAGACTCACTGCCTTAACGGACGATCGTAAAAGACTGTCTCCATTGTTTGGAATGGGGGATGACCAATACTCAGCCCATTAAACCCAAAGGGAGGACAAGACCCCCCCTCTGTTTAATGACTTTAACCAAACTGGCCAGAGGTGACCTCTCAACCTCCTTATCAAGCCTGAGGCATTTGCCTTCTTAAAGACATTCCTTCAGCCAGTTCTCTACAAGCATCCCCAAACTCCTCTAAAACCTTGTATACATGTCTGAACAATATGATAACCTGATGTGTTGTGAAATGTATGCTGAGTCCAATCCCGGTGATTCTAGCCCCAAGATAAACCAAACTGGAATCCCTTTCTTCAAACCTAAACTCCATTTTCCCCCAGCAGGAAAACTACGACGGACCAACAGTGCCCCCTTGTGGAAGCACTGGCAACGAACATTTGCAAAGTAACTCCACGTTACTTTGCATGTAATGAACTGTTTTGACAATGCTTGTGTAAAGTTTGTGTGTTATAAGCTTCCCAACCAAATAATCAGTGTCAGGGAAGTCTATGCAGTATAGCTTGAATAATCTAGTTATTAGTAGTGTTGTTACATTAGTATACATATATAAATATATAACCTTTGAATCTCCTTTTTATTTTGATAGTAAGTGTTTGGTATCAAAATATTCAGGATGTGATTATCTTGTTATTGGTTTCGGTTATATTGAGTGATTCCCAAATTATAACTCCCTATTGGTAAAACTTAAGCTTATCAAGTTTGTGAAAGCTTAGACAGATATCCGCCCCAGTGTGGTCAAAACCACACCCACTTCTAGAGTTTAAAAAGCTGAGCGCGGAGCCTAGACTTCTTCTCTGCACTGTAAACTTTTAAAACTTCCGCTCTTCTTCTTCCGCTCTGTTCCCGACACTTTTCCTGTCATCCTCTTCTGTGACGTCACTTTGTTCCGCGTCTTCGCCTGCCCGCTGACAAGATTTTTCCGCTGACAAGATTTTTCCGCTGACAAGACTTTTTCACTATTTTGCAAAACAGCAATTTTTGCCGTTTTCTAGCCTTGATTCAATTTTTCTTAAAGTGTTCCCTTCCTTTTTAATGAACACTCTGCCACCATCACTTTATTTAATTTAAGAAGTAATTTCGTGTGGCCAGCGAACATTTCTTTTTGAATTAATAAAAGTAAACTTCTGAACGAGACGAGACTTCTGCCGACGCCGTGTACTCAGCTGAACAGACGAGAGCACCAAGACTCCAACTCCATCTGCATTCCAGCGCAATCCTTGCCCCGAGATCCTCAGGAGCACCAGACGGGTCCAGACTGCCTTCACCCCAGCAGGCCGCTGTATCCATCCACACCTGGTGACTTCGGACTCGCGACAGACCAGCGCTACTCAAAGTAAGGCCTCTCCTGGACGTTCAGCACCAGACGGGTTGGTGTAATTAGTCTCGCTCGCTCAATCAGATAAAACCCCTTTTCCCCCTTAAAACGCTTACGAAATAGTCCATCAAATTCCTACCTCAATTCATCACTCAATATAACCAGGTCGAATACAGTTATACGTTATTCTAATCCTCACCAAAGAAATATTATTTTCTCACCTAAGTTTCATATCATGCAAATGTACTTTTAATGCCTTTTTCTCCCTTGGGAGTGTATTGTTCTGTTTATTATTTCATCTCGTTTCAAATAAATCCTTCATAGATTTAAAGTACTGTTTTGGGAGTGTGTTTTGAAAGTCAGACATCCCTGTAACGAAAGCTCTTCCCTTCAGATTTAAGGTCGATGAGAATAGAGTGTGAGTTACTCACTCCAGTCCACTAAAATTAAACTTAACCTGATCAATAAATTAATCAAGGAGTAAAATTTTGCCTATTTTGTATAAATAGGATGGTGCCCGGTTCGAGTGTTTATTGAATAAATCAATAATTAATTTCTACAGTCATAGCAAAATAAGACCAAACAAATGATCACAACAACAGGTAGATGGAAACTTCTTTTTTTTTTTTTGGCTGTGCATGCAGTAACAAGCAAGGGGCAGGAAGAGATCGCCCGAAGGTAGTAAGCTTGGCTGAAACATTTGGAGTCAGTGGGTAGTGTTAAGGTGCGTTCACACCGCAAGCGACCCAGCTACCAAAATCGCGTCGCCCACTGACATAGCGTCACGCGTCCATAAATACCTCATTTTGGTCGTCTGCCGTCGCTCGGTGACGTCACATCCATTCCGAGTTTCACCGCGATCATATCATATATCACATAATAGGATGTATAAGCGGACATTATTCCAGGTGTATCCTTTTCATTCACTTATCAAACAAAACACTGCAGCTGATGCCCTGCAGCAGCATTATCTGTGAGTTTACCGCGGTCCGTCTAGGCGGAACTCATGTCCTCACTGACATGAGTTCCGCCTAGACGGAACTCATCCGTCCTGTAGTCCAGATGAATAATGTTTGTCTAGGGCACCGTCACACGTACACTCACCGCTGATTGGCTGATGCTGCACAGCCACACACGACATCGCCTGAATAGATCAACTTTTTTTTTACTCTGACATCGCGCGACGAGTGAAGTGATCGTCTTGTACGCGGCCGTCGCATCGCGGGTGGGTTAGCCCCGCCCCATCGTGGCTGTACATTGATTTTGAATGGAGAGTGATCGCCGAGGTAGTACAAGTAGCGTCCGGTGTGAATGCACCTTTAGGCTGCCACTGCCTTCAGTCATCAGAAACTCAAAATGGCCCTGTTTGCTTGTAGTTACTTTGTTTTTGTTTTTTTAATGCATTATGTTACGTTATCTATTTGACTGAGCTTAGTACTTAATGAAAAAACTGTTTCAAAATCACTGCAGATGTGCTTTGTTTTGTTGACCTACTCACAATCATTGTAGACTGGAGTTGGGAAATGGATTTATCCAATAACAGGCATTAAATAAGGCTGATCCAACTGCGCTGGAGGGTTATGGTTTTTTTTATACTTGATTACAAGGTCATCAAAAATGGAAAATCTCATCTACTTGCTTAAAAATTAATTTAGTGCCTATCCCAACATACTTGAACCAACCACTCATCCTATTGCCTATAAAGAAGGGTACAGATGTTTTCTTGTTGAACTGACTACTCGTGCATCGCTTGGCTCAACATTCTTTATTTCTCCCATTTATCCGTTTTGTCTGATGGAATAACACTCAAGCAGCATGAAGAGAATACTGTGGCTGATGCTGTAGCTCAAGAAAATGGTTCACACAACTGGGAAATTTAAAAAGAAATAGTCACAGAAGGATCCATCGTAGAGTTACTGATTATCACAGGCAAGCTTCACTGTCCTCAAAAGCAAATGTCCTCACACTGCAGCTTCAACACCTTTCAAACATGAACAAAACCCTGGTGACACCTAAATCTGCATTTACCATCTGAGGCTGGTAAATGGTAGTAACACATAGTCTTATCTAGAGGTCACTCAAGGTCACATTTCTGCCCTTCAAGGTATTGGTTCAGCTGCTTCCAAATGCCTTCAGTCAGGTTTTTCTAGATACGATGTTACTGTGAAAGGAGACAGTTTATGGAACAATCTTAACAAAGACACCAACTAATCTGATTCAGACACAATATTTAAAAACACAATCATATCTGGAATGTCAAGACAATATGAAGGAAAATGAAAATTAAGTTTTTGTCTGGTTATACTTTGTGGAGACATTTATTTTTGTGATCTTCTTTGAATGCTCTAAAATGAATAATAACTCAGTACCTCATGATTGAATGTGAGCCTGCATTGGCCTGAAGCTATTTTATTTGTTATTAATGTCTATTCAAAGAGGGGCAGACAATACCACATTATTCTTCTTTCTGCTTCTTTTCATTCAAAATTTTCCATTTTATGTTTACATTTATTTGCTTTGTTTGGCTGATGAAAAAACTTGATATAGAATAAGGAAAAGACTAATAACTCTGGCTGATAAGACCGCATCCGACCAAGGGACAGTCTTAAATCTCTTTCTACACTCTGCCAACACACTTGCATTCAGTTTGGGCTCTCACATTGAGGGTCGGCCACATTTAGTAACATCTGTGTCTACCATTGCAAACCTCTACAATAGCTATGAGCATATTTAGGTTTAACAGATCATGATGCTTTCATCATGACGCAGTTTTAGTAGCTGAGACAGTCGAAAGATCTGACAACGCCTGAAAAGTTTCATATTTCTCTTTAAGAGCCTATTTCATTTTCAATGTCACGGATGAATTTATTTCTGCAAAGTTTTTACTTGAAAGGCTCTTGTTACATTCCCTCTCACATCATTCTGTCTTAACTTATTTCTTGTTCAGGTCTGCTTTTACCATGTCAGTCTACACTGGCTCTGCCTTAAACATTCAACTTGTAAATTACAAGTAAAATACATTGAACCAGAGTTGGTCAATTAATCAAGTTGCAATTTCATTACAACACAATCTCTGCCCTCCCAGTTATGGAAACTGAGGATTTAAAGATTAATGTTCCAGAGGGTATGATGCACTTGTTAAGTCTTTTTACCCATCTCTTCTTATTTTAGGTGTCTGTATCTTTAACATATGTGAACCTATTTCATTTTAATTCATTGCTTGTTCCATAATAAGCCCCAGGTCCCCCCAATTGGGGGACAAGAGGCAAGCTCTTCAACAAAATGCAAAGAAAGTGCACTAATCATGTAGAAATATAGTCATGTTGCACAGCAAATTTCTCAGGAAAACCCCTCTACAAACACACAAAAGACATTTTTCCACACACCAAACACAACTCTGACAACAAACTAATTATCCAATAAACCAGTGTAGCTCCATCTCATCAACACACTCGCCACATTTCTGCCAATAGCTCTATGCTACTAGGAAACTCAGGAAACCAACAGCTAAAGCAACAGTAAAAAAAAAATGACTTGTGTATAACAAGAAACACAAATCTGTCTTAGCTTCTCTGTTTTGTGATGAAATGTCCTATTTGAGAGCTATAAACGCAGGATTCCAATCATACTAAAACTCCATGTTATGACACTACAGAACTCCTCTTCCTATCATCCCTTGTGTCGTGGGAGGGCTTCATAAGTGGAGAATGCAGCAGCATTCAATTGAATCACCCCGCCTTTGCTTCCTTGTGGTTGGTCAATGGTGATTTTGGTGTGGATTTAGATAATACCTCTTAATTATATTGGCTATGGCGATTCCATGACTGTGTCAATTTCCCAAATCGACCAATCCACTGCTGAGATATTGCCCTGCATGTTACAATCCATGTGAGCAGGAGGCCTTAATAGAGATTTTAGACCTCTATTATCACAGTTTTTTGAATTGTTTGAGGAAAAAAAATGTCAGGACAACAATCCAGAGAGGTTATTCTGTGGAGGAAGTGCTGTATATGCATTTTTACAGATTGCATTCTCAAATGTGCTTTTTTAGTTTTGTGGAACTCAGTATGAACTAAAACCTGTCTAATTTCCTCTGCTTCACTTTATCAGTGAAGCACTTACCAGTGGTCTTGGCAGAGGTTTTGTTCACAAACTTTATTATTCATTTTAAGAGACTCAAAGCTTCAACTGTATTATTCCAAAGGGATAATCACTATAATAGTGTATTTTTTAAGGTGAAAAGGAATCTTTCATTTATGCTGTGTGTCATCTTCATTTACGCTGACCCAGGAACATTAATGCTGATATTCACAGACCTTAACAAATTTCAAGTGTTCCCTTTATTGTGATACCAAAATAATTTAAATAACCTTGTAGCAGAAATATACTCTCTTCTATGGGTATGTTATTTTCAAATAAAAGGCTTAAAAGAGGGTGTGGTTTGGTTCAAAAAGATAGCGCTAAAAATTTAGATACAATAAATGCAAGGAGCATATGCTGTAAAGCCAGCCTGTCAAATTACCTTCAGTAAATTATATTTTTCTGTATGACATTGCCAAAAAAAACTTTTAGATTAGTAATATAATAAAATGGAAAATGAAAATAATAACAATCAAACTAACAATGATCGTTAAAGTATAAATAACAAAGCAGAGCAGACTGCTCCATCTTCATCATAGTCTACAAAAGCTGTCTTATATTATTACAAGAAAAGATGTACAAAAATGCAGAAAATGACACAGACTCTTTTAACATTTAGCTGGGGGAGCGCCTCCAAAACTATTCTATTTTTTATTTATTTCCTGTAATGCAAGTAAAGTAATACTCTGTAATCTACGGGAAGAGAAAAGTTTGGTGTTGGCGATATTTCTTTGAGTGCAGAGTAAATCAAACAAAGTCAAATCCCTGAGCATGCACTGTTTGTAGAAGAAGAGATGAAATTTTATAAACAGGGTAAAAATTATTTGTCAAATATATAGATGTCATCACAGCAGCTTTAACTCTGAACTGGTCACTATGAACTGTGAACCTGGAATTGACACTTAATGGTGTCAATAATCCCACCTCTACCGTGTACCAACAAAAACATTACAACGTTATAGTCTGTGTATAACCTATGGTAACACATTGTAAGTGAAATGATGGCACTGGCCACCAGCTTGATCCATCTGTATCCACTGGAACATTCCACGACCGCTCAGTGTTAAAGAAAAACTGAAATTTCAATACATGAAAAGCGTGCCTTTATCTTTGGATGTGCTGTTAATACACTTTATTTTGATGAACATTGCACATACAGATAAACACACTAATAAAGTCCCTGTGCTCTCATTGACCAGCTCTTAATAATCTTAGACCAGGGGTGTTCAAACTATGGCCAAATGCAATATACACGACTATCCGATACCCTATCAAGTTTTAGTAATGAATGTTTCAGAAGTGAGTCAATAATAATCTTAAGGCTTCAACAATCTCTTAAAGTTTGTCACCTTTGTGTAGTGTCCTTTGTTTTTGTCTATGGGTATAATAAAGATGGGCAATGTGTCTTTTTAACCATTTCACTGTCATCAAGACCAGGGGCCGGTCATGTATCTGCAAGGACCAACCAGGGCCCGCTGAATTCTAATCAGCCTTCCCAAATCCTAAGCTTTGACACCAGTAAGTATGTTAAAGTGGCCCAGTCATCTGTGCAATTTCCTGCATGTGGCTCTATTTCTGTCAGGATTCAGGACCAGAGTATAACCAGGAAAACAAAAGCAGGAGACCCAAATGCAGATCAACAAAAATGAATTATTTAACTAACCAAAACAGGAGTCAAAAGTCCAAAAGTTCAAATAGTACAAACAAAATCTCTAACAAAGTAAGAAATCAAAACTGGGCAAACAAAGTCCAAATAAAAGTTTCTAAAAAATCAACCAAAGCAGACAAATTAAGAAAACTCAAAACTTACACTGAGGCAGAGACTGCAGTAGGAGAAGGAGACAAATGAGCCCAAAAAGAGAAGGGGAAAACACAAGGGTGACATATATGAGGTGATTGGGGTTGATGAGACACAGCTGGGGAAGAACTATAAGGGATCGTGTGAGACTAGACAGGAAGCAAAACCTGCGAAAATAAGGAGAGGCTAGAGAACTTGCAAATTAAAACAGAAAACACAAAGACAGGACATGAAACGTGAACAAAACAGGTAACTTTACAAGGGCCAAGAGTCGAAGCACAAGACACACGAGACAAGAGGACAAAACCAGAATTACAAGGAACAAATGATATAAAATAAGACAGAACAGGGGGTAAAATTACAACACAAGTAAAAGCATACAAAACAAAACAGAACTATAAGTATCATGACAATTTTAGACCCTTTTATATGCAATAGATTATGAAAATGACAGAGCATACATTGTTACATATGGTTAAATGGTTAAATCAACTCTCTTTGGTGTGGATCCATATTGAAACTTAAGAAGTATTAGCATTACCAATTAAAGTGTAAGTGTGGATGTGACTCTGCAGACTTTGCTGTGTTTTCAAGTAAAACAAAGAAAATTAAATTCACTTCAAAAAGTTACCATTTAGAAAAAAAATAACTGTCAGGAAAGAAGGAGAACAGTTAAAACAATGGAGGTCTTTTTTTTTATCTTAGTGGTGGACAAAGTACACAGCCTCAGAGCTTGAGTAAAATGATCCCTCTGATCTCCCTCCAAAATGTGGGGAAATCACTCACTGAAGTTATGTCTTGAGTTAAGTGAACTTGAGTATTCAAAGCACTTAAAAATATTCCACATGTTCTATTTTCACAGTGCAATCATGAACACAGCTCTGTACGTGCATTCTGCTGCACTATACTATATTAAATTAAACTAAGTCATGCAATAGATTTTTATTTTTCCAGATTTAAAATGACAGGAACAACTAAAAGCAGCTGATCGCCAGGAAAAATGTCAGTCAGGCTTTGCACAGTAAGAAAATATTCAGATTTTAAACAGCCAATTTGGGAGACACACGGTCATTTGAACAAAGCAATGTAGCAGCACATTGATTTTCCTGCTGCCTTACTTTTTCACAAGTTTTCCTCTTTTTGCTGCAGTATGAGCAATCATATATAAAGAAAAAGCGTCTCTATTCATTCTGTTTTCACTGATTCTGTAAAATATGTAATGGCCCTCTGATGTCAGAATTTGTGCTTTATGCCATATTTCTGCTGCCCAAACTATTACTGATCATTTCTGACTGAGAAACGCTGATGTCAGTCATACTGTAACATTTAAATGGCTCTAATACAAGGATTTTTTTTAATACCGTCCTGGGTTAAAGAAAAAAATCTCTAAAAAAGATTTGAATGCCCCCATTTGATAGCTTTTGCAGATAATTTTTTTGATTTTAAAAGAATATGCTGCAATAATTAGGGCTGATTTTCTGTCAGCAGATCAGTAAAACAGCATTTTAAGCTCTTAAAGGGTAGATAAAGCTTGCTTTTACTCTTACTTTTTAAATTATTTTCACTGTTGGCATAAATTAGTTTTATATAGGCATATCACATATCACCAAAATATTATCCCAATAAGTCTTTTATATAGCTGATTTTTTTCACCCGCATTTTGAAAATGCAGTTAGTCGTTTGCCTGGGCCCTCTACATTTGCAGTAAGCTACACGTCTTCTAGTTTTGCTTCCTTCCCCAGTATTCTCTTCCTGCATCCCTCGGACCATCAAGAGCCAACGTGTGCTGAGCCGTAGACATTTGTTGGGTCTTCATCCATTCCAAGGCTCTCCATTATGGCAGTGGTGTGGCTGACAGATGCAGACGGCGAGGTTTCACCCGCAGGCTGTAAAGCATGAGGCCCAATGTTCCTTCCAACAGAAGTAATGGTCCACACCTTTAATTGTCGAGGGCCGTTCATCTTCACTAACAATAGCGGTAAGCAGTGGCTGTGGGAAAGAAAGGCAGTCGTGTCTGACAAAAGAAGTTATTCAGTTCTAACGGCAATTCATAAGCAGGGCCAACATGGAAGACTGTTTGGGGTAAGGAGTGTAGCAGACACAATGGTGGCACATAATCAGTATTTCATGCTTATTTTTCTTCCTTTTGCAAAGGTTTTTTTTTCGTGAGAAATGAGGCAGTAGAATGTATACTGCGTGTCGGTTATGGTAGCAGAGTTTGTGTTATCAAATGATGTTCCCTGTATTATGGGTGCTGCAAGCAAGCTAGACGAGACAGACTTTTCCGCTTTAGCTGCATCAGAAAGGAAACAAACAACAGATCTCATTTGAAGAATTGGGCAGTTTGTGATGGTGATCTTTGTCAGGTTTTGATGCATCCTCATTATCCCATTTAATGTCAAAACATCATTTGATGCTTTCCTGTGTCTGCCTTGTGCTTCTTTGTTCCTCAACGGCTTCCAAAGAGGCAAAACTGCTGAGGAAAATGCACCATTGATGGGTCACTAGTTTCCTGTCTGACTTTGACACATAAAATAAGGAACAGACAAGTGTAGTTACCAATTTAAAGCATGTTGCCTGGGAAAGTTGAGGCCCATTAAAATGATAGATTGCATGGGTGTATGCAAGGGGATGCTGTGCACCCACAAAACAGTCTAATTGCATCCATTCCTGTATGAAGTCCACAAATGTTGGATCTGGATTCTCAGGCGTATTGGCAGCAAGCTGCTCGACGGCAGACGACTGGCTTCAAACGAGGAGCGAGGGGGAGGGATGTAAAATCTTGACAAACAGCGAGAGCCAGTGTCCACATCATCCCTCGCCTCTGACAGGCTTCCCCCATGCATGAATTCAAAGCTGGTAAAAACCATGGCTGGATTCATTTTGATCTGACATCCATCATGTAGATCAGTGTTGTGGTTTCACTGTACTGTGTCCACGATAAGATGTTTTGGCAATCGGCCCGTGACATCTGTTAGAGCCAGTCAAGAGAAACTGGGACCAATTTGGCATTTCTGTCACAATTCATTGTTCCCTTTTGGCTTTGAGCACAAAGAGAACAAGTCAGACAAGGACTGAAATTACCCCAGAATTTAATTACGCTGTATGTCTGGGTTGAAAAATTAAAAATGGATACATCAGCGACTGTACATGAGGCTTATCATATTCATTCTTGATGCAATATTTGCTGCTGTTGCATCAGGCTGATGTGATTCTGTAATGTGCTCTGGTTCTTTCCTCCTTTTTGTGCTATTTCTTTACCCCAGAGAGCGTTGCAAAGTGGAAAATTGGGAGGGACTGCAGTTTTTTTCTCTTTTCATTTGTCAGAGGGAACCAGAAAAGGCCTTGCAGCCAGTTGCCTTTGGGATAAATGGGTTTTGTGTACTAGTTTAAAAGCATTAAGAAGTAAAATACAAGATATGCTGCAATATTAATGACTCTTAGAGTTGCAGACTAGACGCTATCTGAAACTTGTTGGTCCTCAAAGAGGTTGGCACCGAAAAACCAGAGATGAGCCAGATTTTGGTGAGGAGTAAAAAGGATGCTCAGTGTCAGATTTTGTTGATATCCAACTGCAATTTCAAGAGTCATGCACAATATAGCCTGTACTGGTAGTACAAACCAGGACAGTTTTTTTTGCCTTCCTTTTTTCCTGATTTTTTATAAGGTCACTGTGAAAACCAAATCATTTTAGAAAAAAAAAACAAGACAACATTAATCTAAACTATAAATTATAAATTAACTTGTTTTTAAATAGAGACAACCAGGCTACAGACAGCACTGTAACAACCTGGAGTAAAAAAAATACATCTGTGGCTTACTAAAAAAAGATGTGACACTTTCTTTCACCTCAGAATTAGAATCAAATTGCTTTTTAAACAGGTTTACCCTGAGATAGGGAAGCCATAACCAAAACATTGAACCTAAGGCTCCATATAATGCAAAATACAAGTCTAATATTTCACACAAAAATTCACTCAAGAACACTTTATAAGTTTGCTTGTGCAATAGCTAATCAGCCAATCACATGGCAGCAACTCAATGCATTTAGGAATGTAGACATGATCAAAACTGCTGATATCCTGGGGTTTTCATGCACAACTATCTATTGTTTTAGCAGTGAATGATCAGAAAATAAGAAAACATCCAGTAGTGGTCAGAAATAGTTCAAGATGATAGAAAGGCAGCAGTCACTCTAATAACCTTTTGTGACAAATGCAGGAGATCATTTCTGAAAGTACAACACCTTGAAAGTTTTAGTTGATGGGCTGCAGCAGGAGAGAACCACATTGGATGCCACTCCTTCCAGCCAAGAACAGGAAACTGAGGCTACAATTTGCAGAGGACCTCAAAAGGTAAACAGAAGAAGATTGCAAAAATGCCTGGTCCGTTGAGTCTTGATATCTGTTGCACAATTCAGATAAAAGGGTCTGACTTAGGTGTTCACAACATGAAAGCGTGTGTCCATTCTGCCTTTTACCAGTGCTTCAGGCTAGTGATGGTGTAATGGTCAGAGGTATGTTTTTTGCACACTTTAGGCCAACTATTACCAATTGAGACCATGTCCATCCCTCATCCCTGATGGCTACATGGCTACTCCCTGCAGAATAATGCACCATGTCGCAGAGCTGAAAGTTACCTTCACAGGCAGGTCAGGTCAAGTTTGGGAGCACATACTTCGTCAGCACTTCACCACTCAGCTGTACCACATTCATAGTTTGTTGCGGTTACTTGCAACAAAGTCTAAGTACCCAAGGATGCCGACCCTTTCAGCTGTATTACAAACTGCCCTAACCAGTGGCAGTTCCCCAAGAAGTCAGCTTGGATCCCCCAAGTTAAATTTGGACTTGAATTGACCATCCTTGGTTGTCTAGCCCAAGACCTTAAGGACTAACACTGCCCACAAAGTCAGGAGATGCTAACCTAGTAGGGAAATTGTAAAATGTGGTTGATGAGTCCATTGGCAGTATAGATGGGCAGTGTACAAAGTTGCAGTGACTCTGTGAAGCTGTCATATCAATTCCCACCAAAATCTCTGAGGAATGTACAACACCTCCTTGAATCTATGCCAAAAAGGCTTAAGGCATCATTGAGGCCAAAGGGGTTCCAACCTGGTACTAGCACGGTGTATTTAATGTTGGCCTGTGAGGATTCATTAACAACCTGTCTACATACTCCCTCAACACTTGTTCCACCTTTCAAAAAAAGTGCTCAAGCAGACCGTGGAGATATACTACCTCCCATACACTACCTAAGCCAGATGTTGTTTTTTCAGCCCATTATTGGTTCTAGTGGAAGGAACATGTGTAGGCATGCTTGTGCAACCACAGTAAATGTTAGAGCACAGCACCAGAGAGCCAAAGCCACACTGAGTACTTGAGAGGGGTGTGGTGAGACACAGAATGACACTGCCTGTTGTGTGGGGCTGAAATAAATGTTTGAATGCCAAATCCAATATTTGGGTAGGTTTTTAGATGTAATGCTTTTGAAGCGTTTTTTATAA
Source organism: Scarus forsteni (assembly GCA_036419115.1). Classification (NCBI taxonomy): domain Eukaryota; kingdom Metazoa; phylum Chordata; class Actinopteri; order Labriformes; family Labridae; genus Scarus; species Scarus forsteni. Next base: position 8,047,074 of record JAZDUH010000383.1, on the reverse strand, counting down.
CTCCAGTTATTTTTTTCACTTGCAGATCTAATCAATAAACCAAGCACAACACCAACAAATATGACCTCAAAAAGAATATTTTTCAGACTTGCATAACCCACAGTAGACTGCACCAGAATGTTTATACATGGTGTTCAAAAGCCCCTAAAAACATCATAGAGGTTGGAAGTTTAAAGAAAGATATTTATTTTGTATGTTTTTCAAATATGTACCACAATTAAAGGAAAAAAAAATTGGTGCCCCATGCATTTGAAATGGGCAAAGATTTGAAAACTGTACAGTGTGCCTTATACACTGTTTTACAATTACTGGAAGGAGGTCGGAGGGAGAAAATACTCCCTGTGTTTCTGCATCATCTTGTTCGGTTGAGGCATGGTGGCATGTGTGCGGAAGGCGTTAGGCAGATGGGATGTGTCTGATATCTCTCACTCAATGTAATGAGACGAGAATGTGCTTCACCAATCTTAGGGCTCGTCTGATGGCAAGAGACACAGTGCCCACTCATACGGGAGGGATCTTTCCCCTCTTCAAAGATAATGAGATGACAATGTATTCAACTATCATTAGATAGAGACGGGGGGGGTTGGCAGGGGGGGTGAGAAAAACATTGTGCAGCACTTGTCTGCTTCCTTTGATCAGACTGACTGTCATTCTTTGTATCAGCACTGGACTGGTGAAAAGCTGGGCCAACTACTTCATCACTGTCAGCATCGGTTAAAGGCTGTAGTTTACCGTGTAGTTCCTCAAGAAGGGGATTTTTCTGCTTTTTTTTTCAGCTTCACCTGAACAGCCACACACACCTGTGCTTTTGGATGATGTCCTAATACCTGTGTGGTATGTTAAATCTCTGCGAAGTCAGTCGCTTAACAAAAAACTGTTGCAGTGTAAAATCAATTTGCCGTCACCTGGGAGGAGAAGACGCAACATTTTGCCTGACACGGCGCTCCATAGCTGGGTGTCAACAGTGCCATGTTAACAGGCTTATTTAAGCAGGCTTGACGGGACAATCTTATTCTAAGTTGACAGTTTGTTTTGGCACTTGTAGCGGGATCCATCTTGTCTTTTGTCCCCGCAGTGAAGATGATCCCTCGCATGCTGTTTTTTTTTTCTATCTTTTACTCTCAGTCTTTCTTCGAACACTGTGTTTTGACAAATAAACCATCCAAATCCCTTCTTTCAGCTATTCTTCAGTGAGCATGAGGCCAACTGATCCGTTCTGAAGTTATGATGCTGCTTTGACAGCAAACAATTATGCAGCGTTTATTTGTCTGAAAGAAAGAAATGTGTGTGGTGAAAGCTAAAAATTCTGAGACTGTAAGATGTCATTTTTATAGCGCAGTGATGTGTTATTTTTGAGATCTTTCATTCCACCTCGATCCAAAAATATATATGGTGTAAGAGAACAACCTGGCACATAGACAGAATGTCTTCAACCAACAATCAATATAGAATGATGTTTGCAACTCGTGCTGTGCTGTTGCATCTTACTCTCATCACTTTCCATCTCTGTTCACTGTCACGAAAAGAAAGAATAAAAAATGAGGGAGTGCTGCTCCATCACTCCTCAAAAAAGTATCAGAAAAGAGGCAAGGAGCAGGGCTCAGAAATAGAACAATCTGTCTACATTTGTCACACAATTACAAGAGATTGTTCAAACTTTTGCAATGCCAAGATCCTTTTAGAACCTGACACGTCGTCTCTTCAGTCAGAACTCATCTCCCTCGTCTCCATGCTTCCCTGAAAAACTCAGCAAGATGCTCATTTGAAAGAAGGGAGAAGCAGGCGCCTTAACATCCAATTTCCCAACATTTCATCATCGTGTCTCAATAATTATGCAGGGTTATTAGCTCAAGTATTTGTCCTTGGCATTCTTAATGCCCGCTGACATTTATTATGAACAGTAATGGTATTGGAGATCTATGATTTGCAGTGGTAAGTGTGGTGGTGTTTTCTCTGCAGTACAAGAGCCCCCTCTACTGATCATTACTGGCATGATTACATCACCTTGAACTCAACATGGGTGCAGATGTGTGTATGTGTTTACTGTATGCTGTTATTGATTAAAACCCTGGCTCTCAAACTGAGCAAGATAAACCCTCACCAGCATAAAAACAAGAGTCTTGGATTCATACATTTTTAGCTTGGTTGTACCCTTTCATGGCAAAGTACCCAAATTCAGAGCACCCATCAGGGTGCAACCTGCTACCCTCCCGCCCCCCAGACTATAGCCTGACAGCTACTTTAACTTTATGTAAAGAAATAGTTTCATACACTCTGCTAAATGTATTTCTCTTAAAGTTAAGCAAACACTTTCTCTCTGAAAATATGAGCAACTTATCAGAACTTAGTATTCTGTTTAAAGACAAAAAAAAAATACAAGTGCTCTGAGAGGACAAACCTCCGCCAGGGCAATTCTAACATTGTTGGATGAGTTATTAGTGGAAATGTGGCATTCTCCGTTCTCACACTGTTAGCAAATATGCCTTGAAAATGTCCTCAAAACCAGTGTATAGCTTCTTGAGTTAGCTTACTAACAGTAAACAATTGAAATGCTGGCAAAAACACATTCGTCCTTGTCTTTCCCATAATGTCCCTGTTAGGCCAAAACCTCTTATCACCATTTTTTTTTTACTATTTTATTTTTTCAACCAACAGACAAAACCAAACAGTCAATCAATCCTGACATTTCTCAGCCTGAAATCGTAGGAGAGTTTAAAGGAGACATATAATGCTTGTTTCTCCTTTTCACTATGCCAGACCAGGATGCCTGTAAAGCATTTCTGCCCTCAGTACAAGTCACTTAGTTCCTTCATTGCCCCACAATTGCGTTCTCAAAATCCTCATTTTAGGCCATTATCAAGCTCTCGTTGAAACACTCGGTTCCCAGGCTGACCTACAGTAACCTCGCAACGTCACAGCCCTTTGTGCTCTGATTGGTCAGTTCTATCGGGGGTAGAGCCAGCCTGTCCTTCTTCTTCTACTGTATTTTCCGGCAGGCTCAAAGCAGTGACCGCGTATTGAGTCCCCCTACAGGCCAGAGCAGGTAATGAGTGAGTGTGAGCTCGGGAGCTATATACTGCTGCTGGACGAATGTGTTCCTCGGTGACGGTTTTGTGGCTAACGGACATCACAGAGGAGGAAGTGTTTTATCAGATTACTCCAATAAAAAGAAATGTACCTCGTGTCGTCACGACGATTTAAATCTCACGGACATCTTGCAATGACCTACTTTCAGAGGCATCAAATCTCGTTCTAGGATATCAGAAAAAATACAATCTCTCATTTTTTGAAAATTAAGGGGGTGTAAGGTCTTGTTTTTAAATTTATTATATTATATGTAAGTATTAAATCATGCATCAGCATGACATGTCTCCTTTAAATGTTTTGGTGTGATCAAAAACTTGGATTAGACTTTATCCTAAAATCATATTTAAAAAAAAAAAAAGTAATTAATGAAGAAGAATGACAAAACAACTTTGCACTTTGAGATTTCTCAAATCAAATTGGATCATGTGCTGGTGGTGGGTGGATATGGGCGCATTACAATAATCAAACAACCTAACAGGCAAAAAAAAATAAAAATAAAAAGTCATCATCGGATTCTGTGTCTTATATTAGTGGTCTTTAATGGTTTGGCTCCTTCTTTCCTGTGTGACTTTTTCAGATTCTACTCAGAGACACTAATAAAAATCTACAAAAAAAAAAAACCTTTGACACACCTTTCTGTACTCTTCCCCAAAACTGTTATCGGGCATTTTACTTTTTTTCTGTGTGAGCCATGAGTCAGTGGAACATGAAGACCTGCAATTCAATCAGAAGCTTAAAAAAACATTCTAAGAAATCTGCTGAAAGATATTCAGTTGAGTAACCATTGAACCTCCCTTTATATCAAATCACTGCTTTACTTTGTGTTATCTGCATGTGGGTGTGTATTTGTTTGTCAGTTGTACTGCTTTGGGTTGTCATGTTACATGGTTTAAAGTTCTTTTGTTGTTGTTGTTGTTTGCTTTTTTCATTATTTTTATTAATGTTTAATTTGTTATCTTCCAAACAACTTCACTTGTAAATTAGCTCCAAGCTAACTCTGGCACAGTGTATTTAATTGAATGTCATTATTTTACATTTACCTTGCACAGACTTATGCTACGGCCACACCGGACGCGAATTGGCGAATTTTAACGCGCGTAAAGCCTGTAACGCGCCGCGCTTAACGCCCGAAGCTGGACGCTGGACATTTTGACAAGCTGTGGGACGACGCGCGTCCGGGCGCATGCGCAGTAGAGAGCCGGAGCCGGTCGGACTCAGTGATGACCCGTGCAGGCAAATCCAGCTGGAAACGAATATTTACAGAACTTACCTTCAAAACCTGTCTCCTCAGCGACTTTCACCCAAGCCTGCTCCTTTTGTTCCAGTCTCTGTAGAGGACACACGCCGAGTAGTTTAGCTCCGGATGATAGCAAACAGCGCCGATAACCCTCTCCTCCATCTTTGAGAGGGGGTTTAAGCAGGAGCAGGAGGCCGGGGCGTCACACATTATTAAATAAAACCTGTCTCCTCAGCGACTTTCACCCAAGCCTGCTCCTTTTTGTTCCGGTCTCTGTAGAGTATACACGCCGAATAGTATAGCTCCGAATGATAGCAAACAGTGCCGATAAACCTCTCCTCCATCTTTGAGAGGGGCTTGAGCGGGAGCAGGGGGCCGCGGAGCGTCACACGTCATCAAATCAATGACGTCGGGGGCGAATGTCATCGCTGATTGGCTGCCGCGCCGCGAACTGGCGTCGAAAGTTCAATATTTTCAACTCGAGCGTCGAGGCGTTTGGGGCGTCAAAACGCCTCGACGCTCCAAACGCGCCGCGCCAAACGCGTCCAACGCTCCAGACGCGCCGCGCCAAACGCGTCCAACGCGCCGCCCGGGGCGAATTTGCGTCAAGACGCGTGTTTGCATTGACTTTGTATGTAATCTCGACGCGCGTCCAGGCGAATTCGCGTCCGGTGTGGCCGTAGCATTAGATCGGCCCCATTATAATATCTGTAATCAGGCTGATCCATCTTGTCAAGCTATAATTTCTTCCAAGAGTGGTACCTTTAAAAAAATACACTGGAGGAATAAAAAGGAATATGTGAAAAGATTTTGCTAAGAATCTCTGAGCATACTCTAATTTTTTCACTTAATAGCCACAGCTTTAGTGAACTATAATGGGATGTGAATAGGCTTGCTTATAATAGTTCTGTAAGTGATATGTAAAACTTCTGTGAGATTTAAATTCAAGTTGGAATTTTTGTTTTATTTCTTTGGTGTCTAAGTTTTCAATCCGACATTGATACAGCATGAAAATTCTGATACCCCAGGTTGTTTTGTGAAATATATATCTTTAACTTGCTTATATGGCAGTACAAACAAGCAGAAAATGACATTTGGTTTTTAGGAGTCATAGAAATGGTTGATGTTAAAGCAACACACTAAGACATCACAGGCATTTTCTGTCTTATGGCACACCTTGCTCCTGCACCAAATACCCTTTTCCACTGCATACATTCGGGACCATCTATCTCAGCACTGTGTTTTTTCAGACATCTTTTGTGTGGTCAAACAAAGAGGAGGAATCCATGCTTTAGCTGATGAGCCCGGCAACCTGTGTCTCTGAGCAGAGACAGGCAATCACAGCATGAGGGAAAACTTCTCCAGCACACAGTCGATTCAGCAGTTTTAGTTTGGCGTGAACACAGAGTGTGTCCACTGCAAGAACTGCTGAACTAACATTGTGGTACAGGATTATTCCTTCAATCTTTTGTTCTGGGTTTAAGAAAAATCTATGAGTGTAAAGAACAGATTTTTTAAGCGTAAAACATTAAAATGTGTTTGATCTATCAAGGCTGTGCTTGCCTACAGGACATAATACACAATACATTCTTTCTTTTCTATTATCTGACCAAACCAAAGGGACATACAAGTTAATAAGGGGCTACTCATTCACAGCCCAGCTTTTGGAGAAAGGTGACTACGTTCAGTCCACGCTTCATTCTTAAATCCAAAGATGACAAGTTTGCTTCTTACAAAAATGTCCAAACTCTGCTCTGAACAACATAAATCCTTTGCACACTGAAAGCCTTAAGTACAGTTTTAATAGATCTGCTCACTGGACCCTATGGCTCAGGGTAGAGGGGTGAACTTTAGAATTGGGTCTTAGACTTTAGGTTGCTGCTTTGGAACGTCCTAGTTTAAAATACTTTACTGCAGCCAGGTTCAAATCAAGTATTTTTTTTTAAATAGGATGTTTTTGCCATTGTTTGTTGGTCCATTTTGACTGTTTGTCTGGAAGAAAACCTTGTAAAAAGTTAGGAACAAAATTTTAATGGGATTTTTACCTCTGCCAGGATGTTATGTGATTGCTGGCATCTATAAGTTAGTTAGTCTGTTCGTTCGTTCGTTCGTTCGTTCGTTTCTCTGTTAGCAGGATAACTCAAAAAGTTATGGATGGATTTTGATGAAATTTTCAAGATATATCCGGATTGGGACAAGTAACAAATGATTAAATTTTGGGAGTGATTCGGATCCAGTATGATGAAAAATGTGATTTTCGTGAATAACTACTGAACCAAAATAGACATCATTATGAGTCCAATTCCTACTGGTACATTTTCATGATCATGGAATATAAATATTTGGATGAAATAAAGGCAGGACTTATATTTATGGTGAAAGTCACAATATGAGTGAGGACTGTGTGCTGGCGGTGGTCTGCGCTCTCTGGGGGCATTTCTGGGAAAGGAATATTGCTAAAGGTACAAGAAAAGACTTATTGTATTTAAGTGGTGATCCAAATACAGAAGTCAATCAATTTTTTTTCAAGGATTTGTTAACAGTGCCATATAGAGCAGTACTCTACATTTCTGACAAAAACTCACCCAATAATATCTGAAAAGCCTTGACGGAGGTCTGTGCCATCAGAGCACTTTGCATGAAAGTCTTGGCATGAAATCCCAGTCAAAGCTCAGTCTTAAATGCAACCAGCCACCTACCACAACTTACCACTGTGACTATGTTTAATCGCTGCCACATTATCATCAAATGCATAACTGCGTGTTGAAGTTCACTGTTGTATGCATGAAGATGAACCCAGAAATTCATTAGTGATCCAAACTTAAAAAAAAAAAAAACATACATTTACTGAGATGAGATTTTACTTATCATTCTTTCAAAGCAATCATTCTGGACACTCCTCTTGACCCACCACTGTACCCACCACTGTACCTGCAGTGTCCAAAACCCTGTGCAGTAGTTCTGTTTTGTTTTTGTCCACACCCATAGATGGTTATGTTTTTATGAATAAAATCAGTAAGGCAGAAGTATGATATAATACACGATAATGATGCTCCCATTTCAAAGGTTTCCAAGCAAAAATTACCAACTTTTTTCAGTTCATGTCAGAGAAGTGCTTTGGCTATTGTTTGCATTACTGTGATGCCGAACTTCAACTAATCACAGACACAAAATACATTTGGTCGGATTAAAGTGTTTAAAGGTGCTATGAGGAGAATCTATTACCGGCGAAATAAAGACTCTGCTACCCATGAGCACACGTGCCGACTGTTGTAATGCTGCGTTCCAGTAACCTTGGAAATGGGAGTGACATCATCTCCGACTTATCGGCGTTCCAGAAAAAAACATGCCGATCTACCAGGCTATTGTTAGCTGTTGTTAGCACGCCCTGCGTTGTTGTATGAAGAATGTGATTATCACTATGGCAGCATTTTTGTAAATATAAGTCTAACAATACTAAATATACAGCTGATCTAGAGCAATACACCCCAGTCAGAAGTGCAAATAAATTGATTATTACAGGAGCTAAATAACTGTTCACACTGGGGGCATCCATCTTCGATCGTCAACTCGGGGGTGGCGAGGTTTCACTGAGTTCCCAGTAGGAAATTCAGACTTCGGGGAACATTCCAGTTGCAGTTTCCTACTCGGAACCCAGAAATTCCTACTTCTGACTACGACTGGAACGTACCAAAGATGTTACCGAAGCCAAAGCGTGTGTTTATTGTGGTAAATGCAGTTCAGACCTTCCTCAGAGCTCTGCATTGCTTGACAACTTCTTTTTCCAACAACTTACAGGATGCAAAGCGACGAGGTAATGTATCTCTTTCTAGTTACATACTTTTGATGTGTGACAACAAGCAATTTGGAAAACTTATTATCGTAGTTGTAGCTGGCTATATATCGCTACTTACAGCCTGGTGCTCTAAGACGTGTAATATAAATAATAAAATGATATAAATTTGCTCTAGTTTTAATTGTCTTGTTCCTGAAGTTGAGTATCCAGGCCAGTCCAGCCCTGTCCGACCCGACCAGAAGGCTAAGAAATAGCATTTATAGATAACCTATTTAGATGCTATAAAACTCATCTTAAAGTGTGTATTTCGATCAGGCATGTATCTAAAAGTGAGACTTTTTTGTTATTACTTAGAAACTCCTCACAGTCTCTTTAATGTATAAAATATCTTTTATCAGGTTCAGAATTAGAGTTAGAATCAGCTTTATTGGCCAGACACTCTTGTAACAAAATATGTACATCCAACGTGTACACAATAAAAAACTATGTTGGGGAGTTGAACAAGTTGAAGTGAAATGTTTTTTTGTTTTTTTTCCATGGACAGAAATACTTGACCTTAAATGCTCATTTTTTTTTACTTTATGATCACAATATTGATGTGTTTCTTGAAAAGACCATAAGAGGCCAATGTAGTTTACATAGGCCTATGTTGCTAATGACAATTTGATTTAAAAAAAAAAAAGTGAAATGTGGCATGATGAATTTACGCGAGTCTTACGTACAACACTTAGTGGATTTTTTTTTTTTTAAACTTTTTTCAAGTAATTAAGGCCATACTTTTTTTTGATGGCTTGAAATATGATGGCTATCTGAACTTGTCAGGTATAATGAGATTTGTATGACAGAAAAATATTGCAAATGTGCTTATGTTCATTAATTTTTGAGAACACAATGCTGCTTGTCTATGAGGCTCGGAGGCAGATTGTCTCAAACAGATGATTCATTTAAATTTGTCCTGTACATAATGAACAATTAGAGAGAAAATTTATCAGAAATATTCAAGGAAGGGTTGTTCTTTATGGGCTACAATAACCAGCACATGAATAAATTAAATATGTTTTCTTATGATCTTCTTTAGAACTGTTACATGGACCACTCTGTCTGCTGTGGCTGAAACATTCTGGGAGGTGAACTGAGGTGAACTCTTTTATCTCTTACTGATTTCCATTATAAGATCTGACATGAGGAGATTCTGATAAACAGTGAGTGGAAGAGGTTTATCTCCAGATCAGCTGAGTAATGAATTTGCAGCTAAGCCCCCCCCCCCCCCCCCACACACACACACTTCAAAAAGACAAAAGATAAAGCAATGCCAAATATGTTGAGTATTCTGAAAGACCTACAAGTCTCAAAGTTAAAACAATAGATGGACACATGAGCCAGTGTTTAGTATGCAAAACATGTCCAAGTCCTTCCAAACAAGTGGGCTGAGGGTTGGGTGGAGGGGCTCTGAAACTATTTGGAGGGTAAACAACAAGAGAGGCAAAGGCAAGCGGGAGCATCTGGTCTTCAGTCTGCTGATGTGGAAGCGATATCAGCAAACATGCTTGCTTGATTCATGTGACGAGAGGAAAGCTGAGGTTAATGTCGACATCAAAGTAGCTTCAGACTCTTTTTAGTCAAAGTATTGCTGAATTTACTTAAAGCAGAACAATAACAAAGTAAAAATCAGCCCACTTAGGGGCTACATTCGGTTTCAAACATGGATTTGAACATGCAGAGAAGACTGAAGAAGTTTTATTTGGAGGTTTACATGCTGTACAAAATCATGAGAAGAGCATAAAAAGTAATATCTGGCCCAAAATTCACAATATAACATATATAAATTGGGTTGATAAAGTTTTTTTTTCTTGATTTTGTAAGCACAGCAAACTACAAATCTAAAAACTCTAATCAAAGCCACTTAAAAAGAGAATTTCATAGCTGGAAGATTGATAGGTTAGCATTTTCACAGCTAAAACTGAGATCTAGGTGGATGTATTGGTCTGATTCCTGGTCAGTTCATCTTAAGTCAGGACACTCCATCAGGGTTGTTGCACAGACTTGAGAAATCTGATTGACATTATTGATATCATGAAGTAAACACAAAAAGTGTAAATCAGCAACCTTTTATTTTATTGTTTATTTTCCTAAAGAGTGGCGCAGGGGCAAAGTACTTTTGTAGCTAGCCCAGAAGTTGGTATCACGCTGGTTCCCTTTCCATTAAAGCTTTAATTTCTTAAAGGGTTTTCGAACATTGCTGGTTATAGTTATGTGGTGACAAATCGTTTGTTGAAACTTACATAATTTGTACATGGTCAAAAATATGAGAGAACAACCCACCCATTTTTTCTTTTTGGAAATATTAAAGTTTCAATTTTCTGTTCCACCCCTACTTGTTACTGCACCTGTCTATTAGCTACTCTTTAAAATTAGAGTAGGACTGAAGGACTTGAAAGTATTTAATGCTAAGAAAGTAGAAATTGTTGCAAGTGTAAAATGACTAAATGACACTTATGTATATAAAGTGTCCACTTTTAGACACAATGGGCTAAGTGAGACTTTTGTTCAGTTTGACAGCATAAAAAAGCATTGTGATCCACTTTGCTGATAATCACTGACATGTTCCAGACTGTTCATTTGAAAAAAAAAGACTACCTTGTCAGCACTTTGCAAGTACGGGACATTATATAATTTTGGGGGGGAGGTTCTTAAAATGATTTGTATTAGTTATTTTGAAAAGGAACAAGCTGTTGAATATATTTGTAACAAAGAAAGTAGAAGATAATTTTATGGCACTTGTTTTCATGTGTCTACATTTTGTGCACAATGGGCTATGTGTGGCTTTTTAACAGTGACACAGCACAGAAATATGAGTAAAATTTATATGTTTTTTCTCTGTTTAATCATAAAAATGCCAGCACTTCATAGTTCCAAAATGGCTTATGAAGAGTTACATTTATAGAAATAAACATGTTATCTGCATTTATGAAAAAAAAAAACAAAGTTTGTTAAAATATTAATATGGTGAAAGTATAACCTGTCTTTTTAAGATGTAATGGTTTTATTAGCTTTCTACAGTTTCCCCACTTTTAGATGCAGTGTACCATGTGTAATTTTTCTTCAGTCTGATATGAAGGATTAGACCGAAGGATTTTTTGAAAGTTTCCACGGAAAGAAAAAGAGCCCTTGCCCTAGACAGATGTTTTTTTTTTAACTTTGCTTATACATCTATTGAAAAGAAAACAAATCATTTAAATATGTAAATATTTCTGATGAGAAATGAGACCAATACCCTTCTTTAGATTTGAGATTTGCTGTGACTGAAAGGACAAGATCATCTACATGACCCCAAAGGCATCATATTATTAAAAATGCATAACAGACAGTAATCTTTAGGTGAGCTTGTAGAAATAAAATCAGCCGGCATGCCCAGAAATCAAGCCAGTAGAGGACGTAATTGACAGTAGTCTTTAGAGAGCGCTGGTTTAGGCATGAGTCTATTAACACATATGAATTAAAAACAATCTGTACAGCAATATGAAATATCAATATGATATATTTTCTGTAATTCACAAATTGTAAACTTTTATTTGATGCTTAACAAGACTTCTAAGACAAGCAAATGACTTTGGTGTTCAGTAGCTACAGGATCATTTAAAAAAAAGTCCAAATATTTGATTCAACATTAAAAGTTTGTTTTGTCTGTTCATCAAATGAGCCTGATACACTCGTAGACCTTCAGTGTTCACAGTGGTCTTCTTCATTTAGAATAAGAATAGGTTTTGACCACGCACTGAGGAAAAACACCAGTACATGGTTACATTAATGTTCTATACGAAATTTCATTAGAGAGGTTAAAAAGAGAGTTAAAAACCCAAAAATAGACTGTATGTGATGGCACTGATAGGAAAAGTCTCTGTATAGATGTAAAATAACCTAGAGGCTTATTTTCTCAAAATGTAGCTTTAACATTTAATGTCACAGACGAACACAGAACTTCATCAAACTAGTTGAACAAACCAGAACAACAGAGGCTCGGCTCTTGCTACAGCTTAGCCAAGGCTATGGGAATTCTTGATCGGCTGAGAATGTGGAGAGTGCGCGGTCGTCCCCTGTGGGCAGACACGTCCACTAATGAAAGAGACGATGCTTTGTGGGCATGGCTCAGTCTGAGTCTCCCTCTGAAAAATCTGGAGTTAGAGTTAAGGGAGGAGAAAAAAAATGAAAGCAGAACTCTCGTAGGATGTGTCCTTGATCTGTTGTTTTGGTAGTCCACTCTTCTTCTCCCACTCTTTCATTTGTTTCCTGCGCTGTCGTGAGACAAAGCGCTCAAGGCAATTTCACCACCACCACGCAGGCGCCTGCCCTGCCAATGTTGAGAGGGACCTCCTGCAGAAAGACAGAGGGGTTAACACACAGCCTCTCAGCTGAGACTTGTAAAAAAAAAAATCCCATTTTACTTCATGCAGAAAAGAGGGTTACGGAGACGAGAGTGGTAAACATGCAGCAAAATACAAAAAGAAAAATTGATGCTTTTTAGTGAATCAAGTAGAGTTAGTCTCTGTTGGGTGTTTACTACAACCCTGATGTTAAATAGATCCACTTTTGGCAAAAACAAGCCACTTTTCCCTTCAAGACTTTAACCTGAATCAAGTTTAATGATCTCCTGTTACTGCATTAGCACCAAGAGTTTTAAACACAAAGAACTGGTTAAAAGCCTTGTTGTGAGTTACGGGCTCCCTTTACTGTATACATCAGGAAGAGAAATGTCAAATTGGTAACTAACTGTTAGGGGTGGGAATCACCAGCAGCCCCATGAAATGATATTATCATGATGCTTGAATCCTGAATTGGTTCTATGGTGATTCTTTGTATTACATGATATGATGAGCATTGCAAAACTTATCATCACAATATATCATGATTTTTAACATTTTACTATCTTCATTTCCATCCAAAAAGGAAAAAAAAAATGCAATTCTAAAAGAAATAATTGTAAACATATTGTCACTGTTGTACCAAAAAAACCCTTTTTCCAAGTTAGCTATTTTCCAGGAAATGAATAAACACCCTCTTTACCGATGTATATACATGGATGATTAAAAAATAGCTGTTTTCTGAAAAGATTTAAACAAAATAGAGATGGGAGGATTGGCTCTGATAGCAATCATATCTTAGTATAATCATCATGTCACTTTACTTTTGTTGTTAACAGGAGTAAAACTCAGGCTGATGTCCTCATGTTGCAAGTCAATGCTATCTGCTCTGCTCTGTAGGGCTTCAGTACTGCTGTGTCAGTGAAATAATGCGGCGACACAGGCACATATCTGGGCTTCAACAAACATGTAACAAAAGCCCTTGTTTTTCTTGACATAGAGAGGCCTTGAATCTTTGCACAGAATTTTAGTAACAGAGTAAGCTATTTTCTCTGATGGCTTCTAACAAGGAAGCAGATTTGACAAGCTAGCTTGTTAGATGTTGGCTGGTTTATTAGAGGTATTAGTTTAGTGTTAGCTTTGCTTCTATCAGCTTTTGCTTTCCCTGGCTGGTACCACATGAGGTGTGCCTTATACTGACTGTATTTTACTCTCATGCATCACTTCTTACAAACCTCATGTGTTATGTTAAGTCTAAAACAATACCACAAAATGTATTAAGGTGCTGACGGTGCATTCCTTTTGTTTCTCTCTCTCTACTGTGCAGCCATGTTTGTTAACGAACTTTTCTACATAGTAAATGTAACCCATCTAACCTGGTTCACCATCACCATTGTCTGGACTAAACAAGCAACCTGTTTTTTCTGCAGAACCTGAAGCTTTCTTACATGTTGGAAAAAAATATATAGTTACATGGCAACCATGAATTGATTTGATGGCATTGTCACGCAAAATATGACTATAATATGAAATATTGTTTTTTTTCCCCACCTCTACTAACTGCATTGAAATGTATTGTACTCTGCTGTCTTGTAATTCTTTGTTATTCTTTGTTGATGCTTTCTGGTCTACACTTGTCTGTGATGAAATCATGAACTCATCATCTGACCTTCAATCCATCAATGAACATTATAAACAATCAGAATTTCTTGCACATCTTTCTCTCCTCCTTGAGATGTACAAGATTGTGTTTGTCCCTTGTCTGGTGCTAAAAAAGAAAAATGTTTCTAAACGAATCCTTGAAAAAAACAAAACTAAAAGACTATCGTTGTTGTGTTGTTATATGGTTACCTCCATCCATTCATTGTTCTGTGCGTCGTAGGACTCAACAGTGTTTAAATAGCACTGGCCGTCATATCCACCCACAGCATAAAGCCGGTCACCCAGCAGGCAAACACCCACTGCATCCCGGGGAACGCTGAGGGAGGACACGGTGGTCCATGTGTCCGTCTTTGGGTCATACCTGGAATCACAGACAGGTTCAAGAAATAATTCAAAGTTCTCGTGACAACATAGCAATCAAAAATTGTCATCCTTTTATGAAATTTCTATAGCACATGTTAGGATTGTGGCTGCTGTCATCTCACGGGAAGGTTGCTTGTTCAATTTCTCAGTTAGGAGGGGTCTTTCTATGTGGAGGTTGCATGTCCTCCCTGTGCATGTGTTTTCTGGCAGGAACTCTAGTTAATTTACCCATGGATCAAAAAATGCTTTTTGGGTTAACTATTGATTCAAAACTACCCTTCCCAGTGTGCATGAATTGTTGTATCTCTCCATGTCAGCTTGCCCCCCCCAAATCCTAACAGGGAAAAGAATTAAAGATAATGGATGGGTGTCAGGGTTGTGACTAGTCTCAGTCTCTCTTAATTAATCAGACAAGCAACCCAAAACTTAAAAGGTACATTTTCTGCTATTACAACTATTCGTATTAATAGTGCTATAGGGTCAAAGCAAACCCTCAACAGCAAGAGTGGCATTTTCTCCTGTATATTGTTATTTTCAGAGCCTGAAACCACCTCCTGGGGGTACAGTAGATGTCTGACAAATATATTTTCTGCACTGTGAATGGAAAGGTCTCTGAAAGATTTATTTTTACTGGCTTCATTTCAAATGATGACATAGTGGATAGACTCAGAAAGTGGGGACAGAGAGTTAGTGTCACAGGGGTAAGAAGCTTAAGGTCAGACTCAAACCAGACCGCCTGCAGCATCGACAACAACCTCTGTACATAGTTATAGTTGAGTAGACACAACCACTTAGCTATTGGCTTGCTGAGATTCTTTTTTTTTTTTGCCGTTTTCTTGTCAATGGTTACAAATAACTGATACATTTTATAGTTTCCAAGATACAGGCTTAAATATTTGACATAGACAAAAATAGGAAAACAAAACAAACTTGAAAAGCACTTGGAAAGTGCAGACCTCTACCAAGACACAATACTAGATCACCATTGACTCCAATGTGATGAGTGAGTCTCCATTCATGTCTGTCCATGTGGAGAAACTCCTCTGCTAGCATTGCAAGGGAAGCTGGTAATGTAGTGACAGGGGCAGAAAAACGGGGCAGAGCCCTCACAGCAGCCGAGGAGAAATGAATGGGATTTGCCAGTGTAACCTTTAATATTTTTTGTGACATCAATCTGAATCGGATCCAGATGAAATTGACAGTAAATATAGAGTTATATTATATTCTACAATTTCATTTAGCAGACATTTTTGTCCAAAGCGACGTACAACACAAGTAAGAATTCGGACTGAGGGGAAAAACCCTAGCAAGTGCATCAAAGTGTTTCAAGTCAGTTGGCCACAGGTGCTGCCATCTCATGCCAGAAGAAGTGCCAGTTTTTTTTTTTCTTTTTGACAATGCAGCTTTTCACAACAATAATTCAAGTCACAACGAATAATTGGTCCTATTATCATGTACAGTTGTGGTCAAAAGCTTACATACACTTGTAAAGAACATAATGTCATGACTCTCTTTAGTTTCCAGTTATTTCTACAACTCCGATTTTTCTCTAATAGAGAGATTGGAACAGATACTTCTTTGTCATAAAAAACATTAATGGAGTTTGGTTCTTTTATGACTTTATTATGGGTTAACAGAAAAAGTGACTAAATCTGCTGGGTCAAAAATATACATACAGCAACATGAATTAGCAATTTTGGTGACTTAGAAATTTGTGTCAATGAAACGAGCTTCATAGCATGGCCTCTTAACTTCTTGTGAATGATTATGAGTGACTAGAGCTGGGGACTTCTCTCAGGCCATTTAAATAGGGCCCACTGGATATAGACGCCCACAAACCCTACAATGGGAAAGTCAAAGGAGCTCAGCACGGATCTGAAAAAGGGAATCATTGACTATAACAAGTCAGGAAAGTCTCTTGGAGCCATTTCAAAGCAGCTGCAGGTCCCGAGAGTAACAGTGCTAACAATTGTTTGTATGTATAAAGTGCATGGCACTGTTTGTCACTGCTACGATCAGGAAGAAAATGCAAGCTGTCACCTGCTGCTGAGAGAAAATTGGTCAGGAGGGTGAAGAGTAAACCGAGAATCACCAAAAAGCAGATCTGCCAAGAATTAGAAGTTGCTGGAACACAGGTGTCAGTGTCCACAGTCAACCGTGTTTTGCACCGCCATAGACTGAGAGGCTGCCGTGCAAGGAGGAAGCCCTTGCTCTAAAAGCAGCACCTTAAAGCCCAACTGAAGTTTGCTACTGATCATCTAGACAATGATAAGAGTTTCTGGAGGAAAGTTCTGTGGTCAGATGAAACAAAAATCAAGCTGTTTGGCCAAAATTCCCAGCAATATATTTGAAGGAGAAAGGGTGATGCCTTCACCCCAAGAACACCATGCCTACCGTCAAGCACGGTGGTGGTAGTATTCTGCTGTGGGTCTGTTTTGTTGCCAATGGAACTGGTGCTTTACAGAGAGTAAAGAGGATTGTGAAGAAGGAGAATTACCTTCATATTCTTCAAGATAACCTAAAATCATCAGCTCGAAGGTTGGGTCTTGGGCACAGTTGGCTGTTCCAACAGGACAATGACCCCAAACACAAATCAAAAGTGGTAATGGAATGGCTAAATCAGGCTAAAATTAAGGTTTAGAATGGCCTTCCCAAAGTCCTGACCTAAACCCCATTGAGAACACCTAGACAATGCTGAAGAAACAATTCCATGTCAGAAAGCCAACAAATTTAACTGAACTGCACCAATTCTGTCTAGAGCAGCGGTCAAAGATTCAACCAGAAGCTTTTGGATGGCTACCAAAAGTACCTAATTGAAGTGAAAATGGCCAAGGGACATGTAACAAAATGTTAGCATTGCTGTATGTATATTTTTGACCCAGCAGATTTAGTCACTTTTTCTGTTAACCCATAATAAAGTCATAAAAGAACCAAACTTCATGAATGTTTTTTATGACAAAGAAGTATCTGTTCCAATCTCTCTATTAGAGAAAAATCGGAGTTGTAGAAATAACTGGAAACTAAAGAGAGTCATGACATTATGTTCTTTACAAGTGTATGTAAACTTTTGACCACAACTGTACATTTTGAAGCCAATCCTGCAAGTGACGTAAGAGAAATCATTTTTAAAATACTGCCCAGTGTTAAATTCAGGATTTTTTTTGCATATTTAGGGAATTTTTTGCATCCATACAAATATGAGGAACACAAAAATGAGCTGCCTCCTTGGACCAAACCACACCTCTGGTAAAAACATTTTATTCAAATCTATCCAGTAGTTTTTGTGTCATCTTGCTAACAGACAAACAAACAGACACATAGACACTGGCAAAAACATAACTTCTTTGGTCGAGGGAATAAATAATAGGGAGTATTTTGTCAACAGAGGGCGCCAGGGTCCACACCTGGTGCATGTTGTGAAAGCACAATGTCAACCCCACCATTTATTTCAGACACAACTCTCAAAATTAATACGATTTAACATGGACTGTCCCAGAAAAAGAACTTTCAATTTTTAAAGTTTCTGGAAGGTAAAATGTCCCTTTTAAGTTCTTAATTTCAAATGTCCAATATTAAACATTTTAAGAGTTTTTTAAGATTTACAAGAACCTATTTTTATTGTTAAGGCGCCACTTTCAGAACAAAAATAAGTCTGGGGATTCTGTAGCAACTTCATTTTTAAATATTACTCTCATGTGAACTAATAAAAGAAGGATTTATCTGCAGGACCATTTTTTTTCCTTTCTTGTGAGCAAACATTCATTGTACTTCAGAGTAAAACACATCATCAGAGATTTAAAACAGTTCCTATACCTGCCACTAGATGGAGCCAGACACTGTAAAATCAAGGCATGTGTGGAAACTATGATCTCCTTTGTTGGGTAACAGAAGAGTCAAGAGAGACATGACTCCAAATGCAGGCCTAGGGTGTGGATCCACCAGATATGAACTCAAGTTGCTTTTATAAGACACTCAGAATTCTTGTCTCCACCCTTAACTGAATCCTTGTGACAACAATCCAAATAAGTTATGCAACCATTCTGTGTTTGTTATTTTTTTCCAAAGAAGGAGCATTTACTGACCTCTCAACACAATCAGAGAGGCGAGAACAGTGGTTGGAGGCGGGGGCATCGTGTCCGCCTACAGCATACAGGAAGTTGTTGTAGGTGGCCACACCCACTCCTCCTCTCCTCTTGGCCATGGGCGCACACATGCTCCACTTGTTTGTGTGTGGATCGAAGCACTCCATCGACCTCAGACATGAGCTGCCATCTCTTCCCCCGACGGCAAATAATCTGAAAGAATTCAGTCAAAAAGAATTGTCATATTTTAGTACAGTACTACAGGTCCAGAAGGAGAAGCTCTCATCAGACTTCAGATGCTTGAAAAATGTCAACAGGAGAATAATAATGTGACAGATTTTTAGCAGATACAGCAGTGACTAGTGACTAGTACTTTTCAAAAGCTCTTTCCTTGAGAGTGTTTTTCTCCCAGAAAGATCACATCAGTGTTCTAAGTGCTTGTAGCTCCCAGGCCCGTCAGCAGGAAAGTAGAGGCGAGGGAAACAGTTTCCTTGTTGTCTATTTTTGACCTAGATGCAGAAATAACTCAGCATCAACCTTAACTCTGAACACTGTATGTAGCCTAGCAGCAGCATCTTTCCTCCTTTGGCACACAAACATATTCAAATTAGGTCTCAAGCTGCTACGTTCAGTGCTTAATTTATTTAAAAATGTTGTTGTCGGGTATTTAGTGCGTACAAATTCATAAAACATGGCTTTTATGGGAGTCTAAATTACACGGTATAAATTATCAGTGAGCACATCAGTCTTTGCTTTGAGCCTCGCTGCTGTACTGCCTCGCTGCAGATCATCTCAGTCCATAGACCCCAAAGGTCCAGTCCACATTTAAATGTTGTCAAACTATCACCACACTAATACTACTCTTCAGCTTTTCCTGGACCAGTGCACTCACAGTTACATAACCATGCTTGTGTTTTGACATGATCTATTTCAAGTTTTGCATGACATTACCGCTGAATGTTTTCCAAAACGAACAGGCTGCAGTGTCAGAGATTTCTGTTGAGTTATTTACTTCAATGCATTCTGTAAATGGGTTGCAGACATAAACAAGTAACTATACACTTTAATCATTTATTCATCAAAAGAAGACACTTTTGCCAGAGCAAGAGCAGGCACAGTATAAGTCACATTAACAAAGTAAATATCTCTAAGTGACTAAGAGCTTCACAATTTTTCTTCTCTTTCAACCATTTCTACATTTCAAAAGAAAGAAAAGCAAAACTAAACAAAAGTACATGCTAAAAATAAAACTCAAAGACAAAAACAAACTAATAATAAAAAACAATGATAATTGATATCAGTATATGCTAATATTGCTATTTTAAATTCTATATTTGAGACATATATGACTGATATCGGTAAAAAAAAAAAACATACATATCTGATATTAAGCCATAATACCAACAGAACAAATCTGCTATCATGCACTGAATTCTTTTACCTTTAAAGGAGACATATCATGCTTGTTTCTCCTTTTCACTATGCCAGACCAGGATGCCTGTAAAGCATTTCTGCCCTCAGTACAAGTCATTTAGTTCCTTCATTGCCCCACAATAGCGTTCTCAAAATCCTCATTTTAGGCCATTGTCAAGCTCTCGTTGAAACGTTCGGTTCTCAGGCTGACCTACAGTAACTTCGCAACGTCACAGCCCTTTGTGCTCTGATTGGTCAGTTCTATCAGAGCTTGAGCTAGCCTGTCCTTCTTCTTCTACTGTATTTTCCGGCAGGCTCAAAGCAGCGACCATGTATTGAGTCCCCCTACAGGCCAGAGCTGGTAATGAGTGAGTGTGAGCTAGGGAGCTATATACTGCTGGTTGGTGGATGTGTTCCTCTGTGACGGTTTTGTGGCTAACGGACATCACAGAGGAGGAAGTGTTTTATCAGATTACTCCAATAAAAAAAATGTACCTCGTGTCGTCACGACAATTTAAATCTCGCGGACATCTCGCAATGAACTATTTTCAGAGGCATCAAATCTCGTTCTAGGATATTAGAAAAAATGCAATATCTCATTTTTTGAAAATTAAGGGGGTGTAAGGTCTTGTTTTCAAATTTATTATATTATGTGTAAGTATTAAATCATGCATCAGCATGATATGTCTCCTTTAAATCATTTACTTTTGAACCAAACACATTTTTCTTGCATCAAACTACTTTTTAGCACATGAGAGGCTGCCACAATTAGGAATGCATGACATTATTGTTAGAATATCAGAATCAGTAAATATGGCCTAAATATATTAGCATAAAAAGTAGAATCGTGATAGCTGCTGATGTTGAAATGTTTTCCTTATACAAATAGACAGTCATTTTGAAAGCAACAAGTCAATTCAGAAACTAAAACTTTGTGTTTAAAGCAAAAAGAAAAATCAGTATTGGTAATAATGAGCTCAGAAATACTGTGCACTCTATCACAATGAAATAAATCATTAAATTATAGCAGAGAAGACTATCCATCACCAAAAAATGTATGTATGTAAGTACTGGCTAAAATGAGTTTAAAATTATCAGCATTTTAGATGTAGAAAAGATGTTTGTATCCCTTAAAATGTCTCTCCAGAATCAATCAACTCTTATTATTTAGTGGATGTGCCATTTTGATGTGGTATCTGAAAGCTGCTTTTAACAGCTCCCTGTATTTCAGGAATGAAGCTGCAAAACAAAAACAACTGTTCCGTCGTAAAAACATTTCATTGAGGTTTTGTTAAACGAAGTTCTTGGGTAAAAAAAAAAAAAAAAAAAACGCATTAAAAAACTACCAGGATTGTTTGTTATCTATGTATTTGTTATTGTTTTGTATGAGAGCCCCCTGGTGGTTATATACTGCACATGCTAAGGAAAACAAGATTTGATTTAACAAAGACATCAGACATTCAGACAATGTAGTTATATCATGTTGGTAGAATAAAAAAGCTACCTAAAATCTATGTGGGGCTTTAAAGTTTTGAGTAAAATCTGTTTTTATTTAAGTTCTCCAGTGTCTCTGACAATTTATGAAATAGGATTGTTCAAACAGAAACATAACAATTTACTTTAACTTGCTGAGTAATAATTATGATGAGTCAGGAGGGTCTCCAGGTTCAATAAAGTCACTTACTTTCCATTAAGAGCAGTGACTCCCATGGTGCTCCGGGGCGTTGACATGCTGGCCACGTAGTTCCACTGACGGGCCTGAGGGTCCCAGCGTTCCACTGTGTTCAGATAGCTCCAGCCATCGTGACCTCCTACTGCATACATTGGACCCTCCAGGACTGCAATACCTACAAAAATGGTGACAAGACACAAATGTCTTAGAGTAAACAGATTGTTAGATAATGTGCTTCAGGATTACTGTGTATTTGTATGAAGAAAACAGAGTATATAGAACAATGATTGGTAGTAAAAAGAATTTGTAAGTGCATTTTGTTCTACAATGATTATCTATTTCTAATTCTGTCTACAATCAAAAGGCTAAAAGAAGATGTGCCATATAATAACTGATGCTTTTGGTCCAAGTATAAATATTTTTAAAAATATGGTACAGTGTTTACAGGTCTACAGTAATTAATTGTGTCTTCAAAACATTTGTATTTATTTATGTTTTTTATTTTAGGAGTGGGAATTAGCACTAATTTGCACTTACAGTCTGATAAAAGTTAATTAATTTAACTTTTAACATTGTTTCATCCCAGTCTGTCAAATTCTGTGATTATGAAACGAGATTGCTGAGTAAATACATTGATACTAATATTCCTTATCTTTGCAGATATCATAATATACATAATATCCCTGCAATTTAGCAATTATTGAAGTATTGCTGAACTGTGACATAACTGATATCCTGGACCATGTATTGTGTATCAGATTATATCACAAGCTACACTGGGATTTCCAGCCTTATCCAAGAATCATATTTTTCAAATGGGTTGATAAAGTAGAACTAATACAGCATGTGGTATAAAAAAAATCTTATTTATTCCCCTCCCTATGCCATATGAATTTGAAAGTCACTCAACAGCTTGGAAAATTGAGATAATTTTACCCTCTGTTTGTTTATTTAATCAGTTTCAGGCAGTTCAGACCTCATTTATACATGCAATGTCTTAAAAAAACATTTTTTTAAGCTTGTTTTTACCTTTGGGCTTTGCAGTAAAGCAGGAGTGCATAACTCTGAAAAGTTGGGGGAGAGGGAAGATACGCGGGATAATGATTGATGTTGAAATAAAAAACAGACCGCCTGAACTGAATCAAAAACCTCAAAATATGGGGTCCACAATTGTAGCCTCTAAGCTATTGACACCCCATGGACTCAGTATATCTGATCATACGAACATTGTTTGCATCTTATGTCGTGAGATATTTGTGAAATAAGGGGAAATGGTATAAAATTTTATTCTTGCCACTTTGATTTTAAGTTTTCTCCTTCATGTATACCAGGGCTCTTGCACACTACTGCAATAAAAAGACATTTAAGACATCTTTGGAGGACTCAAACTGAGAGCACTGAATAATTTTTTGAACCACAAATTTTTATGCAACAAAATGCTTATTTGAGGGAGATAAAATGTGACAAGGCAAGGGGCTGAAAAATAACTTATTTACAGGATAGAAACTTGCATTGCTCTCCCAAGAGAAGAAAAGCACCGCACACAAGAGAACACTAATGCATGAGTCTTTTTAACGTATAAGCAACACATTGACACAAAGGACTGGGTATATCCAGCAAATTGACTCTATAGTACATATCCCAATACAGGAGCTATATTGATACATGTATAAGAAAGGAGTATATGGCAGTATTTTGCTGTATTGCCTTTTTTAGCACCAGCCTTCTTCCACAACACTTCTCTGTGTTTACCGCAGCAGCCATTTACGTAGCAAAGTTGATCTGGAAAGACTAAATCATCTTAAATTAAAGAGCTTTTACAGTAAGAGTGGGACATAACAGTACATTTACAGTCTTAACTTTGAAATATCAAATCAAAAACTTTTAACCATGTGCTTGTGAATAATAAAAGAATTGACATTTCCTTCTGCACCAGCATTAAACATTTCTTGGAGAGTACTCATGCAGAGCTCGTCTCATTTTAGAGTCGGGCAGAGTGACTCACACGGCCGCATTTTTTCTCAAAACAGGAAGTCCATAAAACTGTATTGTTATTCCTCATTCCTCAGTCACAGAGGGAGCTTTTTCCTTCTAGAAAACTTTGCAGAGGATGTTTAAACACAATAGGCCTCTACGATCCCACCCTTATTTCCGTTGGTGAGCATGTAGCAATTTTAGAGGGAAAAAAAGGGCAAAACCACAATCAAAGAACCTCAAATGACACAAAAACACATTCAGAGAATAATCCTTATAGTCAGATTCACTTTTATACCTGCATGGTGGTTTTAGAATAAAAATACATATTTTCCTTTTTCCTGTTTTTAACCATAATGCACACAGCAGGCAGCAGCTGGGAAGGGTTGTTGGTAGACACCAAGCTCAAATTTATTCTGACTCAAAATATGCACGCCACAAGCAAAGCAGCAAGAGATATTTGCTGTGAGAAAGATGAAAGTCGACACAGGTAATCTGTACAGTGTGATCTCATGGGCTCGCTGATACCTCCGACCACACCAGGCGAGGGAGCTGAATGCTTTGACAAGATCTCCCTGTTCTGTTACCCAGAACCGTTTCAACTGTGAATCAAAATGCTTCTGATATGAGGTTTATCTGCCAGGGAGGGGTAAAAGAAGAGCGGGGCAAGAGTCTGCCAGCCTTTGATAGGGGAATGGGAAAATATCAAAGGTCTATCTTGAAAAAGAAATATGTGATTTTTTTACAGCAGGCCAGCTGTGACCCTCCTGCAATCTCTGCTGTTTCGTTACTCCGAGCTAAATCCCCAAACTTCAAAGGGGTCCAAAGAATTGTTTTTTTCGTCTTGTTATCAGCATCCTCAGAAAGCATAGAGAGAATTTGACTGAGTCTGACTACAATGTATATCCAACTAAAGAAATGTTCTGCTAATGTTGACTTTGGCCCTCCTGTAGGACAAAGCAGTGCCTCTTTTCTCTGTTGATTTTGTTGTGTTTTCTGACAAATATTTTCATGTGGTTGCTCTGAACAGTCATGAGCATGACTTACCAAGAATATTTACCATAGATAACATTATAAAACGCTGCTTCTCTCCTGTGTCATGTCTCGATACAACCAACATGGCAGCAGTTGCAGCATAAAAAGTTACAACAATTAAGTTTTTTTTTATTGTTGCAGTAGGGTTATTTTCTATGTTGTTCCTTCTTGTTCCTTTATTTTGAAGAATGAACTAAAGGGTTGTATGAGGTTTACAAATACCAGTCAGTACTGGTTTACAAGTACAATGGTGGGTCATGAAGTGGGCCTGGGGTGGTTTTGTGGTAATGTGACTGTTAAGAGTCTCACATCCACAATGATGTCAGCGCATATTTCATTACACACTGAAGAACAAAGGCTAGTTATGTTTAATCCAACTTTGAGGGATTTCCTTAAAGTTTTGACCACTATGAGTAAAAGATATTGTTCTTAAATGTTAGACCTCATAAGTCAAAAGTCAAGGTCACAGAATCTGTTGGTTATCCTTTGCTTACAAACACAATATCTCAAAAACACTGACATTTAAATGAATAAATCAAATTTTGCAGAAATGTCAACACCCGCAGAACCGACTTATATGATTTTTTATATCATAGGTCAGATTTCAAGGTCAAGGTTTCAAGGTCTAATGAGTCTAATTCAGGAGATTTTTGTTTAAGGTCCAAAAGTCCACTGCTCATATTATCATGTATGTTTTTTATGTTTTTATGTCTGAATGTGAATCTGCTGCAAACCAAATCACCCTTCAAGGGACAAATTAATAAAATGAACTATGAACTATGAACTATACCTGATTCACCTGATAAAGTACTTGTGTTCAGGGGACAAAATGTCCATGTCATTGGACAACAGTATCTGCCTCAAAAGACGTAATCCTCTGCAGACTATTATTTTAGTTTAGCATTGTTGCATAATTGCCACTTAAATAAATGAGGTGATCTGATTTTAAAGGTCCTTAAACAAAGGTGAAGTTCATTGAGCCTTGTAGTCACCGTTTCCTACAATATCTCATTAGTCACTTCTAATAGATTTTCTTTGAACTTTGCGAACTTGTCCACACTAAGCCAGGTGTGACCTATTCAGATCTCAGTGACATGGCTCAAGCATTGAAATAAAGGACTCTCATGTTCATATTTTGCTCGAGAATGTAATCTTATTAAATTGAATATCACAACAAAGTCCTTTAAATACTTTTTAGCCTCATAATACTTCGTTATTATAACATTCAATTCTTAATCAGAATCTGTATAAATGTCCATCATGACTCATGTTTAAAAGTTTAAACTGATCTTTTGTCTCTATTTTCATTTAGCATTAATCATTTATTTTATTAGAAAGTGGACAGAGAGAAAAATCCAGAAGAGATGACAGAAAGTAACCACATGTTGGACCTGAACCTCGGCAACCAACTTGAAAAGACGGAAGACGTGGTGCATTGGGTGTGACCAAACCTTGAGGATCTTCACAATAGTTATTTTAAATGATCTTTGTATTTTATGTTTTATTTTGTTCAAGTTATTGATGTTCTTGTGAAGCACTTTGTACTGTCACTTGATTTTGAAAAGTGCAATACAAAAATATATTGTTATCGTGATTATTATTGATTTATTTTATTTTATTTTTTGGACACCTGAGAGATCTATTTTTTGTTAGTATGGTTATGAAACAGATAAGTATACAGCTACATTATTCCTGATTAAAGTTTAAAGGCAGCAGTGACAGCCCTTATGTAGCACTTCTGTCTTAAATCCATTAAGTAGAACTTCATTTGCTACAAAAGCTCACTTACCAAGTCCATGTCTGTGCGTAGACATGGGGGGCATTGTGGACCACACTTTATTGATTGGGTTGTAACACTCCACCATGTTGGATGTCTTCAACCCATCCCTTCCACCAACCACATACAGCTTGTTGTCGATGACCGCCACGCCAAATTGCAGCCGCCGCCCATTCATGACCCCAACCTGGACCCAAGTATTGGTCCGCAGGTCATACTTCTCAATAGTAGTTGAGCCTAAATCAAGTGAGACAAGTGTTACACTTCGATGTCACATTGTTGCTGTGGGCTGACATTACTGCCTACAGGACCTACCTTTGGTAGCATCCATCCCTCCTACAGCGTAAAGTGCACCCACAGTAGACTTTCTTGGTTTGGTTCTCGGGCTCTGAAACATGGGACGTCTCTCAGGAAGGAGATGATACTTCATGGCCTCCATCAGCAGCTTTTGGCACTCCAGATCATCGGAGAACATTTTGTTGTTTTCCAGATCTGCAAGGAGCTAGAGCAAAGGGAATAATATAACTGAGAATAAGGTAAGGGTGCTTTCAGACAGAGATGGTCAAATCAAGACTGGAGTCTGAGGGTGGGCACGTCAGTAAAGTTCCTCATAGTTTTATTGATAATACTTAAATGGCTGAAAAATATGATAAAACGTTACCCAGAGTAACAGGAAAGATTGTTATCATTACCATCCAGTGCCAACTGTATGAGTTTGAGTAGTGTATATATTACACTGAGTCTTTTAAATTTGATAAAAACAGCCTTTCAAACAGAGCAATAATAACCATAAAGGAATTTAGAGCCATATTACACGGTCAATGACATATACATTCAGTAAACTTGCATTTTGGATGGTGTCAAGTATTTAGGTACTATTAGAAATTTCTCTGTTTAATGATGTAGTCATTAAATATTTTGAGATCAGGACAATTAAAAAAGTCTCCAAATTTTCTCATACAAATCTTATACTATTGTCATCTTCTTATAATTTAAGAAACAAAAACATGGACAACTTAACATGTACAGAATTAATGTCAACACCCTAGCTAGCTTCTTTTGGAGGACTTAAGAGCTTTAATACTACACCAGGGATGATCCTGACTTAACACTATGTTATACAAAATAATAGTTTAACCCAGCATTAGGGTAAGAGGTGCTTTTTATGCTTATTGTTTTCATTAGAAGGTGTAATCACAGAGGGGACCAGTTAATATGGGAACTATTAACACTGCAACTCCAAATGTCAGGGGAGAAACTTTAGATTATCATTATATCCCGAACCAGTGGATGAACAGCTTCTTCCTTCAGAAAACATACAGTAATCTAGCATTTTCTTTCATTTAATGTAAAATGAAAATAAATACATTTGCATTTAAGACTGGTGCGGGTAAGATTTAGTAAAATATGGATGTAAGACTCCTTGATTGTTAAAATATTATAAAAACCCATTTCTCACAGATACAGAATCCATGAGAATATGTTAGTTTACATGACAGAATAATAATTCAAACATAAGCAAACTGAGTCCATAAAACAAATGACGAGCTCATGTCTTTCTGACACGAGCTGTCAGTTTGATTCATAGCTGAAAGGAAGAGCATTTTTATTAAACCTACTAACACAAACCAAGTGATTATTGTCAGAGCCGGTGTTTTCTGCCTGTCATTGTCAATGCAAAGACTGAATGTTTGCCATGTAGTTATTTGCCAGGAAATAAAGGAGAAGAACTGAAGCTGCAATACAAAGTCCATTAATCTGTTGACAGAAAAATACTTAGCAATTTTTTCAGCCAACTTATTGATGGGTTTTGTGAATTTGTCAGTGCACAAACTGTGAGGATTTGTTGTTTGTTGTGTCACAAACAGCATAGTCTAGTGAATAAATTTGTAGGATTTTTGCATTGTTGTTATAACAAAATAGTAGGGATAAAGTATTAGAATTACATTTGGACAAAGCAGCCATTTCAGCAGCTCTGTATTCTTTCTAAAGCCTGTGCTATTCACTGAGCCTGCTTACCTAGACCAATGGCTTGAACTGCTAATGAAACTGTAGCAGGACATCACAGT
Organism: Scarus forsteni; assembly: GCA_036419115.1. Classification (NCBI taxonomy): domain Eukaryota; kingdom Metazoa; phylum Chordata; class Actinopteri; order Labriformes; family Labridae; genus Scarus; species Scarus forsteni. The sequence continues at coordinate 8,018,549 of JAZDUH010000383.1, read as the reverse complement.
TTTAGGTCTGCTATTGGAGGGCAGGAGAATCAGAAGTTGCCGCTACTGGTGTTTACCAGAGGAGAGTGAGAGGTCTCAATGACACAGGCTTTGTTGTCTTGTGGATAGAAGTACTCAATCATGCAGAAGAGTATATTAGTTTAAATAGGCCCAATGATCTTACCACTACTACTACTTCAACAAAAAAGTGTATATGATAGCATTGAAATAAGCTTTGATGGCATTAGTCAATAGTGTGCATCCCTAAAAAACAGCTGAAATCCTGTGTATTTAATAAAAAACAATTTCTAAAAAAGGTTACAAGCCCAGAAAGCTGCACTGCACAGATTCTCAGTGGTCTTGCTGTTACCCTGTAGTCGTGACCGCCAAGCTTTAAGCTGCAAACTCCAGCAGAAGCACATTATATGATCCTTATCACAGCTTTTTCTCAGCCCCCGCCTCCAACCTATTACTTGCTTTCTCACCTGTGGAGGAAGGAGAGGCAGGCGAATGAAGGCGAGAAGCACCCCGAGGTCCTGCTGTCGATGCTGGACATCATACCTCACCCACATCATCAAAGCCTGGAAGATGGTTTCCTCATCAGGGACATTGATGTCATCGCTGGAGAGCAGCTTGACAATCTCTGCCGTGGGGAGGAGCAGGAACTCCTGGTTCTGAATGACCTCTAGGAAGTGTTCCTAGAACACAGAGGAGACACAGAGGAGGCAGATAATAATCAGTCATTAGCCGAGGGGTTAGCGTGGTTCAGCTCTGCATGTTTAGGCTCTTTTTTTTTTTTTACCTAAGGGGAGGAAATGGCACAAGGACAAAGAGGGGTAGAAAAATGAAGACAAGTATCAGCTCATTTGTAATTCTCAGGCTACCACCAATAATTACCTGCAGTGTCTTACAGAGTCTTTCTTATAGGACTCTTAACACAGTTTTTCTAATGTTTTACGGCATTTTTGTGATAAAATGCAACAGCAATTTAATAGCATACATGTTCATACATGTTCATTTGATACTGTTGCTTTGTCTGCCGTTTTTGTTTATCATGTTTTGCCCACTGTTGAAAATTTTCCATGACTAAGATATTGTCTATGAGAGAAACTGCCATTGTTCAGTGCATCAGTTTTTAGCTAGTCCTGCTGTTTTGTAATGATTGAGAATCTTGAAAATGTCATTCATGGTCAGGATCCTTAAATGAGTAAATAAAACCCTGGCGTGACTAATTGTCAGCCATCATGATGGCTGATGCAGATGTTTGAAGTCTCTGAACACTCAAGTAAGTAGGGTTTAAGATACAAGCTTTTCTTACCTGCCACTGTAGCTGGTTCATCTAAAAAATGTAACAAATCTATAATGACATAATCAGGGCTCATATTATCAGTATTTTATCAGTCAGCTTATTTTTGGTTGCATGGCATGTGCGTTCAGTATTTATTTGTTCACTTTTTAATTCATTAAGAACTTTGGAGTTATCATGCTCCCAATCAAATCAATAAACACAATAAACACGACCCCCTTAGTGGAGGTAATCACAGTTTATGAGGTGAGTCAGCAGATTTATCTTCAGAGTCAAAGTGTCTTTATTGTGCTTTACAAATTAAAAGAAGAGGGAGCTAGTGTTGAATAAAATACACACAGCAGCTTTAAAACAAAGAAAATGGGATACTCAATCCTTATAGTATTGTGCATAACATTCAAATAGAAAATAGTTCATTCTGAATGATCATTAAACTCATTGTTTTATTAAGTAGAGAGTCATAAAGGTAATTAGTCTGCCAAAACTGTTTAAAGCTTCCTAATCCAAAGCAGAAATAACCTGAAAAAACCTTAATTGAATCATATTTTGCCCCATTATGACACTTAAATTATTTAGTTTTTTTTTTAAATGTTTGTGTTTTTTTTGTTGTTGTTGTTTTTTTACTGAAGCAAGTAATGCAGAGAATCTACTTGTGAATAGATGAAAAAAATCCATCTGCTTTAAACTGTAGTTTTTATACAACAGACACAGGTCACATCTGGGCTGTCCCTTTGGTGTAAAAGTGCTGTCAGTTTCATTTTTCTCCTCTCTATCACCTTACGCCAACCTCTTCTTGACCCTGAAACATTTTTTATTGAAGTCAGAGAAATGTGGAGGTGGTAGTTTTGTTCTGTTTTTCTTTAAAAGCAATATGTCATAGAGGAATAACATATCCCAACTCGATGTTGAAACAAACTGTATATCCCAGAAAGGTTTAATTAGATAAATCAATGTTTCAACTGTACCAAAGCATGTGCAAATTTCTGAAAGTTCTACACTGTACTAGAACTAGTTTGCATTTTCCATCATTGAAAGAAAAACAAACAAGATTATCAATTTTCCATTTTAAACTTTTTTTGTTACCAAAGCTTTAAACAGAAAATAAAAAATACATATGTTTGGAAAATATTTGGTACTCTGATTACCCTTACATGCATTACCCTAAGATTAGAAAGTTAAATCTAGTTCTAGAAAAGAACAGCCAATATCATAAATTAGAGGGGTAAAATAAAAGTGAAAACCATTATTGAACTTATGTTGAGTTGCCTGTTGCTCATCTTGATGTTGTACTCCACAGCACAAAATTTTAAAAAGGACTCTTTGACGTGATAGGTTGGTGGAGAAGTTTTCCATTCTTCTTTTACATTTGCTTTAAAACTCCTTAGGTGGGCTTTACATGAGTACAAATTTGTAAGACTCCGATAAAATAAACTATCAATCTGGTGATATTGACACATAGGGCTCTAATTTCGTGGCGCAGCGCAGGGGGCGCAAGCCTGGCGCACCCTGCGCAGTGTTAATTTCGTGCGGCGCACCGCCGTGCGCTGCCAATTTGACAATTTGGTAGACCGTATGCGCAGAGATGGGTGTGACGGCGCACCAGGGGGAGTTGACGGCACACCAGGGGGAGGTGACGACAGATTCTTGTTGGCGCAGTGACAATTTCGTGCCAAAAACAGTGCAGAAAGTGCGCTGAAAGCTCGCCAGCTCCAACCTGGTATATTCTCGGCGCGAAGTGGAGCGCACCCTCTGCAGCTGTAATTTGGTGACAGGCGCACATGTGCGCACACATCAACAAAGCCTCAGAGGCACGTTTCCAGAGTGTCAGGCACATTTTAATGCAATAAACAATCACAGCAATCACTATTTAATGTAACCGTCTGAACCAGCATATACATTTGTATCTATATTAATTGTCCCGTCACATCAGATGTCGGATTAAAGCCGTTTGTCTTCATGGAAACTTAACCTGACGGCATCTGGAAGTTTGATGCACATCTTACAAGTAAACAATAAACAGCCTTAACATCTGATACTGAGTAAATATCTGGCTTCTCTCATTTCATTAAATTCAAAGAAAAGAGGGAGAAAAAAGATGAAGAAAAAAGAGAGAAAATAAATGTATGTCACTCAGGATTTAGCCTACCTGTGATTTCCCATATTCCTCTGTTTTAGTCTTTATTTTTTAACGTGATCTAAAAAGGTTGAGTACATTACTGCAAGGTGGATGAGGCGGAGACACTGGGAGAGTATACAGTATATCACTAAAGGCTCTTTGCGATGACAAACCAGGAGTGCAGGTGGATCACAAGCATTATAAATGGATAAGCCATCTGCGGTGTAACTGTCTCTTAATTTTGTACTCCTATAATGACAAAGGAACAGATTACATCTGTCCTGGGAGCTGGCCCACGCGGTGACGCGTAGACCGATGCGTGCGCCGATGGCCAGTCTGTTCTCCCAGCTGCTGAATGACAGCAGCTCTGACCGTCTCCAGCAGCGGGGATCATTCAGACCAATCAGACGCTGCGCCTCGGCCGCAGCGCATTTAAAGGCGAGGAGAGGCGCTCATTTGATTGGTGAAGACAGCGATCGGCTGTGTTAATCCCACTCACATCTATTCTCCTCCTACTCTGACATTTGCGCAGAGAGGCAGAGACGTGGGCGTGGACGCGCTCCTCTGCGCCCCTCTGCGCTCCTCTGCGCCTTGAGTACACCTCTCTTGGCATTGCAGGAAACTTGCAAAGTGCGCCGGCCACACCCTGTGTGCACGGCGAAAGCCGGCGCAGGGCAGGTGCGCCTGCGCTTGCACCTGGTCTACGAAATCAGAGCCCATAGAGTCACATTTGTCCATGACTCTGCTTCTTTTTTGAAAAAGGGTCTGCAGGTGGATATCTGAGTATTTGTCTTCGTGCCGTAGTTGGTATAAACAGATAAGTCCGGAAAAGACGGTGACCTCATAGCACCCCTCCTCCTCCCCGCCCCCCAACCCCCGTTGTCACACACAACAACAACAACAATGGCGGCAGACGGGCTGATTCTGATCTTTTTCCAGCAGCTACAAATATTGCTACGACTATTATACCAACATTTGCTCACAGAACACCAACAAAACCAGCTACGGCAACAACAGCAACAAGTGCTCATGCAGAGACGCAGCATGTTACGTGTGCATGAGCGCTTGTTGATGTGGAATCCACCTCGGAGCAGAACCAGACGGGCAACCAGATGACAGTTTTGGGTGGAACCTGGGAGAACGATGGATTTTGTGTTGTCATGTAAATGCACAAGCCTATGTACAATACGATGTGTAAACAGCGGTACATGTTTTGATGCCGACGCCAAGACAATACAGGGCCATCGTCATGTGAGGAGGGCATTAGTATTTTGACTGATCAGATATGCGCTTGGCAGATGTGAAACTTGAAAAATTCATCCTTGATCTGTGTAACTAAAAACAAAACATTATCTCACTAAGCAAAAGTACATTCCTGCCTGTGTGAAAGTCTGCATTGTGCGGATGCTGGTATTAAGGGCTGTCTGCAGTGCTGCTTGTGTCTTGGCATAATAACTTTTGTTTCTGTAAAGGCACTGTTTCCAATAAAATGAAATAATAAATAAAAGAAAATCACATTCAAGATCATTGTGTGGGCCAAAAGTAATTTTTTACCACCCCCTGCATTTCATGTTGGTCCCTCCATAAAACCTCAAGTGAATTTGCCTTTATTTGGAGTGGCTGCATAACAAATAATAGAAAAGTTCAAGGAGGTTCGAATCTGATGCAAGACACTGAAACTGACCACCACAGAGAGAATCCTGCCTATTTTACAGTGATTTTGAATGAACTATGCAACATCTTTCTCACTTTGTTAATAAAATGAAGCACAGATTGAAAGTCAGATCCCCGCCTCTCCACGGTTGGACGGCCCAACTTCCTGCTCTACTTGAGTTTTTTAGTCTAAACTGTACATTTTGTACGTGGGATATCTGTTTAAACATGAGCAGACTCTTGTAAACACCATATATCAAAATGTTTGGAGAGATTTTCCAGGCTTGGAATAAATCTTCACATTCATCCAATTATGAAGTGATAAGGATGTAGAGATTATGGGTAAAAGTCAACACCATGCAGCTTTATGGTTATTGTTTGTTAGTTAACACAATATCTCATAAACGTATTGAAGATGTTTTATCAAACTCTGCATGCAGGTCCATATAAACACATGGATGAACGTATTAGAATTTGGAGATCATAGAATAAAGGCTAAGGGCATGGAGCCAGATAATCATCATTTGCTTGGAAACTCATATCTGCAGAATGCTGTAAGGGATTTTCTTTAAACTTTGTATTATTGTCCACTCTGGCTCGACAACAGTGTGATTTCATTTTGGGATCATAGGTCAGCAGTTGTGCCTGTTAGCCATCTTTAACTTCGTTACACAACATCTCAAGAATACTTAGGGTTTCAACGAGTTTGTCACACATATCTACAAAACCCCAAACCAGTGAAGTTGGCATGCTGTGTAAATCGTAAATAAAAACAGAATACAATGGTTTGCAAATCCCTTTCCACCTATATTTAATTGAATACACAGCAAAGACAAGATACTTAACGTTTGACCTGGTAAACTTTATTTTTTGCAAACATTAGCTCATTTGGAATTTGATGTCTGCAACATGTTTCAAAAAAGCTGGCACAAGCGGCAAAAAAGACTGAGAAAGTTGAGGAATGCTCATCAAACACTTATTTGGAACATCCCACAGGTGAACAGGCTAATTGGGAACAGGTGGGTGCCATGATTGGGTATAAAAGCAGCTTCCCTGAAATGCTCAGTCATTTACAAACAAGGATGGGGCGAGGGTCACCACTTTGTGAACAAATGTATGAGCAAATTGTTCAACAGTTTAAGAACAACATTTCTCAACGAGCTATTGCAAGGAATTTAGGGATTTCATCATCTACGGTCCGTAATATCATCAAAAGGTTCACTTCAGAAAACCACTGTCAGTAACTACAGTTCGTCAATACATCTGTAAGTGCAAGTTAAAACTCTACTATGCAAAGCCAAAGCCATTTATCAACAACACCCAGAAACACCGCTGGCTTCGCTGGGCCCGAGCTCATCTAAGATGGACTGATGCAAAGTGGAAAAGTGTTCTGTGGTCTGACGAGTCCACATTTCAAATTGTTTTTGGAAACTGTGGTCGTCGTGTCCTCCGGACCAAAGAGGAAAAGAACCAGCCGGACTGTTATAGGCGCAAAGTTCAAAAGCCAGCATCTGTGATGGTATGGGGGTGTATTAGTGCCCAAGGCATGGGTAACTTACACATCTGTGAAGGCACCATTAATGCTGAAAGGTACATACAGGTTTTGGAGCAACATATGTTGCCATCCAAGCAACGTCTTTTTCATGGACGCCCCTGCTTATTTCAGCAAGACAATGCCAAGCCACATTCTGCACGTGTTACAACAGCGTGGCTTCGTAGTAAAAGAGTGCGGGTGCTAGACTGGCCTGCCTGTAGTCCAGACCTGTCCCCCATTGAAAATGTGTGGCGCATTATGAAGCGTAAAATACAACAACGGAGACTGTTGTACAACTTCCCATTCTTGCTGTACATCAAGCAAGAATGGGAAAGAATTCCACCCAAAAAGCTTCAAAAATTGGTCTCCTCAGTTCCCAAACGTTTGAGTGTTGTTAAAAGGAAAGTGATGTAACACAGTGGTAAAAATGCCCCTGTGCAAACTTTTTTGCAATGTGTTGCTGCCACTAAATTCTAAGTTGATGATTATTTGCAAAAGAAAATAAAGTTTCTCAGTTCAAATGTTACGTATCTTGTCTTTGCTGTGTATTCAACTGAATATAAGTTGAAAAGGATTTGCAAATCATTGTATTCTGTTTTTATTTATGATTTACACAACGTGCCAACTTCACTGGTTTTGGGTTTTGTAATTCCCCTTAGTGCTTTTAATCTCAAGGTCTTTGAGATTAAATGGGAAAGGCCAATGAAATGGAGTCTACTTGTCATCCAGTGCTTGTGCATGTGATCAACCCAAATAGACTTTGAGCCATATCTGTCAAACTTCTCTGACTGAAAGATTAACTGACTTTATTTGAGACATCAAAGCTCAGAGGTCTTCCAGTATTGTTGTTTTAAAGTAATGTCTAAAAAATGCTTTGAAGAATTTCATTAAATTTTGCACTTTGACTCAAAGATAAACCGAAAAGATTACAGAGGGGTACGGTCATATGTCCTTGGGTTTGGGTTAGGAAGATCTTTGAGGGTTTCTGTCAGTCTTTGTACAAATGTTCTTTCTGACTTGACAATGATGTTTTAAGATTTTGTAGGAACAACATCACAGCCAAGGTCGAAGGATCTTCTTTCATTTCTGTCTGTAAAATTCCTACAAATTACTCTTCCATAAATATACTGTCCTTCATGACCCACCCCTGCACCTCTGCTGTCTGGCACATGTAAACCTACAGACGCATAAAACTATTGGGGTACTTCAAGTTTTCAGTGATGATTTGTTGAGATGTGATTGTTAATTTACTTAAAAACAACAAGCCAGGATGCAAAGAATTTTTCTTAGGATATAAAGATTTTATTTTTTTAAAAGTGCATAAAAGAGAGTGTGCATGCAAAAACACTAACACGAACAGTATACAAGGTTAACGTCAGAGGCTTTTTATAGGTGTATATGGTTGCAGCCCGTATAACAGTCTCAGTGAAAATAGATGAAACATCCTTAGCTAGAACACAATGTAAATTTTAAGACTTCTTTAAGATTTTTTATGATATTTTTATGACTGTGGAAGATTTTTAAGAATCTGAGCATATAAATGCACACATTTCAACATCAAATTAAGACCTTTTTTATGACCCAAACAAAAATGGAACAAATACCCATTTTGAATTACTTTCCCTTTTTTAATTAATTTCATAAAATGTCTGGGATAGCCATTGTCCATTGGAGAAGTGTTTCTAGAATATTTGTCCATTATCTTTGTTAACCAAGCATTCACCTTATCTTTCATGCTTTAATTTACTATCATCTGCTTCTGAATGATTCTTAAAACTCCCTGTATGAACTAGTGATGTTTGAATTGAACCAACCAACATCAGGACAAAAATGATTCGGCTTTATGCGTGTGTTGAAGGTGAGGGCAGATGCTGAGTCTACTGCAGATAGCAGCATTCAGCAGCAGCTTCTGTGTTAACTAAGCTTAAGGTATAGTGTAATAGGGCTCATATGTATCTTGAATTGGTAGAATGACCAACTTATAAAAGTGTTAGGACCGACCAGTCACCAGCCAGGGCAAGGCATGCCAAAATCTGTAAATTCTGGTTCCATCCAGTCAAACCAGTGCACCTTTGCATAACACCTCGCTTTGATAATGTTCTTGACATTGAATAAATCAATAGTTTAATTCATTTGTAGTCTTGGTTAAAAAAAATAGAGCAGAAAATTTCAAACCCAGCCAGTTCATCACACAGGAGAACAATCTTGGTGAGTCAATTGTAATATGTACACACTGATAACTATGTTTAAAGCTGTATGCTGATTCTTGTGAAAATGCCATATTACGCCTTCACACTCCTAGTAATTGGAAACACAAACACACAGTACACCAGCATTAACATCAAACTGATGCAGTGCTGTGCTCCAAGTTTTGTAGAAACCACTCTCTTCTCTCGTCCTAAAGATTGATCTCCCATTTACTGGCCAGAAGCCCAGGCTGTATAACGGCACTGCACGGCTACCTCTTCAAGGACATTGTCTCTGGGCACTTCCATTAGAGATAATGTATATAAAACGCCATGGCTCCTCTGCAGTATGATATATTTAACACTGGAAAGACACAGAGAGCAATCTTTGGCCATAATCACACCCTGTTTCCTTTAGGAAAAAAGGCTGCTGAGCCTTAATTATGAAGCTGCCAGAATAACTTTGACAAATCAAGTGCACACTGCACAACAATTACAAAAAACAAGCTCACTATTGATCATCAGCTAGCAGCAAATTACAGCATCTGGGTGTGATCCATTATGAGAGCAGGTTTTAAGAGCTTAACAGAGACAGCCTTAATGAAATGAGGGACATCTATTGATCTGCTGTTGTAACACAAAGAGACAGACTCCGTGCAAGTCTTGAGACCAATTATTTGTAATTACAAGTCCAGGGCGACTGACAACTAAATTGAATGCTCAACCAAGTTTGTTTCATAACCATTTGAGGGGATGTTTCCTCATGCTGGCAAACTCATTGGAGGGTAAATGGTTTGGAAAACAAGATCAGCAGGATAGGATACTAATTGATTTAAGTACTGCAAAAGAGTAATCGTCTAATAACAGTGTTTCTGAGGAGGCAAATGCTGTGTTTAATTGGAGCGAGGCTGCTAGAATCACCTCAGAGAACTTTCAGATTACCATGTAATTTTCAGTGGGCTGGAGACGACAGACATATTTTGAGGGTTTTTGGAAGAGGATCATTCATATAACCCAATTTCTGTGTTTTTATTGAGATATACGGCTGAAATATTGTTTTTGCAGCTGAAAAGAATTGCAGTCATCCCGCACAATAAAACATTTTTATCTACTGCGACATAAAAAGGCCAACTCTCTCAGAAAGGAAAGGGATGTCAGGGGCGGATCTCCGCTGCCACGCTTAACCAGGAAAAACAAGCTTATCAAAACACAGGCCGCTCCGCTCAGAACGCAGAGGATGGACTTCCAGGAAGCCCGCAGCTCTCACTGCTCATTACTGGAGTGATTGAACAGGAAGTTGGCCCTCTTGTGCAGTTTGATGATTAGATTAACCTCCTGGTCCTGGATGGGGCCTATGTAAACAGGCTGAGCAGATGTCCTTTAGGAGATAACGCCTCCCTCCCGCTGTCACTTCTGTGCAGCCAGAGAGACGTTATCAGACAAATATGAGCATGAATCTTAATCCGATGCAAATATTCTCCGCAGATATATATAGAAAATGCATTTCCACATGTCTAGCAGTGTACTAATCAATGTGCAACAACGTGGTGCAGTCTCTTACTGACAGACGCATATCCAATTTAGATAAAGTCAAAGCATGAAACTATTCAATTTCTATTCAAATGTGGAAGTTTCTTGGCTGAAATTAGATGATATGCATAACGTCATCACCAATGGTCTGTTCCTTTACAGGTTATGACAGGTTATTTAAATTAACTATCCTCAGACACAGGGACAGTCGTATATATTTCCATGTATTATGTACTGTCAGGCATGATGTTATCATTGAGCATTTACCAATTGACTGCACCAAAAAGACTTATTTCACATTTAAGAAAAGGACTAAAAAAAAGTCAGGAATGTGCTTCAGATGACTAAAAGTCCTGTCAGCACCTCAGCCACATGAAGCACCATTAAAATGACTCACTATACTGCAGGGCAGTGGTTCTTAAGGTGGGTCAGGACTCAAAAGTGTGTTGCAGAGCTTTCAGCAGTGGGTCACAAATGTGTCCGGAAAGCTAGAACGACTGCCTGGCAGTTTAATGCCCACGAGAAAAGTAAAGGATGGTGAGAGAACAATGGTGGCTCAGGAGAAAGGGCTGGACTTGTTTTTGTGGCAGTGGGATTCATGTAAGGTTTATAAGCAAGCGATGAACATGAGACCCGCTGACCTTTAATCGTAGCCTCAAAATGTGAACAGCTCATCATTTAGTCAGAAAGAAACTTTGTAAAAATTTGCAGAAAATTCCTTAAAGCCTTTCTCAGCATTAGAAAGTCTTAGCTCAATTAGATGCCTGAGAGACTCCTAAGGTTACTCAAAGCCTACAGATCAGTGGTTTTCAAGGTGTGAGGCAGGCAACTCCAAGGAGCCACAGGAGGACGTCAGAGGAGGCATGAAATGAGAAAGCAAACCCTTCAAATAATTTGGCTGTATTGTAAATTATTTTATTTTTACAAAGAATAAAAACAATTATTTATTTTAGTTTGGGGTGTTTCTGTGGAGGCGCTGACTCATGCATTCATCTACTGACCACTGATCAATGGCTCATTAAATATCAGGAGGTGGGTATGGTGAACAGGTCTCACCAGCTGTTGCAATGCATTGTGGGATTTTTTTTATGAGGGGAGGGACAGCTATTTTACTGTCAGGCCATAAATAACGGACATATGAAATTGTCATGTTTGACTTGGAGGGTTAAAACATTCGTGAAATCCTGTGTTAAAAGGGCCCCAGAATAAATATGAGGCTTTATCAGCTTGACCTTAAACCTCTCTTTATAAAACTTGCAAAGTTTGAAGAAAACCCCTTTAAAATCCTCTTGAGATACAACGAGAATCTGCCAAGATATCACAGAACTGTCCAGGTGTAAAATACAGACATAGACACCCAACTAAAGTAATGCTATGAAAACTGTGGCAAAAAGACTCCATTGACACCAAGTCAACAGGAGACATACATACATTTTATTATTAGCTTATTTGCTCTAACAGTGGGTGCATTTTGGTTTGACAACCAAATGGGGTTGCAAATGGACATGAAGTTTCCAATAAATATCTGTAAACTTTCCTAAAACTTCCACAGGTGGATACATTCAGGGATTTTAGGAAAAAAAATCCAATTCGAAACTTTCCATGGGAATAATTCAAGGGAAATGACCAGAAAATGGGGGTAAATTAATTTAACTTTATAATGTCTAAACATGAAAATAATCATTTTGTTTTGTCATAGAAAGACCACCATGCAATATAATACCACTGAAAACATTACATTTAAACAGGTTTATTTTAAAGGAGAACCTTATCAAGTTTTATTGATTGTATTAAGCGATCAATTTTAATTTACTTGTAGTCGATGAGCTCAAATATGTGGCTTCATCTATTTTGTGCTCTGGACTCAAAATGTGGCCTTAGAAGTCCAGGGTTCAAGAAATCCTCATCATGCATGTAGGGGGGTGGCCTCAATACCCCAGCTGTAAGGAGTGTGCAATGTGCATGTAATGGAGAAATAGCATTGATGATCTTAAGTATACTAATATAAAATCTGGTTGTTTTAGTCAAGATTCTGCTAGAATTTATGTTCTCCGACTATTTCTAAAAAATATAAAATAAATTAAAAGACTGTGGTAAACAGAGTCAAGTAAAATAAATGTAATGATGCGTTTTTCAAAATGTTCATTGGGTCCTGTCTCTTAACCCCTTAAAGCCTGTGGTATCATATTTGATGCATACTTTTATGATACCTCTATCTAATCAATATAATCAAAAAAATACTAAAAAACACCTGAATACAATCAGATAAATGATGAAACTGTCCTCAAGTGGATTATCATTTGCCAAAAACAGGGAATGTATCAGAAGAGATACAAAAATATATACATGTTAAATTTCAAAGATATTTGAATTTTTTTTTTTTTTTTTGGGGGGGGGGGGGTGTCATTAGAAAGTGAAATAAACATTTTTTCAAAAAAAAAAAGATTTTCTGGTTATAATTTGAGTTTCAGGCTTTTAAAGCGTTAATTCATACCTTTTTTTGTTCAATCTTTGGTTCAAACTGCAACATTTTATATCAAATAAATGTCAGTAGATGATTTTTTGGAGGGTTCATTTGTGTTCCATTTTCTTAACAAGAAGACACTAGTGCATCCTTATGTTAGACCATTAGAAAACCACAGCCCTAAAATGACTAAAAGTCCTGTCAACAATGTGAAGCACACTTAATATGACCCACTGTACACTGGTCTGCCCTTCATGTGAGGATTTATTAAGATGAATTTTCACTGCATTTTTAATTACTGCTACAAGTCTCATTACTGAGGCTGCCCCTGTACTCATGCAATGAAGAGTCCCATTGTGTCGCATACCCATATTGCAAAATAATGATTCAGCCCACCCGGCTGTTTTAATGTGCTGCTGCCCTGCGCTCTCTCCTACCATGGTGTAGTTATGAGCCACGTTGAGCAGATCCACGCAGCCCTGGGCGTCTGCAAACGAGCGTATGCCCAAACAGTTGGAGGGATGGAGCTGTTTCATCAGGAAGTTGCAGCAGACCTGGATGACTTGTGAGAGCTGGAGGAGACAGGCCGCGGCTAATAAACTCTCAATGGTCTCCTCTTTGAGCTCAAGGACGCCTGCAATGTCAGGACAAGGAAAATGTGTTTATGTGTCAGAACTGGAGACAGCTGTAATAGCAAATGCAGGTGTGATGGAGGCAGAGGTGAGCATTATTTTTCAGATTGTTGAAGCTCCTCTAAGAGACTTCACTACTATGTGAATTATGACAGCCTAGGTGCTGAAGGACTGATGATTTATGGATTTGATGATCTTTTTCTGTAGGTGTGAGGTTAGAGTTTCTTCCCCAAACTTCTTTCTTAGAAAATGTGTTGTGGAGAAATAGAAAGGTCGTCTCCTTTTCATACTAAAAATATTTTTGATACCAATTCTTATCAAATAAGAACCATTATATTTAGCATGACATAATCCAAGAATAATTGGTGTGTATTAAATGTATTCATGTTGTGTGTGTTCTCTATACTGTGTACTGTCTTCTGATAAGAGTGTGTTATGTTGAAGGCCTTGTGTCCCCTTATGCGGGAATACCAAATATACAACTTGCTAGATTTGATGGACATTTGTCAGCTCCAGCTCATGACGTCACTTTTTTAGGCATGTTTTGGTTACATCTTTGGTTAAACCTTCTGCCAAAGCCTGGTGTCTTTTAATAAAACACAGCTCAACAACTGCCATGAAAGATAAGATAAAGTAAAGAGTGAGAAGCTATTCGCACAAAAAAATCTAGAAACTAGAAAGCTTAGGAAAATCATACCATGCTCTAAACAACTAGCTTAAATTATCGCATAGCTGACCAGGACGTAAAGTATTAGTACTGAAGCATTATGTATGAATCAAGGAGTACAGCCATATAAATGGCAAAACAGGGTTTAACTTTGAAAAACACAAACAGGAAGTGTATCTGTACTGTGTTTATCTTCTATGCTCAAAAAATATCAATGTAGATATGCATTTCTGGCAATGCAAGGTAAATATAATTCCATATTTCAAGATTTCTAGTATGTTTTGGCCAATATATGCATGGTCATTGTAAAAATAGACAAGCCCTTTTTCCAGAATTTTAGATTGACACACAGGAAAGGCATCAGGCAGCTAGAGAACCTTGTTGTTATTTTCCTCAGTTGACATTACATTACATTCAAGACATAATCTCCCCTCTTTGGTAGACCCGTCAGCTAGCATGAGGCATCAGAATTCATTAGTGCATTATTCATTCTGTTTTTAAATCTGCTGAAATCTTCTCACAGGAGCCTTAATTTACTGAGTTATTTATTCAGTGCTGTTTATGAAAGGAAAAACTTGGCCAGTGTAACGAAGTTCATGAAATAAAGCTAACAGCTATACTGACTAGCTGCAGATATTTTTCTTTATTTAATTAATGCAGAAATATAGAGGAAGACCTTTATGCAGCACTTGTCAAAGGGGTTTATCCTGTAAAGTGAAACAGTTTTAAACATGCCCCACCGTCCACCCTGTGATGAATGGCCTTATTGATCCATTTTAATCATGCTGGATTCAAGCTGTCTCATAACTACTTACAGGAGCTAGTGAATGTCTTTATGAGCACTCACCAGTGTAGGCAAAATGAACAAGAGATCTGAGCGCCTCTGGGTCCACACCCTCCATCTTGATCTCCTCTTGCTTCGCCTCTCTCACGTCGCTGGTGAACATGGCAGCAAAGTAGTCGGACACGGCACTCAGGACCAGTCTGTCATAAAGAAAATGCAGAGAATTAATGCGCTGGCACTGTATGGTCGTTTCAGGGGGGAGATCTATATGCTGATTATGTTAAGTGGTTTCACAATCAATCATAAGACTAAGTTTCATGCCCCAGAGTGTGGCTCTCCTTTATGAGAAAACTCACTCTAGGTTGTAATAATTACATGTAGTACAGTTTCTCATGCTGATTAATATTGCTTTTGTGCTTTTGCATTACATGAGAATGTACAGGCATTTGAATAACTTTCTGTTATCCCAAATTTGTATGCACTCTGTAAGACAATGATGAATGATTTTCATGTTGCTTGTGGCTGAATTGACCAGACTTCCATTTGTGAGAGCTCATCTGTCAGGTTCACATAATGCATAAGATGATTCACAGAGGAAAGAAAAGCTCATTAGGAAGTACAAGTAAAACAATCTTTAAAGTGCATTGATGCTTTTAGCAGGGATGAGTGCAGATTAGAGATTGAACTAAAAACTTTCACATGACCGTTACAAAATATCTAAAGAAAGCACTCATGTCTATAGAGATGCTACAAAACTAACTTAGCATCACCAAACCAAATTAAGAAAATAATTCATTTGACACTGTTGAGTATGTTTTCCATTAATTGGAACTAACTGAAAATTGTAAGTAACATTGTGTTTCTGAACTTGAATGGGTATAATCGTATTTCAATTAGTGGAGAGAGGCCTTTTTTCTGCTGTCAGAGCACACTGGTTTCTGAAATTAAAAAAAGTTAACAAAACATATATCTAAGGTCATAAGTTATGACTACAAATATAATTATTTTACAGTCAGTGCAGAGGGTTGAGGTAACCTTCTCATGCAAGATGCAGAAAGTCCTTAAATAGGGTACAAATCAAAATAACTATATTTTTAAACAGACATGCAGTTACCCAATTGGAAGTGCTTTTCAATGTTTTGTCCTAATACAAATCTGAATGGTTTTATTTCATTTTGTACAATGCAATGTTCTAAATTCCACTCAAAATCTTGTACTAAAAATTTAAAGATTTGAGGTGCAACATACGTGAACCAGTGGAAATTTAATGGTTCTTTATCCACATAGTGAATGGTCTGATGAATTTAAAATTGTTTTCTTAGAATAAGAAAAAATTAAAGTAAGACCATTTTGATGAATCTCAGATTTGTATTGAATGTGCGTAAGACTGCACTGTTTGTGAATAAGGCTTAATGTTTTGAGAATCTTTGCCAACTGTGCTCTAACTTGGATACAAAAATCATCACTTATAGTAGTGTAGTAACATGGATGCATTATAAGAACTGGATAGCGTGGCTCCGCCTTCTACCATGTAACTGTTTTGAAGCCATAATATCCCCCGTCAGGGCGCCGCCATTGTGCAGCCAGTAGAGAGTCTGTACCATATCTGGACGCAGCTGTCGTAAACGGTCGCAAAACTCTGCAGCATACAGCATACACAATCATTGTGAAGCTGCCGTAAACCGCGGTTATTTTTAAACTCTAATAACTGATGAAAAAGAAACTTTTCAGAAAAAAGAGGACTTGGGAAAAACGCAGCCCAATAATACTTTCATATCACCACAGCATACGGATGAGAGAAATATTTCTACGAGGTGTATTAATTTTTTGAAGTTTCACTACGGCCCGTTCAGATGAATGGGGGAGACGGAGAGTTGACCTATGCTGCAGCCAGTCACCAGGGGGAGCAGTTTTTGTGGCGACTTCAATTCGAGCCCAGCGACATGACATCCATGTTTTTTACAGTCTATGTGTAGTAACAACATGAGGAGGATATACAGGCATTTCTTTACATTTTAGAGAATCAGTGGACCACTCAATGTCCACTCAATTGAGAATTTATGCAACAGACAAAACTCTGTGTTGACCCATCCTGAAAACTGGTGTAATATAGTGTCAGGCTTTGATAAAATATTTAACACATTATGCAATATCTGCTCAGACTCTTAGAAAAACTACCGCTGTGAATTGAGCTAAGCCAGAGTCAGAGAACTTAAGTCTCAACAGTTACAGAGGGTCTGGATTTTTGAAATCTTAACCAATTTTCAGAATGTGAGAGCCCACACATGATGACAAGTGTCAGATGTATCTTTTTTGTGCTTGTGTGTGGTCTGTTACAAACAGAAAGAAAAAGCATGCTAACAAACCACACGCTAAATGATTCATTCACTCATCACGCAGCTTGTAATCCTGAGTGATGAGTGTAAACCATAGACTGTAAAAAACATGGACATCATGTCGCTGGGCTCGAATTGAAGTCGCCACAAAAACTGCTCCCCCTGGTGACTGGCTGCAGTATTGGCCAACTCTCCGTCTCCCCCATTCATCTGAATGGGGCCGTAGTGAAACTTCAAAAAATGAATACACCTCGTAGAAATATTTCTCCCATCTGTATGCTGTGGTGATATGAAAGTATTATTGGGCTGCGTTTTTTCCAAGTCCTCTTTTTTCTGAAAAGTTTCTTTTTCATCAGTTATTAGAATTTTAAAAATAACCGCGGTTTACGGCAGTTTCACAATGATTGTGTACACTGTATGCTGCAGAGTTTTGCGACCGTTTACGACAGCTGTGTCCAGATATGGTACAGATTCTCTACTGGCTGCACAATGGCGGCGCCCTGACGGGGGATATTATGGCTTCAAAACCGTGAAATGGTAGAAGGCGGAGTCACGCTGTCCACTATATAGAGTCTATGGTGTAAACAAAAAAAGGGTCAGGAGGATTTGCTAACCTAAATTGAGCTAGCGAATAGCATCCTATAACATCCTTGGACTTTGTTTCTTGAGTTTATTACATATATGATGTATAGATTATGTCGTATCGATGCTTGGGATTTTACCACATATCCACACATTGGTCCTTTGTTTCAGACATCCTCAAAACTTCATGCTTCGCCTCTTCTTTCGCTTCCACTGCTACCCTTGCTCCCTGAATGTTCCTTGTGTCAAAACGCTGAGGACGTGCTCAACTGTCCTTGGTAACTCTGCTTGAAATTACCATCCCTAGTTTTTATGTACATATCTTTTATCCTCTGCCTCATTTATTATGTCCATAAACACGGCTGTTTTACATGGTCGTGACTTCTGTGCAGATATAAAGCTACATAAAAAGATGCTGTCGGAGCGGGATCATTTTACTCAACTAGGTCAGTCACTGATATGTTTCTCTCTCTCTCTGGAGCTTTCTAGTTTTGCTTTCATGAGTCTGTCTGGATGAACTGACAAAATATCCTGTAGAACCAGACACATAAACTCAGTGAATACCTCAGCAGCGTTTTGGGATGTGATGTGATCTGCTCAATCAATGTGCAAGTGAGAGACGGATGCAACAATACTGACGACTCCATCTACTGCATCAGGATGTCTTTGTTGTTCCAGATGTGGAAGTGAGGAAAGGTAAAAGTGTAATAGCAGTGCATGAGCTTCAGATGCAAACCAGTGAACATGTCTACACATCTTCTGTCATCTAAGAATAAAAAGGATCTGTCTTGTTTCTTGTTTTGTTTTTCCAAAGGCTCCTCTGTTACACCTCATATGGATTGAATTGACAGGATAATTTTGGACACACAAGCCGAGGTCCAGGCCAAAGCCTGACTGCACACATCGAAAAACTTAATGAAGTGCATCCTGATGAGCTTCTGCATCTCTTAACTAAGCTGATTAAGGTGTAATTAAAAAAAAATCAAAGCAGACAGAGGCTCGAACACACCAACCTGTGAGCTGGTATCTTATGATCGCCTGCTATCAAGAGGACATCACACAGCTGCTTGTGCTGGAGGTAGGTCTCCATCTTGCGGAAAGTCTGTTCTGCATGGTTTGTGGCCTGGAAAAACTCATCTGAGGAGTTGGTGTTCATCCTGGTGAAGGTGCTCAGAGCCAACCTGTGTGAAGATAAGCACAGAAGAAAAGAAGAGAGAGATTAAATCAAGCACAGCAATCGACCCTGTTTGTCCATACCCGTGGCTTTTTGTTTGTTTGTTTGCCTTCAAAGCGCCTGTCAGGAGATTTTTGGCTTGTTGGAAAGACTTAACATCAAAATCAAATCCTATTTATGTTATATGAAACCAACAATTAGTATGAGAGCCCATTCCTGCCACTTAAAAAATATTGAAAGAATGTTGCAGATTAAAAAAACACTCTAAAATGCAATTATGTTACAATACTGAGACAGAATAATGGGATATTTTGAAATCATTTGGCTTAAAAAAATCAAATTTTAAAATCAAAATTCATAGCAAAAAAAAGGATACTATAAAACTAATTTTGACAGAAAAGGAGAAAATGATGTGTAAAAAGTTAAAAAGCTCATTACTGTGGAAAAAGTTTACAGTAAGATTTTTTAACTGTATTATATTCAAATCAAATCAAACTTTACTTATAAGGCACTTCTCATACTTAGAAGCAACACAAAGTGCCTCACAGAGGCTAAAAACAGCCTAAAAACAGAACCCCCCCCCCCCCCCCCAAAACTACAGAGACATATCCAGACACACACATTCGCAGACATCAACATACACACACACACACACATGCGCACACACACACATTCATACTAGCTGTGAAGAGAAGAGAGAAAGAGAGACATGGCTGAGCACCGAGGACTGAGGTAAGGAATAAGCTACCTTTGGGGGCCATCAACCCTAGGAGCCACTCCTGGCCCACAAGGAGCGCAGCCAGGGACTTCCTCGCCCCGCACAGAGACGAGGGCCCACAACACAGTGCAGGGGCCTATGGCCATGCATGCGGAGCCGTCCCCCCGGCAGCGGCCCCAGAAGTGGACCAGGAGCAGCTCCCAGTGTGGAGAGCCCCCATGAGGAAACACTGGAGCTAAAAACCATCATACTAAACAATAATAAAAATGTAAGATGAGAGATAAAATAACATAAAATGGATACTTAAAATAATGTAAAAAATTAAGATTTAAATATGACAAGAAGTGTGACTAAAAGAATGAATAAGATATACAGTAATACAATAAAACAATGAATAATAAAGGAATAAATAAGTCAATTAAATCAATGAAAAGCTTGATTAAAAAGGTGGGTTTTAAGCCTCTTTTTAAAAGTCTCAACAGACTCTGTGGCCCTGAGATTCTCCAGCAGGCTGTTCCACAATCGGGGGCCATAATAACCATAAGTCGCCCTCCCGTGTGTCTTAGTTCTAACTTTTGGTAAAGTTAAAAGGCCAGTGCCAGAGGACCTCTGGGTCCTCGAGGGCTGATACGGTAAAAACAGGTCAGATAAATAAGAAGGCCCGAGGCCGTAAAAACATTTATAAACCAGTAAAAGAACCTTAAAATTTATCTTGAAACGCACAGGGAGCCATGGCAGTGATTTTAAAATTGGGGTAATATGTCCCCGCCCTCTGGTCCTTGTCAGCACTCATGTGGCTGAATTCTGTAGTAATTGGAGATCGGATATTGTCTTTTAGGGAAGACCAGAGAGCAGGGCATTACAATAATCTAAAATTGAATGTTTGACCCCTGAAAATGTATTTTTTTTGTTCATTATTATGGATTAATATCTACTTTTTATTCATAATTGTGATCATTTCTATCAATTTGAATAAGACTCCATGTTTCTCACTACTGTGACTTAAAACTTCACGATTTGACTGTTATTATAATTTTTTAGGTTTAATCTCAAAACAATGCTGTTATTTTTCTTATTAAAATTATTTAGTTTCTCATAACCATGACTTTCTCTCATTAACATGACTCTTTCTGCCATAGGTATGGCTTAGTATGTTACACCTGTCATTTCATAAAATAAAAACAAACTTCAACTGATTATCTCAAAATTCCAAATACCTACCTCAAAAACTGACTTTGAGTTTTATATTTCTTTGTCTTTTGGACTTGGTATGTCGTAAATATGACTCAAGGATTTTGATAAATTCCCATTAATAAATTGTTGCACAACAATAAAAACGTACTTTTGACAAACCAAAGTTGACCAGCTTAAACAAGGTACCATTAAAAACTTTGGTGAAGTAAATGAAAAAAGTCACACAATGTAAATTCGATAAATGGGAGGAAATCATGGTTGCATCTTATACTGTCACATCATGTAATGATTCCCAACTGAAAGTGAAGCACTTTTACATCTCCACAACATCTCTTAGTAATCAACTCTGTTCTTGTGCATTTAAAAATTCTAAATGCAAACAGCTGAAGGTGTCTTTGAAGAACTTTCAGTCTGAGTCACTTTCACTGCCCACCAGTTGACAAAGAGGTCATGATTGCTGTAGATAAGCCTCATGGGACAAATAAATTGCTGACACAAAATACTGGAAATTGAAAATGAAAGTATGTTTCAAAAACATGTAGCTAATCACATCTGACATCCCCAGACCGGGGTGTAAAGGTCCCAAATGCTTTTCATTTTGAACAGTGCTCTAATAATCCCAAATAACCCCAGAACATACATTTCCAAGTTCCCTGCACACATAATAGATTGTGGAATACCTGTCAACCCTTCTAATCCTACCCTGCTCAGGACAGGCTGATTCAGCATCAATTATGTGTCTGACTGATAACCTTTAAATGCAGCTGGATCCACCTGATTAATAATTGTAATCAAACAGATCCTTCTCGCTAAGCTCCACATACAATGACTGCACTCCACACAAAACCAGAACAGCTCAATTAGAGTCCTTAAAAGCAAGAAGAGGTGGGATTTCAGGTTAAAAGACAGCAGCTCTACTTCTGAAATGTTTTGTTGAGAGTCTGTTCTACGAAAAGGAATGTGATTCAACAAATAATCGCCCAACCACCTGCTGAATATCCTTTCAAAAAGTTCAGCCTATTCCCAAACACTTTTCGTGGGCTGGTACACAGGCCGACAAGTTAAATACACTAAATGGTCCATCTGGTGTACCTGGTTCTCCAACTGTGCCGTTCTTAAGAAGTAAATTTGGCTTCTGCTGCCCTGTACTGTGCTCTAATCTTTGCTGTGATTGCACAGAAATGCCTCGACATGTTCAGGTTGGCTAAACAAACACCTGGCCAAGGAATTGCTTCCAATCCAGGACAGGTGGTGCATATTCCCTTATGCTATCATTAGAGGCAAATTTAAAATGCTGTGTTTCAGCACAGATTTGCTAGAAGATGGCGCAAGCGGCTATAACCTGGCATACCAGATGGACATCTATACCAGTCCATCTGGGAAAGAGCCCATAGAAAGTGTTTGGGGGAGGGCAGAACCTCTCAAAAGTATATCAGGCAGGTGATTGGACCATCATTGTCATCAATAGTTATTATTGACCAACAAACTCTAGTCAATGTTGTAAGACTTGGAGTGAAAATGCTCTTACTACAGAGAGGTTTGAAGTGTTCATATTTTTTCATTTAATAAAGAAATGTGGCCCATATCTGATAATAAGGCTGCCGAGGCTATTAGCATCTATGCTAATGGCGGTATGAGCAGTCACTTCCTGTCATCTCTAAATTAAATCCTCTCACTGCTCTTAAGGACTCTAATTGAGCTGTGTCACTTTAAGCCTTCCACAATCACTGTAGATTGGATATTGGCAAGGCAGATTTGCCTGATGATAGACAGAATTAAGCCGTTTCAGCCGCAGTCAAAGGTTAGCAAGCAACAGAGAAGAGGTTTATTAAATGGTCTGTTTGTACCCATTTAAAAGTATATTTCTCAAGCCATTAAAGATTATTATATAGACATTAACCTTGTAACTTTTGCATAATTTCAGTTTATTAAACTTTGTATCTCACTATAAGTCTAAAACAACTGACTTGAACTGAGGTAGTTCTTCATGTTCCACTTTGTGAAGTAGTTGGATGAAGGTGGAAAAAGTCCCAAACGTATACTTCACTTGATGAGGACTTCACAAAACAAAACCTGAAGCAGGAAATGAATTGGACAATTGGGGTGGAAAGAACAAAGAAATGTTCATTCTTTAGAGGAAAATTAATTGAACAAATTAATCAAATTGCTCTCAGTTTTCTCTCCCACTTCATAACCACAAGTGTGGAATAAATAAATAACTTTCAAAAGGCTGTGCACAGCAAGATAAGTGACAAATTATTGTGAACACAAAAGAGCTTATTTGGACACATGGCACTCCTGATCCTTCTGCTCCCTGTGGTGCATACGCATCTTTCTTGCCACTCTAAGCTGAAATTAAAACTGCTGTGGACTAAACTCCGTACATAAGTGGATAACTAAGCACTGCAGTCCAATGGGACCAGTGCACACTGGAGTCAATGCAACAGCTTTCCAGGCAGAGTTTCCTTGTGTCTGTACATGCCTTTGTGTCTGTTTCTGTGTGCGCCTGCATATCTGTGTGCACACGTGTGTTTTCCAAAGACAGCGACTTAACAAGTGAACAAGCCTGTTCCTCGCAGTATTGTGTCTAAGCTGAGTCCCTGTCCCCATAGGCTGCTAGATTACATGCTGTTTTACAGGAATCCAAGTAATCCCCCAGCCTCATGGCAAATAATGCAGCCTAGCCACTTTGTGTCCTTCACCAAGCAAGTCCACTCATTGACATTTAGGGCTGTTTGTTACGCCACATAAACTGGCATAAGCTGCACCTCAGAGGGAATTTATCGTCATCTCGTGGTCCTCCTCCTGCACAAAGATTGATGGTGCTCAAAAAATGTCAGTGCTATTTTTATTCCCTCTCATACACAAATAAGCTGACTAACTGACAAAAGCAGGAGAACAGATGGGAACAAATATTTTCATCAATGAACATTTAACAAAAAAGAATGGTGAGATTGTACAGACAGGCGAGGATGCGTAGAAAAAAATCACGTCTAAACAGACTCTGAATGGGAGGATGTGTACACAGGAGAAAGAGGAGTCTTATGCCAAGATGATAGTGACCTGAGGGAGCTTAAAAGGTTTAAGTAAGATTATCATGGAAGACGAACATGAAGTCAAAACATTTGATATGAGGATATGAGGATGGGTAGACATCATATTATCACAAACACAGGAATACGGACACACATAACCTTCATGAGGAATCATAAGATGTACAATGTAGAAAGGAAACAGACAAAAACGTATTTATTCCAGTTAGAAATTAATGTAACTCCACTGAGGCACAATTTACTGAGAAAGTATTGACGGAAGGAACATTTTCTATAATACATTTTAATAGTCCAAGTCTCAATTGTATTTTTTTTATATATATAAAAGATTTAAAGGAGCTTAAAAACAGATTTACAGTGATAGAAACATCTGAAACATGGCAAAGGGATGGATGGAGGAAGCCCAGTTAAGTTAGATATGAGTTGTATTATATAGAAGAAATAAAAGAAGTGGACAGGTAGCTTTATACATAAACTAAATCATTTGATACTTTGACTACTACTGTAAATAATCTACTGAAATTGTATGTTGAATGGCTAGTTTTGTTTTATTTAGTCTTTTCTGTCCTTGTGTTCCTTTTGTTTGACCTTGTGTTTCTTGTTTTTACTGTCTTGATCCTGTTCCTGGTTATCCATATTGTGTTCACATTTGCCACGTTTTGTGGCATTTCCTGCCCTCCCTTCTGTGTACTTCTGATTGTGATTCCCCCGACCTGTGTGATTGGCTCTCACCTGTGCTTGATGTTCCCTCAGTGTATTTGGTCTCTGTGTTGGATCCTCATCTTCCCATTGTCACTTAACCTGCAAGTCTCAGGTCTCCTGTTCCTCCAGTTTCAAAGGGGTTCTGTTTTTTTTGTTTTTTTTGTTACACTCTTTAGGGATTTTTATTTTTGCTTGTCTTTTAGATTCTAGGGTATTTCTTTCTATATCAGGATATGTATAAAAAACAAGGTGAAAGACCCAAATGCAGATTAACAAAACGCTTAATTTTAATCTAACAAAGAGGGATCAAAAATCAATCCTTCAAAAAAAATGTCCGAACATTAAACAAAACTCAAAGTTACAACTTAAAAACTGGTGAAACAAAGAAAATAAAACCCTAGAATCTGAAAAAAATAAAAATGAACAAATGAAAATCCCTAAAGTGTGTAACAAATAAAAGTAACTTCCTACGAAACAGGAGGAACCCTTAGGGAAACACTGAAGATGCTGAAGACTTGCAGGGGAAGTGACACTGTGAAGACTAAAGACCCAACACAGAGACCAAATAAACAGGAGGAACGTCGAGCACAGGTGAGACAATCACACAGGTGGAGGGAATCATTATTCAAAAGACACAGAAGGGACGGAAGGGAAACACTACATGGAGCCGATGGATTTCAAAATAAAACAGGAAACACATGACAAGATAAAAACATAAACACAAAATGGATCACTTAACTAAGACTATGAACAGGATCAAGACAGTAAAAGAGGAAATACAAGTGGTCTGAACAAACAAACAAAAAAGGGATACAAGATAAAAACATACTAAATAAAACAAAATCATCAGTTGTATCAACAGAATACCAGCTATCCTGGTTCGAGTCATTCACAGATTTAATTATGGAGATGTTTGACAGAATTTATAATGAGAAAGTGCCAAGACCTGGACCAAACTCTGGAAGTTGTTGTCCTGCATGAGCACAACTGTTTTTTGAAAAAAAAAACACAAAATTTTGATTTGATATGATTTATGAGTATCATTAATTTTATTTCCCATTATAAAGTTCAATGTTTTTGTGACGTCAATCTGGATCAGATCCAGCTGAAATTGACTTCCTGTGAATAGAAGTTGAATCCATTAAAAATTGGCAGAGATAGGATTTTTGAAAATTCTGCCCTACTGTAACTTATGGGGTTTTTGGAAATTTCTTAATTTGTTTTTGTTGCATCCACATAGATATACTTATCACCAACATATCTAATTATTTCTTATTTGGGGTATAGCCAACATCTCCTGAAATTCAGAAAAATCTGTCCAGTAGTTTTTGTATAATCTTGTTACAAACAAACAAACAAAAAAACAAAAACTGACAAACAAACAAACACATAAAAAAATATAGAAATATAACCTCCTTAAAGGAGACATATCATGCTGATGCATGATTTAATACTTACATATAATATAATAAATTTGAAAACAAGACCTTACACCCCCTTAATTTTCAAAAAATGAGATATTGTATTTTTTCCGATATCCTAGAACGAGATTTGATGCCTCTGAAAATAGGTCATTGCGAGATGTCCGCGAGATTTAAATTGTCGTGACAACATGAGGTAGGCCTACATTTCTTTTTATTGGAGTAATCTGATAAAACAGCTCCTCCTCTGTGATGTCCGTTAGCCACAAAACCGTCACCGAGGAACACATCCACCAACCAGCAGCATATAGCTCCCTAGCTCACACTCACTCATTACCAGCTCTGGCCTGTAGGGGGAGTCAATACGCGGCCACTGCTTTGAGCCTGCTGGAAAATACAGTAGAAAAAGAAGGACAAGCTGGCTCTACCCTCTTGGCAGCTCTGATATAACTGACCAATCAGAGCACAAAGGGCTGTGACGTTGTGAGGTAACTGTAGGTCAGCCTGAGAACCAAGTGTTTCAATGAGAGCTTGATAATGGCCGAAAATGAGGATTTTGAGAACGCTATTGTGGGGCAATGAAGGAACTAAATGACTTGTACTGAGGGCAGAAATGCTTTACAGGCATCCTAGCCTGGCATAGTGAAAAGGAGAAACAAGCATGATATGTCTCCTTTAAGTTAAAGATTGAAAAAGTAGAAACTAAAATATAAAAAACACTTAATTTATAAATAAGTGGAATCGATTTTTCAGCTTAGATATACTTTTTTAAACAGCTCTGAATTTTTTTTAATAAATATTTTTATTTTCATTTTTTACTCAATCATAAAACGTAATGTGTATTTTTTTCAGTTGCAGGATTAATATTTTTCAGATTCAAGCCTAATCTTTTTGATTTCAGATTCCGTTTTCCCCCTTCAGATCTTGATTTAACTTTCAGATCTTTTTTTCAGTTTAAAGTTCAACTCACTTTCAAACTTGTGGCATGGGCTGCGAAGGGCGTGGGATCGTTCGTGACAGTCAAGCAAAGCATCCTGCATTAATGTTGCTTTCAGGAAACGTGGGAGAAATATGACAACGTTTTCTCTACACTGTATTCTCTTGATATGAAAATGAATGATGCTAAGAACAAATAAATTTTTTAACCCAGCTCTAGATAACTATTGAAAATTACTGATTTCTAACAACTGGAAAATAAGCCAGATTGTTAAGTTTAACATCGATGCCAAAAGAAACTATTTGTCCCAATTCCACACAGAACTATGAACGCAGCGC
The DNA here is from genome assembly GCA_036419115.1 of Scarus forsteni. Classification (NCBI taxonomy): domain Eukaryota; kingdom Metazoa; phylum Chordata; class Actinopteri; order Labriformes; family Labridae; genus Scarus; species Scarus forsteni. The sequence continues at coordinate 7,991,243 of JAZDUH010000383.1, read as the reverse complement.
AGCATAGATGGCGTTCTCTTCACTGGGGCAATCTGCAGGTGCAGGCACACAGGTAAGAAATGCTCTTTACAGATGAGGTGCAGTGGAAATTATCCTAAATGCGTAACTTTTGAAACGTAGGGTCACCCAGAGAGTCGTTTTTATGTGTCTATGCAGTATGCAGAATTAATTACGTAGTTACACGTTAACGTCTTTCTGGATGAACCTGTTTAATGGCCTCAATGTTAAAATCCATTTCAGAGTAGAAAGTGAAAATTAAATATCCTATTTTACTAAAATCATTACAGAAGTAATATATTTAAAAGTATATTGAAACAAAACTCTTACACGCATTTTTAATTCAAATTAGTGTTTAGTGAAAATGTTTGAATTTTCAAATTCAAGAGCAATGACATTTCATTTTCAAATTGTATTCTTAAACGCTGTTTTATTTTCAAACTTCAAAACTTTTGGCTTGGATTTAGCTCTATATATTATAACATAAATAGAGCAGAGATCTTTGAAAAGATGAGATATAGAACCAAATTGATTGATCAAACTGTCTTGAGAGAGACTAAATTCTATATCAAACTTCATATTTAAAATTAAAAATAAACATGATGTTGAGAAGATATAACAAGATCTAAAAGCAAAGTTTTCTTCTGCCTGTAAAGTTTTTTTGGTTCGTTTCTTTTTTACTTCTTTTTAGGTGAAGTGTAAACTGAGTCCATGTGTCTTGTAGAGGGAAGTGAGGGCTTCTTTTGCATGCAGCTCATCAATTTAAATATGTTTTATTATGTATACGAAGAAAATGAGTGTCTTGTAAAAAAGAAGCAGGGCATATAAGATTATTCTTCTTTCTGCTTCTTTTGTGTATGATTTTGCATTTATGCTTGTTTGTATCGAAATACTTTTTTTGACAAATAAAATAAACATTGAAAAATGAAATAAAAAAAAGAAATAAGCATCTGAGTAAACTAGTAAAATCAAGGATTTCTCAGTTCAAATGAACTGTAAACCCTGTGCGGCTCGGCAGCACAATGTATTGGCAAGTAGAAGATTGATGACACTAGCGATGGAGGGGTGCTGGCTCTTATTGATGTCCTGATTAACAGACTATTAGAAAGTTTTTAGCCGACTGTGAGACTTTCTTCTCTTTGATTACACAAAGCAACAACATTTTCCCTTGGGTGGTTGTTTATATTGCCCTCTGGACACCACAGTATCCTATAGTCTAATCTTTATTGGGAGACTTTATGTTAAATGCGAGGGTAATTTATTGCCCTGTCACAATAATTCCCCACTGACTCCTGACTCTTGGAGAGGAACACCAAACAAGACTGAATAAGCAATGGGGCCGTAAAACTGAGATGCATTGCCTTTGTATTGGCTCCAAGGCGTGCTGTAAGGATTTTTCATGCCTACCAATCTCTCCGACACTAATTGCTTTGGTATCACATACTGGGGAGCCATAAATTTCTCTGAGGTGTGTATTTCGCTTTCAGTAGCGGTGGGCTGGATCATCAGAGGCATTGCCCAATTTTATTGAGGCACTAAAGCCCTAGAACACCTCACTCCAGAGAAAATGCAGCGGGGACATTTGCTGCAAGTCGCATATTACTAAGCAATTCAGAGAGTCACAGAGCCTAACAGGGCTTCTTCTGTGGTCTACAAACAGTTTCATTGTGCTGACTTGCATCCCCAAAGCAGCAAAAAGGTAAATAAGCTTATATAAAAGAACCAACATGAGGAAAATATTTTGTTTTTTTTCTTATTCTGCCTTTTTACAGCACACAGGATGTTTTCTCAGTGAATAAATATCACCTGAAGAAGACTTGTCATTCCTTAGTCACACCCTCACAAAAATATCACAGCTCAGATGTGACTAATTGGCTCAAAGCAGACGTGCTGCATATTCAGAATGTAATTTGCTATTCAGGTGATGCAAATGCTTCGTTTTATGACAAACAACTCCGATTTTTTAGTGTCCAATTTAAGCTGCATTTTAGGACAAGATGCAGACAGACAAACAGATGTCAAAGTAAAGAGAATAATTTCATTGATACTGCTACACTTACATTATTTTGGCCAAAATGAGGTTCACTGGTATGTTCATCATAATTATTCAACAAAGGTTTTTATTGTTCTTAGGGGTATTCATAATGTTTTATCATTTAACAGCAAGCAAAACAAAGAACCTGCAACCTATCTACAGATAAAAATAACGCAACTGACAATTAAGAATGAGAAAAATGAACTTCCAGGAAATCAAAGGATATAACCCTGATTAGACCAGACAGAAATACAGGACACAAACTGATGTTTTTAGTCATGTGACCACCATGGAAAGCTGTAGGGCAAAAAGAGCATCAGCCAGCATTGACTGGCTATGTGGAGCTGCTGCACAGCCTTTTTCTCGTCTCTACAAATGGCCCATGTTCATGGCTCATTAAAAGCAAAAGAAAGTGGAGATGATAATGTTTTCTATAAGTTTTAAGCCACTTAAGACAAGGGTTGGGACCTGGTTTTCAGTTTTTATTCTGACTTTAGAAATTGTACAGCATCTTGGCACTATCTAAATCAGTGTTTCCCAATCTGTGGGCTGAGGATAACTGGTGGACATCAGCTAGTGTATTAAATAGAAAAAATGTTAATATGTAAATGACATAAAATACAAAATTACTATCAGGTTTAAAACATTTCTTGCCTTGCATTTTAAATTTGTCTGTGACACCTTTCACAGTGCACTGATGCAAAAAGCATCACAATGCAGCTCCATCATCATTACACCTGGCATTATCCACAGTTGTTTCCTGAGGATATTATATTTAGATCAATTCACAGAGTAATACATCTTCAAAGGAGTGCAAGAAAACATGCCATGACTCTTGCCTCGAATACACAGGAGGCAGACCAACACCTACTGCAGGGCTGCTCAGTTATGGCAAAAATCATAACCACACTTTGTTTGAAAGATATTAAGATTCTAGAGTTATAAGTAAATTACAAAAATGATAACTATATCAATAAACACAATTACTCGCTAAATTTGAAACACACATGCTGTGCAGATATCAAGCTTAAATTCCCTTAACACTATCATTCTAAACAATGAAGAAACAAAAGTTAATATAAATACATTTGAAAATACAAATATCTAATAAGAAAAAAAAGACAAACAAGGGCAGCATATCATGTTGCACAGAAGTCATTCAATCTCACTTATTCATCTTTTTTGATGTTGATGATGTAATAGAATTTGAAACTAGATAAATAGCCTAGCTCTAACACGCAGTGTGACTAACCCCTGCTGAGTCTGTGCTCCAGTCACTGCAACAACACCTCCAACACAGTCAGAGCAAAGTGGGTTCACTTGCCTCCTACCATACTTCACCTTCAAGTTTAAAGGGACTGGGAGGAGGATCTATTACCGGCGACACAAAGACTCTGCTACCCATGAGCACGAACCTTGGAACTGGGAGTGACATCATCTCCGACTTATCAGCGTTCCAGTTGAAGTTGGAAAAAAACTTGCCGATCTACCAGGCTATTGTTAGCTGTTGTTAGTCTCAAATATCACATGAAGAATGTGATTATCACTATGGCAGCATTTTTGTAAATATAAGTCTAACAATACTATGTATACAGCTGATCTAGAGCGACACACCTCAGTCAGAAGTGCAAATAACTTGATTATTACAGGAGCTAAATAACTGTTCACACTGGGGGTATCCATCTTCGATTGTCAACTCGGGGGTGACAAGGTTTCACTGAGTTCCCAGTAGGAAATTCTGACTTCGGGGAACGTTCCAGTTGCAGTTTCCTACTCGGAACTTGGAAATTCCTACTTCTGACTACAACTGGAACGCACCGCAACACGTTACAGAAGCCAAAGCGTGTGTTTGTTGTAGCCCGGACCTTCCTCAGAACTCTGCATTGCTTTACAACTTCTTTTTTCAACAACTTACAGGATGCAAAGCGATGAGGTAATGTATCGCTTTCTAGTTACGTAGCGGTAGTTTTTGATGTGTGACAACAAGCAAGTTTTGAAAAAAACTTAGTATCGTAGTTTCGTAGCCGGCTATATAATAGCTACTTACAGCCCGGTGCTCTAAGACGTGTCCGAATAATATAAATTTGCTCTAGTTTTAATTGTCTTGTTCCCGAAGCTGTGTATCCTGGCCAGTCCAGTCCAGCCCTGTCCTGTCCGACCCGACCAAGAAGCTAAGGAATAGCACTTATATATAACCTATTTTGATGCTATAAAACTCATCGATAAGTGCGTATTTCGATCAGGCATATCTAAAAGTGAGACTTTTTTGCAATTACTTAGAAATACCTTGCAGTCCCTTTAATTGGAGGTGAAATGTCACATGAATATCTTAGTGTCAAACGTTGGTGAGAATTGGGCATGCAAGTGTGGAGAAAATAATTAAAATCGAGCAAGTTCAGTAGATTAACGCTACACATAAACTGGAACAGAGAGGAGATGGGCAGCAATGGAAGGAGAGGGGTGTGTTAACTGCATTATCCAAGCAAAAAGATTTTTTCATTGCAAAATGGAGCTAATGTTGAAGTGCAATAAACTGAAGTTTCATAATTGTCTGCTTGAGGCTAGCTGTAAAGGCACCAGAAGTCCCTTGAACAGTACACATAATGTGAAATTGAACCACAGATGTTTGGCTGAGGCGCATCTACCTTGTCATTCTGAAATATACCTCAAGAACCTGCAAACAGACCGAAGTGAGGTTGAATAAGTCATATCCAGTCATTCCTTTATACCTTCTCTATCAACAGTGCTACCCTTATGTATTGTTTGCCATGATGTCCCACTCTGAGTAGAGTAAAAACATGTGATACAGTAGTTTTCTATCAGAAAAGTGTGTAGATGGCAGATATTCACAGCAATTCAGGGCACTTATAGCAGAGCATCTAGTCAGCTGTGCCCAGTAAACTCTGCAGCCAGTGAGGGGTCAAATCCAGGCCTCAGCCTTTTGTCACATATCTACTCCCACTGTATCCCTATTTGTGCCTCTGTTAACTGTCTCTCCACTCTATCATTTAAAAACACAAACACCCTTTTTAAACAATCACTGTAAATGTTCTTTTTAACTGTTGGAAGACCAAAATACAGATCATGATTAAAACTGGTGCAGCATTAAATAAAACTACAGCATGGACTATTTGAATATGTATGGTGAGCCTTCCTCCAATCTATCTTTGTAACTGTCTGTGCTAAACTAACCCTCATAGATGAATGCTCCGACGATCAAAGATGTGCTTTCGTCAGCCAAGATTAGCCCCTAGCTGAAGAGGTTGTGACTCAGACGCGTTACTGTGAATCTCAGCCTTGCTCCAACTAGTTTCAACTCCATCCTCTCGGAAAAAGAGAGGGAAAGTCGTGCCTGCCTGGGCCAAATGGGAAATGTCTCTTTCAAAATGGATTAGAACAGCCATTTGCCCCTGCAGGCAGCTGCTGAGTATCTCGGTTAGGATTGAGAATCCGGAGAGTCCCACAAAGCCTCATGCAGCATGTGCCAGGTCTATATATTCCATGAGATCTTTGTGCTCCTGGACTATGACAGTCGGTGTACTGCTGTTCAGCTTTTGTGCGGAGTGAAATATACACGATGACAGTAATAACTTGAACCCCGCAGTGAGAATGAGAAGATAACTCTCTGCAGAAATGGATTTTCCTTCTATCTCAGCAAGGCTCACAGACACGTCCTTCTTCTGACACCTTTGTTACATCGGACATACCTGTTTGATATCGGTAATGATGGCGGAAACATAGCTGCATACAGGATCCTTTTCTTTTGAAATCTGTTTGAAATGTTATCGGAGGTCCTTTTATGTTTGAGAGTAGTGTAAAATTACTCTTACTAAAAGTGAAATATCACCCTCTTGTAGCTTTCCCCTTCAGCTTTAACAAAACTGCACACGTCGTAAAGAAGAAGAGTGGAGAAGTCAAGTCAGCACAATGTCTGCAACATAAAAATGAATGCCTGAGGTGGCGCGATGATTCCTGTTTTGAATAATAAAACTACAAATCTTAAACAGTCAAAATGAATAAAAAGTTGCATATGTTTAATATTAATCTGTATCTCTTGTTCACATAAATATCAAATCTGTTCAAAGCCTTCAATGATTGTGTCAGCAGATAAATTTGTATATATAAGCAGAGGCGTTGATAAGCATAGTATGTTGATACTGATGCAGCTTTAAATAGGTAAAATGTATTGCTATGCTAAAATTTTAATCCATATTGATATTTTTCAATCAGGTTGGTGGACTTGCTGTGATTGCAGTGCTGAGCTGTGCGTTCTTATGCAGAGGAATATGCTTTTAAATAGTGTGAGAGTGTGTCTGTCTGTGTGTATATGTGTGTGTCTTGGGGGTTGGGGGCATCCTGGAAGTGAAAAATGTGCAGATCTTAGCAGAAAGCTCCTCTCTGCTTTGCTGATGGCTGGTTAACTCGCATATATATGAGACTGTCATCAAAGTGTGATTGTTTGTAATTTATTATCTCATATTTGTGGGTAAACCAATGTATCCACATCATTATAGCGGAGTTTCATGGATCCATTTTAGATATGCAAATATTTATAGATAAGAGTAATTCCACCTTTTGCATATTTATCTGTATAATAGCTGGACCCCTTAAATTGGAAGCTGGATTTTTTTATCCCTCTATATTATATTATGTTTTTTAATTTGGATATCAAAGAATCAAACTTTTTTTCTTACACTTTACGCCTCTGTTGCTTAGTAAGTCTTTTAAAAGGTTACACAATATGGAAACATTAAAATAATATTCATACAAAAAGTAGGTGTCCATTATTGAAATTAATCTTTTGAAATTTGCTGTTATCCTGTATGCCAGTGTTCACATTTCTTTGAATTATGAGGGTTATTTTGTGTTACAAACAAAACAAAAGCCATAAATTTATAAAGTAGGGGATATATATGACTGATAGGGATGACAGATTTATTTGTCATAACTATAACAAAAATTGTAATACCTGCAGAAAGAAGATGATACAATTTTTTTAAGCTATTATCTGCCAATATCAATATTGTGCTAATAATACTGTGCTTTCCAAGTCCATAACCCATCTATAAATTCGTCACTAAGGCTTTTGCTTTTCTCTAAAGTCCTAACTTCTCTTTTCCCCCACTGATAAAAACATGTCTTAATATAAAGCTGTGCCCACAGTAAACCTTAGAGCACAGTCTCAGAAAGCCAAAATAACATTGACTTTTTTGAGGAGCAAAGTAGACCTTAGCTCATCAGGAATTTCTCTTTGTTTGACTGTTTTGTAAAGGAGTGACACAGAGGGGTTTGTGGACATCAAAATCTAATTTTTGAGTGGATTTCAGCGCAAGAAGCTTTAAAAATATGATTTTGGGACACTAAGAACAAAGGTAAACTTACTAAAAAGGACTTAAACAGAACTTAAATATTTCTGAAAAAAGATACTGACAGTGCAAATTTCAATTTCTGTGGATGTGTGATTTCAGACAATGCAGACAACATCAGCAACATGGTAAAAGATTTCAGAACGTCACTGAATCCAGGAGTGCCATGTGTTTGTCTTTGTTGACACGGACAGCCAATGTAGGCAGTATTTTTCACAAAAGCAAATCTATGAGAAACCAATGAACAATCAACAACGGTATTATAAAATCTTCTTAGTTTTTATCACTAGACATGATAGAAAGCTGTGTTTGGGTTTTCTTGTGATCATGACTTATTGACTGCATTATACCAGGAAAATAGCCTACAATGTGAATAAATTTCACATGATATTGTGCAAATATTCCAAGATCTCTGCAAAACACTAAACTGTGCAAACATGCATGCCATGTTTCTGTAATGATTTGCTTTTAAATCTTTTTTTTGTCTTGTCTCTTTGTTTATACATGTTTTGTCACATCCAAAGCTCATATTTAGACACTTGTATAGAATCCTAATCCTAAATGATCTTATCTGAAAGGTGTTCCTGTACCCTGGTGCTAGTCCAGCTCAGAATCACTTGTTCAGAATACTGTTGAGTCAAGTCCAAGCCAATACTAGAATTATCATATTTAATTCTTAATAGTTAAGCAGTAATTCATTTTTTGAAGAGAGATGGTAGAAGATGTGTTGAAGAGAGATGATCGAATGTGTTAAGCCTGCAGTAAAATGTTTCTGCTCATCTTCCAGCTGTTGCTAAATCTTGAGGAGGAACTGCAAACTTGGACCTGGTTTTAAGCTTCCCTCTGAGGTGGCTTTGTTGTACTCATAATGTTGAATTGGAGAAGTTAAAGCCCCAGAAAGAGGCTGTTCTGTGTGAGGTAAAAGTTAATATAAATGCATCTTTGTGTGTTGATTAAGCAATACAGTTCTTTAGCTCATCAAAATAAAATTATTCCATAACAAGATTTCTAATGTCCAGAATAATTGCCATGGCAGGCATCAAATGTAAAATCAACACAAAAGGAAGAAGGCTACCAAAAAATCTTCATAGTATCTTTAAAGAAGTGATGCTTGATCTGTGAATTATTTCACATCTGAAAAAGTGAAAATTAAAACGGTCACACTTGAGCCCTCTTTCTGAGAGAATCCCTTTGATAGAGGGTCAAAAATGTGAGGATGTTTTAAAGGGGCTAATGTTAGCTCTCTTAGTTCTCTCAGTTCAACGTCCATATTTCTGTGCTAATTCCTGTTAGTCACTGTGGTTTTCATGCAAGTATAGCAGGACACAGGCAACACACGACTTAATTGCCAAAGTTCACTGCTCCTACTAGATACAACCTGCGCTACAATTTCTTTTCACAACATTTATTCACATCTGGGCTGGAGGGCTAGTTAGCAGCATGGTCTTGGTATTATGGTGATTACTAGCAAAAAGAGGCTTCTTTACAGTTAATACAGAGCGATTGACCAGGATTTTGGCCCTGTGTTAAGGACATATTGAAACAGTCTTGTAAATCTCAAGCCGGCCATCTCCAGCTCTAATCTTCCATCAGGTTAAACCCACACATCCCACTTTAAAGAAGCTCCAATATCGATTTCAACAAATCACAAAAGCCTCTACACCCTTAGTATTTTATCTAGAGATTACAATAGATGAACTGTAAATTCCAGTGTACAGCATCTTAAGGACGCCTCTGCTGGATGTGTCATATAGACTTAGACCCCCCCAAAGCATTGCGGTGTTATGAGGCATCCAACAAACATTTGAATTACTGCTCTTGACAGGGGGAAGAGGTGGTGGTATTTCTTCTCCAAGGCAGAGAGGGAATTGAGATATCATTCAAACTAAACGGCAGCTGAGTCAAGCCTGTGTTAGTGTTTATGTGGGAGAGGTCAGGGTTTCCATTCCATTCAGGTTAACTTCTGTCATATATTTTCTGCCAACCAAGGAGGGGAGGTTATTTGGATGAGAACAGGGTGGACAAACAAATATACAGCAGACAGATATGTAGGGGCGGCAGGAGCAAGGGTGGGAAAAACACGAGGTATTATGTCCTACAGACTCTGCTTCACTTGATTTAACAACCATGCTGTTTGGTACCAGTCAGTCAGATCAGGAAGGTTTTCTAACTTAAAAAGAGAGCTGACAGCAGACCAGAATTGTGCAAACGAAATACAACAAAAATGTGTCATAGGCTTTTTTAATTATGATCAGTATGTATGGCATCGTCACACACACCCCCAAGACCATTGTCAGCATTTTTTCATGTATAGAAGACAGATCTGTAAACTGCTTGGTGATCACTTGGAGAGCCATTGAGCAATACGTTTTGCCCCAAAAGTATCATAACGTCACTGACTGAAAAATGTGAAGACTATGGAGAGCACACCAAGATATCAGACTCTTGGAAACAATATGATACAAGTTTTAAAATCTTTCTTAGTTAAAACTGTTCATATTACTCAACACAACTCCATTGTGTTGAGTAGTATAAACTTTTCATTGCAATTACAATCTTAAAGAGGTTGCTCAAACATAAAAAGCAAATTGCCGAAAGGGCCAAAAATAGGCCTTTAATCCTTTATAGCTCACTTTGTGTATATTTTAGAGGAAACCCCTAAGACTCCTAAAAGACAGTATTTCTTGTTTAGGATTGATCTTTATGTGTTTAAATTTTCATGCATGTAGCTCTTAGCCCCCTGTCAGGGTTGCTTGGGGTTTTCACCTGGTGGCCATTTTGTTTCACATTTGCATGGTTACACCAGAATACGTACCAGGCCTGAAATATTTGGACAATTCTGGGAGTTTCTAGATTTGTTCAGGCAGTTATTTTACGTGAAAATAAAATCAAATACAGATATAATTGTGTCCTTGTATCGACGTTGGTGGTACAGCCCTGATAATACAGCAACTTCCTGTTGTCCACCCCATTGGTCATTTAAAGCACAAAAGTATTAAACCGAGAATTTCAGAGATTTCCAGTATCCTGCATAGTAGCACAGGGAAACACAACTTTTAGCTCATTATTCTCCTTTGAATCCTAACTATGTCACAACAGTTTTTGAAATATAAAAATAATTAATGCCTATAATTTTTAGCAATACAATCTAGTTTTAATATCTGTATGATACACAGGCCAAAATAAAGATCTAATAAAACCTGAGTTGGCACCTATTTGACCTTGAAGAGATTTTGCACCTCAAGAAATTGTAAAACTGCAGCACTCCATGTTAGGATTTGAATTGAATAAAGCTATTAAATATTCAGCCATAACTCAGATTAAAATAGTCTTAAAGGGTAATAACTCCCTCGAGTCCAAAGAAATCCACCTGTCAGCCAAATCTAGCAAATATTCAGCCAGGAGTATATTAGCATCAAACCCAGAGATGGACAACATGACGTCCAGAGAAATCAGCAGCCAACATATCTCAGTTGCCCTCATATGGTTGGCAGCAGTATGAGTATCGAGAAGTGATCTCAATGAAAAGGCCAAAATTTACATACGCTTTGAAAGGAATAAAGACATTAAATCAATAAAATGCTAATGAGACATAAATACCCAATTTATTCAGTTTATTTTGAAAAGTGGGCCACACACTGCCAATCAGAAAAAACAAAACATTGCACAAATGTAATTGAGAACCCCTGCCATTGGGTATATCATGTGTTCACAGCAGAACATATGCCCTGTCCCTCTTATTGGAGCTTTGTTATGAATTTTAGAGCAGAGTAGACAGAGTCATAGCATGCTCTGTGGTCAGTATGAAAACTGAGAAAGCTTGAGAAGATGATGGAGAGTCAACGACTTGTTAACAGAAAGGTAAAAGCCTCAACCATAAATAAAACAAAGGAGTTTGAGGAGTTGGACCCATGGCAAATAACCTGGGACAGTTGTAAACTAGACCATATTACATTTCTTTGAGCTTTAAATACCATTTAATGTGTTTTACATATTCACTACATGTGATAGAGCATATTTATGCAAAACAAAGAGTCTGCAGGATCAGGACTGCACCATTTCCCCGTCTTTATCGCATAGCAAAGCCTGAAACAGCTACTTCCCCTACCCCCCATTAAAAGACCTACAGTACGTCTGTGTCATCCTACCATTGCTTCATAGGTAGTTTTAGTTCTCTGGCTCAGAGTGGAAAACCAAGTGCAGGACATAGACTAAAGAAGGATTGCAGAGTTAGTGGCATCATGGCACAAAGCAGGTCTAAACTGACCAATCACCACAGAGTAGACTGGTCAACCAATCAAAGCTGACTGAGTCCATGTAGGGAAAGGGGACTTGAAGAGGCAAGAGCACTAACTCCCAGAAGGGGAAAGAGCACAGCTGGATCAGGGGTTCTCAGTTAATGGAAACAGATGCTAAAAAGTAATTTTAACCATCAGTGATTGTGGCAGTCAGGCATTTACCTGAGTTAAGGTAAGAACGGCTCTCTTTAAATGGCTGCTGCTGCCTTTCAAGGCAATACAATAAATGACTTGATCATGAGAAATTCAACCAAGAAGTGTTTAAAGGCAATCTCAATATCAACCATTACACTTCTGAATATAGATGTTGCCATTATTGATAGGCTTTTTATTCATTTGAAGCTGTGGCAAAGGTTTTATACAGTAAAAGTCATTTAGTTAGAGAAAGAGAAAACAATTTGTTCATGCATAGATTTGTCGATAACATTTCTCATTACAGTAATCTATATTGAATGTAGAAAACAATTTATGTAGTTAAAAAACAGAGAAAAAAATACCGCTATCAAATTATTTCCATACTTAACTTAATTACCTTAAAACCCAATGACAAGTTATATGATAGAGTCACAGAAATAACAGGATGCTTCTCCAACAGAAAGCTTGCGGATGAAACTATTAAGCAAGGTGCATGTATGACAACCTGAATAACAAGTATTTTCTAACTACAGAGGGAGGGTCAGAACTTCTGTGTTTTCATAGCCTGGCAGAGCACATTTCTACATTCAGTCTGAGGGGTTGTGACAAATTATGTGTCAAGGATTTATGATGTGAGACGTAATAGGGCCACCCAGCTGGTGGAGTAAATGAATGTGCATATCTCAGTGACATCCACACATCTGCTTAGCCGTCGATGAGCATGCGAGCAGTGGTGTGCCACACAGTCACTGGCCTAATTCGCTGTGCAACTTCTTAAAGCTTGAGATGTAAAGCCTGTCAAAACATCATTCTGGGCGAATAGTCTTTGACAGTTATTGAGCAGCTGTGTTACCATTAAACTGAGCCTTCACGGAAATATTACATCTGAAAATGAGCATGAATTGTACTGAAGAATGATCACATTAGATTGAGGCAGCTCGATTTGGACCAGAAAGTTTGTCTCACTATTTTTAGTCAAATGACAATACAGGATATGTACGTCTGAATATATTTTCCTGCAATGAAATGAAACACAACCTATGTCAAGGTTTGAATTATTTTAATGACACTGAGCAAACTTCAGTCTTACTATTTAAATAAATGAGAAAGAATATTGTGTAAATCGTCTAGATTTGTTGGCAACATGTGGAAAATTCTTTTGATTTGTTAAGGAGCCTCTTTCGTATGTTTAAGTGCCAGTTTTACCATAGGCAGTTTGGAATTTGTAATAATAAAAATATATTACACTCAATATGTAGTTGTACGGCTCCTGTTATTGATGCTGTAGTGCCATCAAAATCTCTTGTTTCTCACTACAAATATAAAGAAAAAGATAAATAAAATACATTGTCCTTTAAATATGGGCAATATAGCCTCAAAATCCTGTCATAATTTTCTCTGAGTTCTCTAAAAAAATGATTCAGACATAATACAGTACAGTAATTTTAACTGTTTACAACTTGATGGTGGCATTATATATATAAATGAGATTAATCCTTTTAACCTGTCAACACTAAAATAATGCTTTTATTTGTTTTACTGGATTGTGAAATTGTGTTAGTTTGAAAAATCAATATGATCCCTCTCAGTGATTGTTTTAATCAAATCTTTCCACCCTGAAAAACTGTAATGACACAAAATGTCGCTAACAGCCCATTGTGCAATGTTGTTTGTGTGATATAAACTAAGGTTGAAACACGTGCTGCAACACGCTGAAATGTTTGTCCTCACAGCACAGCCATAAATATTAGGGCTGTTATGTGTTTGACATTGCAGACAAGCAAAAAAAAAGCTTTTTATCCTCACACTGAAAATGCAAAAGAATCAAAAGGGGGATTGAAAAAGAATTGGATTAATAAACAGAATTGGTGATGTGATGAGTACAAAATCCCGAGCTTTAACACCAGAAGAGTCACCCTGCTCTCTGAAAAAGGTGATATGTATTTTTATTAAGTTTTATGAATTCACAGAGCTTGAAATCAACACAAACAATCTTTGAGAATCAAATTAGACACGTGTATTCGCAGCTGCAGAAGAGGAGAGAAGAGGTAGGAGACTTGCTTAGACCTCGATCACATATCTCCCAATCTCCCAATGAGGGGTGGGCGATATGGCAAAAATATCATTTCACGATTTTTTAAAAATAGAATCACGATCACGACTTTATCACGATTCTTTTTTACTTTGATTTTTCTAGACTAATTTGCATGTTTGACCGTTATTTCCCTATGTTTAACATATAAAACATGTAAAAGCCTAAAAGAAAAAAAAAGACAATTTAAGCCAAAGAAACTTTCTGAACAGGTTTTAATTTAAATAGTGCAGTTTTTATAAAAATGTGCCATAAATGTAAACATAAAAGGTAATGAACAACAATATCAACATTATCTCTTAAAGTGCAACAATTTAAAACAAATGTTGTCTAACTGCAATGTCTGTAATCTGAGTGAATAATACAGCTGCTTTAGAACAGATTTTTGTTCAGACATCTTCAAGCTTTTATCTCCTTTTCTCTTTCCGCTGTGGCTTCACACTACATAACCAAACAGGAGATCCCACCATGCACTGCGCGTAATGTGCTTTGATTGGCTAGTCGGGTGCACGTCAAAGTCTCCGTGCCCACACAGACGATCTGACGATCTTTCTGCTTTATGACGATATTAAATCATTATAATCCTTAACGATTTAATATCGTCATATCGCACACCCCTACTCCCAATCTAATCAGTTTATTGATATATTCTAACAGTTATATCTGTTGTCATTGTTATATGTAACTGATATAATTAAATCACACTATAGTTGTACATAAGCTTACATTGATGTAACTATCACAGTTTAGTATAACTATCACCATTAAGACCTAACATTGTAAAGGCTTATTTTGTGGTCAGTTAGCATGGCGTTGTCAGTTTTCTTGTGGACTTCCTTGATAGCATCAGACCTGGAACTAAATTTTAATTGGCATCAACACACACCTTAAATCAAAAACAAAAAGGGTTTTTTTTATAGTTTTTAGTTTTAGTATGCTGCCATATCTATGGACCTCGATATCCTTTCAATCCCTGCGTCAGGCTAATTTTACCAGTAAATTAGGACACGAACTGATGACAAAGCTCAGATTAGATAATTATGGAAAAGGGAGACAAGATCCATTTAACAGACCTAATTGGGTTCTATCAGGTTTTTGAATGGATATCACTGCTACCAAGAACAGCTGAGCCAAGGATATATTTTACGATTCAACAGAGCAGCACGATTTGAATATTTCAGAATCATTGTCAAAATATGACGGCTGTGCTGTATTTTACATGGCCAGCGTGAACTCAAAGTCCCCTTGAGAGCCTCAGAGTTACACATTTTCACTGTGAGGCACATCTTTTATGCATGCGCTTTTCACACACAGGGAGCCCCAAAACATGAACATCTGCCAATTATGCCAACACGGGAGCAGAATGTCGAGCTGATTCCAAAACTGTATCTTTACTTGGAATAATTCATGCTCTGCTCAGGGAGCTCGACCTTCCACTGCCCATAGCATCCATTTAATCCACATGTATACACTTTTTTGGACTGTGGAGAGTTTGAATGCAGAATAATCTGTTCAATCATGGCAAGCCCTTCATAAAACAAAGGAGCAGATTCGCATGCATTGTTTGTTTCATCACCAGGTGCAGGGAACAAAAGGTGCACATGGGATTCAGAAAAGATTAAGGTTCGATCACCTCCAAATGTCACCAGTGAGATAAAAGGAGAAGCAGTCTTTTCATCCCTGAAGTGAGGCTCTTTTAGTCTTCTGCCAGACAGCACACGCTTGTACAGGCACACCTACACACACACACACACACACATCTCTTTTCTGTTTACTTCCTGGGTGAAGAGGGGATCACATGGAAGAAATACACAACCCAGAGAAAGAGGCAGTGGGATTTATGGCTGGAGAAGAAGATGTCTGTGACCCTGCAAAGGTACTTTAAGCTCATGTAGAAAAAATGGTTGGCAAATTATAAATAACCTGCAAAGTCCTCTTGCAATGATAGCTTTCAGGTTGCAATGAAGATGAATCTACTGCCCTGACACTTCTTTTTATAGGTCTGATACTTTTTTGGGTCATGTAACAGCCTACTCTGGTATTCATTTTTAAGTCTAAAGCAGGAAATATCAAACTGAATACTCTCAGACTCAAACAAAGCTGCACTATGGATGTAACATGCACCACAACACAGCCTCAGCTTTGGCTCTCCTGAATAATTGAAGGGTTGCTTTATTGGTTTATGCTGCCCAACATGCTGTGGACAGTGACAGTGAGTTGTCCCCAGGTGAGCCGGTGGCAGCTGCCGAGTCTGACTAAATTAGAAAATGATAGCTGTGCAGATAATTCCATCCCAGCTCAATTAAAGGCTCTGCATGCAGGATGGATGTGCAGATATTAGATGGAGTTAAAGAGCTGCAGACATTCCCTTCATTCTGTGTTGAAGTCTTAAAACAGATGAAGTGTCACTGCTCTGTGCTGAGAAAACACTCATCTCTTCTGATCCTGACAAAACAGGAAGACTTTTAAATCCTTGGGTGCTGTGTCAGACTCTCTCAGCTAGATGCAGATTTCATATAGAGGCAGTACTTCCACGCTGAAATGTGGGGGAGCCATGTCAGCCAGAAATAGCACCCCCATAATCTGGTTTTAGCTAACAGAGCTTATGAGCTGCAGGGTGACTGATAATAAATCTGTCTCCTCAGAGTCTAACACCTGATAAGATTCATACCTCTCTCTGGCCTCCAACTCTGCAGGTTCCTCTGTGCTGCTCTTCACATCCTCCTGGCTGGTGTTGGTGTCCTCCTTCCTCGTGGTGCTGGGCGAAGAGGTGCTCTTTGAAGAGTCCTCATTGACCTGGAGACCCTGGATGGTGCTCTGCTGATGCTGCCATGATTGATGACCTGCTCTGACATAGACAGGTGTGGGCCCCGGCGTGGGCGCAAGGATGCTGTGGGCCGGGCTGCTGGTCTTCCGCAGCCCTCCGATACCTCTTTCCCGAGAGTGACTCTTGAGCCGACCCTGGACTGGTGTCCCCCTGTGGTCCAGGCCATCCTGCTGGATGTAGCCTCCTCCGCCGCCTCCTCCTCCGCCGCCACTGCCGGCTGAACCTTGGGACGAATGGCTGAACCAGCGCCAGCGGAGCCTGAGGATCTGCTTCACGTCAAATTCCTTCTTCCCCGACACGGACATCCTCCTCTGGGTTTGGAGACGAAGGTAATGGTACGTGGAGCAGCCCCCAAAAACATGGAGAGTAGAGAAGAGAGAAGCCCTGATTTCAGTCCTCACTGACTACAATGTGCCTCCCCTCTACTGTTATTGTCTCACTACTATCATGACCATCCCCTCCTCCAGCTATTACTCCTCCGTTGTTCTTTTAGTGAAGATTGAAAGCAGTCCTCTGCAGCTTTTGTTCCTGTGCCTGAGACTACCACCCTCCCTCCAACTCTCCCTCTCTGTGTCTCTTTCTCTCTCTCTTTCCCTCCTGTGCTGCTGCTGTTTCTGTTTGCGGCTGCTGCTGCTGCTGCTGTGCCGCTGGAGCTGAGTTAATGCACATGCATGATCCTCACTCCCTCCCCTTTGCTTCCCCTGTTTTGCTTTCTCTCTCTCTCTCTCTATCTCGTTCTCTCTCTCCTCTCCTCTCTCTCTCTGCGAGCATTCACACACTCTGAGAGAGAGAGAGACATACACACTCTGGAAATAAAATTGAGAAAATCTCCCAAGCCGTACCCGGTCCCCTTTGCTGATCCATGTGTCCCTATATGTGTTTGTGTATGTGTGTGTGTGATAACCAGGTTGCCTGCTCTTGCTCAGAGGGGGAGGTGGGGTACCAGGGAGCCTGGAAGATGAGGTCACACCTTTACAAAGTAAATCATTGCCTGCTGAAAGAGGGAAAGAGGAAGACTACTAAGTACACTGCACTATCAAAGCTATTAGATGTTTCTAATGCATTCATATATGTGGATACACACATGCTAATCCATTATCCGAGCACAAGCCAGAAACACTTTAAAACCCTCATATATACCAACCCCATATCTCTTAAATGAAAGTAAAATGCATAACAGTCTTACACACATCTTTGTAGTCTGCTATTCTTTCATCAAAGAGAATCCCACAGGGGGAATGTTTCAGCACATGAAGCCATGCAGAAAAAATATTCTCCTTCAGTCACCGTCTTGAAAGCCCCCTGCGATTACAAGTGAAAAACTACATACTGATGAACCCTCAAGGTCAGTGAGCTGCCTCTTCCCCCAGTCGGGGCTTCAGAAAAAACGCTTTTGAATTTAAGGAGTAGATCCTGCGTCTGCATAAGCGTAATCCTGCACCGTTGCATGTAATTGAGGGAGCACAACTTCACTTGAAACTTCAAAGGCAAAGGGACAGTGGAACCTACAAGGTAATTTGGGGACATTTGATCGATTCTGAGAGCATCACCTGCATATAAAAATGGTCACACAGTCCTGTGCTTCAGGGAAGTCTTTCATGGCTAGTACAGGTAGGCTTTATCTAAGAAGAGCTTAACATCCTTTACCATGCTGAATGATGGAGGCTGAATGCAAAATGTGTTCCTGCATTCTCGTGCATAAACATAATGTGCAATTTCATACCACATAGAGCCTTAGTTTGCCTACATACCATTATGATGCCCAGGGTATGCTGACAGAACAAATGTTCATAAGTTTTCATATACTGAGTCTCCCTAATCCACCTTCTCTGTCTGGGTTGCTTTGCTGAAGTTGCTGTCACGGTAAAGCTGCATTTACACTAGGGCTGAATGATATGGACAAAATGTAATATCTCGATATTCATGCCAGGTATCTCGATATCGATACGATACGATATGAATACATGTTCAGTGAAAACCAAGCATTTTTCAGAAAAATAAAAACATAATACAAGAAAATGTGGAAAGCGCAATTTTATTTATAAGAAATCTATATCATTTATATCTTTGCTTTTTTGGTATCTTGAATGTTTATATCTCGATATAGATATGATAACGATGTATCGTTCAGCCCTAGTTCACACTGAACGTGACTTTACAACCATAATCATAGCGACCAGTAAGACGCATGCGCTTGAGATTCACTGCGATCATATATCATATATAAGCACACATTATTCTGAATGTATCCTTTTCACTCATCTACCAACCACAAAACACTGCAGCTAATGGCCTGCAGCAGTATCGCCTGAGTTCTCTGTGGAACTAATGTACTCACTAATGTTTCCCACACGGAAATGGACACTGTTAACCGGAGTAATAACTGTCTGTCACAGGAACCGACCCAGTCCCAGACAATGCTGATTGGCTGTTGCTGCAAAGCCACGCACGACAACCACCTGAAAAGATCAACTTTTTCAACTTTGGTGACTGAGTGACATGCGATGTAGTCGCCATGATCGTGGCCGTCGCGAGGCCCCACCTCTTCGCTGCTGTACATTGACTTTATATGGAGAGTTGTCGCCAAATTTGCAAAGTCACATATGGTGTGTAGATGGCTTAAAGCTGCCATCACACATGACGCGACTTCAGAGGCCTATGCGATTATGGTTGCAAAGTTGCGTTCGGTGTGAGCGCAGCTTTAGGCACCTTCACACATGGGGTTAGTCTGCTCCATGTTGCCAGTGACTTTCCATACATTGCAGGTCTAAGCTCTATTGAGCTCTATTGAAGAAACAATGTTGGACATCACACTGGCAGGGTCTAGTCAGCGGTGGCCGGAAGAATGGGCTGTGTCAAGCAGCAACTGGCAAAGTAAACAGGAAGAGAGAGAACACAGACCTAAATATAGGCCAAAAGTGTTTTCATTTAAAAATTAAAAGAAAGACTGAAAAAATTACAATTTGAAACTGAAATTTCAATGCTTGTTCTTGAATTAAAATTCCAAACTTAATCAAAAATAAGTTTAAAATATTTTTTGAAGTTAATATACTTTTGGGGTGCTGGTTTGACAGAGTGGTAAGAAACACTGTATGACCCATGCACCCTTCTGCCAGCCCGAGGTAGAATCCAGCCTGTGGCCAGTTTGCAGCGTGCCCTCCCCCCGTTTCACAAGCCTATCCACTCTCCTATCAATAAAAGCATGAAAAGCAAAAATACTCAAAAATAATCTTCAAGAATTATAACACATGATGTATCATTTTTTTCAGTTGCAGGACTGATATTTTCAGATTAAAATCCTGTCTTTTTTTGCTCTGGCATAGAGGGCATGACATCGACTGAGAGGGGTGAGATTGTGAGTGACAGCAGAGCAAAGCATCCTTGATTAATGTTGCATTCAGGAAACGTGGGCACTTGA
The DNA here is from genome assembly GCA_036419115.1 of Scarus forsteni. Taxonomy (NCBI): domain Eukaryota; kingdom Metazoa; phylum Chordata; class Actinopteri; order Labriformes; family Labridae; genus Scarus; species Scarus forsteni. Next base: position 7,971,075 of record JAZDUH010000383.1, on the reverse strand, counting down.
AAAGATATGACTCAACATTTTATAAACTATTCTCTTGATACCTGTAGCTAAATAATGCTAAGGACACAATATGTTTTACGAACAATTCTAGATAACTATTGGTAACTATTTATAGATGGCAAGTGGAAAATATGCCAGATTGTTTAATTGAACACCAATGACTAAAGAAACTATTTGTCCCCTTTCCACACAAGACTTTGAACGCAGCGCAGCATGGAGGAATGAATAACAATGGCATCCTCTTCACCAGGGCAACCTGCAGGTGCAGGCACACAGGTAAGAAATGCTCTTATGAGGTGCAGTGGAAATGATACTAAATTTGATCATTCTGAGTAACTTTTGAAATGTAGGGTCATCCAGAAAGACCTTTTTATGTATCTATGCAGTAGGTAGCATAAGGTTAGCATGAACTACTGCATGCTAGCTACTGTTCATGTTGTAGTCCTCTAAGTGTTCAGCTCAAACTTCGATCTCCAGTTGTTATTTTCACATTTGTGTGGTATTATTACAAATTTGTTCACTCTAAAGCTCAATATTTTTAAACCTGCAAGGTTTATTTGTTTCAAGCCAAGTCATGAGTATAAGGTGTTCAGGGAGAAAAACTCCTTACACTAATGAGTAAGTTTGTCATATTGGCTGTCCAAAATCCTTTCATCAGATATATCTTTAGTAAATAAGAAAAAAGATGTATAAAAGATGCATTCACAATGACAGGAGCTATTCTTTTTGCATAGGGGGAGAGTAACTTATAATGTCTGCAGTATTTGCAGAACCGATCAGAGCTTTCATTTACTAGTGTTGTCAGGATACTAAAATTCTTAACAAATACTTAAACCATATGCAGGTGAAGCGTGAAAATATCTAAATAGCAATATATTGTCCTCCAAGTGCAATACAATTATTGATATGCTGCCCCAAAACACTGATATTCAGTTGAAAGGTGCTGTGTTCACAGGACTACATTCACAATTTACTGTATGTCCATCAAATACTTCAGTATTTACCTCAGGTCTTAATTTTAAGATTTGGCTTTTAAACAAATCTGTTACATTGTATTATGTAGTTAATTTAGTATAAAAGTGAACACTTTAATCTTAGTCTTTGTAAAATTCTGTGAATATAAAACAAGATTGCTGCTTTTGTCCTTTAGCTTACATGAGTCAGAAATGGGATTTCCAGAGGGGTTTGTCATATTGTAACATTAAGTGATCTAATTCTGCAGACCAGGCGCAGCACCTGCCCTGCGCTGTGTGAACGGGATGTGTTCAGCGCACTTTGCTAGTTTCCTGCATGGGACACAGATGTGCACATGCCTCCGTCCCTACGGTGATACGGCATTTGCAGTTTGGCCTCTCTCCATCATAAGTCCTGTAATGACTCCTCTATGAGTTCAAAATGGTACCCATGGTGTAAGGCTGTGTTATTTGGCACACAACATGTGAAAAATAATGCACTGACACTCTGGAGACCTGCCTCTGAGGCTTTGGTGACGTGTGCGCACATGTGCGCCTGTCACCAAATTACGGCTGTAGAGGGTGCACTTCGCCTGCTTGAGGATAGACCAGGTTGGAGCTGGCAAGCTTTCAGCACACTTTCCACACAGCTTCTTGGCATGATATTGTCACTGCACCAACCTGAATCGGTCAACACCTCCCCTTAGTGTGCCGTCACACCTATCTCGGGGCAGCCAGTTTACCAAATTGCAAAATTGGTTGCACACAGCGGTGCGCCGGACAAAATTAACACTCCGTGGGGTGCACCAGGCTCCACGCACCCTGCGCCACCCAGCGCTACGCCACCAAATTAGGGCCCTAACAGTCAATCATGATAATGAATGTAAGAAATACATTCACCTTTCATATTCATCAGGTTGAATAATCTTTATCCATTTTTTGCCCTCTTTTTATTTGATCACACACTGTGCATATGCAAAACTATGACTCTCATAGTGTACAAAATAAAGCATTTTCACTTATATCTGTAATATCTTAAAGCTATATCAAGGTAAACAGCTAATCTATGTTTATATGAAATAATTTAGGTAATATATGATTAGAACAACAGACTCATCACACCCCAGCTGTTCTTTCTGATCATCAAATAAGAGCACTCAAAGTTTACATTTCTTCAGGTGCACTTAGAGAAAACTTTTACTCCAAAGTAGATTTGTCGTATGTTGCTTTTAGTCCTTGGCAGCTAAAGTAACATTTCATTAAAGTAGCTGTGCTTTTACTTGAGCACAGTATTTCGGCACCCTTACCACCACTGCTGTTGTAACTATGACACATGGGCTTATGTGTAAAAGTTAACATTTATGACAGGGTCACTGCTTAGTCTGTCTTACACCTGTCTTAGATGACCCTTCACCAGACCTTAACATCAGGTGGGAGTGGGGATGCATTAATGAATTTCCCAAGCAGAGGTGGAGAGAGAACAAAAATATTGTACTCAAGTAAAAGTGCAGTGGGATGACTGATTACATTTTACTTGAGCACAAGTTACATTCTATAAATCCACTTTTTTGAGTAAAATGTTCCATGTCATGTTAAAGAATAGAACTGGAGTGTGATGAGTCAACTAGTCCCTTTTTTACTTAAAATAGAATGGTGTAGGGTAACATTAGACCAGATTAGTAAGATTTAACAGCAGATTTACAAATCTTACTGTAATATAAAAGCAAGTAAAAAACGTATTAATAAATAATACATAAACAGATACACTGAGCAGGCATAGGACTGCAAGGGGTTGGAAAATTTTCGGCCATTATCCAGAAGCTTTCCATTGGAAGTTTAGCCATTTTAGAAATATCCCAAATTGGAATCTTCTCCTGAGAAATATCTGAAAATTGGGATTCATTTAAATTAGATGTATCATATCAAAACATAAGCATTCATATTTATTGCCATAGGCAGAAATCCATGCAAACTATTCATTAATTCATGAATTTATTTTCTATACCCCTTATCCCTTTCGGTGCTGGAGCATGTCCCAGTTGTCCTAGGGTAAGAGGCGGGATACACCCTGAACCGGTTGCAAGTCAATCGCAGGGCCATATAGAGAGACAGACAGCAAACGCACAGAAAGGCCCTGTCCGACCCAAGGATGGAACTGGGGACCTCTTTAGTGTGAGGCATGTGCACTACCTGTTGTGCCACTGTGCTGCCCCCATGCAAACTAATAGAGTTAAAAACATTGCATTTCATCAGATTTATTTATATGTAGAACTTTATCATGCATTCATTGTTTTATTAACTTCACTTTATCTTGTACATGAGCTTAAACGTGTGGGTGCAATAGTCTTGCGCTCTGGGCGCTAACATGTGGACTCTATAATCCAGATTTCCAGAATCATCTACGGATTCAATGGAGGAATGGATAGTGCATGTCTGGGGCAAGGCGTCAATACCCCTGCAGTAAGCAGTATATGCATGTGATTAAGGAATGGCATTGATATTCTGAAGTATACCTGCATGAAGTCAGGTTGTTTTTGTACGTTTCCTAAATGCATATGTAATCCTGGGTGTAAAAATATCTTTTGGTTTGATACTATACTTGCTGCACCCCTCGAAACAAATTTATTAGACCAGCTGTCATAAAATAAAGGAAACCATTCAGTTTTTTTTTTATCCTGCATCAGTCTTTGACATATTACCTTTTTGGTAAAAAAGTTCAAAACTAATCAAGTAAATTTTAACCACTGAAGCCAATTTGTTTGTTGGGCCAGAAGACCTGGCTCACAGTCTCAGCTGTAATTCACCCCAAAGGTGATCTGTTGGGTTGAGTTCAAGACTCTGTGCAGGCCAGTGAAGTTCTTCCACACCAGCCTGGCTCATCTATGTCTACCTAGACCTGCTTTGTGCAATGGCACCCAGTCATATTGGAACAGAAAGGGGCCATCCCCGAACTGTTCCTGCAAAGTCAGGAGCATTAAATTGTCCAAACTGTCTTGGTAGGCTAAAACATTAAAGAGTTCTTTTCACTGGAGCTAAGGGGTCGAGCCCAACTCCAAAGACACACGCCCAAACTATAGTCCCCCCTCCACCAAACTTTACACTTGGCACATTGCAGCCAGACTTGTTCAGTTCTCCTGGCAACTGCCAAATTCAGACTCATCCATCAGATGGTCACACAGAGAAGCGTGATTCGTCACTCTAGAGAACACATCTCCACTGCTCCAGAGTTCAGTGGCAGCGTGCTTTCACCAGGTCCAGAGCTTTGCATTGCACTTGGTGATATCAGACCTGGATGCAGATGCTCGGCAATGGAAATCTGCTCCATGAAGCTCTCACTGTTCTTGAGCTAATCTGAAGGCCACATGAAGTTTGGAGGTCTGTAGCTACTGACTGCAGATGTAAGGCATCCTCTGTGCACTATGCCCCTCAGCACCCGCTGACCCCACTCTATGATTTTACATGTCTTACACCTTGTGGCTGAGTTGCTGTCTCAATCACTTCTACTTTGTTATGACACCACTAACAGTTGACTATGGAATATTTAGTTGGGTAACACTTTACTTGACGCATACCTTTATAACGCATTATAAGTACATTTATAAAGCATTATAATGCCATTATAGCGCTGTATAACTACAGTTATAAACACTCATAAATGATCATAAGACTTTATACCAACATTCATAACACACTATACAGCATTTTATCATCGCTTACAAGGTCAGATATTATAATACATTATAACTGTTATCAACTCACTGACAATGCCCACATACATAATGAATTATACATATATTCATGATATGCTTATTAACGTCTATATCTATCAATATAAACACCCATAAATCTTAATAAGTCTGCTTAACACATTATAGAACATTTTATAATTGGTTATAAGATCAAGTACTATAAACTTTTATAATAGATAGATAGACTCTAAATGCTATAATATAATAGACTCTAAATGCTCATTGGATGCTTCAAGTAAAGTGAGGAAACTGTTCAGGTATAGCTAATGTAACACAATACAAGCTGGTCAAAAGCCAAGTACTTGATCTTATAAGCCATTATAAAATGCTCTATAATGTGTTAAGCACATTTTTATAAAGACTTATTCAGATTTATGGGTGTTTATATTGATAGACATTTATAAGCATATCATGAATATATGTATAATTCATTATGTATGCGGGCATTGTCAGTGAGTTGATAACAGTTATGATGTATTATAATACCTGACCCTGTAAGCGATGATAAAATGCTGTATAGTGTGTTATGATTATTGTTATAAAGCATTATGATCATTTATGAGTGTTTATAACTGTAGTTATACAGCGCTATAATGGCATTATAATGCTTTATAAATGTACTTATAATTAGGGATGGGAATTGAAAACCAATTCCAGTTGAGAATCGTTAACAACTCCATCAAAGAATCGATATCATTAACCTTTTTGCTAACCAATTTCCTGATCAATTCCATTCAATTGACAGGGTTCAGAAGCGTCAGAATTGTAGCTTAATTTTGATTACAACTACTGCACAACCTTAAGTGAGTGGAAACACCAGCAACTTGCAGAAGCAGTTATCTATACTGTGATGTATGTTTGGCATTGTTGCCACCATAAATTAGACCATTTGCCAATATGCAAAATTTGCTGGAATCGATAAGGGAATCGTTAAAGAATTGGATCGATTAGCAGGATCGTTAACAGCATGGGTATTGATAAAATCTAATCGATTCCCATCCCTACTTATAATGCATTATAAAGGTATGCGTCAAGTAAAGTGTTACCTTTAGTTGCAATGAAATTTCATGACTGGACTTGTTGCACAGGTGGTTTCCTATCACAGTACCACTCTGGAATCTACTGAGCTCCTGAGAGCGACCCATTGTTCATAGATGTTTGTAGAAGCAGTCTGCATGCCTGCTTGCTTGATTTTATAAGCACCTGGCCATGGAAGTGACTGGAACACCTGATTCAAATTTAAATTAATGAAGACGATAGTTTTGCATGCAGAAAGAATGATGTCAAAGAATTTACAGACTTTTTTTCTGTTCCCTCAACAGTACATGACAGAGAATAGGACACACCAGCTCATGTTGAGACTGCACTGCATATAGTTTAGGAAACAAAATAATTGGCATTCTGGTTTCTATCAAACAACACATAAAACAGCAGCATGATATGCTTTGGGTCATGTGACTGACACTGCACATCCTCCGATGTGACCGTCTTGCAAAGTGCCAGTCTATGACTGAGGGTTAAGAAGACAGCAGGAAGTGGCTGCTCATTCAGAGATTAGTATAGATGCTAATGGCTTCAGTAGTAGGATCGTCAGATCTGGACTGCATTTCTTTATTAAATACAAATAACAACACTAAATGATGGAAATGTTTTTTTTTTCTCCAGACAGAGTTTATGCTACATTGTCTCACATTTTTTACTGTTTTGATGTAATGAATGTAATTAACAAAACGATCACCAATCACTTCCCTGATACTCTTTTGAAAGGTTGTGCCTATTCCCCAACACTTGCTGTAGGCTGTTGCTAGGATGACCTAGTAAATTATATCTGAATATATATTGAATGCTCTATCTGGTGTGTCAGGTTACTGTCAGAAGGTTGAAGTGCACAGCGGAAGAATAACTGGGGTTATAAAAGATGTTTTTTTCAAGATATTTAAATTGTTGCATATAGAAAGAGAGTATTTATCTGGTAAGTTCCCTTTAAAATTTACAATTATTTCACAGGAGGAAAATCTGTTGCAATATTTTTTTTTTCACCCAATACCATTCAGCCCTATTTACCAGTGATTCGGACAACATACTGAGTAAAGAATACATCACAGCACCCATTTTGCTGTCTTGATTTGTCCTTGGTCTCAATAGGAAGCCATGATGTTTTTCATGTACCCAGATACCTTCACCTTTTGACATTTCCCATTTCATGACACAGAGAGTAGTTATCTTTACTGCCATTGCTAAATTAACAATGTCCATTAATTCAGATCAACAAGACCTTTGGCTGTATTTATGATTCCAAGTTTAAGTATGTACACGTTTAATGATGGTGCACTATGTGGTGCAATAACCAGCCTCATTAAATGCCATAATGAAATGCAGTACATTTTGTTTATACATACACACATATGTGAAGTGACTGACCTCCAAGCCAGAATGGCTCAACCCATACATGAACATCAGTTTTATGATTTACATCCTGAATTGATTCACAACATTTGAGTAAATCTGTAACTTAAAGAGGACATATCATGCTTGTTTCTCCTTTTCACTATGCCAGACTAGGATGCCTGTAAAGCATTTCTGCCCTCAGTACAAGTCATTTAGTTCCTTCATTGCCCCACAATAGCGTTCTCAATAGCCTCATTTTAGGCCATTATGAAGCCCACGTTGAAACACGAGGATCTCAGGATGACCTACAGTTACCTCGCAACGTCACAGCCCTTTGTGCTCTGATTGGTCAGGTCTATCGGGGGTAGAGCCAGCCTGTCCTTCTTCTTCTACTGTATTTTCCGGCAGGCTCAATGCAGCGACCGCGTATTGAGCCCCCTACAGGCCAGAGCTGGTAATGAGTGAATGTGAGCTAGGGACCTATATACCCCTGCTGGTGGATGTGTTCCTCGGTGACGGTTTTGTGGCTAATGGACATCACAGAGGAGGAAGTGTTTTATCAGATTACTCCAATAAAAAGAAAGGTACCTCGTGTCGTCATGATGTTTGAAATCTTGCGGACATCTCGCAATGACCTATTTTCAGAGGCATCAAATCTTGTTCTAGGATTTCAGAAAAAATACAATCTCTAATTTTTTTTAAATTAAGGGGGTGCAAGGTCTTGTTTTCAAATTTATTCTATTATATGTAAGTATGCATGCATGCATCAGCATGATATGTCTCCTTTAAGCAATCTCAGTGTAGCTTCTGGGTTTGTAGACATCAATAGAAATTGAATCACAAAATACAACTGAAGCAGGTAGCTAAAAGTTTAAACTAATGTAAACAGACCTCTATGTCTTTCTTATACTCAAAGTGTTTATCCAGTTATCATATCTCAAAACCCTGCATGCGTTTGTACCAGGGCCTTTAACTGTATTCAAATGAATGGGTTTTCTACTCAGGGAATGGATTTTAATATTGTTATGCTGAATGAATTGGTTATTTTACGGACGGTTTAAAAGACATGTCTAGAAAGTAGCAGCACCATAAAAATATAGACCCATTAAAGTGAGATATGATCTAATGTATTGTAACAAGCCATCACACTGGGTGACCTCTTTTATTTTTGCAGGAGTCAAGGACACCATCTGGCTGCACTCGGCATGACACATGAGATGTCAGAGCGGTGAGGTAAACCACATTATCATCCTACATCTGCCTCCTATGTTAGCATGCCCACATGCATATACAGCATTACTCTGTGTGCTGGTCAGGTAAATATTTTTAATGTACAGTTGTTAATCAAATATGTTACATTTGTCCTCCACCTCCTGTGATTTGTATGAGTCTTGAACCAAATTAACACTTTTCTAGAGGTGTACATCTGGATTACACCTCATACTTTCAAGCTCATCCACTTTTATATTCCTGAAAAATAAATGTGTACAACTTGAATGAGAGCAGCCTCCATGTACAATGGCACATTCCTGTCAGTTTTGATGCAATGTTTGACGAGGCTTTTGAGAATATGAACCATTTACCATAGTCATGAAAATAAAAAGAGGACAAAATCCAAATCCAGTGACACTCACACAAAACCTAACGTGAACAAATTCACCTGCACTACACGGTGTTCACTGTTATTTAAGACAATGCAAGACTAGATGTTACACAGTAATACTGATTGCTTTAAGTTCTCTCCCCTGACATGTCCATGACAGAGGGTCCAGCTAGAGATGCAGCCTTAAAGTCACCATGCAGGGCGGGGGGAGGACCAGTAGAAAATTTATGAGAAATTACATTTAATGTTAAATTTATGGCTTGCACGAGTAGATGAGGTTACCTCTTGAATCAATAATATGGTGTCTCAGGCCCGCCTGAAGAAAACCAAAGACATAACCTAACCAGACAAGATCATAAAAAATAATGGGACTTCTTTTCTTAAGAGCTGCTGTGAGTAATGTAGCTGGTTAAATTGAACTCTGGTGTAGTAGATTATAAGTGTTCATTTACAAACCAAGACTTAAAGCATGCACAAGCTGTATCTCTGCATTTAGTGACAAATATTTCTTACCTTAAAAATTTTATTTGATGGGATCCCACTGTTCCTGGTTGCTATCAGTATTCAACAAATATGACTACCTTCTGAAACATATGAGTACTGAAGACGGACTGAGTAATCCAATGACCAACACATCACAAGAGTGCAGGAGAGTTCTGACTTGTTCTTCTCTGGTGTCCCACTTGCAGCGCAAAAAAAATGTTTACCCCTCAAGAAAGGAAGAGGGCATTTTCCTCTCTGAAAGGAAACTCCTGATAAGTTCCTTCCTCTACACGTAACAACAATTGTGCTATAGCAACCAGGAACAGTGGGATCACATCCTGTCATAGGCAAACACTTCTCTTTAGGGCTGGGTTACATAGACCAAAAATTGCTTTTTTTAGCTGAAGGGTGACACAGCAGGCCTACATCCTTAATGGGTAAGGGTGCATCTAATAAAGGGACATTAAAATAAATGCTATATTTTTGCTGTGTTGTTTTGATAGGATTACAATGCTGGAGATGCCGAAATGGAGTTTTCTTGTGGTAGACTAAAAAAAAATGTAAAAAGTGTTTTAATTGGAGGAATATAAGGAGTTGAAATTAACAGTCAGAACGTAATCGGAAACTGGATGTGTTCAAATGAACATCTAGGTCCAAGTTATAACTACGTTCTTTTTAAATCAATACATCAGGAACAGAACAAAGTCAATAAATGTTTAAAGAGAATTTTAATATAGTGTGATATTTGTGTTATATATGAGTAAATACACTTGCTTGGTCACCACCGCTTTGCCTGTCTGCCTCTACTCGACTCTGCAGCAGCAGCTACGCCGGTTGCCGGGAGAAACAGTTTGGACCAAGCAATTGTGGAGGGAGGGGGGTTGTAATCTTTAATAGTTAAAACTTTCCAACAATGTGATTTTAAGTAGCGTTACTTGTACTCTACCATAAAAACAAATTACTTGACTACTAGAAAAATCTTATTTGAACAAGATTTTATGGGGGGACAACTTTTTGGAAGGGGAAACACGTCCTCTGCATGATGTTTGCATAAATTGCAAGATTGCTGCAAAAGGAACTGCTTCACAGCAGCTCTTGCAACTTACAGAGACATAATACTCTACATGTAAATATTGGCACATGAGGGATTCCACCTGGGACCATCAAGAAGCATTTCTGGAGATACTTTGACAGATGTAAGACAATCGCTTTTTATTTCAGAGAAATGTCATGTTGTATCTATAACCTCATCGCACAAAGAGTGACTAGCTGTGACAGGCAACAGCCAACCTTGTTGCATCACATCACTGCGAACCCACCTGGCACTGGTCAGCATGCATTGTTAAACCAGGTCATAGAGAAGTACATGCTAATAATGAAAGTGATGTGAAACATGGCATGATCCAGAGTGTCACGACTCGGTTCTCTCCCTATTCAGAAATCTCAGAACACATGCTACTGCTACATGTTGCTGTACAAGGTGCCAAACGTTTCACCACATTAAAAGAACTGTGGGAGAAAACAAGCCACAAAAGCAGCTTGGAGTCATCACATGCTACAAACAGTTTGTTTATATTCAATTAATTTCCCATTCCCAAGCCACTTCAATCGGGCACTAGCTGGTATTACTGCAAAAAAACTGAGAGTGAAAGAGATTCAGTGCAGGGTAACAGCAGCAGAATGTATAGCTGATTGCCAAATGCTGACAAATTGGCTGTAACCACATGCTTACTGACATAATTCACCAAAGAATCATAACGGTGCGTCTTTTACCTTTAGTTGTCCCCTGCCTTGTAAGCAGTATGTGGAGACTGGTTATTTTGATGGGTGAGAACAGAAGTTTTATTCTTCATATACTATCAAGGATTGACAGTGGTGGCAGTACTTTCTCTCACAAACCATGGATCTGTGGATGTTTTATGTAATGGTCAGCTAAATCCAACATCAACTTACAATAAAGTGAGCCACTTGGTCAGTAGGCCTTTTTTTTAATATACAGCAACAAAATGGAAAATTGAGTACTCAAGTGCAGTTTTTACATTAATCCACAGGCCTAGTTTTTACCATAGAAATATTTCTCAAAGAACTGTACAGCAGCAATCTAGAGTCACTAATTAGCATAACAAGCTTTTTTGGTCTGTGGGAGTGAAGTGCTAGAAGGAAATCTCTGCAGGCATGGGAGATAATGCAAAACCACAAAGACAGGCCCTGGCTGACACAGAAAGTTGAAACAGCAACCTTATTGCTGTGAGGCATATGTGTTGCCCACTGAAGTTGTGTTGTGTCCAAAATACCTCATATTGGTCACCTTCGTTGTTGTTGCTCAGAAAGGTCACGTCCGCTCAAGTTTCAGCACGATCATATCATGTATCTTATAATAAGATGTATAAGGTGACACTTTCCTAACTGTATCCTTTTCCCTTACCTATCAACCACAAAACACTGCAACATAACGGCAGCTTACAAGGTGACCACGTTGCTCATCACTCATCGCCAAAGTTGAAAAAGTTGATCTTTTCAGTTGCCAACAGGGGCCAGTGCCTAGGGATGGGTACCTTTCACATTTGAACCGTTACCATACCAATGCCCGGTACCTAGGAATCTGTATCAGTACTCAACAGTACCAATTTTTGGTACTTTTGCGTGTGTTTATGGGGTAATAAATTTTAATTTGTTTAATATTAAGATCTCAAATTTTTTCAATGTAAATTTATTTCTCAATACATAAAATTTGACAGATATATATCAAAACAACATTCAACTGTTTGTATTGTAACACTGTAGTTGTCCCAAAAACTTCTTTAACATGAACAAAATGCTGTGTTTAAGTCCGGTGTGGAAATTCACCTACTCTACCAAATAGTATGCCTGCTTCTTCCACTCTCTCACAGTCACAAGGATGTGTTTAGGTACCTAAACATGGCACCTTTTGATTTTACGTGAATCGGTACTCGGTAGTACCTACAGAATTCGGTCGGCACCTCTTAAAGTACCTAATTCGGTACCCATCCCTACCAGTGCCCCTGTAAAACTGACCCTGGACCCCCCTGTGGCCCCTCCTCCACACCAAGCATATATACAATCATTAAACGCTGATGTGATAGGCGAAACAATGAATGCGGCACTGGGTTCCAGTCAGACCCCTTAGAGTGCTACACTGCCAGAACCTCTCGGGAGAAAGAGAATATGCCAGCAGAATCCTCACAGTGATACAAGAAGAATTACCACAGAGAATTAAGGTGAGTAAAGCTGTGTTGTTTGTGTAATTTTTACATGGCAAGACTTGGTCAGGAAATGTTGTTGAGTAACTTGAGTTAATAGGAGGTTGATGTAAGTAGGCACAAATCTGTTGGGGGACGCAGGGGTGTTGCATACATGGTGCCCACTAGAAAATGCCCTGAATACCTTTTAACCACAACAAAATGTGCAGAGATAAGTATAGCGTCTGTGCACGCACTCCTCTGTGTGCAGGTGAGCGTAAAGACGCAGACAGGTGCGCATCACAGGGACAGTGAGGGACTGTCAGTCACTTTGTGTGTTTTGATGATTCAAACAGTGTCTTGATAGTTCATGTGCATTCTTTAACTTGATGAAAATACTTTAAAAATGATGAGTTGGCCTGTTGCTGAATCAAAACTCAATATTGTTCATCAGTCCAATTCTGAGCTGCTGTTTTCACTCAATCGCTGTTTTCTAAATGATAAATCCATCCAGAGGCTTCCTGCATCACTTATCCTCCATGATATAAGAACAATCTGTAAGTATTAAGCTTCAAATACCATCTACTAGTGCAGTGGTTCTTAACCTGTGGGTGGAGGCCCATAAGTGGGTCTCAGAGCTGTTTTCAGTGGACAGTGTACAAATCCGTTAAAAATTGTGGCAAAAATGTCTTCAGTGTAAGGAGGCCCTAGGAGGACTAACACCTATCAGTAGGACTGGGACGATTCACTTTTCTCCTGATTTGATTTATTGCGATTTTTTTAGTGCCTATTTGATTTAAATTGCGTTTCTACGATATTGCCGATTTTTGCAATCTTAAGTTAGGTTTTTTAACACCAGTGAAAAAGAGGAACAATGATGATGCCTACAGACTATATCAGGAAAAATACACATCACATGTGAGTCAGTTTTTAGGATTTATTCAGCAATATATTTTAACCAGCTGTTTATACTCTCTCATTTCAAAAGCCTGGATTGTATATAAAAGTGGCATATTAACCCTTTATGCACCAGAGTTTTTTCAAGAAAATGTTCAATTTTGCCATCAAGATTTAAAAAGGCTGTAGTTCCAAAGTGGTTAGTTTTCCCACCCATCATCATCACTGTAATTTACGGGCCGAGCATGAACGCCTCTGCTGCCTTGACTGTGCTTTTTACCCCCGGCTTCTCCCTTGTCTGCCCAGAGCTCCGCAGTCTTTCTCATTACCGCTATCACTGTCACTTTTCGCAGTGTTTTGAGCTTCCCTGCATCCCAGACCACGTCCCCTCCTCGGCACTCGTCGATTACTGCCAACAGCCAGGGAGAGGCAAAGCATCAGCCTCGGTATGTGCTGCTTGGGGACTGTAATGGCGCGTGGATCCACTCCCGCTGCACGCACATGCGCCGCCAGTTTCATCCTCACTGGACAACTGACCATCATCCTCAGAGAGTAAATATTCCTCAGATTCAGAGTCAGCCAGTACTTCACAAAGTACTCTCAGCATTGTGAGTACTCTTACTCACTCTCTTTCACTCTGTGCGTGTCTCTCTCTCTCTCTCTCTCTCTGCTCCGCTCTACAGCCACTACAGCCACACTCGCGTCCCTCGGTATGGTGTGTGTGTTTGAAAGTAAATATACACCAAAACTTTAAATAGAAACCTGTCACCTGTCCACTATCTGCTGGTGAAAAGTAGTAACGCTATTCAGCACTGTTTTAACAGCTATGGCCTGTTATACTGAGCAGTGTCGCTTGCTGCAATTTTGTGACTTTAGCGCCTAAAGAGTTTTTTTTGGGGGGGGGCATCAATTTTTGAACAAAAAAATCAATTTGAAAATTGGCAGACAAGACATCGCATTACTTATGTGAATTGATTTTTTTCTCCCACTCCTACCCATCAGAGTATGTAAGAGTTTACCCACTAGAATAAACCAGACTACACCACTGGTCGTTTCCTCCTATAAAGTCGATCCCACAAAAAATCCCTATTGTAAACACAAATGAATGTTTTTCAATTGTATAATTGCGTTTGATGACTGTACAATACACGTTAAATATGACACTGTTTCAGATTTTTCTAGTGAGATTTTCCTGTCCAGATTTATAAATTCATTTATGTAGGCTATTACTTTGAGTATGATGTTCTATTATAGGTGTATTGATTTAAAAATAAAGATAACTGTCACTTTGTATTACAAGTTTATTTTTTTTCTTGCATGCATGTGTGCGTCCCTGTAGTATATATGTTTTTTTTACTTTAATTCAGTTTGTCTTTCTCCACAGACATCAGCCAAAGTAAAGAAGACCCATCAATGCAAAGCTGGGAGTGTCCCCAGGGAGCTTGATAAGACAGCCTGGTACCAGTCCTTTACAGGAAAATAGACTGGAGTGCTGAGACCCAATAGACTAGTCTTATAACGGGTAACATTTTATAACATTCAATAAAACTTTACTGCAACTGAAATACTTTTACTAGTATTTTGTATTACTTTATTAATAAGACCAAATATTTTGAATGCATGAACACTTCTCCGTCTCTTTTGTCGGGGTTGAACGTGTCCCTCTGACAACGCTCTTGGCCCCAGCCTGGCCCCTCCTGTGAAATTGGTCACAGAACCGCCACTGGTGAATGCACCATTACATGTCAAGAACTCATGGCCTGGGAGTGGATGGAGATCAGAGAGACCCCAGTATGACTTAGCTGGGCTTTTAAATGCTTGCTGCAGGCACACCTGTGTTCCCAACACCTCTGTCAGCAATCATCACTCCATTTCAAGATGTGCCATGCTTGAGCACCAGATGCCGCCATTTTGACAGCATGGGAGAATTCACAACACTTAGATATGAAGATAATCAACGAGCTAATTCACATTTATCTAGTATATGACAGGATGACCTACTTCTGTGTCATGATGCATAGACTGAATGTTTTCTGTTGAGATGCTGCAGCAAGTGCCATTATGATGAGCTAACTCTGTTACACAATCGACACACCGTACTGTTTTATTTTAGTTACAACTTGTAGTGATCACACACTTTGGACTCTATGGTTGTTTCTTCTGCAGAGTCTCTTCTTTTTGCCCCTTTCTTGTGTTGTCCTGCTCTTTCTTTGTAGTTTTGCAATCTGCATCTCACATCTACGTTACAGTAGTGGATCAGCAGAGGAATGAGCAAGCCTGTTGCCCAACAGAAATGTTAGTTCATACCGACTGACTAGAGCCAAGGAGTAAGCATTACTGTCTACAGCCGCAAGAGGGTGCTCTAGGCTTGTGCCTACTTTGAGACAACTGAGAAAGACTGAACGTAAACAAAATAAAAATCCTATTCAGCAGATTGCAAACTGCAGGTAGTAAAATATGCAGCGGTAATCAGGCAGCGGAAAGAAAGTATGGAGTAAGAGAGAAACTTGCAAGGGACTGACAAAAGTAGAGGTTAGTCTTACTCCGAAGAAGAAAAAGAAAGCTAATTGCGGGCCGGAGCAAGGAGTCCACAGATGGGTGCCTGAACAACATGCTGCTGGGAGAGACTTGTCAACAATGCAGTTACATCTCCACACCCTGGTAACTGCCAAGGAGATGAATATAAATGAGGCAGGAAGGCCTTCTTAGGCTACGTTTACATGGAAACTCCTGACTTAAAGACGCAAAGATTTTTCCTTTGCATTTTCAAATTCTTCTGCGTTCAGATGGCCATGCTGGAGACAAGTTAATCCGCTGTAGTGTGCATGCTGGTTCAGTAGATGGCGGTGTAGGTCTGCAGAGAGGCAGCAACACTACAACACATGAACGAAGAAGAAAAACTTTTCACAAACAACAATGGTGAATAGACGCACAGAGACGCAGGAGTTTCTTTTCTGGACAACAAATCAGTCCGGACAACAAATCTGTCTGAATAGTTTTGTCTGGATAACAAACTGAGCTTGGTAAGAGGCTCACACGTTACTCGACAGACAGCCGAAGCTGTTGTTGTTCCTGGTATGCGCACACAGCCTTCATGTGCAAGAGTACTGCCATGTGGTGACTTCAACGTTTCACCCTGAAACGCTCTGATACGGGTTTACACGGAGCTGCATGGAGAGCGTATTCAAAACTTTCCACTCTGGAGCCTGTTTTCAAAAGTTAACGTTTTAAGACAAAACGCAAGCATTTCCATCTAAACGCAAGGCCAAAACGCAACGAAAACTTATTGGATTTGACTGTTTTCAGCACAGTCAAGGCAGCAGAGGCGTTCGTGCTCAGCCCGTAAATTACAGTGATGATGATGGGTGGGAAAACTAACCACTTTGAAACTATAGCCTTTTTAAATCTTGATGGCAAAATTGAATATTTTCTTGAGAAAACTCTGGTGCATAAAGGGTTAATAATCCACTTTTATATACAATCCAGGCTTTTGAAGAGAGAGTATAAAACGCAGCCTTAGTGTTACCTCTTAATCCAATGCAACCATCTCTCTATCAGAGCACTAAATAAATTCGACTTGTAGTCCAGTGCAACTTATATATGATTTTTTTTTCCTCTTAAAGGATAAGTTCGGTTTCTACAGCTTTCACATTGTTTATAGAATGAAGTAGAACAATATACTCACCCAGAAGGCTTTCCTGATCCAAACAGTGCTTCGGGAGATATTTAGATCCAAAATCGAGCGGCAGACATCCGTATAATGGTAGCACACGGGGCATGTATAGCGCCGCTTCTAAAACTGCATTGATCATCCAAAAACTAATTCGTTTCACCAATATTTCATCATGGTCCGCTCGAGCTACTCCTCCACGACAGTCTGTGTCGCTCCAGACATGTATCAGGACTGTGCTGACCTCTGAACTGAAGACTTTGTTTACATTTGCCTCCGAGCATGCACAGTATGGCTCATTGTTTCAGGGGAAGACCGCCGGCTACACAACGACTTTCTTATTCTAGTTTTGTGCAAAATGGACGAATATCTATCGGATGAAGATGTTGTGGAGGAGAACTATGAATATGATGGGTGTCCTTACAGTTTCGAGCCAGAGTTTACAGATGAGGAGCTCATCGAAAGGACGACGCGGAGGCAAAGAGAAGAACAGCTGGCCAGAGAGTAAACAAAGTCTGTAGAAACCAATCTTATCCTTTAATGATGCATTCCTTGACTGATGCTACTTCAACTCCAGAGCGATTTATTGTCCGGAAAATATAGTTATATATGTTTGCATTGTTAATTAAAAGGTTTCATTATGAGCTATTTATGTGCTTCAGAGTTCTTATTTAAGTTCACTTGGTCAGTGTTAATAAGGAAGAAATACAGAAAGTTAAGAGATCTTTTTTTAGATGATTGAATTGTTCTGTGATCTGTTGGTTATGCCTTGGGAATCGAGTAGAGGGAGATCTTGCTCTGTTCCTAACTCAATACGGACAAGTGAAGGCAGCAGACACATTTGTGATTCATTCTCATCTCACTACTTTTCCTGCTTTTAAAGGTAAATATTGAATATAAAGCACTGGACGTTAAAGTAAACATTTTGGACATGTTTTTCCATGTGATATGTTTTGATTTGTTTTACACTATTTATTGTAAAAAGATGTTTGATAAAATGGTCGAAGTTAAGCTAGCCTAGTAGCAAGAAAACCCCATAGTCAGTCAATCAGCTGTGGTTTTATATGTGTGCTTGCAATGCTACACATGTGTTTGAAGGTGTATTTTGCTCTTGAAAAAGTTAATCTAGAAGTAATGGTGGTTCACTTGGTTAAAAGAATAATTCATTATATTTGGGTGACTGTTTTTAAAAGGTTAAAAATACAATTTTAAAATTCATGTGATTATGCTGGAATATACGGTATGTTAATAACTTAATTCAAAGACTCAGTAGAGACGAGTGAAAGCAGCAGATGCATTTGTGATTTTTTTCTCCTCTCTGATAAAACTGCTACTGAAGCTGTTAGCATCTTGACTTTGAATTAAATTGGGTGACTGTTAGACCCTTTTTTCTTGAATGAACAGGGATTATGCAGGGAATTGTTCACACCTAGACTGAGCTAAGACAGCAGGAGGCCTGTTTGGCATAGATGAGCATGGCGAGGTGGCGAACGGCAGCCGCTATGTGCTCTGAAATTAAGATGATGCATTTGGAACACTGATACCAAGTGATGAACATTCTGACTATAACTAGAAACTTCATCTGAGACATGGTGATCATGGTGTTGAGGTTGCCTGCAGGAATGATTGAGCTAGAGGAAGTTTCTTCTTTGAGTAATAATCCAGTATACTTGTGCTACTGACCTGAAAGAGTGTTCAGGCCTGTGAGCAAATATTGCCAAGATCCCACATCAAGACATCAGGACACTGACTGTAGGGGAGCAAAGCCACTATTTAAATATTGTGGCAGAATTTGGATGGATGGATGCATGAATATGTACCATATTTCCCGGACCATAACTCCCACTTTTTTTCATAGTTTGGCTGGTCCTGTGACTTACACAGGTGCAACTTATATATCAAAATATATTTAATTTAACTTGTTTTTAAATGTTAAAATACTGACTGACATTAACCAAGGAGTAAACAGTACCATCTACAGCCACGAGAGGGCACTCTAGGCTTGTGACAACTATTATTCTGCTCCTGTACCACTGAAAAATTAATAGAAACATTGGCTTAAAGACAACTGAGAATAACTGAATACAAAACAAAATGCCCCCAGAAAGGAAATCCTATTCTGCAGATTACAAACTGCAGGAAGTAAAACATGCAGTCGAAAATGGTAGTCGAGCAGCAGAAAAAAGTTTGGAGTAATTGAAAAACATGTAAGGGACTGGTGAAAAGCAGAGGTTAATCTTACTGCATTGAAGAGGACAAAGAAAGCTGATTGCAGGCTGAAAGCAAGATGGCCAGAGTTGGAGGAACAAGTCCACAGCTGGATGCTAGAACAACGTGCTGCCGGGGAGGCTTATCAATGGTGCAGTTACATCCCCCTGCCCTGATAATTGCCAAGGAGATGAATATAAATGACTTTGCAGTCAGGCCTTTTTGGTGTTACCTCTTCATGTATTGCAACTGCTTCTCTATGCCAGCAGACTTCCAATCCAAGGGCAGTTTCCCTTAGTTTGTTGATAAGCAGCTAACTGAACACAGAGTGTCACCGGACCATATTATCAACATGGATGAGATCCCCATCACATTTGACATCCCCCTGTTCCTCGGCTTGGATTTTGTTAAATATTTCTAAATAATAAAACTTACTGTCCAGTGTGACATATCAAGCATTGTCTTCTGGAAAATAATTTCACCATAGCTTCTTTTTGTGTTACAGCAATTGTAAAAAATAAAGTAAATATTAGGTTGCATTGATAAAGACTGCGCACAGATAGAGTGGAGCCTTAACTTTCAAAATGCTTTCAAATGCTTGTGTTTACCCAGATACCATAAGATGGAACTTCACATACCTTTCAGAAGCATATCTGTTAGGTAATTGGATGATCATTTCATCAATCGACATTTGTTAGAGGCCAATCAGATAATGCAGTAGGCGGGCACTACTGCTTCACAAATAAAGACTGTGCACAGATAGAGTGGAGCCTTAATTTTATGTTTATGCCACTTCATATGAACCAGATAGACATGCATTATCTCATCTGGATTTAGTAATTAATGCGCATAGTCTTTATCACTATAAAGAAAAGGTTATAATATTTCTTTTCACATAAAATGTCAATGTAATACATTGACAATGAAGTTACAAAACTGATGTCTGCAGTGTAGATGCAGCCTGCATAAAATAACTTTTAAAACCCGGAGTATATTGTTGTTTACTTGTTAGCAAATCCGATGTGCCATCAAAAATATTCTCATGTTATATTTATTGGAGGAGGGGGGAGCATTCTTAGCTTTGTGGCTGTTTAGGGACCACAGTAAGTGTAATGTTTCTTTTTTTTTTTTTTTTTTTGATAAAAGATAGCCTAGGAGCTGAACGTACACTGGTATTGCTCGAAAAGTATGGCCTGGCAAGCCATTGATTTTCTATGGCACGGGTATTCCAGTGGCTTTAGGGTATTTAAATGCAGTTTTATTGAGCACTTTTGGTATAAAAAGCAAGGTTTAAATTCGACTAGACTTGCTAACTTTGACACAATACCAGCCAAAAAATACAGTATTTAAAATCAGTTTTAATACAATGGCAAAATTTAAAATAGTGTAATTCTGATAATAAACAGTCCTTCAGAAAGATGTTTGTTTTGTAATTTGTTAATCATATTGAGTAGATAGAGGTATTATAAAATTATGTATCAAATGTGATACAATTGGCTTTATAGGGTTAAACAAATTCTTTGTCAGAAATGCTTGTCTGCTATTAATTTTATTTCTGTAAGTGTTGCTGTACTAGCAAAGACAGTACATCCATGACAATCAGTTGCTTTGTTCAAATGCAGCAGAAGATTACAAGAACATGATAATGAACTAAAAAACTAAACTAAAAACAAAAACAAATGTCATTGTTGTTCAAGTAATTATTTTTTATTTATTTTATAAACAAAGTTTTAGAAAAAAAAAAACTTGGTCTTGGTTCCCTTAGGAAAATTAATTCATCTTTGACCTTCGAGATAAGCATAGTGTGGAGGAAAGAGAAATATGGCATGCATCATAGCATGCATCATAGTTTTTTGACTGCTGAAACTAATGTACAAAGGGGATAAGTCTGTTAACCTTGGCTAATGTGCTAATTACACTGGGGACATTTGAATATAATTTGCCACTCATAAAACAATAGCGTATAGTAACACGGCAGCTTATGGAGTTTTCATTAACACAATATTACCACTTACAGTTTTGGAAAGAAATCCTCTTGTGTGTCCGATAGGTGCTTTGCCAGGTTGTTGGTGGTTGGTTGTTGTTCCCTCCCTCTAATCTGACTTCTTTAGGGTAGCTATTTCAGAACAGCCCCAGCAAATCAGTCACCTCTCCTTCTGCTTCTGCTGCATATGCAAAATATTGCCTCAAAACCCCTTTCCTTTACTATTTCTATCCTTTAAAGGGTCTGACTTGGTATGGATCATTACCTTGTCTCTCTGACTTATGGCCAGTTACATTTTTTCCTCACATTCCATCACTGATTACTGAATCCAGTCAAGTGGCAAGATGGTTTGCCAGGTTGTTGGAGTTTATCAACCCAGGGATCAAATTCTAGCTCTGTTTGTAAGTCTCTGTATTTTTGATGCAATTCAGTTATCATTTAAATGATATTATATCATTTTGAAAATTTGGAAATGGAAAATTATTGTAGTATTATTATTTGACAACCTTAATGGGGACCAGGGATAGCAGAGAAGAGTTCTGTAAACTGCTGACTCACCAGAAGCAGTGCATGTGTAGGTTCTGTACTCTGAATCACCCCATTAATTACGATAACATTCTTCTAATAAAGCAGCAGGACTGAGAAATCCATGAATGTTTTTTTTTTTTTTTTGTCGTTGTTGGTGTAGCTGCACACTGCGCAAAATTTCTGTCTCTGAAAAGCTAACCTCATTCTATCCTGGTATCCTTCACATAAAAAAGCACAGATTCTACAACAGTTTTCCAAACTTCTTAAAGGTTTTGTATTCCTGTTGGTTATTCTGGTGGTTTTGGCCAAATTAATGAATGATTACCAATTAACATGATATTATTTAAGTAAGTAAACTTGGATAAACATGCCGATGGGCAACATTTAGTGAAGTCAATCAATTCAGTCTCCTGATTTTGCATTGAATTCTTAGCTTTTGTAAGTAGCACTTAACAAATACAGCTTATGAAACTTTTACTTCTAAAAATCATTTTATTAAATTTATTTTGCTGAATGCAATCAGAAGAATAACCCAAAGAACCATACCCTATGTCCATCAAATATTATCAACATATTTTTTGTACATAACAACTGACATCAAAACGTGACTGTTACATTGTTTGCATAATCAAAAGATGTGTACAAAGACAGGGTGACTTGACAGTCAAGAAATACAGATAGTCATACAACAGTCAAGCATGAAAATGACAGGATTATAAAACAGTGTGTTTAAAAATATGTAATGAATGTTTTGGTAGATTGCACAGAACTTTGGGTGAATAATTGTTTTATGTATTTATGTATTAATGAACAGAAAAACTTGAACTGCACTCCAGGTAAAAAAGGCTTTAAAATGTTGATTGTCTTTGCAATTGTGATACTCTATGTACATCATGTTTCTAATGTGTTATGAAAGGGCCAACTGAATTTTGAATGTGATTCTTTATGATTATACTGTATGCTATAAAGCCCTCAAACTGAAATTGTTTCCTCAGCAACTGGTTTCTATTGTCAGAATGTATGGACAATAATTTCCTTCAACTAATTCTAACTATCCGTTCTGTGCAATGGACCCCCTCATTACAAATTTACCACACCACTCAGTTACACTATTCAACTTACAGAATGGAATAGGACAAACAACTGACCCTGTATTAAGATACGGATGAAAAATTGGTGAGCCGGTAAAAATTCAATAAATCTGGACTATGTACAAAAATATTTATCATCACAATACAATTTTATCTTATTTACAGTTTAGAGAGATTTTAAACATTCTCATGCACTCAAATCTTTAAATGAAAGAATTATTCATGGTCATAAGCAATGAGATGACTGAATGTCTCCACTGTTTTTCAGAAATGATGCTTGAATATTTTGCCATGTTAGGAGAGCATATTTGGGTGTACACAAGACTGTTTAATTTTCCCAATAATTTACTTTTTTGGTGAAACGGATAATTCAAGCTTTGGGAATCTAAAGCCACCCCTTGAACCGCTGTCACTACTCGAAGATGAGGACAACCTTGATTTCTTAGAAGGTATAGAAACGCCTGCACTACCCTCAACTCTTGCTTCACTGTCCTCACCAAGTGTCACTTCATATGAGCCTTTTGACTTTGAACCAAATCCTCCAAAGGTGCCAAATTTTAACTTGCCTTTCTTTCCCTTGACCTTGCTACCTCCAAGATCTAATGAAATGTCACCACCCTCAGCCTCTAAGTGAGCAGAGGGAGAACCCACTGCAAGCTCTCCTTCATCACTCAGAGAGGAAGACCGGTGCCTTGATTTCTTAAATAGATCCAGTGATGCTGATTTACCTTTTGTTGACATACTAAGCCCAGTATCACCCTCCAATGCAATTTCACCTCCTTGTACACTTAGGTCTTTGGAAACTTTGCCACCTTTTCCACTTACACTGAAGTCTACTTCTGGTGCCCGGAGGTCACCAACACTGCTGCCTTTTGCTTTCGATTTTCCAAAAAACTTTGGCATCTTTACCTTTACTTTGCCTTCACTTTGTCCAATTTCTGAACTGACAGCCTCAACATTCTGTGTACTCTGACTAATGGATGGAGGCTGTATGTTAACACCTCCGCTAACTCCAAGCTCTGGTTCAACATTGCCCGGACTTTGTTGCCCTTCCAACCTAGGCTGAACAATACCAAATTTTGGTACCTTCATTTTAGGAAACATTATGGAACTTTCTGGAAAATGAAGGCCACCAGTCACATTGCCCCCTGGAATGCTGAAGCCCCCACTTTTTTTTGCAGACATTGTTGGCCCTTCCACATTGATTTTAGAACTGCCATTTCCAGAAGACTCATCGGAGATGTTTAAGCTAGCTGATGGTAAATCTATATCAGATGATTTCAGTCCTCCTGCCAAAGATCCATCACCTTTGACTTTGGGTGATTTGATATCTAATTCCACATCAGGAAAATGAAGCTTTCCAAAAAGATGCTTCTTTCCCTTTGCTCCTTTAACTTGGACACTTGGTGTGTCCTCATCTAAGTCTACTGCAGGTGCTCCTACATCAACATCAGGTTTCTTCAACTTGCCTTTCACTTTAGGAAGTTTGAATTTGCCCTTCTTTCCCTTTACATGTATGTCAATATCAGGTGCATCAAGACTTGCCTCAGTCTCTGGTGTATTAACAGTAAATTTAGGCCCCTCAACTTCAGGGGCTTTCAGTCCAAATTTTGGACCTTTGAACTTGGGAAAAGAAACACCTGTATTTACAGTGTCAAAAGATGCACCTTCAACACCAATTGCTGGAACTTCTATGTTGGTTTTTGGTCCTTTGATGTCCCCTTTCAAATTTGGCACAGATGCTTCTAAGGTTCCTTTGGGGTCAAGTGGACCTGTGGCAGCCTCAAACTTTGGAACTGGCACATCAACATCCCCTTTTAATTTTGGCCCTTTAAGACTAATGTCCAAATCTGGGGTGCTGGGTCCTGAAAGCGATGGCATTTTAATTTTAGGCATCTCAAAACCACCTTTTGGCCCTTTTATACTAATGCCTGATCCTCTGATCTTGACATCAGGTGATTCTATGTCTCCCTTAATCTTTGGTACTGATATATCCACATCCCGCTTGAGCTTGGGGCCCTCGAGATCGACATCAGGAATAGAGATTTTTGGTCCTGATATAGTTGGCACTTTAAAATTGGGTCCTTTAAGTTTTCCACTTGTAATCTCAGTGTCAACTTCTGGCCCTTCAATGTCAATGTCAGGTGTTTTGACATCTATGTCTCCTTTACGTGAGTTGATATCAACAACTGGACCCTCCATTTTTGGACCTTTGATGCCTAAGGAGGGCATTTTGATATTAGGCATTTTAAATCCTCCCCCTTGTCCTTTCATATTGATATCTGATCCTTCAATTTCAAATTCAGGTCTTTTAATGTCTCCCTCTACTTTTGGAACTGACACATCTACATCACCTTTGAGTTTGGGACCCTTCAGATTGAAATCCATGTCAGGCATGGAGATGTTTGGTCCTGATATCTTTGGCATTTTGAACTTAGGCCCCTTGATTTTCCCGCTTGAATGATCAATGTCAATCTGCGGCCCTTCAACGTCAATGTCAGGAGCTTTGACATCTATGTCTGCTTTGGGTAAGTTGATGTCAACATCTGGACCCTTCACTTTTGGACCTTTCATGCCAAATGATGGCATACTGAACTTTGGCATTTTAAGTCCACCGCTTGTACCTTCAATGTCAACATCTGGTCCTTCAATGTTAATTTCAGGTCCTTTGATGTCTCCCTCTGCTTTTGGGACTGACACATCAACATCACCTTTGAGTTTGGGACCTTTCATATGGAAATCAATGTCAGGCATGGAGATGTTTGGTCCTGATATAGTTGGCATTTTGAACTTGGGTCCCTTGATTTTC
The DNA here is from genome assembly GCA_036419115.1 of Scarus forsteni. Lineage (NCBI taxonomy): Eukaryota > Metazoa > Chordata > Actinopteri > Labriformes > Labridae > Scarus > Scarus forsteni. Next base: position 7,945,512 of record JAZDUH010000383.1, on the reverse strand, counting down.
CCACTTGGACTTTCAATGTCAACTTCTGGCACTTCAACATCAATGTCAGGAGCTTTGAGATCTAAATCTGCTTTTGGTAAATTGATATCCACATCCGGACCTTCCACTTTTGGACCTTTCATGCCAAATGACGGCATCCTGAACTTTGGCATTTTTAGTCCACCACTCGAACCTTCAATGTCAACATCTGGTCCTTCAATGTTAATATCAGGTCCTTTGATGTCTCCTTCTACTTTTGGAACTGACACATCAACATCACCTTTGAGTTTGGGACCTTTCAGATGGAAATCCATGTTTGGCATTGAGATGTTTGGTCCTGATATTGATGGCATTTTGAACTTGGGCCCTTTGATTTTCCCACTTGTAGCTTCAATGTCAACTTCTGGCACTTCAACGTCAATGCCAGGAGCTTTGACATCTATGTCTGCTTTTGGGAGGTTAATGTCAACATCTGGACCCTCCACTTTTGGACCTTTCATGCCAAATGATGGCATCCTGAACTTTGGCATTTTTAGTCCACCACTTGAACCTTCAATGTCAACATCTGGTCCTTCGATGTTAATATCAGGTCCTTTGATGTCTCCTTCTACTTTTGGAACAGACACATCAACATCACCTTTGAGTTTGGGACCTTTCATATGGAAATCCATGTTTGGCATTGAGATGTTTGGTCCTGATATTGATGGCATTTTGAACTTGGGCCCTTTGATTTTCCCACTTGGACCTTCAATGTCAACTTCTGGCACTTCAACGTCAATGCCAGGAGCTTTGACATCTATGTCTGCTTTTGGGAGGTTAATGTCAACATCTGGACCCTCCACTTTTGGACCTTTCATGCCAAATGATGGCATCCTGAACTTTGGCATTTTTAGTCCACCACTTGAACCTTCAATGTCAACATCTGGTCCTTCGATGTTAATATCAGGTCCTTTGATGTCTCCTTCTACTTTTGGAACAGACACATCAACATCACCTTTGAGTTTGGGACCTTTCAGATGGAAATCCATGTTTGGCATTGAGATGTTTGGTCCTGATATTGATGGCATTTTGAACTTGGGCCCTTTGATTTTCCCACTTGGACCTTCAATGTCAACTTCTGGCACTTCAACGTCAATGCCAGGAGCTTTGACATCTATGTCTGCTTTTGGGAGGTTAATGTCCACATCTGGACCCTCCACTTTTGGACCTTTGATGCCAAATGATGGCATCCTGAACTTTGGCATTTTTAGGCCACCACTTGTACCTTCAATGTCAACATCTGGTCCTTCGATGTTAATATCAGGTCCTTTGATGTCTCCCTCTGCTTTTGGAACTGACACATCCACATCACCTTTGAGTTTGGGACCTTTCATATGGAAATCAATGTCAGGCATAGAGATGTTTGGTCCTGATATCTTTGGCATTTTGAACTTGGGTCCCTTGATTTTCCCACCTGGACCTTCAATGTCAACTTCTGGCACTTCAACATCAATGTCAGGAGCTTTGAGATCTAAATCTGCTTTAGGCAAATTGATATCCACATCTGGACCCTCCACTTTTGGACCTTTCATGCCAAATGACGGCATCCTGAACTTTGGCATTTTTAGTCCACCACTTGAACCTTCAATGTCAACATCTGGTCCTTCAATGTTAATATCAGGTCCTTTGATGTCTCCTTCTACTTTTGGTACTGACACATCCACATCACCTTTGAGTTTGGGACCTTTCATATGGAAATCAATGTCAGGCATGGAGATGTTTGGTCCTGATATAGTTGGCATTTTGAACTTGGGTCCCTTGATTTTCCCACTTGGACTTCCAATGTCAAGCTGTGGCCCTTCAATATCAATGCCAGGAGCTTTGACATCTATGTCTGCTTTTGGTAAGTTGATGTCAACATCTGGACCCTCCACCTTTGGACCTTTCATGCCAAATGATGGCATCCTGAATTTTGGCATTTTTAGGCCACCACTTGAACCTTCAATGTCAACATCTGGTCCTTCGATGTTAATATCAGGTCCTTTGATGTCTCCCTCTGCTTTTGGAACTGACACATCCACATCACCTTTGAGTTTGGGACCTTTCATATGGAAATCAATGTCAGGCATAGAGATGTTTGGTCCTGATATCTTTGGCATTTTGATCTTGGGTCCCTTGATTTTCCCACCTGGACCTTCAATGTCAACTTCTGGCACTTCAACATCAATGTCAGGAGCTTTGAGATCTAAATCTGCTTTAGGCAAATTGATATCCACATCTGGACCCTCCACTTTTGGACCTTTCATGCCGAATGACGGCATCCTGAACTTTGGCATTTTTAGTCCACCACTTGAACCTTCAATGTCAACATCTGGTCCTTCGATGTTAATATCAGGTCCTTTGATGTCTCCTTCTACTTTTGGAACTGACACATCAACATCACCTTTGAGTTTGGGACCTTTCAGATGGAAATCCATGTTTGGCATTGAGATGTTTGGTCCTGATATTGATGGCATTTTGAACTTGGGTCCCTTGATTTTCCCACTTGGACTTTCAATGTCAAGCTGTGGCCCTTCAATATCAATTCCAGGAGCTTTGACATCTATGTCTGCTTTTGGTAAGTTGATGTCAACATCTGGACCCTCCACCTTTGGACCTTTCATGCCAAATGATGGCATCCTGAATTTTGGCATTTTTAGGCCACTACTTTCACCTTCAATGTCAACATCTGGTCCTTCGATGTTAATATCAGGTCCTTTGATGTCTCCCTCTGCTTTTGGAACTGACACATCCACATCACCTTTGAGTTTGGGACCTTTCATATGGAAATCAATGTCAGGCATTGAGATGTTTGGTCCTGATATCTTTGGCATTTTGAACTTGGGTCCCTTGATTTTCCCACCTGGACCTTCAATGTCAACTTCTGGCACTTCAACATCAATGTCAGGAGCTTTGAGATCTAAATCTGCTTTTAGGTTAAATTGATATCCAACATCTGGACCCTCCACTTTTGGACCTTTCATGCCAAATGATGGCATCCTGAATTTTGGCATTTTTAGTCCACCACTTGAACCTTCAATGTCAACATCTGGTCCTTCGATGTTAATATCAGGTCCTTTGATGTCTCCTTCTACTTTTGGAACTGACACATCCACATCACCTTTGAGTTTGGGACCTTTCATACGGAAATCAATGTCAGGCATGGAGATGTTTGGTCCTGATATTGATGGCATTTTGAACTTGGGTCCCTTGATTTTCCCACTTGGACTTTCAATGTCAACTTCTGGCACTTCAACGTCAATGCCAGGAGCTTTGACATCTATGTCTGCTTTTGGTAAGTTGATGTCAACATCTGGACCCTCCACCTTTGGACCTTTGATGCCAAATGACGGCATCCTGAATTTTGGCATTTTTAGTCCACTACTTTCACCTTCAATGTCAACATCTGGTCCTTCGATGTTAATATCAGGTCCTTTGATGTCTCCCTCTGCTTTTGGAACTGACACATCCACATCACCTTTGAGTTTGGGACCTTTCATATGGAAATCAATGTCAGGCATGGAGATGTTTGGTCCTGATATAGATGGCAATTTGAATTTGGGCCCTTTGATTTTCCCACTTGGACCTTCAATGTCAACTTCTGGCACTTCAACATCAATGCCAGGAGCTTTGACATCTATGTCTGCTTTTGGCAAATTGATATCCACATCTGGACCCTCCACTTTTGGACCTTTCATGCCAAATGACGGCATCCTGAACTTTGGCATTTTTAGTCCACCACTTGAACCTTCAATGTCAACATCTGGTCCTTCGATGTTAATATCAGGTCCTTTGATGTCTCCCTCTGCTTTTGGAACTGACACATCCACATCACCTTTGAGTTTGGGACCTTTCATATGGAAATCAATGTCAGGCATGGAGATGTTTGGTCCTGATATAGATGGCAATTTGAATTTGGGCCCTTTGATTTTCCCACTTGGACCTTCAATGTCAACTTCTGGCACTTCAACATCAATGCCAGGAGCTTTGACATCTATGTCTGCTTTTGGCAAATTGATATCCACATCTGGACCCTCCACTTTTGGACCTTTCATGCCAAATGACGGCATCCTGAACTTTGGCATTTTTAGTCCACCACTTGAACCTTCAATGTCAACATCTGGTCCTTCGATGTTAATATCAGGTCCTTTGATGTCTCCCTGTGCTTTTGGAACTGACACATCCACATCACCTTTGAGTTTGGGACCTTTCATATGGAAATCAATGTCAGGCATTGAGATGTTTGGTCCTGATATTGATGGCATTTTGAACTTGGGTCCCTTGATTTTCCCACCTGGACCTTCAATGTCAACTTCTGGCACTTCAACATCAATGTCAGGAGCTTTGAGATCTAAATCTGCTTTTGGGAGGTTAATGTCAACATCTGGACCCTCCACTTTTGGACTTTTGAAGCCAAATGATGGTATTTTCATTTTTGGCATTTTAAAGCCTCCACCTGAACCCTCAATATTTACATCTGGACATTCAATATCAACTTTTTGTCCTTTGATATCTCCCTCTACTTTCGGAACAGACACATCAACATCACCTTTAAGTGTGGGACTTTTAATGTTAAAATCTACATCAGGCATGGAGATTTTCGGTCCTGATAATGTTGGCATTTTGAACTTGGGCCCCTTAATTTTTCCACTTGGACTTTCAATGTCAACTTTTGCACCTTTGATGTCAATGTCAGGAGCTTTGACATCTATATCTGCTTTAGGTATGTTGATGTCAACATCTGGACCCTCCACTTTTGGACTCTTGAAGCCAAATGTTGGCATCCTGATTTTTGGCATTTTTAAGTCACCACTTGGACCTTCCACATCAACATCTGGTCCTTTAATGTTAATATCAGGTCCTTTGATGTCTCCTTCTACTTTTGGAACTGACACATCCATATCACCTTTGAGCTTGGGACCTTTCAGATGGAAATCAATGTCAGGCATAGAGATGTTTGGTCCTGATATCTTTGGCATTTTGAACTTGGGCCCTTTGATTTTCCCACTTGGACTTTCAATGTCAACTTCTGGCACTTCAACGTCAATGCCAGGAGCTTTGACATCTACCTCTGCTTTGGGCAAATTTATATCCACATCCGGACCCTCCACTTTTGGACTTTTGAAGCCAAATGATGGTATTTTCATTTTTGGCATTTTAAAGCCTCCACCTGAACCCTCAATATTTACATCTGGACATTCAATATCAACTTTTTGTCCTTTGATATCTCCCTCTACTTTCGGAACAGACACATCAACATCACCTTTAAGTGTGGGACTTTTCATACGGAAATCAATGTCAGGCATGGAGATGTTTGGTCCTGATATAGTTGGCATTTTGAACTTGGGTCCCTTGATTTTCCCACCTGGACCTTCAATGTCAACTTCTGGCACTTCAACATGTCAATGTCAGGAGCTTTGACATCTATATCTGCTTTAGGTATGTTGATGTCAACATCTGGACCCTCCACTTTTGGACTCTTGAAGCCAAATGTTGGCATCCTGATTTTTGGCATTTTTAAGTCACCACTTGGACCTTCCACATCAACATCTGGTCCTTTAATGTTAATATCAGGTCCTTTGATGTCTCCTTCTACTTTTGGAACTGACACATCCATATCACCTTTGAGCTTGGGACCTTTCAGATGGAAATCAATGTCAGGCATAGAGATGTTTGGTCCTGATATCTTTGGCATTTTGAACTTGGGCCCTTTAATTTTCCCACTTGGACTTTCAATGTCAACTTCTGGCACTTCAACGTCAATGCCAGGAGCTTTGACATCTATGTCTGCTTTTGGTAAGTTGATGTCAACATCTGGACCCTCCACTTTTGGACCTTTGATGCCAAATGATGGCATCCTGAACTTTGGCATTTTTAGGCCACCACTTGAACCTTCAATGTCAACATCTGGTCCTTCGATGTTAATATCAGGTCCTTTGATGTCTCCCTCTGCTTTTGGAACTGACACATCCACACCACCCTTGAGTTTTGGACCCTCCAGATTGAAATCAATGTCAGGCATGGAGATGTTTGGTCCTGATATAGTTGGCATTTTGAACTTGGGTCCCTTGATTTTCCCACCTGGACCTTCAATGTCAACTTCTGGCACTTCAACATCAATATCAGGAGCTTTGAGATCTAGATCTGCTTTTGGCAAATTGATATCCACATCCGGACCCTCCACTTTTGGACCTTTGATGCCAAATGATGGCATTCTGAACTTTGGCATTTTTAGGCCACCACTTGAACCTTCAATGTCAACATCTGGTCCCTCAATGTTAATATCAGGTCTTTTGATGTCTCCCTCTGCTTTTGGAACTGACACATCCACACCACCCTTGAGTTTTGGACCCTCCAGATTGAAATCAATGTCAGGCATAGAGATGTTTGGTCCTGATAAAGATGGCATTTTGAATTTGGGTCCCTTGATTTTCCCACTTGGACTTTCAATGTCAACTTCCGGTCCTTCAATGTCAATGCCAGGAGCTTTGACATCTACCTCTGCTTTGGGCAAATTTATATCCACATCCGGACCCTCCACTTTTGGGCCTTTTAGGCCAAATGTTGGCAGTCTGAACTTTGGCATTTTTAGGCCACCACTTGAACCTTCAATGTCAACATCTGGTCCTTCAATGTTAATTTCAGGTCCTTTGATGTCTCCTTCTACCTTTGGAACTGACACATCAACATCACCTTTGACTCTGGGACCTTTCAGATTGAAATCCATGTCAGGCATGGAGATATTTGGGCCTGATATAGTTGGCATTTTGAACTTTGGCCCTTTTATTTTCCCACTTGGACCTTCAATGTCAATGTCAGGAGCTTTGACATCTATGTCTGCTTTAGGCAAATTGATATCCACATCTGGACCCTCCACTTTTGGGCCTTTCAGGCCAAATGACGGCATCCTGAACTTTGGCATTTTTAGTCCACTACTTTCACCTTCAATGTCAACATCTGGTCCTTCGATGTTAATATCAGGTCCTTTGATGTCTCCCTGTGCTTTTGGAACTGACACATCCACATCACCTTTGAGTTTGGGACCTTTCATACGGAAATCAATGTCAGGCATGGAGATGTTTGGTCCTGATATAGTTGGCATTTTGAACTTGGGTCCCTTGACTTTCCCACTTGGACTTTCAATGTCAAGCTGTGGCCCTTCAATATCAATGCCAGGAGCTTTGACATCTATGTCTGCTTTTGGTAAGTTGATGTCAACATCTGGACCCTCCACCTTTGGACCTTTCATGCCAAATGATGGCATCCTGAATTTTGGCATTTTTAGGCCACCACTTGAACCTTCAATGTCAACATCTGGTCCTTCGATGTTAATATCAGGTCCTTTGATGTCTCCCTCTGCTTTTGGAACTGACACATCCACATCACCTTTGAGTTTGGGACCTTTCATATGGAAATCAATGTCAGGCATTGAGATGTTTGGTCCTGATATTGATGGCATTTTGAACTTGGGCCCTTTGATTTTCCCACTTGGACCTTCAATGTCAACCTGTTGCCCTTCAACATCAATGTCAGGAGCTTTGAGATCTAGATCTGCTTTTGGCAACTTGATATCCACATCTGGACCCTCCACTTGTGGGCCTTTCAGGCCAAATGATGGCATCCTGAACTTTGGCATTTTTAGTCCACCTCTTGAACCTTCAATGTCAACATCTGGTCCTTCAATGTTAATATCAGGTCCTTTGATGTCTCCTTCTACTTTTGGTACTGACACATCCACATCACCTTTGAGTTTGGGACCTTTCATACGGAAATCAATGTCAGGCATGGAGATGTTTGGTCCTGATATTGATGGCATTTTGAACTTGGGTCCCTTGATTTTCCCACTTGGACTTTCAATGTCCACTTGTGGCCCTTCAATGTCCATTCCTGGAGCTTTGACATCTATGTCTGCTTTTGGGAGGTTAATGTCAACATCTGGACCCTCCACTTTTGGACCTTTCATGCCAATTGATGGCATTTTGAACTTTGAACCTTCAATGTCAACATCTGGTCCTTCAATGTTAATATCAGGTCCTTTGATGTCTCCTTCTACTTTTGGTACTGACAAATCCACATCACCTTTAAGGTTGGGACCTTTTAGATTGAAGTCCACATCAGGCATGGAAATTTTTGGTCCTGTAATTGCTGGCATTTTTAATTTCGGTCCTTGATTTTCCCACCTGGACCTTCAATGTCCACTTGTGGCCCTTCAATGTCAATCCCAGGAGCTTTGACATCTATCTGTTTTGGGAAGTGTTATATCAACCTCAGGACCTTCTATTTTTGGGCCTCTGAAACCAAACTTTGGCATTTTGAATTTTGGTCCTTTCCCTTTTGCACCAGATGCTGCCAAATCCGTATCAACATCAACAGAACTTCCAGCATTACCTTTAATTCCAACTTCGCCCTTTTGCACTTTTAAATCAGCTTCTTGAACCTTTACCTTTGGACCCTTGAAACCAAACTTTGGCATCTTGAACTTCATTTTCTTTGTGCCACTTGTACCAACATTAAGATCAACATCTGGACCATGGAGATCTACTTTAGGTGCTTTGACATCACCCTCTATCTTTGGAACTGATATATCTGTATCGCCTTTGAGTTTAGGGCTTTTCAGATTGAAATCTACATCAGGCATGGAGATTTTAGGTCCTTCAAGGATTGGCATTTTGAATTTTGGTCCTTTCATCTTGCCTCCAGTAACCTCAACTTCTGGCCCTTGAATGTCAATATCAGCTCCTTTCACATCAATGTCTGCTTTGGGCAGTTCAAGATCCAAATCTGGTCCTTTGATGTCTCCCTTTAGTTTTGGAACTGACACATCCATATCACCTTTGACTTTGGGGCCTTTAAGATGGAGATCCACATCTGGCATGGAGATTTTAGGCCCTGATAGAGATGGCATTTTGAACTTGGGTCCCTTGATTTTTCCACTTGGACTTTCAATGTCGACATCTGGACCTTTGATGTCAATGTCAGGAGCTTTGATATCTATTTCTGCTTTAGGTAAGTTGATATCCACATCTGGTCCCTCCACTTTTGGACCTTTCATGCCAAATGATGGCATCGTGAACTTTGGCATTTTTAGGCCACCACTTGAACCTTCAATGTCAACATCTGGCCCTTCAATGTCAATTTCAGGTCCTTTGAGGTCTCCCTGTGCTTTTGGAACAGACACATCCACATCACCTTTGAGTTTGGAACCTTTCAGATTGAAATCAATGTCAGGCATGGAGATGTTTGGTCCTGATATTGATGGCATTTTGAATTTGGGTCCCTTGATTTTCCCACTTGGACTTTCAATGTCAACTTCTGGCACTTCAATGTCGACGCCTAGAGCTTTGACATCTACATCTGCTTTAGGTAGTTTGATATCCACTTCTGGACCCTCCACTTTTGGACCTTTCATGCCAATTGATGGCATTTTGAACTTTGGCAATTTTAGTCCACTTGAACCTTCAATGTCAACATCTGGTCCTTCGATGTTAATTTCAGGTCCTTTGATGTCTCCCTCTGCTTTTGGAACTGACACATCCACATCACCTTTGAGTTTGGGACCTTTCATACGGAAATCAATGTCAGGCATGGAGATGTTTGGTCCTGATATTGATGGCACTTTGAACTTGGGTCCCTTGATTTTCCCACTTGGACTTTCAATGTCAACCTGTGGCCCTTCAACATCAATCCCAGGAGCTCTGACATCTATGTCTGCTTTTGGTAGTTTGATATCAGCTTCTGGACCCTCCACTTTTGGACCTTTGATGCCAAATGATGGCATCCTGAATTTTGGCATTTTTAGTCCACCACTTGAACCTTCAATGTCAACATCTGGTCCTTCGATGTTAATTTCAGGTCCTTTGATGTCTCCCTCTGCTTTTGGAACTGACACATCTACATCACCTTTGAGTTTGGGACCTTTCAGATGGAAATCAATGTCAGGCATGGAGATGTTTGGTCCTGATATTGATGGCACTTTGAATTTGGGTCCCTTGATTTTCCCACTTGGACTTTCAATGTCAACCTGCGGCCCTTCAATGTCAATACCAGGAGCTTTGACATCTACTTCTGCTTTAGGCAAATTGATATCCACATCTGGACCCTCCACTTTTGGGCCTTTGATGCCAAATGATGGCATTTTGAATTTTGGCATTTTTAGTCCACCACTTGAACCTTCAATGTCAACATCTGGTCCTTCAATGTCAATTTCAGGTCCTTTGATGTCTCCTTCTACTTTTGGAACCGACACATCCACATCACCTTTGACTTTGGAACCCTTCAGATTGAAATCAATGTCAGGCATGGAGATGTTTGGTCCTGGTATCTTTGGCATTTTGAATTTGGGTCCCTTGATTTTCCCACTTGGACTTTCAATGTCAACTTCTGGCCCTTCAATGTCAATGCCAGGAGCTTTGACATCTATATCTGCTTTAGGCAAATTGATATCCACATCTGGACCCTCCACTTTTGGACCTTTCATGCCAATCGATGGCATTTTGAACTTTGGCAATTTTAGTCCACCACTTGAACCTTCAATGTCCACATCTGGTCCTTCAATGTTAATTTCAGGTCCTTTGATGTCTCCTTCTACTTTTGGAACTGACACATCCACATCACCTTTCAGTTTGGGACCTTTCAAATTGAAATCAATGTCAGGCATGGAGATTTTTGGTCCTGATATTGATGGCATTTTGAATTTCGGTCCCTTGATTTTCCCACTTTGATCTTCAATGTCCACTTGTGGCACTTCAATGTCAACGCCAGGTGCTTTGACATCTACTTCTGCTTTAGGTAGTTTGATATCCACTTCTGGAACCTCCACTTTTGGACCTTTCATGCCAAATGATGGCATTTTGAACTTTGGCATTTTTAGTCCACCACTTGAACCTTCGATATCAACTTCTGGCCCTTCAATGTCAATGTCAGAAGGTTTGACATCTATTTCTGCTTTAGGTAGGTTAATATCAACTTCTGGACCCTCCACTTTTGGACCTTTCAGTCCAAATGATGGCAGCCTAAACTTTGGCATTTTAAAGCCACTACTTTCACCTTCAATGTCAACTTCTGGTCCTTGAATGTTAATATCAAGTCCTTTGATGTCTCCCTCTGCTTTTGGAGCCGACAAATCCACATCACCTTTGAGTTTGGGACCTTTCATACGGAAATCAATGTCAGGCATGGAGATGTTTGGTCCTGATATTGATGGCACTTTGAACTTGGGTCCCTTGATTTTTCCACCTGGACTTTCAATGTTAACTTTCAGCCCTTCACTGTCAAGTTTTGGCCCTTCAACGTCAATGCCAGGAGCTTTGACATCTATTTCTGCTTTTGGTAAGCTGAGATCCACATCTGGACCCTCCACTTTTGGACCTTTGAGGCCCAATGAGGGCATCTTGAATTTTGGCATTTTTAAGCCACCACTTGGACCTTTAATGTCAACATCTGATCCTTCGATGTCAATGTCAGGTCCTTTGATGTCTCCCCCTGCTTTTGGAACTGACACATCCACATCACCTTTGAGTTTGGGACCTTTCATATGGAAATCAATGTCAGGCATGGAGATGTTTGGTCCTGATATAGATGGCATTTTGAACTTGGGTCCCTTGATTTTTCCACTTGGACTTTCAATGTCAACATCTGGACCTTTGATGTTAATGTCAGGTGCTTTGACATCTATGTCTGCTTTAGATAGGTTGATGTCAACATCTGGACCCTCCACTTTTGGACCTTTCAGGCCAAATGATGGTATTTTCATTTTTGGCATTTCAAATCCACCTTTTATCCCATCAATGTTGAAATCTGGTCCTTCAGTGTCAACTTTTGGTCCTTGAATGTTGATATCAGGTGCTTTGACATCTATGTCGGCTTTGGGCATTTCCACATCAACATCTGGAACTCCCACTTTTGGACCTTTGAAGCCAATGGATGGCATTTTGATTTTTGGCATTTCAAATCCACCTTTTTTTCCTTTTAAATCTGCATCTGGTCCTTCAATGTCAATTTTTGGTCCTCTGATGTCTCCCTCAACTTTTGGAAGGGACACATCCACATCACCCTTGACATTGGGGCCTTTCAGTTTGAGATCCACATCTGGCATGGAGATTTTAGGTCCTGAAATAGATGGCATTTTAAACTTGGGTCCCTTAATTTTTCCACTTGGACTGTCAATATCAACTTCAGGCCCTTGAATGTCGATATCAGGTGCTTTGACATCAATGTCACCTTTAGGCAGTTCCACATCAACATCTGGAACTCCCACTTTTGGACCTTTGAAGCCAAATGATGGCATCTTTATTTTCGGAATTTCAAATCCACCTTTGGTTCCTTCAACATCGACTTCTGGTCCTTCAATGTCCACTTTTGGTCCTTTAATGTTGACATCAGGTCCTTTGATTTCTCCCTCTGCTTTTGGAACTGACACATCCACATCACCTTTGACATTGGGACCTTTCAGGTTAATGCCCACATCTGGCATGGAGATTTTAGGTCCTGAAATAGTTGGCATTTTAAACTTGGGTCCCTTAATTTTTCCACTTGAACTGTCAATGTCAACTTCAGGCCCTTGAATGTTGATATCAGGTGCTTTCACATCAATGTTGCCTTTAGGCAGTTCCACATCAACATCTGGAACTCCCACTTTTGGACCTTTGAAGCCAAATGATGGTATCTTTATTTTCGGCATTTCAAATCCACCTTTGGTTCCTTCAACATCGACTTCTGGTCCTTCAATGTCAACTTTTGGTCCTTTAATGTTGAAATCAGGTCCTTTGATTTCTCCCTCTGCTTTTGGAACTGACACATCCACATCACCTTTGACATTGGGACCTTTCAGGTTAATGCCCACATCTGGCATGGAGATTTTAGGTCCTGAAATAGATGGCATTTTAAACTTGGGTCCCTTAATTTTTCCACTTGAACTGTCAATGTCAACTTCAGGCCCTTGATTGTTGATATCAGGTGCTTTCACATCAATGTTGCCTTTAGGCAGTTCCACATCAACATCTGGAACTCCCACTTTTGGACCTTTGAAGCCAAATGATGGTATCTTTATTTTCGGCATTTCAAATCCACCTTTGGTTCCTTCAACATCGACTTCTGGTCCTTCAATGTCCACTTTTGGTCCTTTAATGTTGAAATCAGGTCCTTTGATTTCTCCCTCTGCTTTTGGAACTGACACATCCACATCACCTTTGACGTTGGGACCTTTCAGGTTAATGCCCACATCTGGCATGGAGATTTTAGGTCCTGAAATAGATGGCATTTTAAACTTGGGTCCCTTAATTTTTCCACTTGAACTGTCAATGTCAACTTCAGGCCCCTGAATGTTGATACCGGGTGCTTTCACATCAATGTCACCTTTAGGCAGTTCCACATCAACATCTGGACCCCCCACTTTTGGACCTTTGAAGCCAAATGATGGCATCTTTATTTTCGGCATTTCAAATCCACCTTTGCTTCCTTCAACATCGACTTCTGGTCCTTCAATGTCCACTTTTGGTCCTTTAATGTTGACATCAGGCCCTTTGATTTCTCCCTCTGCTTTTGGAACTGACACATCCACATCACCTTTGACTTTGGAACCTTTCAGGTTAACGCCCACATCTGGCATGGAGATTTTAGGTCCTGAAATAGATGGCATGTTGAACTTGGGTCCCTTAATTTTTCCACTTGAACTGTCAATGTCAACTTCAGGCCCCTGAATGTCAATATCAGGTGCTTTCACTTCAATGTCTGCTTTGGGTATTTCCACATCAATATCTGGAACTCCCACTTTTGGACCTTTGAAGCCAATTGATGGCATTTTGATTTTTGGCATTTCAAATCCACCTTTTTTTCCTTTTAACTCTGCATCTGGTCCTTCAATGTCAACTTTTGGTCCTTTGATGTCTCCCTCTGGTTTTGGAACTGACACATCCATATCACCCTTGACATTGGGGCCTTTCAGGTTGATGTCTACATCTGGCATTGAGATTTTAGGTCCTGAAATAGATGGCATGCTGAACTTGGGTCCCTTAATTTTTCCACTTGAACTGTCAATGCCAACTTCAGGCCCTTGAATATCAATATCAGGTGCTTTCACATCAATGTTGGCTTTAGGCAGTTTTGCATCAACATCTGGAACTCCCACTTTTGGACCTGTGATGCCAATTGATGGCATTTTAATTTTCGGCATTTCAAATCCACCTTTTTTTCCTTTTAACTCTGCATCTGGTCCTTCAATGTCAACTTTTGGTCCTTTGATGTCTCCCTCTGGTTTTGGAACTGACACATCCATATCACCCTTGACATTGGGGCCTTTCAGGTTGATGTCTACATCTTGCATGGAGATTTTAGGTCCTGAAATAGATGGCATTTTAAACTTGGGACCCTTAATTTTTCCACTTGAACTGTCAATGTCAACTTCAGGCCCTTGAATATCAATTTCAGGTGCTTTCACATCAATGTCTGCTTTAGGCAGTTTTGCGTCAACATCTGGAACTCCCACTTTTGGACCTTTGAAGCCAAATGATGGCATTTTGATTTTTGGCATTTGAAATCCACCTTTGGTTCCTTCGACATCGACTTCTGGTCCTTCAATGTCAACTTTTGGTCCTTTAATGTTAACATCAGGTCCTTTGATTTCTCCTTCTGCTTTTGGAACTGACACATCCACATCACCTTTGACTTTGGGACCTTTCAGGTTAATGCCCACATCTGGCATGGAGATTTTAGGTCCTGAAATAGATGGCATGCTGAACTTGGGTCCCTTAATTTTTCCACTTGAACTGTCAATGCCAACTTCAGGCCCTTGAATATCAATTTCAGGTGCTTTCACATCAATGTTGGCTTTAGGCAGTTTTGCATCAACATCTGGAACTCCCACTTTTGGACCTTTGAAGCCAAATGATGGCATCTTTATTTTCGGAATTTCAAAATCACCTTTGCTTCCTTCAACATCGACTTCTGGTCCTTTAATGTCAACTTTTGGTCCTTTGATTTCTCCCTCAACTTTTGGAAGGGACACATCCACATCACCCTTGACATTGGGGCCTTTCAGTTTGAGATCCACATCTGGCATGGAGATTTTAGGTCCTGAAATAGATGGCATGCTGAACTTGGGTCCCTTAATTTTTCCACTTGAACTGTCAATGTCAACTTCAGGCCCTTGAATGTTGATATCAGGTGCTTTGACATCAATGTCGCCTTTAGGCACGTCCACATCAACATCTGGAACTCCCACTTTTGGACCTTTGAAGCCAAATGATGGCATCTTTATTTTCGGAATTTCAAATCCACCTTTGGTTCCTTCGACATCGACTTCTGGTCCTTCAATGTCAACTTTTGGTCCTTTAATGTTAACATCAGGTCCTTTGATGTCTCCTTCTACTTTTGGAAGGGACACATCCACATCACCCTTGACATTGGGGCCTTTCAGTTTGAGATCCACATCTGGCATGGAGATTTTAGGTCCTGAAATAGATGGCATGCTGAACTTGGGTCCCTTAATTTTTCCACTTGTACTGTCAATGTCAACTTCAGGCCCTTGAATGTCAATTTCAGGTGCTTTCACATCAATGTCTGCTTTAGGCAGTTTTGCATCAACGTCTGGAACTCCCACTTTTGGACCTTTGAAGCCAAATGATGGCATTTTGATTTTTGGCATTTGAAATCCACCTTTGGTTCCTTCGACATCGACTTCTGGTCCTTCAATGTCAACTTTTGGTCCTTTAATGTTAACATCAGGTCCTTTGATGTCTCCTTCTGCTTTTGGAACTGACACATCCACATCGCCTTTGACTTTGGGGCCCTTCAGGTCAAGATCCACGTCTGGCATGGAAATTTTAGGTCCTGAAATAGATGGCATGCTGAACTTGGGTCCCTTAATTTTTCCACTTGAACTGTCAATGTCAACTTCAGGCCCTTGAATGTTGATATCAGGTGCTTTTAGATCAATGTCCCCTTCAGGCAGTTTTGCTTCAACATCTGGACCCTCCACTTTTGGACCTTTGAAGCCAAATGATGGCATTTTGATTTTTGGCATTTCAAATCCACCTGTGCTTCCTGCAGTGTCAACTTCTGGTCCTTCAATGTCAATTTTTGATCCTTTCAGTTCTCCCTTGAGTTTTGGACCTGACACATCCATATCACCTTTGAGTTTGGGACCTTTCAGATTCAAATCAATGTCAGGCATGTTTATGTTTGGTCCTGATATGGTTGGAATTTTGAATTTGGATCCCTTAACTTTACCACTTTCAATTTCAACGTGTGGCTCTGGCACCTGAATGTCAATATCAGGGGTTTTCACATCAAAGTCAGCTTGAGGATTATCCATTTGAAACTCTGGACCTTCCACTTTTGGACCTTTGAAGCCAAATGATGGCATTCTGATACTTGGCAATTTAAAGCCACTTTCTGATCCAGCAATATTAACATCTGGTCCTTTCATGTCCACTTTAGGTCCGTGTATATGTCCCTCCGGTTTTGGAACTGACACATCCACGTCACCTTTAAGATGAGAACTTTTCTGATTGAGATCCACATCTGGCATGGAGATTTTAGGTCCTGAAATAGATGGCATTTCGAACTTGGGGCCCTTAATTTTGACACTGGAACTGTCAATGCCAACTTCAGGCCCTTGAACGTCAGTATCAGGTGCTTTGACATCAATGTCGGCTTTAGGCATTTCAGCTTCAACATCTGGAACTCCCACTTTTGGACCTTTGATGCCAATTGATGGCATTTTGATTTTTGGCATTTCAAATCCACCTTTGGGTACTTCAACGTCGACTTTTGCTCCTTTAATGTCGACTTTTGGTCCTGTGAGGTCTCCGTGGAGTTTTGGACCTGACATGTCCACATCACCTTTGAGATCTTGACCCTCCACATTTGAGCCTTTTGTGCCAAATGATGGCATTTTCATTTTTGGCATTTCAAATGCACCTTTGGTTCCTTTGATATCAGAATCTGTTCCCTTTATGCAAACCTCAGGTCCCTGTATCTCAGACTCTACATTTGATACAGACATTTCCACATCACCTTTGACTTTGGGACCTTTTACATTCAAACTGACATCAGGCATGGAGGTTTTTGGTCCCAATATTGATGGTACATTGAATTCAGGTCCTTTCATTTTGCCACCATGACCCTTAACTTTAGTGTCAGGTCGTTCAAATGCTGCACTAGGTGCTTTTCTGTCAATGCCTGCTTCAGGCAGCTTGGCTTTCGGCATTTTGAAGCCTCCCTCTGGACTTCCAGCTTCAACATCTGGGCCTTCAATGTCCTCTTCAGGTGCTTTTATGGCTACCTCAATCTTTGGAGCTGAGGCATTCACATCACCTTTCAGTTTTTGACCTTGTAGATGTAAATCAACTTGTGGCATGGATATTTTAGGTCCTGATTCTGACTGCATTTTAAATTTGGGTCCTTGAATTTTACCACTAGATGAATCCATTACAGTCGCTGTTTCTTCCACTCTCAAGTTAGGGCCTTGTACTTTAATTTTTCCTTCTGGCAGTTTAACAGTAATATCTGACTCTTCAACATTTGATACTTTCCCCCCAAATGATGGAACTTTGATTTTTGGCATTTCAAAGTTACCCTTGACTCCAGTGTCAACCTCTGGCTGTTCAACAGCAGCATCAGCTGCTTTAACATCCTTGTCTGCTTTGGGCAGGCTTCGATCAACTTCTGGACTATCTACTTTTGGACCTTTTTGGCCAAATGATAGACCTTTGACATTAGGAGTTGTAAATCCACCTTTCTTAGACTCAAAGTTAACATCTTGTCCTTTGATGTCAATTATATGTGCTTTTGTGTTTCCCTCTATCTTTGGACCAGGCACATCAACTTCCCCTTTGATTTTTGTTCCTGTGAGATTCACATTTATATCTGGTGTGGAGATTTCAGGTCCAGAATTAGTTTGCATCTTCAATTTGGGTCCTTTAAGCATAGATTCTGATTCTGCAAACTCAACTTTTGGTCCTTTTAAATCAGCATTAGGTGCCCTTAAATCTAATCTTGTATCCTTAAGATTTACATCAACATCTTGACCTTTGACCTTAATAGCTGTAATGCTTTTATGAGCATCTGGCTTTTGTACATCACCCAATGGGCCTTCAGTGTCAGGACTAAGTTTTATTTTGATACCACTTTCCCTCGCCTTTATTTCTGTTTTTCCATTTACAGGCAGCTTGAAGGTCGACTGATCTTTTCCACTGTGAGTGTCCTTAGTTTCATGGTCTGGGACTTCAGTGTGTGTTTCAGATGCTTGTATTTCTTGCTTTTTGTGTGGCAGGTTAACATTAAGCTCACCTCTGAACCTAGAACTTGTTGGTGTGACATCTACTCCTTCAACTGAAAACTTTCCAGTTGTAGAGTATGTTGAGGTAACATTGCCTACCCTTATTTCTGATCCCTCTGTCCTGCCATCACTGATTTCAGTATTGACTCCTCTTGAACCTCCAACAAGTCTGACATTTTGAATATTTGTGCTATCAGCACCAGGGTGACTGATGGTTATTTCAGATACCTTGACATTAGTCCTCTCACCTGAAGTTTTGTCCACACCTTCCCCTTGTGTGATTTCCATAGATGGAGTCATGATCTGCTTGCTTATTCCTGGTAGAGACAGACTAACTGAGCCTCCATTCTCATCCACAGAGGAATCCTCTGAACCTCCCCTTCCCCCTAATACAACCTGCTTGCTTCCAGTGTTTGAGCTGCTGCCTAATGTAACACTTGTTCCGAACACCTTTACACTTCCATCACCTTGTTCTCCATTTCCTCTGGAGATCTCAAAGACTTCTTGGCCTTTACCCCCTGTTACTCCAAAGTTAGGCCCTTTAAATCTGAGTCCTGTACCTCTTTCTCTGTCAGCCTCTCTTAAAACTGTTGTAGTCTGAACTCCCCCACCACTCAAACGTGTCTCCATGGAGCTAACTCTTTGCCCAGGGTAGGAGAAATCACCTGATTCAAAAACAGACCCTTCTGTTTCAGCTTTGCCTGAAGGGCTGCTTTGAGAGATTCTGATACGAGGAGAACTGTCACCAGATTCATGCCTTAGACCCTTGAGATCCGAGCCTGAAAGTTCAAGCTGCTCACTTATGTCACCCGGCAGATCCACAGTGTAGGTGGTGATGCGACGAGTGATGGTTGTTATTGTGCTGCCATCACTGCTTGTGCTGCTGTGCCGCTCTGTACGTACGTCTACTCCCTCTGCAAGATCTTCAGACTTCAGCCTTGGCTTTATCTTTTTTGTAAATATTCTCTTGTAGTCTTCTTCATCTCCACCCTGTCCACGGAGGAAACAGAAAGGAATGCATGGAAATATTAATGCAATCTATGTATGATATAGAGCTTACCAATGAGTAAATTTGTACATATGCTATTTAGGGTATGCACACGACGTCGCATTCAGTGTGATGCCAGCCACTAACTGGCAAAAACATAGAATGGCAATGGCAATCAATGTGAAGTAAGCAATTAAATACATTGGGTATTTAAGAAGCTTCAAGTTTTTGTTATTATTTTACAATATTAACAGCAGCCTATGTTATGTGTGGAACTATAACACCAGGTTTGTAACAAAGATAAAACCATGATGTTACAGTAATTGGTATCATGTCACTAGGCATACACATAACCAGGTGATGATAAAAAATGAACTCTACTTCTTTCACCATCCTGGGGTTTGTACCATAGAGGAAATTAAAAGATTGGTTTTCAACAAATCAGTGATTAAATACAGCACCAGTATTTCAGATAAGGAGATGGCAATTACTGGTCTTAGAGTTAACAACTGATTACATAAATAAGGCCATACAAATTTCATCACAAATCTTGAAATCACTAAATTTATACAACTTATTTTTGGCCAAAAATTAAAATACATTTTCTATTCATTTTTAATTTTCCATGTGATGAAAGTATCTGACCAGGTTCGATCTTGCATTAAAAGTAAATTGGAGACAAGGACGATGCTTAAATGATATATATAGAAAAAAGCCTTGTTATGTATATCTATTTTTGAGTACAAATAAAATTTCAGAAATACAGATTCAAGGTCAGTGAAGGACATTATCCTGTGACTAAAGCAAATTATGTTGCATTTAAATGGAACTTGACTCTAAAAGTTTTATTTTGTCATTTTTAAACAGATACCTTCTTTTCTCATGATAAAAATCATCAACTTCCAAAATGATTAGGCGTGCTAATAGTTAGTTTAAAATAATAAAAAAAACTACCATATGTTGCTCTCTGCCATTCACAGAGTGGAACTGCTAGTCTGGCCCACATACTGTGAGGTCAGGTCATATTTTCTACTGAAGAAAATATCAACTCACAAGAATGATGTCTGGACTCGATCCTCCAAAGCGAGGTTTCCCCTCCCACGTCAGTGTGCCCATTGGTGAGCGACATGGTGTGCTCAAGGGTGAGCGGCAAGGTGATTTGTCTCCTTTGTTTTGTAGTTTCAGTCCAACCTTGTGGCGATTTAATACCTTTAGAAGCTCAGCTGTTTCATCTGAGCTCATGTTATCAAAGTACACAGTTGCACCCACAATCTGGTCACCTGTAAAACAAGAAGATGAAAATCTAAGTGTTTTGTAATTTATTAACAGAGATTAGCAAGTACGAGACTTCTTTTTTATACACAATTATTCAAGAAAAAAGGGGATTTTCTACCTTCATAAACTTTTCCAGACCGTGCCGCAGGTGACTCTCCTTTGACCTCCTTAACGAAGATCTCTCCTTCACTTGTCTGTTCAATGGTCAGCCCAGTTTTGTCTGGACCCTCCCAGTCTGGAAAAAGCACTTCTCTGGTTTCCTCCTCTTCCGCCATGTCTGAACACATAGAAATCAAGGGATCACAAAAACACAAACCAAGCTGGTAAGTTATATATTCAAATTTTCATGTTGCTATATAAGTTGTAATAAAGTAAAAAGTTTGTATTTTCATTATGATTTATCACATGCCTTTGTTTTCTCTTCTGTTTATCCCCAAGTGTGATGGAAACTCAATCTTGGTTTTCCTGTTTAGAGAAAAGAATACATTTTAAAACACATTATCTCACAGTGTATCAGTTTAAATTCACAGCAGCATTTTCACAGTAAATTCATTGAACTTTTTAACCCTTTATCAACCTTGCTTCATGAATTTGTCCTGTTTGTTCCTTTAGTGAACACTAGATGGTGTGATAAACCTTTCAGAAAGCCCAACCAAACTCCTCTCACCCTACTTCAAAACACCAACTATTAACTCCCTTCTTCCTGAATACTGTGTGTTTTGGAAATTTGATTGGTTGCAAACCACACCCTGCCCTGAGGAAGGCAGTCCAGTTCTTCATCTACACAGAGCTTCAATGTCAATATAGCAAACAATTGTTCAAGTTGATCTGCCGTGCTTTATGAAAACACTGAGATACTGAGAACCAAAAAATATTTAGACTAACATTTCTCTTTGACATAGATTAAATGTGTCACAGTATGGAGATTATGAAAAAATCCGATGTGATTGCATGCATAATGTGCATTGTGCAATGTTCATCACTGTTAAAGGATCAGCTTTAATCAAGATTGTCAGATTGATGCTGTTTAGTCCATCACAACCACTGCATTTTAAAGTTGACCATAGCTAGCAAATACTATGTTAGCAATTGGATGTATAAGTAATAAACTTATAATTTGCTTTTGCTGGCTACCATAAAGAATCCATCTATCAGGTTATAATAATTTAAGTGAATATCTGTGAATTATGACCGGATTAACTCACCATGTCATCAGTAAAAAATCATCCATTTGCTGCATTTTCAGATTTTCAGAGATGTCTAAGCCAAGGCTACCATCTACTTCTAAGTATCAGAACTAAGAGCTTTTTCTGGTTTATAAATGGTCCAAATAGCTCATAGAATCATTATTATTTTCTTTTTATGCTAGTCCTTCCATGGGGCTCTAAGTGCCTTCCCAGAAAAAAGTCAAGTCAACAACAGCAAAGAAGTTAAAGAATTAATTAGAACACTCGGGAAGTAGAAAGTCTTTATACAAATTTGATACAAAATTATGCTAACAGCACAACGTGCATTGTCTGAGTGATCTGAAACAAGTTTGTGGAATCACCAGCAGCATCATTGCAGCTCAGCATAAAACATCAGGAGAGCCGAGTGTAATGTTTCTGTTTCTGACTGTAAATCAATGTGGGCCTTTAGAAAATCAATGATGAAATTAATCATGAATACAGTCTGGAACGGATACAATTTTACTGGCACAAATGCCACTGAAGATTCTGCCCACAAATCCAATTCTTTATCAATTCTTTATTTGTGTATAAACAACATCAAACATGGCAACCCTGCAAATTAATGCTCTTGTTTGAAATCACACAGACATTGCATGTTGAATTGTTTGTAGGGATACATCTTTTCATTATGATATCCATATAGGCAGATAATTGCTTCAAATCTAAATATCTGTATCAGCAGATAGGAGCATTTCTGCCGATATTCATTGCAGATATTAAATGTCAGCATTAAGTCTTTTGATTTTTTGCAAATTAATACTAATTTGAAAGCATGGGGGGCGACAGAAAAGGACAGCCTGGCATAAGAACACAGGAAATGAGCTGAAGTGTTGACTTGCTGTCTGTGTTTGTTGGGGGCTTTTTTAAGAAGAAACCAACTTGGAAATGAATATTCATTGTTTTTCTTACTTTACATAGTCAAGGTTCAAGTCAATAATCAAATTACATTTAACCCAAACATTATGTACTGAAAATCCTGTAAATTAGCATACACTCATATTATGATCAGTGTGTATGGTTGCTGCATTGTTGGTTGGCTGAAATGTTTGAGTTTTGTACTGTATCAAAGACCAATGAAAAATAAATGAGCTGTTTAAGTGTAATCTACAAGTTTCAACAAATCAAACCACCCTGTCAATACGTTGGATTTAAAATAAAAAATATGGTTGAAATTCGTGAAAGATGTATGTATGGGTGTGTTTAGGTCAGCAGTCTAAGGCTACGTTTACACGGACACTCCTGACTTAAAAACCCAAAGATTATTCCTTTGCTTTCTCAAAGTCAATCTGCATTCAGACAGAGACGCTGGAGATGAATGAAAACGCTGTAGTGTGCATGCCGCTGCTACAATACACGTACGAATAAGAAAAACTTTTCACAAACAACAATGGCGAGTAGATGCACTGTGATGCAGAAGTTTCTTTTTTGGACAACAGATCAGTTCAGACGACAAATCTGTCTGGATAGTTTTGTCTGGATAACAAACCAAGCATGGTAAGCAGCTCGCATGTTACTCGGCAGATGGCCGAAGCTGTTGCTGTTCCTGGTATGCGCACGCAGCCTTCATGTGAAAGAGTACTGCGCATGCGGTGACGTCAGCGTTTCACTCTGAAATGCTCTGATCCAGGTTTACACGGTGCTGCATGGAGAGCGTATTCAAAACTTTCCACTCTGGAGTCCGTTTTCAAAAGTTACCGTTTTCGGACAATCCGCAGAGAGTTTCCATGGAAATGCAAGGCTAAAACGCAATGAAAACTTAACAGATCTGACCGTATTCCACCCCGTGTAAACGTAGCCTAACTGTGACCCGGTTAGGGATGGGACAGGGTTTTAGTATATCTAAATTGTCAAGATTTAGTAGGAAAAATCTAAGTTATTATGCAACTGTTAACTTTATTTAAAAGATATCTTTTGAGTTACAATTACCAGTGTCCAGTATAAATATGCTGCTAATGCTAGGTAGTGGAGGAAGTTCATTTAAAAGCTGTTTGCTCAATATTACTATGTAACAGAGGCAGAGGACAGCATGACCTGTTGATGTATTACAGACTGAAGAGATTAAAAGAGCCTGATTGAACAACCTATTTTTCTGGACATAATTATGGTAAGTAAATAATCAATTAAACTATCTGTTTGATGAGGTGGGTTTACCAAGGTTACTTTATTTAAGAACCTTTTGTAAACGAGTACTGCTTGGAAGTATTTTGAGCCAGTATATCTTACTTAAGCATATTTTGGGGAATGTATAGTAATCGGTTACAGTTATTATGGCATCCAAGTACTACAT
The DNA here is from genome assembly GCA_036419115.1 of Scarus forsteni. NCBI lineage: Eukaryota > Metazoa > Chordata > Actinopteri > Labriformes > Labridae > Scarus > Scarus forsteni. The sequence goes on along the minus strand of JAZDUH010000383.1, from coordinate 7,921,459 downwards.
TAAAACAAAAAAAGGTAAAATCACAATACCCTACACTATATTTTTTTATATATTTGGTCACACCTTCATGGGTCTTCATGGGTGCACAAAATGTATTTCCCACTCTGGCCATAAGTATCATATAAGCTAAGATGTTTATCCTCATCCGTCAGTTTAGAGATGTAGAAGAGATGGACATCACACAGGGTGAGGACTGAGAATAAAATACCCCAAAAATACAGCACAATGCACTCGACACCACCCAGGGAAAGCCAAAGACAGCAAAGCTAATGCTAGTCTTGTCTGAAAAAAATAAAAAGTCAACACTGCCGAACAATTCCTAACAAGTTAAGAGAATAGTGCAATCTATGTCCAACATTATGAGCAAGAACCCAAGACTTAACCATGTTGTGTTAAGTATCACAGTAATAAGCATATTGCAAAATCATAAGGAGAATTTAAGAATCCTGAAAAAAGAACTCATGTATCGTGATAATACCACATTGTTGTCTCGTATAAGCTAGACTCTTTAAGCAGGCAATACAACGCACCAATAACCAACATAAAAAGCAAAAATAAACACGAGTCAGTGACAAATTAGTCCTGTTCTAGTACTGAAATGTAAGCAGTGCTTGAGGTCATATTGTTATATTCTTTTTTATTTCTTTTTTTGCTGTTATAAATGTACTGCAACCACTGCTGATGCCTCACAACAGGAATGTTGCTGAAACCAGTTCTCACTAGTGTTGATGCTTCATATGATGCCAACAAGAAGAGGCAATACGCCAACTAATCCCACTCTTTGACTTTGTCCTCCTTTCACTGTACATTATTACCTTCATGTGACTGATGTCTGCAATATCTACCAGTCAAGACCTCAAACTGAACAATTAAGCTGCAAACCTATAGCATCAAAAACAACTATAAAGTGTGAGTAAAGAAGAGAAAATTGAAGGTGATCCTTGTTGCATCAAAGTTGCAATTTTGTGAAATTAACTTGGCTAGATTAAGTTCCACACAGGTCAACTGACACTTCTATTAACAGTGTCTCCTCTGGTCCCCTCTAAGCCAAAGGAATTTGTTTTCCCCATGGGCCATAATGTGGCTCATTTTACACATACTCCTCATTTTTTCATTTAGCCATTGGAAACAGACGGAAATAGCTCACAGTATTTTCACATGATCCTGGTTCCCTCACTTTGCAGGGCTTGTGTACAGTTATGCAGCCTTTGAGAGGGGTACAGTGATATGAAGATCTTTAACTGTTTGTTGGCGTTAGGTCATTTAAACAAAGGAATCTTGCCATCCTTAGAGCTGATAACTTAATTTATCTCTGTTTCTTTGCTTCCATGCCTACATATGGATATTTTCTTAAAACTTATATACAGCTAAAGGATTTCTACCTCCCCGAGTCCCTCTATGATTAAGTGGGAAGTATTTAGGATGTCCCTTTGACTTATTTCTGGCACAAACTGAGAGGGGAATTGAGGCTCACAGCAGCATAGAAGGAAAGGATGGAATCTAGGAAGAGGGACATGATGGGGTAAGAAAATCATAATAAATAAATAAAGATAGTAAATGGGAAAGTGTAGAGGAATGGTTTTAAAAGCCTCTCGGAAATGTGAGACTGCAAGTTTTCTCTCAAGGGAAAAGAAAAAAGCAGTAGCAGGGAAATATGGTGTTCAACAGTTTATAAACTGACACTGCCCAAAGAGCATCCCAAATACGTACAGACCTTTGTCTATAAATTTAAAAAAGCTGAAGTGTAAGAATGCTCCTCTTTCCAGACTCAGAGCATTTATTATTTTAAAATTAACAAGGCACAAATAACTATACAAAACTCATATGATCAGTCAACACATGCTAACTGTCCTCAGATCATACCACAGACAAAAGGAGAAACGTGATGAGCCACTTCTCATTTTTCTCTATCTCTGACCGTCCTAAGGGTAATGTCACTAAGTTTCTGCAAAAGGTGCTAAAGGGATCCATGGAGTCAAAGGGAGACAGTGGAGTCTGTTTATCTTTCATGTTTTATTACAGCCTGGTATGTGTGCTGAGCAAAGGGGAGGCGTAGAGACTGCCAGACAGACAAAAGCTTCTGTTAACTAGAGTGCGACCACAGAGCATTTTGGGATCCGCCTCTGTTATGGTGTGCCAGCTGCCTGCGTATGCTCCGGGTTTGGTATTGCTCCTTTTGTTTTTCTCTAGCTTTCCATACACTCTTACCCTTTGTTTCACTCACCAGGATAGTAGCAATGAGAAATTTTTGTCTGCATTATTTCGGCACAAACAGATTTTATTTGAGCACACCAAACATGATTTAATTTAATAATCTGGGAGTTTTCAGATCAGTATTAAAACACAGGTATAAGGCCTGGGTGATATATTGATTCATTATATAAATTTACTTTTATTGTCAGGTATATTTCATTTACTGTGCTGCTGATATTGCATCCTCAGGATTCCTATGTTAAACATTCTTCCTAACATTTCCATCGAACATAGAAACAACAGCAACTTGAAAGTTATGATATTGCTTGAAAAAATTGTGGATGTCCTTAATATTTTATCAGTTTTTTTGTGCCTCTGTTTTGCACAGGCACATTTTATGCTTGTATTTGTTTTTTAATTGGATTTAATAATGATAAGAGATGAAAATGGAGTTGCTACCAATGTAGACAAGTCCCACTATGTCCAAACCTCACAGTGTTCATATGATGACAAAACTGTTACCCAAACTTAATTTCGTATATTATACTTTATTGTTTTCCTTTGCAGTGTGAGGGATATACATAACAAAAAAAATGGAATATGGATTGTGTGTAAAACCAATTATGCTATTTTAAAATAATATCATGAAGCCCTAAAAATAGCACCAATTATTAACTTTTAGGATAATAAACACACTTTTATCAAAACCATTCCTGAGCAGTTTTTTTTAAATCTGCAACCTTAAATTCCTAAAAAGAAAAAAAAAATTGCCCTGACTTCTGTCCACACTTGTTCCTCACAGCCTGTCAGTCATTTGATGGCTGGTAAGAACCCTGGCTAAGCCAATTTTGAAGTCTGGATGAAAAACGCTGTCTGCATTCACATGTGCATTTGTTTCACACCCTTAGCTCTTGGTATTGTTAGGTTTGCCACCCACACAAATTTACCATTTTGTTTCCTCTGCCAAGGAAGTTATTGTTTTTCTGCATTTGTCTGTTCGTCTGTCCATCTGTGAGCAAGATAACTTAAAGAATGAAGCAACATTTTGGGGAATGTTGTCAAGAACAAGCTGAATAGATTTTGGTTGTGATCCATCTATGGATGCGATCAGTTTGTGCGTGATTCTTAGAATTTTTTTCATACAGAGGAATAATTCATGCATATGCATTTTAGTGGAATCACTGACAGCTGAGAATTCCAACTAGGATTTTCTCCCACTTGAAAGATATAAAGCTTGTAGGTTCATCATCAACACCTGGCTCAACCCTTTGATGGAGCACTTTGTACCCATTTAATGCTTTTTCAAAAAATTGTCTCATCTTACAAAACTAGTTTTAGCCAGGTCTTTAGTACTATCATGTTTATTTTTTTTAAGTAGATAACAGTCTATCTGGACTAATCGTTATGTTTCTAATCCCCTGTCTGGACAAAGACATGAAACTCTCACACATAAGAAACTCTGATATATTGTTTGTTTTTTGGTAATGGCAATTGGCTTAATCAGGTTTATACAAACTGTGCACATTTGGAACAGGGACAGAGTATTGCCCATCAAACTGTTGAGCTGGGAGTCCAAGGGTAAAGAGTTAAGTCGTTCACAGCTGCTGACCACAAACAGTTTGAACAGTGTTTGCTCATACACAGCATTGTTTCATAAGTAGAGGAAAGGGGATTCAAGCAGAACAGGTGGTGTCTGGGGGTGGAAAGGGGGTGCAGAAAGGACATGGCAGAGGCAGCCGAGTGTCAGGTTTCCACAGAACAGGCCTTTGCAGCTGAATGGCAGTGGCTTGACCTTCCAGGTTCAAAGGAAGCTTTGCAACAAACATTCCAGCAATGGTTTGGCATTCAGCCGCATAACAGATCACTGTTTTAAGGTGACACTGAGTACAAGGCTTTGAGAGTGGCGGGATGGACACAGAATATCTTATGTTCCTTCTTTAATAATCAGATACACATGTGTGATGTGTTTTTTTATAAGACAATAGGAAACTCACCTCGGATTGCTCAAGCAAAGCCAGGGGCTTCCGTCTGATGCTGTGGTTCTTTGGCTCTTGACTTCTGTTGACAGAAAAGCAGACACAGGGTTAATTTAGTTGTTTTAATCAACAGTTACTTAAAGGGACAGTTCATTGCTTTTGAAGTGGCTTGTATGAGGTTCATTCAAAACTTAATACATCTGCCACAGCGATTTTGATCATTTCTGCTCCTGTGCAATGCTGCAGAGTGGACATAGAGTTCTGTATAACTTGTTGACTATCAGGTGAGTACAAACTAAAAAAAATGTTGTTGTTGGAGTATTTGTTTATTGTACTAAACACATTTACTTTTATGCTAATCTGTCTTAGTTACAATTTACTGCAAATGAAAGGACACGCTGACATTTTGGTGAGCAAAGCAGTACCAAAACAAAGGGGCTTGCTTGTAAAGCATTGGAAATGTGTCCAGTTTAAAACCATCCCAACATTGTTGTTTGAGTTCATATTTTGCTTAACATTCAGTCAGTTACTGAAAGCTCTTGGCCCCTCCTCCAATGATGTACTCTGCTCTATAGCAGTTCACTCCAAACAGGGGCAGAGCTGATCAAATTGCTTTGACTAATGTATCTATTGTTGACAATAACCTTATTCAAATTCACACAAAAAAATGAACTATACTTTAAAAGAAAGGGAATTCAGGCTCCTTCTAAGAAATACCACTTCATCTTGTCACAAAAGAAACCCACACTCATTTCTGCGAAGGCTGAATTCATCAGTAATAAGTCATCATGTTTAAGCCGCAGGGTACACAGATAACAGAACTTATTGCTCACATGTCACTGTTGCATTACAAGGTGTGTCTCAACATGACACTCCATCATGTACACTGATAACAGGTTTTACGCATGACATTTTAGCTCACATTCTTTGCAGACCCTCTAGTCATACGTTTCAGAGTTTGTAATAATTAACCAGCAAATAGTAGACCCTACAGGTAGTCATGCAAAAGACTTCCTTTGAGTCAATAAATACTACTGCCTGTTTGGGATTGCATTCATTTTTGAAGACGGGACTTTATGATAAGCACGTCCTAATCTTCCTTTTAGTCGTGCAGTTTTTTTTTTTTTTTCAAAACTTCAGAACTCTCACACTATAAACATTTCTGATCATGTTTTAGCTTCATAAAGTTTAGAGTTTGACACTTCTGCCAATAAAAAAGACAAAATCTTTGAAACAGCAGTTGGTGAACTAGATGTTAACATTAAATTGATAATTCGCTTTAAGGAAAACATTCGTAAAGGACAGCTTTTATCCCACATTTTTTGCCAATGGCTGATGTTTGTTAACCTTGTAGTGCATCTGGGTTAGACGATTCAGTGTCTATTACCAGACAGATCTATCTTGCAAAGCTCCAAGACCCAATCAGTGTCCTTTAAAGCAGAAAAAGGTGGGAGCTGCTAGCTTAAGACAGCAGGAAGTGGCTGTGCATATACAGGAGGGGAAATTAGTATTGGTATGAAATTGGTAACGGGACAAAAGAACAGATGTTTCATCTCTAAAAGTAGAAAATGGAAATGTAAAATACGTTTAAAAGGGCACAGTTATGGTTCGTAAAATGGATAATCACTCTTAAATATTCTTTTGAGTCTTCCTGCTCTGCTGTCATTTTCCAGGTGAGGACCTGAACACAAGGCAGGTGTAAATGATGAATCCAGAGCAGAAATATCCAGCCTCTGAAGCCAGTTGTGCAATAAAACCAGTGACGCAACCGTATGCATCGTTTGTGTCATCCTGCACTCTGTGTCAATCTTGCTTTTACCCGTTTTGACAAGCCCAATATCTTCCAGGACTCTCAAGGATTAGTACTTCAACCCACAGGCCTATTGTGAAACAAAGCCTTCCTTTTGTCAGCATGAACAGAACTAGACTTGATGTGTGTACAGACAGGCATGTGCCAGTGGGAACATGTCCCTCTGAAAAATTCTTCTGAGACAGCATCTCCAACCCCATCATTACCCCCCCTTCCCCGGTCAGCCTTGTTCATTACCTTGTTGAAAATTAGGCCCAATAACTGTGTTTGTGGGACTCTAAACCGTCAGAGGGAAAGTTAGTACACACGCTTCATAAAAACAGCAACTCAGGTGCAAAGCTTGAAAGGCTTTGTCTGCAAGGTTTTCTGTTTTTGAAGGCCTTTGGTGAACCAGGCTTAAACAGAAATAGACTGGACATTGCTGAGATAAATGCCAGCCAGTGTGTGGTTGTCATTTGTTTGTGTTGGGAGACTTACACTGCAGCAGCTGTGTACACCACTGAGCTCACACTTTTGTTACAGAGGTGTATTAATCAGACTGCTGTGTCAGTGGAAAACCAGGTGAGTGGGTGACTGAGGAACAGAGGTAAAGTTTTAGGTGGATCTAAAGACAATGTCAGAGATGATTTGCATGGATCATTAAAGTCTGGCAGGGAAGCTATTTGACTGTGAAAGAGGTGCCTATTATGTTATCTTTGCTTAATGTCGGTGTTTTTATTCTAAAATTGCTCTGAAATACAACCAGGTGTAATGCCAATCAACATTTACACCCTGACTGCAAAACTTAATCTGTAACTTTTTTTCTTTTAGACAAAGCAATATAGGGGAATGTATGAAAAATACAAATAAGGATTTGTCTATTTTCTGGGGGGAAAAATCTAAATGTTCGAGGTTATATGGGCATATAACCAAACCCAGAATTTTTTGTTCAAAAGCTGCAGCTTTTGGGTTTAGACATCCTTAGGCCTTTGCACACTGAGCCTGTTTTATTCATCCAAAATTGTCCCATAGTAAAGAAGAAATTAGAGCAGACATTGTGACAAAATTTGCTGAACACTGACTCCAACAACTTCCTTCAAGTTTTTTTAGGACATATTCAATTTTCAGTTTTTTTCTGCATCCTTTCATCTAATTTTTGGAACTTTTTTTGCTACTTTAAGCTGCAGCTGTGGCAAGAGCAATGGCTGTGGCTCACTTTCTTTTTCGCTTTGTCCCAGGTACCCAAATCACCAAGCAAAAAGCTGTGTCCTGACAGTGGGTTTTAATCATTGAACCTAAAGGGCATGAATAAAAATGATGTTCAGACATATCAGGCAGAGACTTGACTTTAAAGACAACTCCTCTATTTCCATCAAGTTTTTAGCATTTGGCACAACACTGTTACAAAGTTCCAGCCTCCACAACTCAGCAAAGATTGAGTGGTATGTTTCAGTTTTGTGTACAGGGTTTGAGTCTGTGTCATTCTGTATGGGAAAAACTTGCAGCAAACAAGAATATTAAAAAAACAAATGTGCAAAGACCACAATATTTTAACTCTACAGAATAAAACTGTTATCTTGAATCTACCAAATGTGTTGAAGCTCCTGATGGACCATCATGTCCTGTCTGGAGCTGGGCTCAAAAGCATTAGTGTCTCCTTTTAACTCAGTCCAGGTGAAAAGTATAATTTGATCAGAACGTCAACTACAGGCAAGGTATAAGGCAAACGGTTTCATTTAGTATGACTGACTTCTACGCAACAGACTATTTTACACTTTAATATCTCAATATTTTTCAATTTGGTTCCTCAAAAATGTACACATTTTCCCCCCAAATTATTTCAGTGTGCTTGTTGATGTAAGATTTTTTAAATTTCATAATTCTGGCTTTGGTTTCTGTTACAATTACAAGCTGGTAAACTTATAACTGATAGTCCTCGAAGGTCGCTTTCACCTGTAAAGTTTGTTTCAGTTTGGAGATAAAGTTGCATCAAATTGTACATTTCCATTTGTTTCTGTAAGCTTTCACAGTTTTTCAAGTCAGCCAAAGCCTGTTAAATATTTAGTTATAGAGACACCCCCATTAATGGGGCTGCAGTGTTGGTTCCTGCCATCTAGCCTATTGTTACACTATGACTGGAAATACACAACTAGACATTGAGGAATAACATTGTTAAGCATGAAGCAGCTCTGCACCATTCGGAGCAATAAAATACACATTTAAGCAGCCTTAGGTAAACCATACTTCACAAAGGACCAGGAACCAGGAAAGAGGACCAGGAACTGCCCTGCTACCAGCGCTAAAGTTGGCCACACTCCGCTCCACATCTGCTAATGTCACATTAGCTTGCTTACTGTGGAGGTATTTGGCCAAGTTGAGGCCATCATATTTTGCTTTTTGATGTCCTCCTTTTTTGGTCCTTGTTTGGTTAGTCTGGCTTTCACATCTGAACTTCCCACTCTTCACTCCTCAGGCAGACTAAGGGTTGGTTTTTTGGTCCACACCAGAGTTTCCAGACCAGACATCTTGGGTGTAAATGAACTTTAGTTTCCTGGTTATAATTTTGTCTAAAGGGAGTGCTTTAATGAAGTATCCACTTTGTAACCCAGGTTTTCTGAGATTTGATATTCGATGGAACTATGGTTGCATGATACTGGAAATTTTCCCTAATACATGTGCTGATAATACAACTGGTACAAAACCAGTTTATGGAAATAAGTATCTTTGTTTCAGGATTACACCTAGATCATATGCTATAGACAGTAACAGCAAAATAAAGCATCTGCCCTTTCCATTGGTGTAACAACCCTCTGACAGAAAACAGACTTTGTTTTTATGGAGTGTATTCTTTCCAAGCACAATGGATTCTAAGTCAATAAGTTGCATAAACTCAAAAATATTGCTTATTTACAAGGCTACTGTATCAGCCAAAATTAGCATAGCAGCAAATACAATAATTTGCATTTAAAAGCAACTATCTGCCAATATTGATGCTATACCAATGCTATCCCTTTAATGCACCAATACATAAAGCTAAAACAATTGATCCTAAAAACACAGAGAGCAAAAACAGGAGGAAGAAAATTTACACATGCTATATTTCCCCTATGGGCATCTCACTCAACACTGGGGTATAACACACACGCCTGATACATCTCGTAGAAAGTAATAGATTTTGTTTTCTTTTTTATTTCTTTTCTTCTTGGAGTAAAATGACTGTTTTTCTTGGATAACAGATCCAAAAGGACTCAATGTCCAAATTCCTTAGGAGATGTGATGGTGTATGTAATGTTATGTAACATTTATCTTTCCACCAGTAGGATTCTTTACAATATGCCTTATCTGAGTACACAAACCTAGAAGATAAGACACAGGTTGCACCACCTTACATTCTTAGTGGTTGAGGCTGCATTCATAAACAAACACACAGGTGCTCCTTAGGGTCAAATGTGGTCACCAACAGTGCAGCAACAAAATAAAAACATGCCGTGTCTAAGAGTAGGAATACCATGCCACAGTGCACGAGGTGTCTGCGCCTCTGTTTTCGGCTCGCAGAGGGAGCAGCTCAGTGCACGGCCCCACCCAGGCCTCCAGTCTCACACATTCCTTGATAGAGCCGTCAGGCCAGCTGGAAAGCAGCCCAGCCTCTCCCTGCGGTGACTAACTCCAAAGAAATGTCCTCTTTCTCTATGACTCCGGCTCCAATCTTGCCGCCCACCCTGCACCCTGCATGAGTACCCCCCACCTCTCCCCCCAGACGGTCTGACCTCCAGGTTCGCTCACATAAGCAAAAAAGCTCCATGTTCAGTTAGGGGCCTTATTAAACTATGACTGTGAAGTGCAGACCTCAGTAAGTAAGGAAATACACATTTGAATAACAAATGAAAACCCAACAATACAACAAAAGAGAAAACAACAAATGAGAATGCAGAAAGACAAATGAAAGGAAATGATTAAAACTCAAAATAAAAAAAAACATTAAAAATCAACAACACATCAATGAATAAAGCCTCAACGAACAAAAGCACAAAAAGCAAGTAAAAAAGCAAGACAAAAAACATGCAGTACCAAAAGTAAAAAAAAAAAACCCAAATATATAAGAATCAACAAAAAGACAATTTTAAAACAGACAAAATCAACTACTACAAATCTCAAAATAAATAGAACACAAGAAACACAGCAATATCTGATTGTCTTGTTTTCTTATTGTTGCATTGTTCTTATGTTGATGTGTTTTACGATTTGTTGTGTAAAATATATATATACTTTTTTCTCTGTTGTTAAATATTCATAATTGTGTTGCATTTCTTTTGCTCTTTTGCCTGAGCTTCTGTTTTATCAGTGGCTTCTTTTTTAACTCATTTGTTATTGTGTTTTCTCACTTGTTGTGTTTTCTACTTGTTTCACATTTATTTATTGATTTCTTTTTAGTAATCAGGACTGTCAGTTTTAACGTGTGCTGTGTTTTATTAATTATGTATTAATTTTTGCATGTACTGTTTTTTTGTTTGTGTGCCCTTTTAATTGTTTTACAGTTTTTTGTGCTTGTGTTTTTTGATATTTCGTTGCATTTTCTTGTTTGTTTGTTGTTGTGCTTTTCACTTGATGCCATTTAATGATGTTTTGTTTTTCCTAATTTGTTGTGTTCTGCACTTCAGGGCCGCCGTAGTAGACAACACCCTGTCATACTCTGCAGATCTCATTTCCCTTTTGTTGTCATCCTCCCAAAGGCTGGCTCCGCCTTTTCTCCAGGTAGTTCCAACAAGCATAAATCGACTTCTCAGTGCTATCATCTTCCTCCTCACCTCAGGTGTCTCCTTTGCCTCAAGGAAACATACCAAGACTGCTTAAAATTTAATTGTCTATCTTTAACTAGGTCATGGCACTCTGAAAATTGATCAAAGAAGTTATAGTCAACCAGCCAGGCCGATTGCCAAATCTAATCAATTTGGGGAGCAGAAAACAGAGAGCAGCGTGTCAATGATTAAAGCTCAACTCTAAATGAATCAGGCTTAGTGCTGCCAGAGAGTGATAAGATTTGATTAGGAGTAAATAAAAAGGCCTCTGTCAGGAGAGCAGCAGTGACCAAATCAGTTGTGTTGTCAAAACAGAATGGACTCCCTGTTCCTCTATCGCTATTGTAGTAAGTACAACAAATACAGAGGGAGACAAAGCAGGCCCCAGCGTAGGTTCACTCTCCCCCTTAAAAACGCAGATAGGACATGCGTGTGTGACGCATATGATAGGAATGCAAGTCAAAATAAATGGTTCTTTTCTGCACTCTACATAGAAGTCCACATAGCTCTAAAACCACACCACAAATTCTGCATAAGACCAGAGCCTGCCCACTGACGCCAACTTGGCCTGTTGCTGATTAAACCATTGTGACTTTGGCAGGAATTCTGCACAAACAGAAAAAATCAAGAGAACTACAATAAAAAGATCACAAACAAGGCCAAGGCGAGGATATGTTAGGGAGAGCAGTTCTGCTGTGACTTTATATGAATTAATACCATGCTTCATGTTGATATATGGACAGCAAAGACGAGGCTCGATGTTCTATAAGTGCTGTATGTACAAGATAAGTCACGGGTCCTACCATTACTCATTGTTCTCTGCTGCACCCCTACACATCTGAGAGAGGAGGATCTCACTTTGAATTTCCTCTCTCAAGGTTTCCTCAATTTTTTCCTTATGCGCTGAGGTTTAAAGGGGAATTTTTCCCATGTCTTCTGAGGCACATCACAGTCTTAAGTCAGATGCTGTGGAAAATATCAAACTACAAAAAGGAAAACGATTGTAACATTTCTGCCAAAATGAAACTAAACATTTTGCTTTGTTGCTGAAGTTCTGAAATGAGAAGTAATCCTTGGACGGTTCCTAGGTTCCTATTGACATTTCAGTACCAAGAACATTGAGCAACTGGCAGGGTAAGAAAAAACGGAGCAGAAATATAAGCATGGCAGGATGCGGAATGACTTAATGGAGATGCAAATTTTAAAACTGGCATAACAAGTTACAACAAAGACAGACAAGAGGAGAGTTTACACAGGGAGATGTCATGCGATTAACGAACATCCATAGCAACAATTTATCAGCCATGTCGTTTAACTGCCAAGGTACAACTTAGTCTGTTTGGTTTTTGAATCTGCTTTTTGTCAGTCATTCAAGGTTTCAATTTAAAATGTGTGCATTCACAGCACAGGAAAAGTATCGACAGGAGGGCATGATGGCAGCCATAGTAAGTGTATGTATACACAATCATGATCCTAGCTGTGAACCATAGGCACTGTGTTACATTATGGATTAATGTTTTCATTAGATCAGAGTTGTTTGGAGTTGAATTTTGACAAGTGTCTCTGTTTTGTATCTAATGCCACACAAAGCTAGATGTCCTTCTACATTTGCATTCCAAGCATTTGTCACCTTGACAGTTTGGCTGCCATACTCCAAATAGAGTATTTGTAACAGATGCAGCATGTCATTCCTGCATGGGCAACATAGCTGCATTTCTGCAGGGACAGGGGTCAGACAGTAAATGGGGAGCAGGTAGGCCGTGCTTTAAGGCAACAGTTACATAAGGCTTTTCTTTTTTCCTTTTTTTCAGCTTTTGTGTAGCAGATGTTTGGCAGAGCAGTGGTGAAAGTTATTGGTCTATCAGAATGAAACATGATTCACACCCATTTAAAGCTCAGAGCTTGCAGAAGTCCCACCAGAATTAAAGCTGCACAAACAAGTCTGGATTGCATGAGTGTGCATGGGTGTGACTTGCAGGGGTATTATGTGCACTTGTGATGACTGTATCACCATAATTCTCAGAGCGCCATTTCTCAACAACAAGGCGAGTACTGCTGATGATAGGTGCTTCCCAGCGCTCACCGAGGGCAGGCTGAGACATTCCAAAGCAGAGATGGATGGATGTGGAGGGAGTGGCTACTGGGTGGACTGGACAGAAAGACTCTATAATCACACTGCAAGCAAAAGTTTCTCTGCAGCTGGAGGAACAGCAAACTTGGAGTACTGATGCCTATACATTGGTTATTGCTTTAGGCAAAGTTAAAGATAAGCAAGAGGCCAGAACTGCCACAAATGTGAAATACATAAAATACAGTATGATTGCAGTAACCCTCCCTTCTTCTTCTTCTAACTGACTACATCCACCTCCATATTTTCTGCCTCTTCTCATGTCCCACCATCCAACCACCCACTCAACAAACCCACAAGGAAATGGCAGAGGAAGTGTGCATGAGACCAGTTTCTTTCCGTTTCACAGTGGCACAGTTAACTAACAGCACTCCTCTCATCTGTGCTGTCAGTCCACAGGGCGAGAATATTCAGTAGCTGTGACTTACATCTGTGATAAATATCTTTACACCTTCAAGCTAAGACTCCTAGCAGTTGTAATGCGCGTCGTTTTCTTCAGGCTACCTAAACATGCTGTTTGCCACACTGGTGGCGAGTGAAAGAAAATTCGAGTGAGTGACAGCAGCCAGCTGTCATGACTGGGCCATATTTCAATCAATGAGGCTTCTTTGGAAAAATGCACAGTGTGGTTTTGGGAATACCAGAGGTGCTGTTTTACTTCAGGTTACAGCATAATGTAGCCTCTGTATTGGTGTATGGTTGATGGAGCAGGGAATTTAGGCAAACAAAATCCGCCCCAGGCAAAGATGAGGGCATATTAGTAAGCTGCTCTGAACCGGTTATGGGTGTTTCTGCACCCTCAATTTGAAATGCACGTTTATTATTTTTGTAAAACTTTTCTGCTCGCCTGCAGCAACTCTCTCTACATGTGGTGGTATCTCGCACAGTCTTCTTGGCACAACAACCCTAAGTCATGAATACTTCAAATGCTTAGAACACAACATGAAACAGATGACAACCTCCCACCCAAACACCTTTTAGCCCCGTGTCACAATGTGATGCTTCAAGACATCTGTGTCACAATCAATCACCTTGACAAGAGCAATTTGGAAAATGTCCGTCATTCCAGCTGCAGGGTGTAGGGCAGAAGGGAGACTTGTCTAAAAGACTGCGCAGTGAAAGCAAAAAGCAGCTCTCCAGTACACTCAGCTGAGTGATTCTTGGGTGTGGCACGAGGGAGCATTGAAGGATAGGCAACTACGCAAACACACAAATATGACTTCAACAGCAATATCAACAGGTTTATGTCTGGTTTGAGTTTTTCCTCGTCTTTACGACATTAAACCCAGACAGCTCTGATCACATCGTATACCTTGATGCCACACCTGTGCAGATGCTCCTTGAGAGTTTTAACATGTTTTCTGCAGGCAAATATCTCGACTTTTTGGCCACATGAAGTGTGTTTCTCCCTTTCTCCAAAAGTGCGAAGCCTAAGCTCCCCCCTCTAAGCCCCAAACCTGGTTTCAATTAGCTTGTCTTTCCAAACCACTACATTCCATTACTCCCCTCCTCGCCCCCGCCCCGCCCATCCCCCTTCACTAACTCACTCCCTGACTTTCTTTCCCCCTCCGTCTTCCTCCCTTCTCCCTCTCCACTCCCCTGCACACTCTGGCCTTCAGCCCAGGTTCAAGAACCTGAGGTAAGTCAAAGAAAGAGACATTTACATTCCTCTAAGAATTAAAACTCTGTGACAGTAAACCTGCCTCGGTGGTAGTTCTCAAAGAAACCTTGACTGAAAAAGCGGTACATCTCTTTAAAAAGGCGTTGGTATCATATCCTACCATATCAAAGGCCTTCAGGGAAGCTCACAGCATTCCATAACAGCAAAAACATCCAGTGTCTCATATGATTCACAATTATGCAAGAGACTTTTGAACAATTAAAAGACAGAGTAAAGTTCTAGCCACAAACTTCACATCACATGTAGGAACTTTGTATGTGTTTCTGTTGAACCGCACCAACGTCTGTCTGCAGCATGTATGTTTTTCTTTCCTTTTTTTTTGGCCTTGAAGGGTGTGCCTCTGCGAGGAGACAGCGAAGCAAGAAGGGAGGGAGAGAAAAAAGGAGGGGGCGGAGGGAGGTGAAATAGAGGAATCCACACCCAAGCTGGTCTCTGCGGCCTCTCAGGGGGAAGTAGAGCTACCTTTACTTTTTAAAAGTCTCAGGAAAAAGGGTGTTGGACTGATAAGAGAAACACCTGAGCGATAACATCAGTGCAAGCAAACAACTGTGCACTTTGACTGCTTCTTTTTGGCATTAAAATGAGTGTGCTTGGAAAATATCAGCCATCCCAAAGATCATGAGGGCATCCACGTTGCATAAAAGAAAACCAAGCAAAGAGTAGCTTTGAGTTAGACGACTTTTTCTTTAAATCTCAGCATTGTACTCCTTATTTCTAGCTCTCAGATCCACCCTGGAGGAAAGCTTTTGCACACACTAAAGGGAAAAAAGAAGTGCGCAACTCCAGCAAGTCCTCTGCATTCATGTGGTAGTTGCGAGAACACACCCTCTTCTCATATCCTGAGCTATTTTGAATCAGTATTTACAACACAGGCTGGCATTCACATAAAAGTACAGCCACTTTACACCTGTATACTAAAGTACTTATTGTTTTTTGTGAAAGACACACTCTTAATTAAGACTGTCCTCAAATAAAACTTATGCCACTGGTGATAAAAAAAAAAAAAAAAACGTGCACCAAAGACAACAAAGCCAGTGTTATCTCCTGTGGGTGTAAGCAATCACTACCATATCACAAGGGTGTAAAGCAGATAACTTTGACACTTTCACAAGTTAGATGTTAAACTTCAACAAAGTTGTTTTGCCATTTCTGTGTTTCAGAAAAGTTTTTGAAGTTCAAAATCAAAAGTTTTTTTAAAGTTAGACAAAAAGTGTTATTCCGATAAGAAAAAAGTAAAAGTGCATCATTACCTGTGCGCAGTCGGTGCGCCCAAGAAGCCTCACACCAGCTTGAGCATCCTTGAAAACGTGTCCTCTCCCCTTCTCCCCAGCCCAAGAAAGAGTGCTTCTTCCAGTCACTACTCGTAGTATGAGAGGATTCTGTCACTCTTTTCCTATTTCTTGATCAACAAAGTTTCCAGGGCGTTTTCTAGCCCCCTTCTCCTTCTCCCCTCCCCTCCTCTTCTCTTCTCTGAGTTGATCTAGACTTCTTCCTTTTTTTTTTTTCCTTTCTCCTCTTATTCTGTGTGGCTGCTCCTCTGGGCTGAGCAGAGTGCATGGGCAGGGAGCTGGGTAGGGCTCCTGGTTAACAGAGGGAGGGATATACTTGGGAGGGGAACTGTTGGAGGGAGTGGTTCTCTGTAGCCTTTGGGACCACCCACTGCCTCTGGTCGAGGGTTCCTGAGTGAAGTAATAGAAAAGGAAATGCACAAAAAAACATGTAGAGAGCTACATTGCCATTAAATCAACCAAACGCACAGATTAATTGTATTTACATTTACTTTTACGCAGTGGTAAACTTATAGTTCATTTTGAGTAAACCTTTTACTCCCTATTAAAAGACAAATAACCTAAACCTCCAATATATTTCTGTAATTGTTTCTGTACTCACCTTCTTTGCATTGCTGTTAGCTGATGACTTTTCTTTTATTCTCTTCATACAGGCTATAAACTGTGTGACATCCTGTTGACAGTATAGGGAGGGTCAGGGATACAGAATGCAGCTGATTTTAAGGTTACATCCACATCCAATATGTCCTCTCATTTACAAAACATAATTTTGTCTCATGACCCAGGCTGCAGTGGTCAATAGTAACCATGTAAGTGTTCTGAAGTATTAATTAAGGACAAACCTAGTAATTTTACACCACAGCAATCGACCGATAAATGTTTGCTTCAATTCACAACATCATTACCTCCGCCAAGGAGGTTATGTTTTCAGGAGAGTTTGTTTGTCCGTCCGTTTGTCTGTGAACAAACTAACTCAAAAAATGGATGGATTCTGATGAAATTTTCAGAAAATGTTCAGCATGAGAAAAGGAAGAACTGATTTGCTTTTGGTGTTGATCCGAATCAGCGTCTGGATCCACCATGACGAAAAATGTGATTTCTGTGAATAACTACTGAACTAAAATACACCTAATTATGAATCCAATTGCTAATGGTATGTTTTCATGGTCAAGGAATCTAAATATTTCAATGAAATAAAGGTAGGACTAATATTTATGGTGAAAATCACAATATGGGTGAGGACTGTAGCGCTGGCGGAGGTCTGCGCTCTCCGAGTGCTTTTCTAGTTCCTGTTGTAGATCGTGGATATTTTTCGCTCTATTTTAACACATAATGAATTGATTGCCATTGGGGTCATAAAAATATTTTAACCAGTATTACAAAAATCAGATTACCAACCCCAGCTTTAAGGCATGTAAATTTGCATATGATCTGCAAAACAAGGAAACAAACCAGTGTGCTGAACATTTGCATGTGGACTCAACCTCATTCAATTCTTGGCTGGAGTTAAAAAGATGCCGTCTTGCACGTTACTTAAAGGGATATGTCATCAGTTTTGAAATTGGGTCATGTGAGGTATGAGTGTGTTATCAGTGAAGTGGGTGAAAGGGCTCCTGGCAGCCCAGGAGCCCTTTCACCACAAGGTACACTGCTGTTGGCTGGTACAGTTATTTAGGATAATTGTATGAGTTTGTGTAAAAATCAGCCCTGAAACTATTTTGGATTGAATCGACGATTTGGCAGAAAAATTGAGAGTGCTTTGTTTTTAATCCAGGAAGTATTTGTGTTGGGAATATTTACCTCTGGCAAGGAGGTTATGTTTTTGGGAGAGTTTGTTTGTCTGTCTGTCTGTCTGTCTGTCTGTGAACAAAAGGTTATGGATGGATTTTGATGAAATTTTCAGGAAATGTTTAGCATGGAAAAAGGAAGAAGTGATTCAATTTTGGTGTTGATTCGGATCATTGCTGGGAACTGTGCGCTCACAGAGTGCTTTTTGAGTTATTATAAATGTTTTTATGCAAGCTCATTTTTGTTATTTTGAATCTTTTTTTTTTTTTTTTACCAGGGTCCAGGGTAATTGAATTTGATAAAACTTAAGAGTATGTTCATAACCACAAATGTTTGAAAAAACAAACTGTTATTAGTGACTCAGGCCCTTTTGCATGAATACAAAAATGGCAGAAATGGAGAGTTTTCATTGTCTTTTCGCCCTAGGTGTACACAGTAATTTGCCTGAATCTGCCAACTGTTGAAACCAGGGTCCAGAGTAGAAAGTTTTGAAAAGCTGACATCACCCCATGTGCAGTACTCTTTCACATACTGGCTGCGTGCACATTCCAGGAAAAACAACAGCAGCAGCTTCAGCCATCTACCAAGCAACATGTGTGCTGCTTTCCGTGCTCGGTTTGTTATCCAGACAAAAATATCCAGACCCATTTGTTGTCCGGACTCCGGACAAACAACTCCTGTGTCTTGGTGCATCCACTTGCCATTGTTGTTTGTGAAAGGTTTGTCTCCAAGCTTAACTGTGTTGTAACACCACTCTTTTACTACAAACTGACATCGCCATCTACTGGCCTGGCCTGCATGCTACAGAGTTTTCAGTGTTTTTTGCAGATCCATGTGGAGCGCTTTGAAATACAAAGGAAAACCTTTCAGTTTTTGCTGACAATGTTGTAAAGTAATAGTAGGATGTCACACGGGTAGGTCTATTCAGGGGGGTGTCAAGGGAATGAGCTGTTTCAGGAGGCCATTGAAACAGAAAATGGGAAGACAGAAATCCTAAAGCCATGGAGTTTTTGTCATGTGAATTGAAGTACCCTTTCACACAGAGGATACATGTTAAACACACTAAAGGGCATATAGAACTCGAAAAAGCCTAATATGGGTTCGTCATATCTGATTGAAAAACAATTTGACTGTTTGTGCAGGTCTGTAGATGGTTTGAATAAATAATGCAGACATAATAATAATAATAATAATGCTGGAAAATTAATACAGAGTCACAGGGCTTGTTTACATGCACACCAGCAGTCTGATAATTAGCAGAATTTTGGATGTTATGCTGACGCCATGACATAAATTAGTGGGTGTGATGTTCCCACTGAAGCCGATCGGGGTGAGCCAATAAAAGCCCATGTTGCTTGCAGGGTCAGTCAACCTGGGTCGAAATGCCAATTAGACCCTTTCAGACTGCCTTCAGGAGCCGATTGTTATGCCCAAGTTACACATTCCTGTTTCTCTTGGCAATTGTGCACGACTGTACACGATTGACGAGGCTGGTGTGATCGCTATGATATGGGATGAAACGACTGTCTCACCCCTGGACACACCCCGTAAATACATTGTCAGTAGCGCTTCTACAGCGGGGTGTTCGTCCCACTCCAGCTAGGTTAATACCGCGATATGACGAGGACTCCTTGAATTTTCATCCCGCTGACATGACGTCAGCACCTCTTGAGCTCAGTTCGTGGCACGTAAGCCCCGACTGAGCCCCGTCGCTTGTGCCGTCTTGAATGGGACACAGTCGGTGCACAAATGGATACGTCCTTGTCAGTTGTCCTCATAAAGCTTTCAGGATTGAGCCATGATCAGCCTGACTGAGCTCCGTACATGCCACGCTAATACCGTTCGCATTAGGACTGCATTAGGCTTCCATCCCGCTATACTGAGAGCGGCGATTCTCCACGACAGTTTTGAACTGTTCAAAACTGTCGGGACCCTTCCACGTTCCCCGCCGTTCATCCGCGACTATACAATGCTGATCCCGACCAAGCAGCGCATGCACCACGACCAAAGCATGTTTTATCAGGATTAGGACAATCGTGCACAATCGCCATGAGAAACAGGAATGTGTGACTGGGGCTTTAGGTTTAAATGTTGGGGTTATTTTAGCCAGTCTGAAAGGGGTATAACTGTCGTGTCTCTTTTTTTTCAGCACCGCTCACCAAAGTAAAAATTTCTAATGCATTGACTATTGGTATGAACTTTATACATCCCCTTTCAAATATACTGGACTTTCCCTCTTAACTATTACAAACATATATTATTAAAGCAATAAGTCTATGTTCTGTTTTGTTCTTTTTGTTTTTCATGATATAGCGTGCCTCCTCTCAAAATTTCATGAGCCTATATTTTTCTCTTATCAACATTGATGTTGGGCACTTAACTTGTAGGTCAGTTGGGTTGGTGAGTATAACATGAAAACCCTAAAACCAACTTTTTTAGTTAGCTAGCCACTGGAGAGGTAGTCATGATTAGTTCAAAAAGGTGAAGAAGAATTTGAATAGAGCAGTTGTTAGACATGCTATTTTCTTTTAATAAGTCTTGGTAAGTGCTAACACACATATAGCAGAATCATCATTGTGTATGGCTCCCCTCTCATCACAGTGAGGAATATTCCTTGAAAATTTCATCCAGATACATGAAAACTTTTGAGGTTGTCTTACTCACAGACAAACATAACAAACAGACAAACATCAGCAGAAAACATGTACGGTAAATTTGCTTAAGCCAGCTGGAGGTTCGTCTTTCTTCTTTCATGTATCCCACAATTTGCAATAATTAGGGCCAGTGGGCAGTGGAATTAATGTGGAAATCTGTGTGTAATTCTTAAATATGAATCTTGAATTGAATATTTGATAACGTAGGTCTTACATAATTTAATCAATAATTTAATGCAAAAACTTTTTTCAGTAAAATCCGTAGGCTTATATACAGTATGTTTCATGAATCTTTTTTTCCTTTGATTAAAGCCTGATGTTGCCGTGACTGTTTCTCTTTAAGTCTGTTGTTTTTACCAGGAGTTTTTAAGAATACATAAGAGAGTCCTGATGTACTGAATGATGTTCCAGTTTTCCTCCAGCTCTGCACATTTCCGTTGGCACAGAGAGACAGGCTTTGTCTCTACAAGCTCTAAAGCAGGGCCGGCCAAAGTAAACAGGACTCTGCCTTTAAATCACCTTCAACATTACTTTGTAATTCACAGCGCCTACTTATATTAAAGAAATGTTCATATTAATTTGCACCTTGTGCCTCATTCTCCAGATTCTTAAAAGATTGCAGACAATTACGTAAAAGAGCTGACTAAGTTTATTCTGTGCATTCATTTCTTTGAGGTGGAGGACTTTAGAAAAAATGAGCAGAACATCAGAAACACATTTGGTGGTGTCTAAAACAAATCCAGCCAGAATAAATTTTAATAGCTCAGCAAAACAGAACTAAAGCATGATAACAGCTGAAAATGTGTTATAAAGCATTAGATTGATGCTTGCAAAAGAAATTCTAGGATGTGATTTGCAGATTTTTATATCCTTAAAGCCTAAGACATTAAATTATTATCCCAATACAATCATTTTAACCAAGCCGTAGTAACTTCAACCAGTCATGGGCTATTTTTAGCAACTACTGCTAATTAAATAGTTTTGGCCTAATTTTGTCAAACCTAAATCCATGTTTATGCAGGGCTCTCAAGTTTTGATCTCAGGTCAGAGTGAGATTTCTGCTGGTTTATAAATTATGGCTTGTAAAGGATTTAATTAAAGTCGTCAACCATCTATTCACCTAAACTATTTTAAAATTAAAATTGGGTTAATTAGTGGTCAGGTGCATTTTAGGCCCCCACAATTACCCAATTGGTCTTATTGTTACTTTTGATGTTAGTTTATCAAGGAATGATGCAACAGTGTACAATTCATTGTTATTTATATTATTATTTACCTCCCACATTTGACCATGCTCTTTCAAACTAAAAAAAGTGCAATTTTGGTTTTAATTATAGCAAAAATCATGTTCTAAGTAGAACTATTAACTTAAAAAAACTTAACATTGATGTTTTTGTGTTTTTTACTATGATGCCTGATAACCACAATTTGTCTGTCAATAACTGACTGTACTCATGTGAATAGGCACTCCCCTGTGATAAGGCACTGTCCTCCTAGTTGATCGACTAGGTAGCATCCAGCGTCCGTTGAGCTCTATGATGCTTAGTACATCTTGCTATTCCAATACATATACAACAATGTAACACAGTGGGCATTACATCCTAAATTTCCATGTGAGAGAAATACCAGGAGTGGCATGTGAAGAGGTTCAAATGTGTGCGTCACACTGAATGTGGGAGATTTGAGAGCCCTATTATATGCATTGAATCTTATAATCTACCTTTACGTAGTAAATTCAAACCTATACATGATATTTTATTTTATTAAGTTATAAATTAATATCATTAATTAATTTTATCTAAGTGTCTTTTGGTTATATACTTTTTATTGGTTGTGTATTGCAACAAATTACTGTGCGCTCCTGTATGCCTGGTTTTAAAATGTAAAAAAAAGTTTTAGTCATCTGCTGCATGATAACCTATTCATTGTTATAAAAAAAACATATTACGTTTTCTTGTTTTTGTTTTTTTATTTTATCTCAGAAACAGCCCCAGCTTTTTTTTTTTTTAAATGGTCTTTAAGCTGATTAATCCAACTGTTAGCCTAAAGCCGCCATTGTTATCAAGCAACTTTAGCTAACAACCACTGCTTCAAACTATGCTAACACACAAACCACACACTCAAAGCAAACAGAAATTTGAATAGAACATTTTTGCACTTGCAATCATTCAATCTACTTTTAGTGGAAATTATTACCAACACATTTCTTTAAAAGCTGAGCTTGAAACAGTTGATATAAGATACTGAATCTGTTGACAGGATTAGCTAGCTAACTATCAATTAAGAAATCTAAGGTCAATTATTTATCTTTTTGAAATGAAAAGGACAAGCAAAAGCTCCGTAACCAAGTTATCAACAGTTAGCTTACTTATTACATAAGCAAACACATAGTTCCTCAGAAGTAATGTTTCTGCAGAGACAGGTAACTTGAATGGTTAGTTTTCAGGCAGAGGTAGCTAGTACAGCATGAGAATGGTAATAAATCCACCACCTGCTTTGACACATTTCAACCAAAAAGGGGAGGTGGATGGCAAAGTAAAGAGGAAATTTTTTTTCTTTATGACACCCATCTTCTCTACAGGAAAAAGCCAGTAGACTTGACCCTACAATAAAGACATGCATGACATACAGTTTAGCCTTTTGTATGCCCATGTAACAAGCTGACGGTCCATTCCAATGGTTAGCACAGGAGCTAGCCTTGGTTCTCTGCTAACACTTAAAACAGCAGTAGTTAAGTCACTGTTAATGCTCCAGGACAGGGTTCTTCAGCGGTCTGTCAATACTGTCGACTAATAACTCAGCTTGTTAAAAATACTCCTTAAGGCACCATTGCCACAGGGACAGGTAAAATGTACAGTTTACTGATTTATGCGACAATCAGGAGACTCAGGCACACTCCTCTGTCAATCAGAGAATCCACAATTTAAAGCTTTATTGAAACAAAAACAAACAAACAAAAAACAGTCATTTAACACAAGTACTGTGAACAGGTTTTGGGAAGCTATCAACAGACCTGAAGCCAATTAAGAAATGTATTTTGGCATTAAATCTTGTGGCCCTGAGGGGATTTGGAGTGACTGCAGTTTTCAACTCTTTCTTTGGCTTTACTCAAGTATTTTTAAAACAATAGAGGGTTGATGCTAGTGTGTAACAATTTATGTAATTGTTATATCTAAATGAGCTTCAGTTGTTTAGATTGTGCAGGTAATTTTATGAAGGGATGTAGGGATATTTAAAAAAAAAATCTAATTTTTTTGATTGGCGTCCATTAAAATTACTGATTTGCTGCTCTAATACAGTTTATTAAACACAACTTCCTGACCAATCATTCTAGCGCAGCCCCATTTTAAATCATGTCTTTTACTTCTCCACAGTCAGTGTGGTGGTGTCGTGCTGATGATCTCAACAAGCCTCCACCATCCCAGGCACCTTCAGTCACCTCACCAGTGATCAGGTCCAACTCTACAGAATCCTGGCCCCTTCACCTCAGCAGCATCTGAGTCCATTGCATCATGGTCCCGGCAGCAGAAGTCTACCACTCATTCTTCCTGTATTCCTCACTAGTGTCTGGGCTCAAGGGGAGTATCCTATCTCTCATTCGCCCTCAGTGCCCCTGAGATACACCAAGACAGCATGATGGTATCAGAGGTATGTTAATAGGTAAAGTAAGAGCATTTCCACATGCATAATGTGAAGGGAGGGATTGGGACTGAACAGCTGTGTAGCCTTAAAAACACTAATCAGTGAGGCTAACTGGACAAAAGACTTCAGTTTGGGAGCATGAAGATTGCAATCTGGAAGACTGGAATAAGGTCATGGGGTCTGGTGTGTCAAGATTTACCCTGTTCCAGAGTGATGGGCACATCAGGGTAAGCAGAGAGGCAGGTGAAGTGATGCACCCATCATGCCTTGTGCCTACTGTACAAGTCTGTGGGGGTAGTGCTGTGATCTGGGGTTGCTGCAGTTGGTCAGGTCTAGGTTCAGTAACATTATGTGCCCAAAGAATGAGGTCAGCTGACTACCTGAATATACTGAATGACCAGGTTATTCCATCAATAGATTTTTTCTTCCCTTATAGCATGGGTATATTCCAAGATGACAATGCCAGGATTCATCAGGCTCAAACTGTGAAAGAGTGGTACAGGGAGCATGAGGCATCATTTTCACACATTGATTGGCCACCGCACAGTCCAGACCTTAACCCCAATGAGAATCTTTGGGATGTGCTGGAGAAGGCTTTGTGCTGTGGTCAGACTTCCCATCATCAATACAAGACATAAGATGGTGAAAAATTAATGCAACACTGGATGAAAATAAATTGGATGAGGCTTCTGAACTGAAGAAGATTCTTGCATGAGAAGTGAAATGTCTTCCCAAATGTCATCACAGTCCAGTTGTCTTGTTTTTGAATCTTCAAGATAATCCCGTAGCCTAATGACCTTTATGAATGTGAATCTACACAGACAAAAAGGGACAAAGGACTCTCTCAGTCTGTTTGTCCTGCACTTGAGAAGGAGCAGTCTTGGGCTGAACAGGCTCCTCTAGTTTCTGATGACAGTGCACAGACAATGACAGACATCTTTCATGATGTCCAGCAGTTTGTCAAGTGTCCTCTTCTCTGCCACCGTCACCAGAGAGCCCTGCTTCATGCCAACCACAGAGCCAGCCTACCTGATCAATTTCTCCAGCCTGGATGTGTCAGTTGCCTTGGTGTTTCTTGTTGGACAGTCCACAACCTAATGGAAAGCAAAGTCCAAAGTTGCATGTTTAAAATCCCCAGAAATGATCATCAGTGCCTCAGGGCACTGTACTGCAGGAGTGGATCTTCTCACATGCAATGGCTGCGTCCGCTCTCTGAGGGATGTAAACACCGATGGTGATCACGTAAAGCTCAAGGTCTCAGCAACACAAGACTGTCTTTATGGAGATACATTATATTTTGGGTTACACTGAGAACATAACGTATATGATGAGTCCCCCATCTTTGCTTTTCCCACTCGTTTTAGTGTCACTATCAGCTCACAGCAATGAAGCTCAGCAGGTCCATATTAATGTCTGTTACGAGGTGGGTTATTCACATCTCTAAAAAGATTAACAAGCTGTTCTCACAGTAAATCTGCTGGTTGTTCAGTGTGGATAGATCGTCAGTCTTGTTCAACAGAGAGTTCACACTCCCCATGATCATGGAGAGAATTGATGGTTTGTAATGCTTCCATTTAACTGCTAGCCTAGCCTTTAGCATAGATCTGGCCTTACAGCCCCAGGGTCTCCTCCTTAACTTTTCCAGGATGGGGCATCATATCACAGCTCATCCCTTTATTTTCAAAGCCAGTAGTTCCTCTCTTGAGAAGTGAGGGTTAGACTGTCTCTTGGAGACATTGGATGAGAAAACTGGTTGCTAGTAGCATTTAACCAGGCTCCTGGTAGCATGGAATGGTTAAAATAAATGTAATATGTATAAAACCAAAAAATGTCTTAATAAAACAAGCAGATAAGTTGAAATGATGAAAAACATAAAACAGGTTAAAAATAGTTTAAAACTGAGGAAAAATCTGAAAAAAAGTTAAAATTAAAAGCTAATGAAACTTGAGAGATACTGGAGTGGCAGCTGTTTACTTACAGTGCCATGGCAAACAAATTAGGTGGTGGTCAAATAAATTTGAGAGCACTGTATATAAAGAGATACGATTGTACAAATACCTGATAACCAAGGGACAATATAATCAGTGCTTTACACATTGATAAATATTCCTTTTCTGAAGAGTCACTGTAGCAGACACAATGCCTCTTTAACGATGCAGTCACACAGCATTCTTATTCTTAGTGCTGCCACTGATACTTTTTGTTTCACCTCTCTAAGAGTGTGCTTATACTCTAAGTTAAAAAAAATAGAAAGGTCTCTTTGACAGCATCCCAATCCATGTTCTCTTTTTTTAACTGGTCTTAAACACTTTCTGATGACCTCGGTCAGTGGTTTTAAATCTTTTCCTTGAAGACACCTGTTGTTGTGCCAAAAAGTCAAGAACTATTGCAGTCATGTGCTCTACATCCAACTTGAGATGTGCAACAATACAGGTTTGGAGGTAGAAAGTACAGATGGGGAAAGAGCCTATAAATGGATTCAAGAGGGGATTTTACTACATAAACACGCATATGTTGGATCAGTTTTGTTAGGCTCATGGGCCTAGCTCATAACAATTGTTTGCTGGTCTTTACTCCGGCATTACTGATCTAAAAGTTTAGTCAAGTAAACCCACCAACATACAAGAAAACATACACAAGGTAGGAAAAAAAAAGACAAGAACAGGAATAACTAATCAAGGAGAACTTTAGCTAAAATAAAAATCAGGATATACTCATGACAGAAATATTTAATGGTCAAGTCTAGTCAAAGTTTATTTGAAGAGCATGTTTGAAAATAAACCTTGGTTGACCATAAGTGCTGTTCAGGGGTACAACATAATCATGCATAAACTTGATAATAATAAAATCAGTAAAAATAATAAAAACTATCATGATAATAAAAACAGTAAATATAAAAATGAACTCAGTGTTAAAAATAAATATATTAAAAAAGAAATAAAATAAGATAAGAATAAAACAATAAAACAATAAAAGAAGAGGAAAAGAGTAGATAGGGAATAAAAGATAATGGATAAAAGATAAAAGCCAAGGTTACTGGTCTAACTGGGACTGAACGCCAAAGAAAAAAAATTGATTTGCTGAGTTTTAAAGTTCTCAGTTGACCGTGCAGCTGGGGATGTAGGCTGTTCCACTCTTTTGGAGCTGCTACTGTGAAGGCTCTGTCCCCACAAGTGGAGAGCCTGGATTGTGGTACTGCCAGGAGCAGTTGTACCTGGAAGTCAAATGAGGCTTCAAAAACTCTGATAAATATGATGGTACAAGAACATTTGTCACCCTTGTATCTCAGTATGTATTGTATTGCTAAATTGTTGTAAGTATATCCCCCCATTATTGAGTTATTGTATGTCTAAATTTAGGCTGAGTAATGTCTTTGAGAACCAATTTTTGGGCCCTCCATGGATTAGGACCCTGGAAAACTATTTTTTAGCACCTAGTATAACAGTATTTAATATCTTGTAGGGGTCATTCACTCAGAGACAAAATTTGTGTATCCGCACAAGTTTTTTTTATCATAATGCTATTTGGTACATACAGGTTACAGCATTTCAGGTGCCCAAAAAAACACATTTTATAGTGAGTCCGAGAGGGGATAAATCTTGAAATGCAAGCCTTGTGTTTCTGTGTGAACAATGAATAAAATGTTTTCTTATTTTGAAAATAAAAGAAACAATGAGGTCAAAGCCCTTCCTCTCCCTTAAACCATATGTGCTAACCTCAACAACAATGGTGGAAAACTGTGTTGCACTCATACTACAGAAGTTACTAAGCTTGTTATGGCTATTACAGCATAATTTTCTGCTCCTCTACTGCAACCATGAGCAACAAGAGGACTCAAAGAACAGCGTACACGAGTTACATCGTGTGGACAGAAATAACATTTTTTTTTCGGTTTGAAATGTTCTCTGTAAAGATGGCTTACTTTCAAGAATGTGTCTGTCCACATGAAAACACTAAAAACTTGATAGTACATTTTCCAGGCCTGTAAGTGATGCTGTAACTCTCATGCAGAAAATCAAAGAAGGTGCTGTCATCGTTAAGGTTGTCAAACTTTGGTTGACATGTTTTTTTTTTTTTTTTCTGAAACAATTGTAAAGGTATTTTCATTGGCAGTTTTTGCACATGAATGTGTATAAGCCCATTCCTTGCTTTATCTATATTGATCCTATTCCTCATTCCTTATTTTTTTTCCTAATGTTTAGGCCCCAGACTGGGTTTTACACATCTTAGGTGCAAATAAGGGGAGTGGGGGGCTCTGGGGAATAAAAGTTGGTAACCACTGACATGGTAAATCATATGCATGCATGGATTGGATCAAAGAATAAAATTCATCAGCAGACCTTTACAAATAAAAGAATATTTAAAAAGTGTATAAACAAAGTCAGACAAACAATTTTAGTCTTTTCAATATTGTGACTTAAAATTAACATAATTTTCTCCAAAAGTTAGTAGTGATACAAATCCTTCAGAAGTTGTGCTTGAGTTCAGCACTCAAGTTCTTTGCTTGATACAGAACTGCAGCCTGTGGGTTCTGAGGAGCATCACGTTTTGCAAATGAGAAGTCCTGTAAGATGAAGCTATAGCCGTAAAGTGCTTCTTCAGTCCCGTAGTTGCACTCTGTGCCCTTGAAACATCCCCCCCAATCCTTGTCAGTGTGTCACGCCCATGCCCGGTGTAGTGAAATAGCAAACATGCGAGCAGTCGAGTAAACACAGAGGATGTTACTGTGTGCCTTTGAAGGGATTGAACAGGGAGTGGTCCATGCACTGGAACATGCGCAGACTCAGACTTTTATACCACATTACACCAGCGTGAGTCAAGACTGCTCTAATTTTATGCTCCCTTTAAAAAAAGTAGAAAAGAAACAGGGTGCAGCTTTTCCACAAAGAGGAAACTCATTGTTCATGAGTGAGTTTGTCTGTGGATGAGTGCATGCTGAGATAAAAGCGAAGGAGTAACACCAACCGTGTGTAAGATAAGCAGAAAGCCTCAAGAACTCTGCATGGAGTGTGGAATTATTTACTCTTATGTGGTCGCTTTGTTTAGAATTAACACTGATGAACTAGCTATAAGCTAGCCTTACCTTTTTAAGGAACAAAAGTCTGTATTTCATGCATGGTTTTAAAAATATAAGCAACCAGTTATTAATGTTCTTAACCATTTATAGATATGTTCGTGCACAAGCCCATTGATCTAAACACAATGATGTGTTTCATAATTATGATAATTTAAACAATAAAGTAGCAAGTACTGTCCAAAATTAACCTGACACACTAAATGAACCTTGTAATACACTGTATCTCACTAGCCCATCTGGGAAAGAGCCCATTGAAAGTGTTTGGGAATGAGCAAAACCAAAAGCAAATAAGGCAGGTGATTGGATGATGGTACCATCAATCAAATTCATTACAGATCTATCAAATAATGTAGTTGGCGGGTACTACTGTTGTGGTGTAAAGACAGAATGTGAGACCCTTCATAAAACAAACTTTGTAAAGCATGTCATAAGTTGTGTGAAACTGTCTTTTTTCTATAGAGCAGTTTGTATTGTTGTTATCTGTTTTTCATTTATTAAAGACATGTAGTTAAGATGTACTAAAACTGCTACTAAAGCTGTTAGCATCAATGCTATCTCTGTATGAGCAGTTACTTCCTGCTGTGGTATCTCTTATAGCCCTCATGCCTTCCTGCACTAAAGGACTCTGGGTCATGCTGCTTTGGGCCACTCACTGTTGTTGTTGTTTAGAGCTTGGTAAGATGGATTTGTCTGACAACAGACAATGAATCAGGCAGACCCAACTGCGTTGCAAGGTTAGCCCAAAATATCATTCTAAAAAATGGTGAAGACAAACTCTTTCCATGTTTGTTCTTCTCAGCTCTGTGTTGACAGTGGAGAGGGGAATGTCTTTCTGTTCATCACAAACTTTCTGAACCACAAGGGAAACATTTTCTGTCTAAAATTCTTACAAAAGATAAAAGGAATCTGATTAAGATCTGTCTCCCGTTTCATATCCAAATTTAGATTGTATACACAGTACACTTTCCAATTTGGAAGTCAAGGTACAACATAATACAACTTGAGGGTGCACAGAAGAGATCAGGTTGAATGAAAATAAATGTGGTTTGAGGGGTAAACCTTTCTGAGAGTAAAACTAACAATACTGCCATAATGAAGTACTGTCATCAGTACAACGAACAACATTCATGTCCATTTCATAAGACTGCCATATTTACCACATGTCATTTCACAGTTTGGCTTTGCAGGAGCACAACAGAGTAACATAGCATGTTGCTTCACATTCACCAAAAGGTGCACTTATGGCCCTTTTCCACTAGCACGCCTTGGCTCTACTCTACTCGGCCCTACTCGATTTGCAGCGTGTTTCCACCAGCCCGGTACCTCCTAAAACAAGCTAGTTTGGGTACCTACTCCACTCTGGTTCGAAGCGAGCGGAGTCAATACTGAAAGATGACGTCACCGACTGCCGGCTACTGATTGTCAGACAATGTCGTCATCGATGAGTCATGAGCGCGACGACTTAGCATGCTAGCGGTAGCTACCATTAGCTTACCCCCATACATCCTTTCCTTGCAGCTCGATTGCTCTCGTCCTCGGCTGCATTCTGCTGTATAGCTTCCAAAACTCTCCCGTGCTTCTCAAGGGGTATTTCTTCTTACCACCTGCAGCCTTCTTCTGCTTACCTTTTTTACTCAGTTTGTGACAAAAAGCCACAGATTGTTGTGTCGCACTCAAAATGACGTCACCGCAGAGCCGTTTACAGCGATGCTGCATGCCATTGGGCAGGCAACAGGGGCTAATGGAAAAGCAGCACAAGGCGAGTAGAGTAGAGCCGGGTAGAGTCGAGTAGAGTAGAGTAGGGCTAATGGAAAAGGGCCATTACATACTTCCACTGGGTCTCTGTGACATTCACAGTCTGAAGTGAAACGTCATAGGTGTACATATATATTTCAGTTTGAAGCAGTATCATGAATGGAGCTGATGACATTATCAGATATGTGAAGGTGACCAATATCTGGTGGTCAGAACACTACATAAATACCATCTGCACTCTGTTTCTACAGCATTTTCCTCCCTGCACTGACTTTACCATCTCTGTGTTACAGTTTAATGAGTGTCCGTGTTAGCCGATGTCTTTCAGTCGACTGGATTAAAACAGGCTTAACTAAGCCAATACAAACACAGAGTCAGTGACAGTCATCACTCTACACAGCCACAGGTCACTTTATAAAATTTCTACTACTTCTTAAACAGAATATTATCTTCCATCAGACATATTTGAGTCTGTGTGGTCAAAAGAACAGTTGTGGAGAATTGTGGACTTGATTTATCAGTCCACACATGCATCACAGGACATCTGTGTTTACAGAGTTAACAGCAAGCATACCTTTTACTTTACAAATGACTTATTTTACAGGAGCTTGGAAAATGGCATTGGGGCAGGGGAAGGTGGGGCTGCCAACATTACTTAAACTGAACTATACTGAATCATAGTGCATACCTGTATATTATTAAATTACAATTGTGGATTGCCCATTAACTGGACTTTCAGGGGTCAACCATTTCTGTAACTGAGCCTACATGCCGTGTTGAATCCAAGGTTGTAGTTTTTAAAATTCATATCAATTATTAATTTCAAAACAGTCAATGACAATCGGTGCTCAGGTGGGGAATTCACATTCTCTGATCTGCCATTATAAAGTTCGACAATGATTGTCCATTGTTTGGAAACTCTGGTTAAAGGGGTACATTTCCACAATAAAATCCCTGATGTCACTTGAGAAAATCCTTAAAACCATATTTTTGATCTGACATCACATGGTTTTGTCCAGTTCTTGCTGCAGTCAATGGATGTTTCCATTGAGACATTTAAGCATTTGGTGCACTTCTTTTGAAAATGTGTATGTTTTAGATTGAAAATAGTAACTGATGACATTTATTGAGGACAACTTGAACTTCAGTATTAGCGGTTAGATTGTGAGTGTGGCTAATATTTACATGTTGACAGGAGCACCTTTTCCCATAGACATTGATGAGACACTCTGTGAATTTAGCTCTATTGTTAAAATGAAAAAAGCATAATTATCTTAAAACAATGACATAATTTATTACTCATATCATCTTACACTGTCGTACCTAAGTCTCTAAAAATCTGATATTGTGACAAACCCGAAGCTGAATAGTTGAGGTTATTTTTAAGAGCCCATTATTCAATAAGTAGCCTGGGAAACCTGTTAGGGTAATTGTTCTGACCTGCTCCATCATGTGTAACCAAGAGGATTTTTGAACACCTAATCTCTGTGATCTGCTGTTAATGAGTAGGATCATAGAAGTTGCACAAAGCAGATGTGAAATTAATGGAAAGGACTGACTTATTATAATCGCATCAAGCTTAAAAAAAAAAAAACAAAAACAAAAAAACAGTGCTGAGTGGGTCGAATACACACAATCCAAACAAAAAGCAGCCGTGGATCAGGTACTGAGTACTGAGTTCTAGGATGTGCACAAAGTTCTAGGGTGTGTGAGTCAGGTATGTCAGTCCGTTGTGTCATTTTGAAGTCTGAGGCTACCAGCATTTGGCCCTTATGCTCAATCCACTGTTTCCAACAGAAGACAGAGCTTGTCAATTGGTTGTTGAGGTACTGTTCTTCATTTTCACCAAGACACTCCGAACAAGCCCTTTGGTCCCAGTGAGAGTCTTAACAACACGACCAAGAAGCCAAGAGCCTCTCGGAGCAGTGTCATCTACTGTCATGACGAGGCCATTCAGACGAAGGCTCTGTTTGGGGTTATGCCACTTGCTTTTGTAGGACTGGAAGACATTCTCAGAACCATCTCCAAGTCGCTCCTCTGAAAGAGTCCAGGTGGCATAAGGGGTTTGGTTTTGACCTGAAGGAGGTGGTTTGGTGTAAGTGGCTCAAGATCATTGGAATCACTTAATACTGTTAATGGTCTATAATTCATTATGGCCCCAACTTCACATAATGCTGTCTGTAAGGTCTCATCAGTACAGAGTCTTCTTCAGAGGTCAGATTAGCCTTTCCTTCACTCTGCCATGGTGGGCTCCAAATGGTGGGTTGAATATCAATTTCACTCTATCCTTTTTTTTTTTTTTTTGTTAGCGTATACATTTTGTGCCTTTGTTGATAGGACAGAGACAGTGGATAGGCTTGTGAAACGGGGTGAGAGAGTAGGGGAAGACACTCTGCAAACTGCTCACAGGCTGGATTCAAACCCGGACCGGCAGAAGCATGTACATGGGATGTGCATAGTTGCTAACCACTCCGCCAAACCAGCACCCCATCACTCGGTCCTTTAAAAATGCATTTTAGGACTTTGTAATTGTCAAATTTCCTTTATGGACACTTTCATTGTTCCAAACTTGTTTTCACAAGTGTCCAACAAGGGTTTAGGTCAATTTTTGAGGAACAACAGAAGAATACTTTCAACTTTTATCCAGGCAACACCCCTCTGTCTGTTCCATAATAAGTAATACCCAAGAAATTTGCTGGTGGGATTTTTCTTCACCATGCTCACAGTTTTAATGCATGCCATTTTTTTGCTTTTATCTCTGGATCATCTGGAATAACCTGCACTTATTTCTTAAGAATCTCAGGCCATTCTGTTTCTTTTACTAGCAGTTACTTGGACCCCTGAGCCATTTTGATTTTAGAAAGAGTTCGATATGCAGCCCACATGATGCATTATCAGCTGGGTTGTCTTTAGAGCCTACATGTCTCCATTGTTTCTCTTGAGACATGTTAAACAAGCCATTGGTACATATTTTGATTTGTTTAAGTTTTCCCAAATAATATTTAAGGAAAACAGATATTAAAAAAGTCCCTTAAGCTGCTTTAATTTGCTGCTACCATTCTATTACTGCTGCTCTGTAATCGGGAAAGAAAACTTTTAGATTATCTGCTTCTCCTTGCTTGGAACAATTAGTCTGATTGTAAACTGCAAATTTTAGTTTCCCTAATGTATTAAAGTCTATGGTGAAATACACTATATTGCCAAAAGTATTTGCTCACCCATCCAGATTATCAGTGGAAGTGTTTGGGAACGACAGCGACTCAGCCGTGAAGTGGTAGACCACGTAAACTGACGGAGCGAGGTCAGCTGATGCTGAGGCGCATAGTGCGAAGAGGTCGCCAACTTTCCACAGAGTCAATCGCTACAGACCTCCAAACTTCTCATGGCCTTCAGATTAGCTCATGAACAGTGCAGAGAGCTTCATGGATGGGTTTCCATGGCTGAGCAGCTGCATCCAAGCAAAACACCACCAAGTGCAATGCAAAGCGTTGGATGCAGTGGTGAAACGCACACCACCACTGGACTCTAGAGGCAGTGGAGGCGCGTTCTCTTGAGTGACAAATCGTGCTTCTCCATCTGGCAATCTGATGGACGAGTCTGGATTTTGCAGTTTCTAGGAGAATGATACTTGTTGGACTGCATTGTGCAAAGTGCATTTTATATTGATTGTAGTTGTTGTGTTTGCTCTTGAAACTGTTACGGCCTATTGCTACCATTATTGGTCAGATCTCAGTGGCACTAACCTTGCTAAATATATATTTCTAATCATCAAAGATTTTTTTTGCCTCAAATGCTGCTTCTCCACATAATAAACATTTTAATTAATCAATTAAACTAACATAAAGACATACAGCACATTTCAAAATATTTTTCAAGACAGCAGAAAAAGTGACTGAGAGTAACGTAAAATAAGGAAGAATGGAAGTATCGAGAGACGACAACACCAGTATGATCGCAATTGAATATCATTAAAATCAATCTTAACAATAAAGATAGACAAAGAGAAGGAATTAAAAGGCAAAGTCATAAATCCTTATTTAGCAAAAAGTGCTTGGAAGAGGAATTAAATGAGGCTAAAGTACTGTCATAGCTTAATCATTTCACCTCAGAAGGATTATTGTCTACCCGTTCTGCACCCGCACCTGTTTGCTTAGCCTCATGCCGGTTTGACTTTTCACCACAGAGGTGTGGCTCTTGTTGCCTTTGAAGAACGTTTTTAGCTTGAAGCAATTTGCTGCTTCCACACAAAAACTCCACCACCGTGTGTGCACTTATACAGGAGGATGTCTTTCCAGCTGTGTGCTGTTCAACAACTTGTATGCAGGTTTCGAATGTTTATGGTCACGTAACGACCCCACTGTAAACCCACCCACTGCTAGACAGCGGTTTTACTACTAAGAATGACTACGTCTGAGCACTTTTACTGGCCCTCTAGTGCTTCTTTCTACACTGTGGAGGTGAGTTGAGGTCAAAGTATGAGGCGTTTGTTTATTGAATGGTGTTCATTCCAAAACAGTTTGCCTCAGGAGTGTGGAGATGATGCAGATAAACTCAGACACCATTTTGTGACAATAAAAGCGTGGATTGTGTAACTGAAACAAAATTGACTTTGAGGACATGTCCTTTATGCTCCGCCGTTGTTTTTAAAAACCAAATCCCCTCTGACTGTCACAGTTTTGTGGCAGGTCACCCTAGTTGAATACAAGGATATGTGGGAATGGGTGTGTTTCCTGGTCTTAGGTGTGTCAGCCAGTGTGAACCAGCGCAAATAGCTTGGCTCAGATGTGCGATGACTCACAGCCCATGACTACAATGAAAACAGGGCCACTCAGGCTGTACAGCAGAGAAAAATCAGAGGATTAGATGAGGATGGACGACGTGTCTGTGTGTGTGTATGATTCATGTGCACTGCAGGATAAGGGGAGTCACATGGCACCAGCCTGAGCAAAACTGGTACTTGTGACATGGTTTAAAAATTGGCAAAACATTTCCATCTAATGATTATTGAAGTTATATCATATTTCCCTAAACGACTGCTTGGCTGTGCTGATTATCTGCAAAAGAGCCAGATGGGTGGGAGTTGCACATTTGATTGTGTAACAGAAGATTAATCAGACACAAAGGAGGATCTCAACACTCTCAGCAGAGTTTTTCAACCCGAGGAATGTTTGATAGTTTTGAAAAAGAGAGAATATTCTTGTATTATATTTGCTAAATGTCACAATTATCCACAGAAATTCTTTCCTAATTCAAACAATGTGAGCTGTGTTCTTGGCAAACAACCTGTTTTCATGAGTCATGAGGATCATTTGTGAGAACAAGAGATACAATAAAGGAGGCTTATTCCAAAACACATCTGACTAGAATGAAGCTCAGTCTTTATTGCTTCACTTTTCTGTTGCTCTATCTTTCCTTTTTCCTGTGCACTGATTACAGGAGACTCCTGCAGTATTCAAATTGGAGTATTCAGTATTGGGTTTGATCTACAGGGTGTAACCAATAACTTAAGTAATCCTTTAATGGCATGTGTTGCTGTTTCTAATTGCTGTTGTCTGTATGATTTACTCATTGCTCTAATCCAGGACACTTGGCAGCATGGGGGCGCATGTAGAAGCCTGTGTTACCCAACCTTCTGAGAACACAGCTTTAGTTTTCAATGCAGCTTTATATTCTACAAATTATTTCTACAAAAATAAGACCTGGTTAATGATCCTGAAAAGTAATTTCTTGGAACGGAGGAAGTTTTCATTCAAAATAATCTCCTCATATAAGGACATTTGTTACACAATGTATATAGAAGATAGGCCACTCTTGTGTAACAAATTATAAGGCTATATTTCTAATTCACAGGAAACACTTTCAACAAGAATATTTAAAATTTTTATTGCAGGAAGATTCATGTCAGTTTGTAAGTCAAAATTAGTCTCAGTCAGAAAGAAAGATAAACGCTTTATAAATATTTAAAAAATACCTTTGTTTGTTAAAATCTGGAACAGATCCCTATTTGGATAAATCATTGATCAGGCCTGTTGTGACTCATACGTAAAAATATCCCAAAATCTTCAGACAATCACTTCACAGCTGCTATTCATAAAGTTTGTTAGATTTTCAATATATGTCATAAAATAATCAGAAATATTTATAAATCAGCTAGTCCAAATGACAGACTTTGGAAAGGCTATGCAGGCTACCTAGTCGAGGTTTGTGTCACGCTCACTACAAAGCACTTAAGTGTGGATGGCAGCCATCTTGAATTTACACTGATCAATGTAATTTGTTTTTGTGGCCTCATTTTAGTGGCAAAAGTGTCAATGAATGAGGCCAACTCAAGATAAATCTAGAAAAAAGAACCTTTGTAACTCACATTTATTTTAGGCCAGTCAGAGGCTTTCAGGCTCTTCTCCCTTTCAGCACTACCAACACACACTCATGGCTGCCTCTTTGTCCTTAAAATTTACTTTAAAAGCCAGTTTCTGACTAGAACCATTTACTACAATGTGGAGCTGTGCAAGAAAGATACCCCTGATTACAGATATGTTGTCTCACAAGTTCAGATGCTTTGCAGCACTTAATGTTGAATGTATTGTAGTATCTTAAATTAGCCTTAATTCAGTGTTAAATTATTGTCCCATGTGATGTCCTAATTTTCTACCTGCTTGCCTTGTAAAAGGGTAAAACAACCAACTAAACTCTTAAAAGATGGATTTTTTAATTTGATTGAAAACCCAGAATATGCTGTTGCATGAAGAGACAAACTCATTGGACAAAAACTTAGGATTCCCCTCATCATGCTGCAGAAAGGCTGCATTTAATAACAACAAATTATTTAAGTGTGTTTAGGTGTGTTTGCTGAATTAGATTAACTTTTACCATCATTATTGTTCAAATGACTCTTGCTTGCAAATTTACTAGTGTTTGACAAAATGTAGCAAAAATGTGCTGAAATGAGCTCTGACAGCATTGTAGCAGGCACAGCTCAACTTATTTCAGATTGAGCCACAAATGATCGTCTTCACCCATTTTCTGGACACTGCTCCCAAAAACACAGTCAGAACTGGATGGGTCGATTCTGAGACAATGTGTTGGTTAAATTAAGTTTCACTATTTACATTACACAAGTAAAAAAATATAAATGCTGCTACGCTTAAATTGGACAGTTTTTGTTTATGTGCAAGTGGTATCCAGATGATACGATACATTGTACATGGACTAGAGCTTGTATGACAATTTTCTAGACTTCAACTTCCCTGTTACATTGTATATCACTCATCACTCCCTCTCTTATTTGCTATCAGCTGCATATCCATTGAGTTGTCTGGTATAGTTCAAAGCCATTTGGTACCTTTTGAGTGGTAAGCAGCAGTACCCTAACTCTGGGGCAGTGAGAAAGTTAGGGGATAACAGTCACACCAGCAATGTCCAAGTTCCTAACTACTTCCTTCTTTCCAACAATGGCATGGTAAGTGGGACAGCATGGATCGGTTATTTGGATATTTTGCCTGTATTTGATGGCGAAAACACCTGTAATTGTGTACCATACTAGACTGCTGATTGGAAACACAGCTTAACTTATAATTGAAGCCTTGTGTAAGTCAACAATCAGTATCAGCAAACATGTTCAAACACACCCAGTTTAGATGCCACTAACACAGCAGTGGGGGCAACTTGGGTTAAGTGTCTTGCTCAAGGACTTATCAACATGTGATGGGCTCAAACTCTTCAACTTTCCATAGACCAGGGAAGGTAATTTCAGACTAAGCCACTAACTCAAAGCTGTTCTCTCTCTTAGTATCCCATAATCAGCAACATTTTTCTTCTCTGGCAGCGTTCACTGAATATGCCAGCCCCTGCTGGCACGCTTTAATAGTGGAGTAAAGTGGAAGAAAACTTTCTTTGCCGACCAACTTTTGAATCTGAACTGCGTGTTTGTTTGTCTGTGTAGCCCTGTGATTGACTGCCTCCTACCCCCTGTAGCCCCCAACAGAATAAGTGAAATAAGTCATGAATGGATGGATGATCTTGTTGGGTAATGTTATTTAAAAATGTCAAACACTTCACACATTCCTCAGAGCAGCCTCACTTGTATTTGCACAGATTATAGTTAAAGCAGACTCTCACCACACAAACCATTTTGTGTGCAGAAAGAGAGAATCTTTGTTTCCAAGCTTCATTAGATTTCTCCACAATGCTACATTGTCAATATTGAGACAAGTGTCTCTGCAGAAGACACACTCTGATAAACATTGTCAAAGAGCCATTGTTTGTTTCAAAGAATGTCAAAGGAAATTTACTACAGCTCATGCCTGTGTTCTTCATAAATAAATCCAGGCAGTGTTTTGCTGAGGAAGGGACAAAAACTCAATCTAAGCAGTTCAAATAAGGACATATCACGTGTTTGTAGTGCTTCCTCTTTACATACCCACCAATCCAGGCTGAAGAAGTATTGGTCACTGTTGGTTTTTCATACAGGAAGTCTGGTTAGAGATCTGTCTTGTGATCAAAGAGAATTTTAAAGCCAGAAAAATTAGGAAATGTTAAGGAGGTTAAAAGAAAGAAGAAGAATATTACATAATACATTTAAAAACCATATGTTGTTATGCTTTGATGTGTCATGAGTAATACATTTGATTGAATTACATAAAAAGACAACTTGTAAAGCACTTAAAGACAGAACAGGCATGCATCTAAAATACTAGAAATGTGAAATCCCTTTAGTAAGGTCAGAAATGGAATTCTCCTAAGTTTATATTATTATTCTACTGAGTTTATCTTATTGATTCAGCAAGATGAATGTTTCCACATGATTATTAGTATTTTGTCCTTTAAACTAACAAGTGGTATTAATGACTAATCACAGTTCAGCCTCACAGTCTCCACTAAAACATAAACATGAGAAATGTCACTTTTATATTATCTTACAATAAATGATTGTTATTTTATTGTAATGTAAAGAAGCAATTAAACCCCAAATTAACAGTTAAAGTTAAACAGTATCCTGAAATGGGACAATTTTCTTTACAGCCCAAAAGCTGCTCCATGCTAGTCCATTCGCTTCAGTAAGGTATCATGACCAGATCGTAGAGAGAAGTGGATTGTAGAATTAATCAGCCTTTGTATTGTGTTGATGCTCAGCAATAGATACAGTGAGTGTCATCTCAACCAAACTAGCTCAACCCACTGGCCCACTTAAGCAGGACTTAAGGTCCTCTGGCAACAGGATGTCTAGGAAGACTTGTAGCAATGTCAATCATGTCTGTAATGGTAAAAATGGTCTGTAAAAAAACATAAGTACTCAATAAAATAAATACGGGTGCAATATTCAAAAAATCACATGATGTCCGCACTCAGATGCCTTATATATGCTGTGTCTTTAACCAGCCTGTACATATTTTAATGTGGGTCTGTTTAAAGGTATGTTCACACCAGACATGACTGACGTGACGTGGGTGACCACTTTCCATGCAAAGTTAGTGTACAGGCATTATAGGGCACAACCAACCCTTATGTGATGCAATAGATGGGACCTGGGTGACTTGGTTGTGCTACTGGAGCACTTTGGATGCACGGTCATGGATGTATATATGAGGGGGAAAAAAGGGGTAGGGAGCAGGTCAGCAGCAGGGCCCATGAAGAAGTGGTGGTTCTCTGCGGTCCTGTCATTCCTCAACCCATTTATCAGCCCGTGGGGGATGAGCAGCAACATGGCTCTGGGTAGAGGAAGACGGGACAGCAAAGAACTCTCAACTCAAGGTGAAGCTCGCAGATGATGCTGAGGCAGCAGCAAGGCCATCTCCACCTTCAGCAGGGCCATCAGTTGCAGTGTTTGATGGTTGGCAGATGAGTGAAGAGGATACAGTTTAAACAATGTCAACTAAACCGACACATTTCCAGACAGGTTCATGGGGAAACTAGAGTGAGCGTGGTGTCACTGAATAACGAAACAAGGTGGTCACAAAAAGAGCTATTTATAGACACTCAATGTGACTGACATGAGTGGCAACATGTCGATTCCCAAGTCGCATTCAGTCTGAATGCACCTTAATCACTGGAGGTTGCCACTTGGTCATTGCATGCCTCCTAGTTTGTTTTTTCTTACTACTTTGGCTTAATTCCTTCATGCAACTTAGTTTTGACCAAAGATATAAAAAAGAAAAATATAACAGCAAAGAGATGTGTGCAAGATAGTTTAGGCAGTCATACCAAATCAAAAAACAGAAAGAGACTGGGGAATGAGATGCTGAAAAGTAGCCACAGGTTGGATTTGAACTCAGATCAATACCACTGAGAACAACAGTCTTACCCCCAAATTCCACTGGACGCGAAACGCCACGCTAGCGCTTCTGGGCGCATCGCTTTCAGTGGGGTTTGCCTGTCGGAGCAAGACCACGGCACTCCGCTGCGCTGCACGGTGGGGCACTTTCACGTGCAGTGGAATTTGGGGGTTAGGGCCTGATCTATAAGGTCTGAAATAATGAGTGCTTAATTGCGTGTGCAAACAAAAAAATTGCATGTGCATTAGTGGGTGTTTTACAGGTGATCTCCTATGACTGCATGTGCAATTGATAACAGGCACAAAAGTCGTGTGGACCAGCCCCTTTAAACGAGTGTGTGTTACCAGCTGTCACCATGGAGAGTTTGAGAGAGCAGAGTGGCCTTAAAGGAAAATTAAGTTTGAAGCCATGGAGTTAGAGGCAAATGAACACACTTTAACCTTTTTTGCTGTCTGTAATTTTGACAGACAGCATCTCACTTTTCCCTCATACCATATTTTTATACATATGTTTTGGGGCGTTTTGTGCCTTTATTGATAGGAGAGGGACAGTGGATAGGCTTGTGAAAGGGGGAGAGAGTAGGGGAAGACACTCTGCAAACTGGTCACAGGCGGGATTCGAAAATGGACTGGCAGAAGTATGTACATGGGACATGCATGGTTGCTAACCACTCCGCCAAACCAGCATCCCCTCATACCATATTTCAGTCATTCTAATATTCCTTTTCTGATTCAGATTAAATGTAATCTAAATGAAAACATGTACACAGTTTCACTGACAGCTCCTTGACCTGCTGTTAGTGTGTGGAGAGTGTGATGCAGTCACCTCTCAAGTGACAAAAGGAGTGATTCTCCCTCATAGCCAGCTATTGAAATCTCTTTTTGCATAGGTTAAATGACCTTTCACAATGTAGAGTGCGCGTGCTATCAAGTTTGTAGGTGATTTTATAGTGCTGTCTGTAGATAAACAAAACTGAGTGATTCATTAATCTAACTAATCACTTTATTTTTATCTCACTTTAAAAATTGCTGAGAAAAGCCTCAACTAGAAGTATTTTCATTGAAATTCATTAGATTATTTCGGAAAAATCAAAAGGTTGTTCCCCACCCCATAAAAACTAAAGCACAAGAAGCCCAATGAATAAAAACTCTCCTAATTTAACTGATAATCAGGGGACAGAGGCGGAGCTGCGGATGTGACGACAACAGGAAGTGATGACATGTAAAAGGGATCTCCGTGGATGCAGCAAGATCTGCAGTTTTATCAAAAATGGACTTGATTTCTCCTTTAAAAGAGGAGCAAAGAACATCATTTCATGCTGTCTTGGTTGGTTATCCTATGATATGAAATTTGCTCTCCTCAGAAGTTTACCGGGAGAACTTGGTGGGTTCTTGTCCTTGATGAGATGCATATG
Organism: Scarus forsteni; assembly: GCA_036419115.1. Classification (NCBI taxonomy): domain Eukaryota; kingdom Metazoa; phylum Chordata; class Actinopteri; order Labriformes; family Labridae; genus Scarus; species Scarus forsteni. The sequence goes on along the minus strand of JAZDUH010000383.1, from coordinate 7,879,006 downwards.
TGGCAGATGACACATCTATGTGGTATGACTTAATGTAAGATAAGACGATCGTCTAAGGACTGAAGTTCTCAAAGTTTGAGCTAACGGCTAACAACAGGGTCTAGCTGCTACGTCATCCTGTGGCTTGATGTGATTGGTCTGTGAATGAGCCTACTGATTGTCTAATCACCAGCTGCTCTGGTATTTCAAGGTTCTGCCCTCTGAAAATACCAAAACATAAAATGAGATTAACACGATTAAAAAAACAATAGTTAATCTCGACAATAATTCATTAATTGCGATTAACACGATAATTTGACATCCCTATGATTTTATACATGAAAACCTGAAAAAGACCAGGCCCTTAATCTATGAGAAACACAGACATTCCTCGCATGCTGCAAACTTAAAATACCTTTGATCTGTAAAATGAAGCAGTAAAACTGGATTTAAAGGTCTCGTGTCCCAGTGTGTTTGACTGTTTCATGTCTATAAGGCAAGGATTTGATTTAAACGATATCGGATTGTTGGGGAGAGGAGAGGTTACAGGCCTCGGAGCAGAATGTAAAGCAGTCATGGCATCTGCTTATGTTAGTAGAAAACACACATATAGGTGCAGGCTGCATAGCTATTAAATAAGGAACCCCGGGAAGTAAAGGTAGTATTATAAAAAGACACATTTTCTGTGGGGGCATAGTGCATTTCTCAGTATAGTTAGAGTTCAGTAAAAGTTTGCATATTCTTTTTCTCCCCAAGCTCCTTCTTGCAACATTTAAAGCAAGACAACGGAATTTCAGGACATGAAAATATGTATTTAAAAAAATATATATTTCAGCCTGACATCTCAAGTTTGTATTTGTTAAAAGCATTGCTCTTCTCATTCACGAAAGATTTGTTTAAAGCCAAACACGAGGAGTGATGAGGTACTGATTAACACCCACATTGGAGCCTATAGGTGGGTGCTAGGGCGGTGGAGGGTTGAAAACAAAGTACACTGATGCAGTCTAAAAATTCCTGTAATTTTTAATCAAGGGATCAAACAACAATGTATGTCAGGAGTGAAATCAGTGCAGCTTAAGGTGTCTGCCTGAACTGACTCCCAGGCATTATCTCACTGACGCAATCACAAAGTTGGCAAAGTGTGACCTGAAAAGACATCAAGTTCTGACACCTAAGTACAATTTGCTGCAAATGAACAATCTTCAGGCTCGCCTAGATCAATCAGCTAGACTGTGAGATCCCTTTTTCTGGCTGGCTTGAGTAAATCTTCAATGTGCTTGACTTGTCCAAAGTCTTGGAGAAAATGGATTAAACACAGCTGCTTCCTTACCTGACATGCTTTACAAGAAAAGTTTTCATCTGGTTTTCAGCATCCTCATACCACGCAGAAATTTTTACAACACAACATTTCCAGTTGACACAGTTGATTCTGCTATTCCAGTGTAAGACATATTGCCTCTTTTTGGCACTAAGGAGTACAAAACCCCCTTCATGTTTAACATGAAAAGGATTAATAACAGTACACTTAATGGTATTCATTCTGTCAGTGGGCTGGGCTAGGTAAGAAAACAACTGGGATGGCCCTTTTTAAGTTTGGTGGTCCACAAGGTTTAGTTTCATGCCCCATCATTTTCATGTGCTGCATCTAGGCTCTATTGACCATTTTCAGACACTTGACTAATATGTTAACAATAAGTTCTGGGGACACATCTTGGTGGAGGAACATGCCCTACTTATGCTGAAAAGGGTCCCACTGCCAGCAGTGCATTGATTAGCTATTTGCCTCATCATAAAGAGGGAAAACAACCATCAGCGATTTTTGCTGGGGTTATGACTGCCATATATATTTGTTTTACCTACAACATAAACATTTGCTAATGGAGACATAGCGGGTTTGAATGGTAAATGATGGAAACCTCAATTGGAACTGGAGGACCTGAGAGACCCAGGTTACCTACCCAGGTTATTCAGGTGTGTTCACTGTTAGGTAATATTTTCAACATGCTGATATATCAGCATGACTTATAAAAACACTTACAGGACGTATCAGGCTAAGATATCACAAGCTTGTGCGTATAAATCTGCATTCTGCAGCCCTCATCATGTAAAGCTTTCCTGCTGTAATGCACATTTATATTTATACAGATCAGATTCAAGGTTTTACAAATTTAATAGGAGAAATAGTTGGGCTGATTTAAAGTTTATTGTTGAAGCAAAAATGTTGCTTATACTGTTTTGTTTTTTTTTTTTTATAAAGACACAGACCATGTTTCTAATGACAAGTTTACTAAGTTTACATAGCCAGAATAAAACACTTTATCTCCATCACAATACTTGGTTGGCATGTCCTCCTTTAAACACTTGTAAATTTATGTATCTTTTTGGAATGCAGTTAGCATATGTGGCTAAATCAAACTGAAATCATATGTTGATCAGTATGCTGCTGGCAGAGGGACACGCAGGCTGTGTTGTGTGCTGATATGGTATCAAAACAAAGGAACTTGACAGTAAAACATAATTCTAACTTTTAAGAACTGTGTTAGAAAACTCTACAACGCAGCAATGCAAAACTGTTGTTGGACATGTATTTGGAAGTTCATTAATGGGACTTTAATTTTTATTTAGCCCAGATGTCCATTAAAGGGTTAGTTAAGTATTTCTTTTTGTAATTTGTGTTGTATGAGATACTTGATAGTAGTGGCTTTTAGTGGCTGAAATGACCCCCAGCAGCGTAGTGCCTTTACAGAGAACTAGCTGATGTGACCAGTACAGTATACTGCTGTAAACGGGTTATTTTGTGTCATCATGTTAGAGAGAACACATTTGTTTGTAGTAGTGTAAACTAGAAAAGCACTCGGAGAGCGCAAACCTCCACCAAGCAGCACAGTTCCCAGACGGTGATCCGGATCAACACCAAAATTGAATCACTTCAAATGTTCAGCACATTGGTTTGTTTCCTTGTTTTGCAGATCATATGCAAATTTACATGCCTTAAAGCTGGGGTTGGTAATCGGATTTTTGTAATACTGGTTAAAATATTTTTATGACCCGATAGCAATCAATTCAATGTGTTCTTAAAATAGAGCAAAAAATATCCGCAATCTACAACAGGAATAAACCTGAGATAACACCAACCAATCACATTGCTGTGACACACATTTTAAACCAATCAAATCTTGTTGCCGTTCTGCCTGCCTCCTGCGCGTACATTTCACTGGCGTGCACTTGCCCTGATTCAGTGTGCATGGCCGAGCTGAGAGGGCCGCAACTATGCAGGAGAATGGCAGAGAAACTACCCATAGAAGCAAGAAAGTGTTTGGAGAAAGCCAGGTTGAAAAAGAGAGTCAACATTGAGACAGCTGTTCTTCTGTGGCAGTTCTTAGAAGGCTTTTTCTTCTTCTTTGGTTTTACGGCGGTTGGCATCCATCATTTTGGAGCATTACCGCCTCATTCAGGCTTGAGACAGAGTTCAGTTTGGAGAGGCAGAGGAATGCTTTTATTATTATATAATCAAATGGGAGATTTACGGGAGAATACTAATACGGGAGGGTGGTGGGAAAGAGTGTATAATACAAAAAATACGGTAGTTTCACGCCCAAAATGGAAGACTTGACAGCTATGTGGAGAATGGCAGAGGAACTACCTATACCCCGATCAACATCGCGCTTTGAGCACAAACTAACCTGCCATGTTTGCTTGTTTTTTTAACTTCACTATGATAATGTTTTGGTGTTTTCTTACCACTGGCTGAGACATGACTTGGAGTAGTGCAAAACAGAAATGTTGTGCTGAGGGCCAATTTGGAGTTGAATCAGTTTTCTGGTTGTGAATCAGCAGCGCTTGTGCGTGTGAACGGGGGGGATAAGTTAGGAGGTGGGGTGTGAGAGGCTAGGCGGAGCCCTGAGGAGATGCTATATTCAAATTCATGTGAGCAAAATTGATGACCCTAGCTTTAAGGGGTGGAGTTTGTATTTTTCTTACATTTTCCTTATATCATTGAATTATGAACTTATAAAGTCTGTTGAAAGATCTCAGTTAATTCTTTCAAGTTTTTTTTCTAATCTAAATTTGGTTGATGAGGCATTTAATGGTTAGTTAAAGTGCATGTGAAAGTTCAGGAACAGCATCTTGCCTTTTTTGTTATTTAATTTAACTGAGCTTAATGAAATAAGCACTGATAACTGATTTTCCACATTGGCAGAAAAGTGAGTTAAACTTTGGAACTAAAACATCTAGAGGGACAATGTTCACCACATAGTCCCCAAAAAGCTATCTTTTAACTAAATCATATCTATCTTTTGTCTCATTGTCTGCACTGTGTAATCGCGCATGTGATTTTGTGTTATCATGGCCCTGTAGCCTTGTGGGTAAACAGGACACAAGCTGGGACTCCTCCAAACAAAGTGAGCGTATCCATGGAGAGATTACAGCTGCAGAGAACACACAGTCAGCTAATGACAGCGTGAGCTACTCAAGATACTCTATCTCACAACATACAGGTCACCCCGCCTCATATTTGCCATCTCCATGGTAACTCATCATCGGTAATCATATCGGAATTCCCCCCGCAGCGCGTGCTTCGTCACACACACATTCATGTAGACTCGTCCTGATGATTCAGAAAGCGAGCTGTTTCTTTGGTACAGAGAGGAATCTGAAGGGAAAAAGAGGAATGAGAGACAGATTGAATTGTGGTTTCCACTGCGAGTTGTGAGTCACTAACACGAGGGAGGGCCTCAGAGAAAAAAAAGGGAAGAAGAAGAGACTATTCTGGGATGGCTGCTATAGCAACATAATAAGCAAGGGGGCAGGTACTTGCAGGCATGTCTCCATAGCAATGCCCTATGTGTGTACAGATAAATAATCCACATCACAAAGCAGTCTGTAACATAGTAAGGAACTTTGTGTTGTTACTCAAACTTTGTTATTGTTTCCCAGTTCAGATGATCCCTTTTCCTTCCTTCCTTCTTTCCTGCTCCTATGTGATCTTTTTCATGTCTGCGTTACAGACTGAGGCGGGGAACACCTCTCACAGGTTCAGGCACGCAGCTGCCGTCACATTGTGCAGTCGGGGTAATTACTGAAGACTTGCTATTGGTTCGTAACTTATCCCTGATTGTTTCAACATATCAGCCTCAAGCAGCATTGTCAAAAGTGAGGTATGCTGTGGCTCGACTGCGAACATGAAAATGATCCAGGTCCTTGATGGCCCTGAAGTGAGGAACACAGCAACGAACAAGGAAACAAACAAAACTTACCTGACAAAACAGCTAATTAAAAAAATATATTTCAAGAGGTAAGAAAACAGAACAAGCTTGTAAAAAAAAACAAATAGAATTAAAAAAATTACAGACATAAAAAATCAAATAGAAGAAAAGAAATCATAAAGCCAGGAAGCATGTGAAAAAAACATTTTTCAAAACGCTACCAACAACAAAGCAACACAACAACGATGAAACAAAAAATCAGAAATTAATGACAAAACACAACAGAAATAGATCAATAGAACTTATTGTGTTTTTGATGTGTTTTTTGGTTGTATTTCTAAATATTTTTGTAAATATGTCTCGTCTGTTTCTTGATTCTGTTAGTTCATACGTATGTCCCCTAATTTGTTATTGTGTTTTTTAAATGTCTGTTTTCTATGTCTGACTGCATTTTTCGTAGATTTTGAATTCTGCTACTATTTCGTTTTTGTTTAAAATTTTGTGTCAGTTTTCCTATGACTTTTACATTTTTGTTGTGTTTCCCATTGTGTTTTTATATGTTGTAGAAGTTGTTCAATTTCATCTTCTTTTAATGATTTAGTCTACAAAAAAGTAAAAGCACCAAGACACAAAAACAACAAGTAAAGAAAATACGCTCTTGACATTTTCTTTTGCCTTTTTATACGTTATTTTTGTGATAAGATTTCATTTTGTTTTTAGAGGTTTTTGCTTAAGTTGGGTTTTGTGTTAGTTTGTGTTTTGATATGACTGTTTAAATTTCTTATCTGTCAACATGATTGTTGTTTAGTGTCATGATTTTTTAACTTGTCTTTGTGCTGTTTAAATTTTTGTACTATTTAATTGTGTCTTTATAATAGTTCCATGTTATTATTTGAAAAGCACTTTTCCTTTTTCAGTGTGTTCTTTTATTTATTATCATGCATGTGTTCTAATCATTTTATGTAGTTTATAGTTGTCGTGGATGTTTGGTAATTGTTGTTTTTTGGTTACATTTTTTGTTGTGCTTTCTTATATGTTGTTGTTTCTATCTCTTGGTCTTGTGTTTCCTCTTTTTCTGTTGTCATTTTGTTTGCTTTTGTTTGTTTTTTTTTACTTATAATTGTGTTTCTCTACTTGATCTTTGTTGTTTTTTCCATTATTTTTGTGTCTTCTCTTATTTCAATTTGTTTCCATTGGTTTTTACTTTTTCCTTTGTCTTGTTGTTGTAGTTATTTTCTCTCTGTTGCTGTGCTTTGTGATTGTTTGTGTTTTGCACTTTATGGCCAAGGTAAGGCCCTTTCCTCATACACAGATCACATGAAACTCAAAGTATTTAACTCTTTACTTTTTGATTTCAAAAGTAAGAATTTCATGTGAAGACTTTTTCCTCGGCAGACATTATCATTTGTTCATTTCATCTTTGTGCCTTCACAAACACTTTACTTTGTCTCCAAAGGCACTCATAATTTCCTCTTGGAAAGAAAGTAAGATAGTTTTAACATGTCATCGGTTAAAGGAGCATGAGCATATCTAAGATTCTTGTTTTGTAAATTGTGCATTTTAAATAAAAAAGGTCATAATAGTAAATAGCAAAACCTGCATGCGGTATTTAAAAGTTCTTTAAAACAATAAAACATGTAATGTAGTAATTTAAAGTCACAAAAATATGATTTTAATTGTTGTTTTTTTGTTGTTTTTGTTTTTTATTATTATTATAATTATGAATGAGCTGTTGCCGCCCACCTGTAGAACCTCGGACCAGACTGGGCAGCCCTGGCTTAAAGTTGGGTAACTCCACAGATTTGACAAACTGACGGATCAGATACCTCAGATTACCTTTCCAGTGCGATCATTGTCTTCTCATCACCTTACACAATCACTCTGTTAACCATTTTTATTTATTGATCTGAGCCAGCGATAAGGCATTCGGTAAGAGTTTCTCCTCCCTGTGTCTGCACCACCACCCATCTGTTGTGCTTCAGAAACCCTCCCGAGCAGCACATTCCTGTCATAACTGTAAATGTACCGACACCCCAACCCTCCCTTTTCCTCGTGAAATACAAACCATAAACCACATGCAAGTAGATACTTGAATTGACACTCTATCAATTTGCATACAGAGTTAATGAACCTTATTTTATTCAGTGATAAGCTGATTGACAGCTTCTTCCTGGATGAAGTAAGGTTTCTTAAATAAGGTCAAAGTGAGCTGGATAATGTCTAAACAGTACTCATTTTCACCTTTAAAGTACCTACATATAACTTGGCACAGTTTCAAGTTTCAAGAGGGTTCAAAACACACCCGAACCACAGGCTGACAGGCTGACTGCAAACAGTGATGATCAACTTGAATGTATATTACACCAATCACAGACAGTTTTTCACAAATGAAAAGGGATTGTCTAAGTAAAATAAACCTTCTATAACAGCCAGTTTCCCTTTAAAGTGGAAATATTTACCTTAAACCTAGCTTATATGTATTCATTTTTTAAGACAGCTTGAGCTCTTGCCCTCTTTAACCCATTCACACAGCATCACACACAACTGACGTTGAACATCAAGAAATTGTCAACTTTGCTGTTCAATGCAAAAGGATATATCGAAAGCGGAGACAAATGTGGTGGTGGGGTTTGATATGTCCAAGTGGCGCCCAGACTAATTGTAGGAAGATTTTAAACATCACCAACATAGATATGATGCATGGGCAATGCACTCCACTGAAGTTAAAGGGATATGCCAAAAATGTTTTTGTGTCTCGCCTCAGTCTTGAGTCCATGACAAACAGATAGACACCATCCTTTAGACTGTGTGTCCGGCAACAAGAAAGGGATGGCCAAAGCTCACCACTGCTAGTTAGCTTAGCTCAGACACGGGGAATCAACAGGTATAGCTAGCCTGCCTTTGCCCATAGTCATCAGATAAACTCTTCAGCAACTCTTGAACAGCTCTTTTAAGTGAACAATGAGAACTAATTCACCAGTTGTGAGTAAGCTGTTCATCAGTGAGCCATTCTTAAAGGCAAATCACCTGAAATTTTTAAAAGTGGCTTGCAAACAAATGGCTCTCACAAATGTGAACTAGAAAAGCACTCAGAGAGCGCAGACCTCTGCCAGCGCCACAATCCTCACCCATATTGTGATTTTCACCATAAATATTAGTCCTACCTTTATTTCATCGAAATATTTAGATTCCTTGACCATGAAAACATACCATTAGCAATTGGATTCATAATGATTATATTTTTGTTAAGTAGTTATTCACAAAAATCACATTTTTCATCATGGCGGCCAGACGCTGATCCGGATCAACACCAAAAGCGAATCAGTTTTTCTTTTTCCCATGCTGAACATTTCCTGAAAATTGCATCCAAATCCATCCATTACATTTTGAGTTATTTTGTTCACAGACGGACGGAGGGGCAAACAAACTCTCCCGAAAACATAACCTCCTTGGCGGAGGTAATTAGTTGTCATCATTCATCTTCAAGACATATTCAAAAGGCTCAAAATGTTTGGCAATGTCACATCTCCAGCCAAACCACCACGATAACAAAAGAGGGATAACAAAAAAAGCCCCAGTTTAAGCCTCTATTTAGTTGCTGAAGAGTTAATCTGATGACTGTAGGCAGAGGCCAGCTAGCTATCCCCATTTACTCCCAGTGTTTGAGCTAAGCTAATTAGCAGTTGGTTAGCTTTGGCTGTCTCATTGTTGTCAGTGGATGCAGTCCGAAGAATGATGTTTATCCGCTTATAAGGGACTCGGGAGTGAGGCAAGACACAAAAACAAAGGAAAATGTTGGCGTATCCCTTTAACTTTGGCCTAACAGAGCTTGGCGATGTCACTCAATGAACACCGCATAAAGATGCCGTATCGCCATATGCAGCTGCAGGTGGTCACAGTATTCTGGAGCATACCTCGAGGACGAAAGACAGCTATCCCCAAAAGGGCACCCAAAGTCATACAACAGGAGTTTAGACCATCAGAGGAAGCCGCTAGACCTGACAGAGATGAACACGGCTGTAACTATGGGTAACGGTGGCAAGTGGAAGTCAACTCTTACAAGCCTGTTGGATCAAATGCCTGAATTTTTAATCATGCTTAAAATTTTCTGATATGCCCGTCAAACATCAGCATTGCCCAGCAGAGTCTTGTGCGGCCTGACTTTGCTCGACACAGCTTGATGTTTCTCATACGTTGGCAAGAGTTGGCCAAAATATCAGTATGTGTGAGCAGTTTTTAAGGCTCATCTCCCATGTTGACCAAGTCCTCTTTGATTGGTTGACAGGTCTACTCGGTGGCAACTGGATGATTCTGCACTGCTTGGTGACATATTATCAACAGCTCTGCATTTATTGTACTATCTCTGCTGCAGGGTTTGCTACCAAAAGCCAGGCTGAGACTGCTGATAAAACAATGTTGGGATGATAGGCTTATTCAGGGAGTTGGGGAAAGAAGTGGTTTCACCTGCAGCAGCAAATATGGGAAAAGGAAGAAGTCTTAATGCTGCAGACTTTGTGTCTTCTGCATAGATGTGCTCTATCATGTGGTAGAGATGTCTTAAACACACTAAAATGCATATAAAAAAGAATTGAAAAAGACTCCATTAGACAGAGATCTTCAATATCTGTTCAAAACAACAACATTATAGTAGAATTTGTAGTAGTTAAACACAAAACCACCTTGGTTAGATTTGGTGGTTTGGTGGTATTTCCTCCTTCATGCTCATTCCTGTCATTGTTGTATTTTGTTTTAAAATAATCTGAGGCTTGGCTCTTTTTTAAAGTTTGTCTAAATAAGGGCAGGCTATTTTCATAAATTAAAGGGCAAAGTAGCATGGACTGGTCTTTCTGGTTAAAGTTTGACAAGATACTTGTTTTATTTTCAAAGAGCTGTTTTTAAGCTCCTCTTAACAATTCAGTTTGCGTTTGACTTTCTCACTGTCTGTATGTTGATGTGATCCTGCATGGCATGAAAAATAACCAAAAAAGCACTAACCACTACTGTTGAAAATCAGTAGAGGTCCAATTACCTGGTCCAAAGAAAAAGCTTACCTGATAATCCTGCGGTGCGAGGTGTGCTAAAAGTGATTTAACCTTTTCTGACTGTACCAGAAGAAGAGCGGAATATTAAACAAGTTCATTATTTACAATGAGAAAGAATGTTGTGTGTGGCAAGAACTGAGTTAAGATCATCCTCTGTGTTTTGTCACATCAAACTTAACAACAGACAATCAGGAAGCACAACAATATCCACATAAACAATAAACACATAAGGTTAGATAGGCTACATAAACTATCTAAACCTCTACCATATGTCCTATAAAGCATATTATTACTCAAGAGAGAAAGAGAAGAGTTGAACCAAAACAGTCACTTTTGATGTACCAGAGAGTTCGTAGTTAGGCACATTTAGCTTCAGTTTGTCCTTATCGACCACAGTTTTGCTTACATGATAGTCTTGTTTGAGCTCCTGAGATTGTGGAGACTGTAGTTGTGGCTGGAAGAGTCGACAGATTTGGGGTTAGTTTGTGATGAGATAATCAATAAAACAGAAAAAATGTGTTAACTCTGCCGTCATCCTTTACATGCATGCAGCTCTGAACTTTCCTGGAAAAGTCTAGAGTCCAATTCACACTGACAGAAAACTTCTGAACTTATCCTGTGTTTGTCATACAACAAAAACAGCAGAGTTCTTCATCCAGTCTTTAACTTGAAATTTACCTGATGAAGTATTTTCCTTTCCCCAGGCTCTCACTTACTGACATGCAAACTGCAGAGAGATTTCCTGCCATGTAGGCAAAGTATGAATAATTACAGCTACAACTACGACCAAGAGCAGGCTGCTATATTACAACATTTGACAGGCTTTGGTCAGCTTGACAAAGTGCAGTGTGAAAGAAAGCCAAACAAAGTGAAAACCGAAAAAACAACTTTACCCTCCGACTAAAAACCAGTCAGCCAAAATTAAGGTGTGAAAGCAAAATAATACTGTAGACTTACAGAGAAGGTTGCATTATAATTCATTATAAGAAATGAGATTTCATTCATCAGTTAATGAAAAAAGCCACATGCAGAGATTGAGAAAATCGAGGGATAAGGGAGACTATTTCTGTAGAAGATGTACTGTACAGAAGTTATATTCCTTTCTTTCCAAAAACAAAAATACGGCATATTCTGTCTTGTCTTTTGATAAAGTGGGTCTCAAATTTGCACTCCTACTGTCTTTATCTTTTTTATGTAATTTAACCCTTGGGTCCTGTACACCTCTTTATGGAATGTGCATGTTTTTCCACTGATACTCAAAATAGCAGTTTTAGCAGATTTTTTTCCTTCTCTTATAATAGACCAATAGTGTTCTCTGTGACCAAAATACCCACACAAAATCTGCCATATTTACACCCATTATAACTGATTAGAACTGGGAGTTCGGACAGGGGATTTTTGTTCAAGGGTTAGTTTGTTTTTTTGGATTGTGGTTGCTAGAGGCCCATGGCACTAGTAAAAACGAGTGCCAATAAAGGAACTTGCAAGTGTTTCCTGAGGGGGAGACTTTTTGGGGACGAGCGTTGGCAGTACATAGCAATAAGTGGTGCCACACACTTATACTCCAAAATATATGTTGGCTTGACAATACACAACAGTAAGATGTCTACATTATTTAACTCGTTCTTGGCAAAGCCCCTATGTTATAAAGGTGTTTCGTGACACAAATATGAAAGGTCAATGAGAAGCCGTGTTGCTACTGTAAAGCACTTTGGTAAGCTGCTGGCTGTTTAAATGTACTATATAAATAAAGCTGACATTGACATTGACAAGGGTGAATCCCAATTGTACTCCTTTGCCCTTCTCCTTCGTCTTTCCCTTTCCCCTTAGCCCTCTGTTTTGAGGGCCAAGGGGAAGGGGTGAAAACATGCCCCTAAGAAATGAGACGCCACTCAATTCCCTTTATGTCATCACCTATACTGTAGCTAGCTGTGTCATAGACAGATGCCACAATATGCTGTAGCTACAGCTGCTAAATCTAGCTTGTTATAACAAGAAATTTTTAAATATGACCAACAACTCAGAACATGATTTTAATGATTTCATAATTACCTATAATTACGTGCTGTCTTTGGTCTCCGCTCTGCCTTTGTATCAGCAGGTGCAGTGTATTATGGGAAATTCACATAACCCTTCCTTTCAAGTGAGATCCCACTCTGTCTTCATTTTAAGGGCTATGTCACTGTGTCATGAGCCAGTAGCAACCCCACTTCAAAAAACTTCAACTGATCCTTTATGCTGACAATGCAATAAATTCCAAAATGCACCCATAAATGAAAACATTTCTTTGACCGTGGTTAAAAATAAAAGAGGGAGATATAGAGAGGGACACAGATTACAATTCTTGTATTGATAAAATGATCATTTTTGACCAATTAATTATCAGGGGCATAGCTTATTAAAATTCTTAACATGACTTTAAATAATTTGATGTTAGGGTCCACTGTTGAGACCACTGTCATGTCCAAGACTGAATGTAAAAAAAGATTGTTTGCATGCCTGTTTGTATATTTGAAGAGTAAACAAGAAAATTTCTCCTTTCCTCATTTTTTTTGGGGGGGGGTTGTTCTTTTTACCTCCACCAAGGATGTCTGTGTTTTCCTGGGTTTTGTCTGTCCATTTTTTGTTGGTTTGCGAGCATGATAACTCAGAAAGTTTTCAGTGAATTTCAATTACATTTGCAGAGAACGTTGGTCACGATTGGGCTGTGCTCCACAACTTCATGAACAACTTGGCTCAGGATGTCAGACAGGCCTCGGCAGAGGATTGTGCTCTCTGAGAACATCCAGTTGAAAATCATTTCAGAACACTATTCTGATGTGTACACTTTCAGGACTTGATGTGTCAAGTGGGACTTTTTTTAGGCTGATACAGCATTAAAAAATAAAATACACCAGCAATAGTCTTGTTCACACTTATTAGCATATCCAGGACTGTCCTGATAAAAACAGAATTGATTTAGGCTTTTTGTAAATTGGATTTTTTTTTCTTAAAAAATGTCATTGTTATTGTATTTGAATGGAAGTTAATGAAAAAATATATTATGTACGAACGATTCAAGGCCCTTTTCTAATGCCTCCGGCTTTTGGATGTAATATTGTTTGCATACCTAACCTTCATTCATTCATTAATTTACTTATTTAAATGGGACATGAGGATTAGTCAGAGGTTCAGGGGCTAATAATGCAACAGCTGTATGTTATTTTGTCCATTAAAAGAAATTTCTTTTTCTGTTTCTTTCCTCCTATTCATATTTTGTCATTTTATGCCAGAAATGTAGTCATCACTCTTTCTTTAGCAGCACTCTGTTGATCCGTACACCCACCCCCTCCATGGCAGCTGTAACAGCCATTAAAAATAAGTCTAGAAAAGATCAATCTGTAAAATGATCCGTTGCTCATAAAAAGACATCAGTTTTCACTTAAGCCCATTTAACTGTCAAAAAAGAAAACTCTTAGATTGTATTCTCCACAACACTGATCAATATTTGTACACATGGTCGTCATGGCAGTGCATATGAAAGTTTTGCCTCAGTTTGACAACATCGCTCCCCTCGCCCCACCTCCAGATTCTGGTAACATGAGCCAGAGGCAACACTGGGGTTTCATGTCCACAAGCGCAGGGGCTGTCTGTTTTCCCTCCGCTGTACCTCTCCTCTCTTCCCTACTCGTGTCACGCACTTTCCTCTCGTCTCTCACATGGGCACTCTTTGTTTCAGGGCGACACAAATTCACAGGAAAATAACAAATTCAGTTTCACTTCTCCTGAAACAAAGATATTCAGGTGCTTCCCTCAGGCTTAGCAAAGCAGCCGTGTGGGCTTGGTTACTATATCACATCATCATGCATCTCCTCCTGCACTCTCCTCTGCTATTTCCCTTCAGCAGACTGACCTTAGACCTTACTCATTCCATTCCAGCACTAAATCACCTCGCCATGTCCTAGCAGCCCACAGCAGAGAAATTTCTGCGCTCACACCCTTTTAAGAGCACAAATGGGAAGATACGCCTCTCAGTGCGAGGCCAGGGTCAGCATCTACAGGTCACTGTACTTGCTTAATGGAAACAGAACCCTGCGATTTATGCAGATGTGCCTTGGCACTTCATTTTCATGGCTCCTCTATTTTACATGCCCTCACTTGAGTCCTCAGTTGACTCTTATGAGCCCTTACTTGCCTTTTCTTGTGTTACAGATGTACATCCTTGGCTGCAGCTCAAACAAAAAACGGGGACGCTTAAGGTGAAGTAGCCTGAAGTGCTGACTAAGGATCCATTTCCCTGTCCTCGTTCTTTTAAGTGAGTTTTAGTGGGATAACAAGCCCATTCCCAGACTCCAGTCGGGGGAAACTCCATAAAACTGGTGCGCGGGTGGGACTGTATATGTGTGGCTTTCTGAGTGCTGTGGAGACGCCCCTACAACCCACCGACAAGACATACACGCTGTTGTATCAGCCATTGAGTGCAGACTCCACAGCCCAGTTGTAAACATGTCCAAAGCACAAGAAATGTCTATTTAAGGACTTTGAGGCTGTGGCTACAGCCTGAAAAAAATCTGTGCATTCTCCTGTCTAATTATAACTTGTCTTTCTTGTCAGTCTGTCATCTAGTCACCAAAAACCCAGAAAAGGGGAATTTTTGTGTAGCATCTGTAATGTATTGAACCTCTTGGAGGGGGGAAACTGTGTTGAATTTCAGGCCCGTACTCCTCAGCGTTAGCCCTCCAAGCCCCCCTGCTGACCCACAGACCGTCTCACTCTTTTCCAGATGTGTGTGTGTCCTGCAACTGCCATATGCTCAGCACATGCATACCATGCCTAAAGCGACTGCAGGGGGCTGACAGCCACACAGGGACCCAGTGATGTGAAACAATACAGGCTCTCTCCATGTCCCCAAGCAACTCTTCACTGCTGCAACTGCTCGAAGGGGAAACCCGTCATCATCCCTTTTCTCTTTCTACGGAGGCCCATTTCTGCCACGACAATGAAATGAAAAGCTGCACAGTAATTATAGAAATTTACATGCATGAGTCGTAATCATGAGTTTATTAACAAAATGTATGGATCAAAAAGTCAAAATCATGAGGCACTTTGCCAAAATAATTAGAAACAAGTAATAACATAAATTCATTAATATATTAAAATAAGAGAATGGGTCTTTCTCAAAAAAAGAAATACGTCATAATTTAGAGATAAAGGACTATAAGTTGAGGTAAATGATCATAATGATCAAAGTTATGAGCTTAAAAGTCATATTGAATGAGATTTAAAAAATCATAATGATGTAATTCTAAGATACTAGGTTAATACTTGGAAAATAAATTGTTTCATTGTTATTGTTTTATAAAGTATATAACCAGATGATGTGATAGACAGTCATCACTACCACTTACCAACATTTACCCTACTCTCTCTCTTTGTCCCTCTCTTTTTATTTGTTCTTGTACTAACCTAGTATTTGTCTCATAGGCTGCTCTAGATGGTTGGTATAGATGGCTTGCTGCTGTGGATCTGCATAATTTCAACCACTATAATTGCTAATATTTGGCTTTTAACCCCATTCTGTTATCATAACAGGCCCCACTATTAACTTAGAAGGACCAGTCCATTAAAATACACGATAGCTCCTGCAAATATCACACATATATTACTGTTACCATGACTATCAACATCAACAACCGGCTGCTGTGGACCCTTCTGGCTCTAGCAGTTTTAAACGTTCTTAGCCAACACCAGAAACAACAACATTAGCTATAAATTATAATTTTACACTTTTCAAAACTATCACACCCAGTTTAATCACAAATTAACTAAATGCTGCTCCACTTTGTAGTTGTTCATATTATTTGTTCTCTCTCTACCTGGTTGTTATTTCCAGCCTTTGTGACAATATAGGCCCTGTTTACACAGAGACATTTTCACCTATGACTCAAAGGTTTCTCTTTTGCGTATACAAACTCAATCCTCACTCAGACACTCAGAGAGTGGACACACGAAGACGCAGGAGTTTCTTGTCTGGACAACAAATCTGTTAGTGCAACAATCTGTCTTTAGAGTTTTAACTAAATAACAAACCGAGCACGGTAAGCAGCACGCTTGTTACGCGGTAGACGGCAAAGCAGTTGTTGTTCCTGGTATGCACGCGCAACCTTCATTTGAAAAAATACTGTGCATATGACCTCAGCGTTTCACTCTGAAAAGCTCTGACTCTGGTTTACACAGAGCTACGTGGAGGAGCGTTTTAAAAAATCCCCACCCTGGACCCTGGTTTCAAAAGCTTGTGGATTCAAGCACTTCAGGTACCGTTCCCATGTAAACAGGAGGCCAAAACGCAACTTTTCAGATTTGGCCATATCCAGCCTTGTGTAAACAGGCTCACAGAGAAGGGACCCTAATGAAAATGAGGTTAAAATAATATGGTGTTCATCAACAGTGTTTTCAAATAACATTTGTTGTGATCAGGTGTGATACAGAGAAAGCCTAACTCATTGGCTGATAAATTATGAGGTAACCAGTCGCAGCACTAAGACAGTAAGCCACAATAATGTGATAAGAATTCTGAATTGTGAGACATTAAGTCATAAAGTAGTTCTAAGATACCAGGCCTTTGTTATCAAATAAAAAGTAGCATAAGATGCTGAATTTTTATGATGAAATTGTCAAAATAATGAAATTAAACATAATAATTATTTGATGTTTTATCATAGTTTTGAGATTAAAATAACAACTAAATGTTATTATGTCACAAATATAATTCTAAAAACTATTTTTATGAAATAAATGGTCATTTTATTATATCAGCTGATACTTGGTCATACTTATGACATGAGAGATTTATGATTTATAGTCATACTAATGTGAAAGGTTAGATATGGGTTTAAAAATTGAAACGATGAGATACAAACTGAAGTCATTCAGTATCGGCTGATAAACATAGATATGGGCTGAAATGATGAAATAATCAGTATTGAGAGATGCCAAGTCATAAATGTGTGATCTTTGTTGAAATTTTGAGAATAGGTCATCATTAGATGACTAAGTATATAAAAAAATTAAAGTATCTCATAATTATGGCATTTTATCTTATACATCTGATCAGTAACTCATTGTGACAAAAATATCTAATGTTTCAGACCTTTTACTATGTTTTGGAACTATGTTCGGAAACTTTATTGGTTTGTCATAGTCATACTTATAATTGATATCATTATTAGTATCTCATAAGTTTGGCACACTTTGGCACACTGGTACAACATAATTGTGTCATAATTTAATATCTTGTGTTTTGGACTGCTTATGTCATAATTTGGCACACAACCTCATGGGTGTAACACAGTCATACTTATAATTGATATTATCATTATTTAATATCCCATAATAACTAATTCCCCTGAAGAAGCCTTCCCAAGAAAGTTCTACCTAATCTAATCTAATCTAATCTAATCTAATCTAATAATTATGGTTTGGTGACTCATTTATATGTTTTTTTATTAACTCGTAATTATAACTTGTGACTTTTTTTCGTAAAGCCTTCTTTGTCCTCTTTTGTTTTACTATATCTTTTTTATGTGGCGTAAATAAGCCTCCATATCTTCTCTCATGAGCGGACAGAGGAAAAAAGTCCTCAGAGGGAGGACTTGGGGAAGGAAGAAGAGAGTGTGTGGCCAAGAAATAAAGAGCAGGCGGAGAGCAAGGCTGGCAGGGCTGGAAGAGAAAATGTTGCTGTTGGCACAGGATTACGTATTGTTCTTGTGGATTTTACTTTTTAACTCTGAAGTTACTAAACACAAATAAAAACCAGGATGTTATACCATATCCAAACAGCTCTAACCTCAGTGGTGCAGGCTTTAAAAGTGTAAAAACTTTGTGCTCCTTAAAACTTCAGCTCCATCTTTGATTACATGACGAGGAGGCTTTTGTAATACCACTCCCTCAGCAGTCGAAGGGTTAGCCCTGAGCTGTGTTGTAATTGCCTCGATGCTGTGGGTGAAGTTATTTGCTCAAGTTACAGCCCTCTTCCACCACGATCCACAGGATGGGTGAGTCATGTGTTCAAGGACGGCGCTGTTGTGGGAACATTTCCATTTTCTGATTTCCATGAGACCACAGAGCAAAAACTAAAATGGCCTCCCTGCTTTGACAATATGGTGAAAGATGGCAGTGCCAAAATGTGATCTGTAATCGTGCTTAGTTAGTAGGAAAAAATGACACATCTGACTCAGCCTGGATCTGACTTGTAGCTTGTGCATCTCGAGTCTGTGTGTGAGTGTGTGTCAGAGAGGAACAGATCCACCCATGGCCTTCTAAACTTCACATTAAACAAAGAAAGTGAATTCAATAAGAAAAACTATTTACAAAATGGTGGTAGTCTGCATTTGACCTGAACTGAACTCACAATACAGGCTGGTCCAGGTGTCCCCTTTTACCTGCAGCTACTGTATATAGAACAAACAACAAGGCAGCGAACAAAGAAATCAGTTACAGCAGAAGTGAAAGAGAGATCCAGACTGCAGGTGTGGGAACAGTCAACAACAACTGATGAAAAAGTGTTTCTTCAAACTTTAATACCAGAGGGTGTGTCCCACTTAAGCTTAAGACTGTACCATCAAGGCCTAAGTTTCATTCAGCCATGCATGGAAGACAAAAGAAAACAGTGAAATATCAGAAACATGGTCCACAGAAAGTCAACAAAACAGAGAGAAGGTGATTCAGCACGCACAGTTTAGAGCAGTCTGCTGTGGAGAGGACTGAGGATCTAAAACTTCAGTAAATCCATGTCTACTTCTATTAATACTCTAAGTTGCAGAAGTAGCTATTGACACATCATGTCATTTCTGCATTTGATCAGGGTGTGGCAAAAGCAAACAAAAGATGCCTTGTGATGACTTTAATCATTTTATTTCAAAGAAGTATGAATGTAGACTGTGTTGATCAGGGTTTCTGCACGGATTCAATGATCAGAAGAGTTTTGGGGACCTTTAATGGCACAAACTGAAACAAATGAATGCTTTTTATTATGAGCTGGAATGCTGATGTGTTTAAGTGAAATAGTAATCATACTACAAACCAGTGTTGATTTTGACATCACTTTTTAATTTAGTTTTAGTATTTTCCTTAAAATATATTTAAAAGTGCAATAAGGAGAATCTATTTCCAATGACATAAAGACTCTGCTACCCATGAGCACGTGCGGCGACTGTCGTAATGCTGCGTTCCAGTAACCTCGGAACTGGGAATGACATCATCTCCAATCTATGGTGTTCCAGTTGAAGTCCGAAAAAAACATGCCGATCTACCAGGCTATTGTTAGCTGTTGTTAGCACGCCCTGCGTTGTTGTTCACAAATATCACATGAAGAATGTGATTATCACTATGGCAGCATTTTTGTAAATATAAGTCTAACAATACTACGTATACAGCTGATCTAGAGCGACACATCCCAGTCAGAAGTGCAAATAAATTGATTATTACAGGAACTGTTCACACTGGGGGCATCCATCTTCGATTGTCAACTCAGGGGTGGCAAGGTTTCACAGAGTTCCCAGGAGGAAATTCCAACTTTGGGGGTTGTTCCAGTTGCAGTTTCCTACTCGGAACCTGGAAATTCCTACTTCTGACTACAACTGGGACGCACCAAGGAAGTGACCGAAGCCAAAGCGTGTGTTTGTTGTGATAAATGCAGCTCGGACCTTCCTCAGAACTCTGCATTGCTTTACAACTTTTTTCAACAACTTAGGATGCAAAGCGACGAGGTAATGTATCTCTTTCTAGTTACGTAGTGGTAGTTTTTGATGTGTGACAACAAGCAATTTTTGGAAAACTTATTATTGTAGTTTTGTAGCCGGCTGTCAGATCACTTAGCTAAGGAATAGCATTTATAGATAACCTATTTTGATGCTATAAAACTCATCTTAAAGTGTGTATTTCGATCAGGCATATCTAAAAGTGAGACTTTTTTGTTATTACTTAGAAACTCCTCATGGCATCTTTAAGTTTTAGCATTAACTTAGTTGTCTTAACTTAGTCGTCTTAAATTGTTTGAATTTTAATCTAGTTTTAGTTGATGAAATTTCACAACATTTTAGTCGATGAAATCTACTGAAAATGTAGTCAACTAAAATACGAAGTGTAAAGTGTCAGGCATTTTTTCTGATTCCTTGAATTTCTGAGGTAATGTTTTACTCTTGGATCCGGCCACCATGAAGCTAAGGTAGTTGTGATTGGATGTCCCTCTTAGCTCATCCAACCTTTTCACACAACCAAAGTAGCTGTGATTGGATACACTCATAACTTGTCTCTGCTTTCTACATGACCAAATTAGGTCTGAAGGGATTTAGTCACCGTCAAATATTTTAGTTAGTTTTTGTTTGTTGATTAAAATGTCAGTTAATTTAGTTTTTGTCAATATGCACTTTTTTTGTAAAGTTGTAGTCCAGTTTTCGACTGGGGTACAAACCCTTTTGACGAAAACTGATAATAACTATATGACATAACTGGGGTACTGGTTTGACGAAATGGTTAGCAACCATGCACGTCCCATGTACTTGCTTCTGCCGGTCCGGGTTCAAATCCAGCCTGTGACCAGTTTGCAGAATGTCTTCCCTACTCTCTCACCCTCTTTCAGGCCTATCCACTGTCTCTCTCCTATCAATAAAGGCCCAAAAAGTACATTTAAAAAATAATACTAATAATCATATGACAAAATTAACACTGCTACAATCCCCCATTCCAAGAAAGTTGAGACATCATGTAAACCTGCACTTCCTGTCGATGTAGAGACAAACTGTGTTGACTGACAATGGTTTTTCAAAGTGTTCCTGAGCCCACTCAGTAAAATCCTGCACAGAATGATGTAGAGCTCTAGTGCAGTGATTCTCTTCATATTTTGGACTGAAGATGAGGAAATCCCAAATACCCAGTCAGTACACACCTGTTTCAGTTTAACCTGTTCACCTGTGGAATATTACAAACAGATGTGTTTTAGCAGTCTTTGTTGACCCTGTCCCAGCTTCTTTTGGAACATGTTGCAGACACAAAATTTCCAATATGTGAACTTTTGCAAAGATAAGAAAGTGTATCAGTTTGAACATTGTTTCTGGTCTCTTTGGTGTATTCAATTAAATATAGGTTGGAAAGAATTTGCAAATCATTCAATTCTGTTTTAATTTCAATGTAACGTAACGTCCCATAATAGGAATTGTTTTGTGTTTAAACATAATAAGCCAGGGTGCTGGATCTAAACTGAATAACAGGATGTCAAGTTGCACTGCTGTCCCAAGAGAGTGGAAAAGTGACGCCATGATGAGACAGTGAGCCAAGAGGCAACATGGACTCACCAGAAAACAGCAGCTCCTGGAGTCTCAGCTTGAGCTCAATGACTGCGAGGGGAACCAATGATTTTCACAGCTGGAATAAACATTTACTGCCTGCTTCAAGAAATGGTTTTGGTCTCAATATTTGTTAAATTAAATACCTTTCTTTGTACAGGCTATGCCTTTCTGAATTTGGATGTTCTCCATGTGCTTGCATTGGTTTTCCCCTGCTAATCCAGAGTCCTCTTTAAGACCAAAAACATGCTCATGAGGACTCTGATTTACACCCACGAATCATTGTGAGTGAACGGTTGTCTTCGTAATTTAGTTATGACAAAAGATAGTGAGATCATGATTTTAATCATCATAAACTCAATATATTATGTTTAATACACTGTTAATAACTGATTTTAATGCATGCACCATGTGCTTTTGCTGAACTTATATGCTTTTGACAATTTGGTTAAGGATATTAAAGAAAAGGCAGTAAAGTAAACATACATGTAAAAATAAAAAGTTATAGCAATTGAATTTAAAATGGACTTCTTTTCAGCTGTAGTTGAGCAACATTGGATTTTGCTGCAACTCACTTTAAATGGTATTTGTATTAATATTGCTGTACAGGGGTAATTTTGAGTAAAACTACAATTTTTATTTGCCCTTTGAGAGCGACACTGCACTGTATAGACTTTGAGATCTGGTTGAAAACTTCTTGCAGCTCATTTTCAAGTTTGGTCTAGTGATGCATTGACTGGATTCATCGCACATTCATTCACTGGTGAAAAGGTCAATATTAGCTGACACCGTTGTTGAACTGATGCATCTGTGCATCCTTAAGGATGAAGTTGATAAAGGCGTAAACTTCAGCTGAGGTGGGTCTGATGATTCTGCTTTAAACACCACAGATTTCTGTGCACACTGTGCTGATATTAACATATCTGTCATAGTTTTCATCAGGAATGTTTACACCTGACTGCAGATCATTTACTTTGACTATTATCTTCATTCATGGTGATAATATCATGGTTCCTAGCATACTTCAAATAATTATTTCACTTTCTAACTACAGGGACTCTTTAACTTAACGGCTCATTCACTTTCAATCAGCTCAATTACAAAATCAAACTCTTTCTAAACATTCCAGCTATCTTATTAACCTTTAACATAATGTTCAATTTTGAGCATTTGAAGGATTCTAAGCATCCACATGATTACAAAAGAATGGAAATCAGGTTTATTATATTTAGCTCATTAAACTTTAGAGAAAATATTTTAGTTAACAGCCTGGGATGACATTTGATGGGGCATCTGAGTTCCTACAAAGATTTCTTTCAGCCGTCCTCCCTCGGGGAAGCACAAACGACATCAAAACAAAAAACCCATAGTTAAAAGCAGACAACATTCTTGTCTTAGACTGAGCAAACCGCAGAGCTCAGCCCAGTCATTTTCTCGCCCTGCTGGAAATGATCCATTGAGCCTGAGGAGCAGCTCTGAGACTTTAGGTCTTTGGCTGCCCTCTGCAGGCCAGAGGAGGCGCTGCAGCATCAACACAAAACAGCCCAGGACAGAAGAGGGAACAGCTGCTTTTCTCATTTATGAGCTACAGAGGGCAGTTTCATACAGTGGCCCTCAAGTGCAGGACTTAAAGGCAGGGTTGGTAATCAGATTTAGATACACCTTTTCTTATAATGG
Organism: Scarus forsteni; assembly: GCA_036419115.1. NCBI lineage: Eukaryota > Metazoa > Chordata > Actinopteri > Labriformes > Labridae > Scarus > Scarus forsteni. Next base: position 7,855,780 of record JAZDUH010000383.1, on the reverse strand, counting down.
TGTAAATGATTGCTGTGTCCTGATGGCAATCAGAGCATGATGTGTTTTAACAAGAGAGCGAAAATAGCCGCTGTCTACAGCAGGAGTAAACCAGGGAAAACACCATCCAATCACAGCCATTCAGATCGAGTTTATTAAACCAAACAAATCCTGTACTGCTGTTCTGCCCACTTTCTGCGAGTACATTTTGCTGTCGTGCAATGACCCTGATTCAATGTGCATAGCCGAGCTGAGAGGGATCCAAGTAAGCTGGAGAATGGCAGAGAAACTACCTACATGTATACCCGATTAGTGGTAACTGCTCGGCCTGCTAAACAGAGCAAGAAAAGAAAGACAGAGGCAGTAGAAGGTCGAAACAACAAAGAATTTGGACAAAGCCATGGCAAAAATGAGAGTTAACATCAGGTTGAGAGTACTAACTAACCTGCTATTTTAGTTTGTTTGTCTCTTTAACTTTGCTGTGATAATGTTTTGGTGTTTTCCTACTGCTGAGTGAGAAATGACTTGGCATAGTGCTAAACAAAAATGATGTAATGTGGACCTGTTTTGAGTCCCTGATTCAATTTCTCACTCCTTTTTTTGTGACTACTAACCCTGCCCTTAATGACCAATGAGAAAACACAATAAAAAGAAGAAAAAAGTCTACTTTTGTTTTAAATTCATGCTGTTGTTTTATAAATTGTTTGATTACCTCTGCCAAGAAGGTTTTTGTTACATTTCTTGTGGGGTTTGGTGTGGGGGGATTTTTGTTTGTTTGTGTGCAGCTGGGTTCTTCAAGTTGTAGCTGTTTCCTTTTTTTGTTGTTGTATATCATTGGGGGTTGAACTTTAATTTGTCGTAGTGTTAATTGATTTGTTGTTGCCATTTTTTTCCTGTGTGTGTTAATTTGTTGTTGTATTGTCCTACTTGTGCCTGCAGCAGAATTATATTTTACTCTTTGTTGCTGTCTTCTTGAGCGCCTCAAATGAGGGCATGACACACTTGATTTGCAAGGCATATAGGATGAAGTGGAGGATTGACAAGCCTTAGCATATAGGACTAAAAGAAAACCGACTCCTTACCGCTGTCAATGCTTTACTGGATTTTTAAAAAATTCCATCTCCAAAATCTGTGCTTTTCCCTTTTTCTGACTGTATTTTACAATTATTTTGATGTTTACTATTATTAAAAAGTGCTTATGACTGAAAAAAGAGTATACTGAGTATTATGAAGAGAGAAGACCCCAAAGCAACATTTACTCTTGGTTGCTGTTCTATGAGAACTTTAAAAACCCTTTTGTTTTATCCAAGAGTTTCCACACTTATAAAAATCAAATGCAGAACATTTTAAGGACCCCAACTGAGATAATTATGACCCTTTTCACAAAACTCGCTTAACATACCAAGGATCTTCTAGCAGAGCTCCCAGCTTGGTCTGGTTTTGAGTTCAGCTAAAAAGTGATTTAGGAACATTTGCAGAGTAACGTGGAGCAAGAGGACACAAACCTCTGCCTACTTCAGGAAGCAGTTGACACTGTTGCTAGGTGTGAAGCTAGCAAAAGGCTGTTATTAGTTTATCAATAATAACCATGATAATACTAATTATTTGTAAAGCAATGAGGAACACTGATGGGTTCTGTTGATCTGGTTGGTTTTGTTGAAGTGTGAAGCATTCTAATTGTAAAAACGTATTTCCAGCTACACAGTTGACTCTTCACATGCTACATCTTGCTTTGGTAACTGAGGACTCCTGTGGAAAAAAGGACACTTCTCCACAAGTTTCAAGGTGGACTGTATTACCTGCCGAGTTCACTTTTAGAATAGCACACAGAATTGAAGTGATTGTACATGTTTCAAATGTTTTCCAGCTGAATCTTTTCAAGACAACAGTTTTAGTTCTCAGTCTAAGATTTCAATGAGCTGCTGTTGTGCTAATGACAACTGATCCACCATTTTCTCCTCTGAAGAACTTTTAGCCTTTTGAAAATCCTTATGAATTTTTCACTTTTGGGATTATTTCTAGTGCCAAGATTTGTGACAAACTTCTTTTCCTGGGAATAATTCCTAAATTTAAGGGAAATTTTGAAAAAAGGAAGGATTTTAAACATCCTCCAAGTTTCATCTCTTAATCACCCAGAAGGCTTTGCTAGCTTGGTTCTGTTGTGCTCAAGTGAGGTTTAAGGTGATAAATACAAATTGATGAAATCTATAAGCTAGTGCTGTCAGACGATTAAAAAAATTAATCTAATTAATTACCGGATTTATAATTAATTAATCTAATGAATCACATTTTAACCTCATATCTACTTAAAGTACCCAAATAAAGAATTTGAATTCTAGGATATTATGAAATTGTAGTGCATGACTAATCAAATGAATACACTAAGAAGTGAAGATTTGTAAATCCACATTTTTATTGGTGACTAAATAAAACCAAAGTCAGGGCAACTTGTCCAGAAAATTCTAAGCTCAATCAGCATTTCTATGATACACTTACGGGTGTCTACGGAGCGGCTGACCAAACCAAAGGAATGCGACTCTGCAATAACTAGGAGCGTAGAACAAGAAACAAGAACCCAAGAAATACCACATTCTGCTGCCCCCTCTTGTGTCTGGCCTCGGCTCCGCCGCTCAAAGCAGAATGTGGGATTTCTTGTTCTACGCCTCCTAGTTATTGCAGAGTGCGATTCGCTTTGTTTATCAGCCGCTGCCCCGTGAGGGCACCCATAAGTGTATCATAGAAATGCGAAGTAGTACTGTTCAGGCTAAAAACATGTGCTAAATGATGTCGCTTTGAGTAAATGGTGGACGCACTACCAGGACACTTGGATTACAGCGCACGAGCAGTATGGAGGAATATTGCTGACTTTTTGTGGACTTTTTGTGGACTTTTAAGGACACTGTTTGTTCGGGCTCTTATCTAAGTCATGATATCAATGTCAGTGGACAGCGAGTATACCCCCAGATCTCCGGCTGCATCCTAGATGTTCCAAAACTACTCCACAGTGTTGTTGGGTTGAGGGTGAGTAGAAAATGAGGCCAAATCGTTGTTTGGGTGTAGTGTTCCTTTAAGTGTGTTTCATAAATCAAATTCAAAATAAGAAAAAGGTCGAGGACATCCAGCAAACCAATTAGGCCTGATGGATTATTAAAGAATGTAGTACAAATATAGATAAATAAATTCAAAAAAAAAATAAGACTAAGTCTTAAATATGCCATTCCTGTTGTCACCTGGGCTTTGTTTGGTTTGACCAGAGACGCATGTGTGAAGTGACGTGCCACTGCCATGTACGGGTCCTCCAGCTGGTCAATATCAAAGTGTTTGTGTGCTATGATTAACCTTGCGATTAATTTTATAACGCATTAATTTGAGGTGTAATTAATTAATCCAATTAATGCACTAAAGTGACAGCCCTAATATAAGCCTTAAGCTGTCAAACCGAGGGAAACAAAACCGCACATCCATGTGGATAAAAAACTTTTTAATGCTACATGTAGCATCACACTGCTGTTATTATAAGGTAGTGAAGCACTAAGTGGATTGCAGTCTTACTCAAATCTCTATTAAAACATCCTGCCTGGGTAGCAGGACATTTAAGATCTTTAACTGCTTTAGAATAACTTCTGCATAGTAAGGATCTTTAGGGAACCTGGGGAAAAAAGCTCCTTGAATGAAGATTAAAATAAAGAACGCTGTACAAGTTCTTCATTTTTGACTCTTGAAATTTGAGTGTCATAGAAGTTCACTGTGGGGAAAAGCAACCAGGGGGCTCTTTGGGGGGTGAAATTTGGGGATGTCTTGAGCATGAAATGATTTAAGTGTTGAAGATTGTCTGGTCTTTTCTATAACTGCTCAAATATTTGTTCAATGACGGCACCCCGCCATCTCCCCTCTGGTTTCTTTATTGCTCATCTTCAACCACACCTCCAACATCAACATTGGGTGCGGTCAGAGTATTGCTGTTTGAGAGCTTTAAAGTTTTACAAATGGGGCAAGGCCTTATTCCCACACATGGACTTTTACACTTTCATTGTTCTGCCTTACATTTCTTCACAAAAATGTTTCATATTTAACCCTGTTTGACAGATGTTATTAAAACTCAGGAATATTTAATGAGTTAAACTAACATGTCAGTGTTTGTTTCGGTCTCTTTTATCATACAGAAAAAAACTACAAAGTAGTGATATTTACCTCCGCCAAGGAGGTTATGTTTTCGGGAGAGTTTGTCTGTCCGTCCGTCTGTGAACAAAATAACTCAAAAAGTAATGGATGGATTTTGATGACATTTTCAGGAAATGTTCAGCACTGCAAAAGGAAGAACTGATTCGATTTTGGTGTTGATCCGGATCAGCGTCTGGCCGCCATGGCGAAAAATGTGATTTCTGTGAATAACTACTGAACTAAAATAGATATTATGAATCCAGTTGCTAATGGTATGTTTTCATGGTCAAGGAATCTAAATATTTCGATGAAATAAAGGTAGGACTAATATTTATGGTCTGAATCACAATATGGCTGAGGACTGTGGTGCTGGCGGAGGTCTGCGCTCTCCGAGTGCTTTTCTAGTTTCTTTGTGGGATTCAAAGTTTAATACTTGACTTAACCATTTACCGACATGTATATGTAAATTAAAAGTCTGCTATTCATCAAAAACACTATTTTCAATTTTAGGTTATTTTTGCATTATTACAGACATCTGTTGTCTGGAGTGTTATTGGAACCAAACAATGATTTGATTTCTTTTTTTAAAAAAACATTAAATATCCCTGAATTTGAGAATGACCTCTGCCAAACAATTGAGCTGGCAGTTACATGGTTAACATCTCCTTTGGCTTTTTGGGCGTGTAACCTAAAAAACATCCAGAATATAACAGAGACACTTTCATCCTTAAAGCTTTAGGACACAGACATCAATCCAATGAATGGCATTATGGAAAATGCTTTATTTCGCAGTTCAAACAACAAAAAAACAGGTTGGGGCCATTGAGACAGAATGTCGTCTTCAAATTCTGAGTCATTGTTGTAGTAAGCACGTGGTGGCTGAAAGTCTGTAAGTTGAAGTGCAGGAGGGCAGAAGCGCAGGGGTGGGGGCTTGCCCTCTCACGGTCCCTGTGTCCTTTTACTTGAAGATCTTGCCCTGGTTGAAGGCTTTACCCACATGCTTGAAGTCTCCCTCCCAGGCAAAGTACTCCTTCACCATGGTCTTGCACTCGGCGCTGTCTGGATCCAGCTTGCGCCAGTCGTATGACTCGTAATCAATTTGCCAGTCTGGACTGAGCTACAAGAGGGGAAAAAAAGAAAGTGTCTATTAATGTAAGTACCATTATTTCTGGACCCTAATTCACTCTGGTGTACAAGTTGGATCAGTCAAAAAATGCATCATGAAGAAAACAAGTCTCTTCTGACTACGGGTCGCATTTGTTAAGTGCTCTGATAGACGTGGTTGCCCTGTATGAGGCAGTAACAAGGCCCACCCTGCCTCCTTCTGTTTGCATTGCTGTTAACCACCACATCCACCTTGGGGGGTTTGAACAAATCGGTCTCACACAGACCTCCAATTTTCCTTTGCTACTGACCAACTAATATTTGATTGCTCTCCTGTCTCCTTCTAGACCTTTTTTTTTCTGCTGTTTATCCCGCTGTCCAGACAAAGTAACACCATACTGATGTTTGTCATTTTTAACTAACTCGAGTATCTCTTCAAAATGTTTTATTATTTCTTCATTTTTCACTAGAACTATGTATTGGGTAGTAACAGCAACACAATCCCCACTGTTTCCAGTGATACTGCTCTGTTTGGCCCGTATCTCTAAGCTTTATGGAAACGTGCATGAATGCAGAAAACGGACAGGAGGCTCAGTTCGTATCCAGATCAATCTTTAATGTTGAGCATAAATGGGCCTGTCAAAAGTCTCTCCCAGCAGCACATTGTTCAGCACCCATCTGTGGACTCATTCCTCCAACTTGCTTTCGGCCTACGATTAGCTTTCTTCATTAGAGTTAAGAGTAGCTTCTGCTTTTCGCGAGTCCCTTACAAGCTTCTCACTCCAAACTTTATTTCTGCTCGATAAAGCCGGGTCCACTGTACGACTTTTTCGATCACAGCGTTCAGCTGCTGCTCATACTGTACGAGTGAATCGCAGGGGTTAACAGTTCACAGCTCAAGATTCTTCTTCTCACACTATACGACCCGATGCTTGGATGCAATCTGACAGCTCACACTGTTCGTTCATGTACGACACGCATGGATGTATTATAAGAACTTATATTATAATAAAGTCTTAATACATCCATGACGACACGTCGGACTCTTGTATCCGGAAATGCAACGTTAAAAGTAGTAGAAGAGGAAAGTGGTCGGATGCTCACATGTGAATGAATAACAAACAAAAAAGCATTGCCCGAAAAGGCTTCGCTGTGCCTGCCACAGCTAAACAAGTCGACCCTCCATTGATTGGGTCCAGGTCCGCTGTGATTCCATGCTGCTCCGTCTTGTGCATTTGTTTTCTCTTCCGCATCTATGTTTGCACATGTGTGGTGTGACATATCCTCACGAGGGGCAACCAGGATTTCAAACAGGTTTGATTTTCATCCGATCAATCGGTAGGTGGTCGTGAGTTGTTAATCGCTTCTCGTTATGTCGTGTATACTACACGATGTGAGACGCACGATTGAGCCAAAACTCGGCCCGATCCCCAAAATAGTCGCAAGGGTGAAAAAATGTGTGGAAAAAGGGCCAAAAATCGCACAGTGGATGCCCGGCTTAACAGCTGCATATTTTACCACCTGCAGTTCTTTAGGATAGGATTTTCATTTGGGGGGTATTCTGTGTATGTCTAGCCTGGCCTGAATGTTTACTCCTCAGTTCATGTCTATCAGTATGTTAAATGATACACATTTTGATATCCAAGTCCCACCAGACTAAAAGTCACAAACCAGCCAGACTGTGAAAAAAGTGCGACTTGTAGTCTGGAAAACAGTAGTTGTTAAAACAAGTGATACAATTTAAACAGCCACACAAGCTGTACAGAAAAACTACAACCACATCTATCAGCTGAAAAACAATAGCATATTTTACATCAGACACCTTTTCACCAAACATGGCCTCACTTTAGTTTGACTAGGTGTCTCGTTTGTGCCCACAGCATGAACCAGCCTATTGCTCACTGTAACAGAGATGACTGGGATGAATATGGTCTCTAGTTTTTCTGCCCCCGTCAGATTAAGACTGCGTGCCATCGTGAGACACTGCCTTGCCCAGTTGACAGGGGACTATGCATGAAGTACCACACAGTAAGAAGTTGCAGTCTCATCATTTTAGTTTCACAGTGCTGTCTAATCACAGCGCTGTACCAGTCCACTTACAGTGAAGGCCAGGTCCTGACCCCTGAAGATCCAGATGCCAGAGATGGAGCTGTCGTTGTTGGTGCCAAACAAGATGACGCTGCCAAAGGCGTTCTTTCTCAGTTTATCCAGGCGCTGGAACATGCCTGTGTGCAACAGTAAGTAGTGAGACACACTGAAAATTTCATCACTAACAGCAAGCTAAAATCACACACTGCTTTGGACGCATGAGAAACTGTTCAGATTCAGTTTTATTAACCCTTTTATACATGGTGTCCACTACAGCAGACATATTTGGAATAAGCTTCATAACATTTAGGTTGCAGTATCATGTCCAACTACCAAGTGATAAATTCCCTTGTCTTAAGTTTTCTTAAAATATCTTTGCACGTTTAAAATATTTAGATATTGCATCATAAATCCAAAATAGCTGACTAAGGGGAAATTTGGTATTATGCCCAAATTCAGATTTCAAAGTTTTGTAATCCACAAGTGAATATTTTAACAGCCATAACACGCTTCAGATTTTGCTTTTTCATCTTTCATTTATTGTTAAAGTTTGTCAAAAGACACGTTTGTGGATCTTTAAGTCTCACTAAATTACTATTCATACCGTTGTTAAATGGCCTCCACTGTGGTGTGCAGAAGCATAACTCCCTCAAAATGTAACCAACAAAAACAATGGCCATGATTTTTCACTTATTTGAAATTAAAACAATTTTTTTTTTAAGTATTTTGGTGACTTGGTTAAGTTAATGACAAGTAATCAAGCATATTCGTGTTGTTTTCAGATTCCAGCAGACCTGACATTCCATGATGTAACATTGTAACCACAGCATGAACCAGCCTTTGACCCACTGAAACAGAGTTGACTGGGATGAATATGGTTTCAAATTTCTCTGCCCCCGTCAGATTAAGACTGCGTGCCATCATGAGACACTGCCTTGCCCAAAGACGGGGGACCAGCTGTTTTCTCTAAAAAGAGGGACGACCCCTGATTAGCTGGCAGCTGCTGAGGTTTCATAACTCCATTAGCCAAGGCTATACATAACCCTGTTTTTATTTCATCTCTGTGCATGACCTTAACTGAATCAACTGTGTTGATGCTTGGAAATACATCTAATATTTACACTTTAAGGCGAGTACACCTGTGCAATTCGATCTTGCATTGCATTTACCTAGATGTTTCCCATTTTGAAAATAAACAATTGCATGGATACGGCTTGATACTAAAGCAACAAATGTCGTTCCTAGAAAGAGATGTTTGCTTTTGTTTGTTGCACCATGTCCACATTTCGCACAAATACATTACATGTTCTCCTCAGAATGTGTGACTTCAGATCACAAAGTTTGAATAACTTCAAATACAAGTGACAAGAAAAACAGAAAGGATTGTCCTGAAACAGAGTTCGCTTGATGTGTTCATGCATCAAAATAAACAGAGTCAAAGGGGGCCCGCCCACTTGTGAGAACAACTCCCAGAATCAAGGTGTGAAGATGCCTTGGGGCGGTCTGAAGGAGTGATCCAATTTTGTTTCCATTAAATTTACATCTCATTTTGGGTCTACAATTAAGGACACTGGGAAAGTTTAACAATCTCCACAGCCTCACGTGTGTATTTGGCCCACAGAACACTTTGTTGACAAATTAACCAGGAAAGTTACGAACAGAATGGGGGAAATAAAGTCATATTCTCAACTCCCCCTCTCAGTAAGGTCTGAAACACTCATGTTCATGCACCCGAGATCAAGCAGCTCTGCGGAAAAGCCATGTGTGAGGTCTCACCTGTGATGAGGTTGCAGCTCTTGAAGGTAAGAGTGAGCTCCTCGGGGTACTTGTACACTCCGTACCAGATGGAGTACCCCATGCAGTCAAAGTGCTCCCAGAAGTGGGGAATGGCTACTGTCAGTGTGTCCTCATTGGAATACTTCCTCTTGAACTCATCCATGACAAACGTGCTAACATGGAGAAAAAACAAAGTCAAATCAGGTCACTTCAGGCTGCTGGGGTTAAACATCCAGGGTGGGGAGAATGAAGAAATGGGCTTGTGTCATAAAGATATGATTTGGCAAATCTATGCTTGGATGACGCCCAGGTCTTAACATAACTGGCACGTCACTTGTTTTGTACATTGAAGAACGCGCAGGAATGTTAGCTGCCTGCTTCACACCACAACCTTCAAAGAGAACTACTTTATGAGCATTCAACTGAACTGTGCATTAATTTATAGCACCACGCTCATACTTCAAGAGCTACATCATTCTACGTGCTTATTTTCTGCTTTGTTCCCATAGCATGAACCAGCCTTTTCCACACTGACAGAGGCGACTGGGATGAATATGGACTCAAGTTTTTCTGCCCCCGACAGATTAAGACTGCGTGCCATGGTTGGACACTGCCTTGCCCAATGACGGGGGGGACCACCTGTTTCTAAAAAGGGAGGGGATTTTAGGTCAATGTGTGGCCAGTTACCACCCGACAAACATTTGTATCGCTTTACCATCAGAAATACCCCTGCTAATTCCTTAAGGCATCTTCACCTCAGACCATTTTTACTGCTGGAATCTTCTAGAGTATTTAGTTGCAGGACTGTTGATTCCTCAGGGGTAAACAGACATTTTTGTCCTTTCAGGAATTCTTTGCTCAGGTTTTAGCCTTAATTGTGTTACTCAATATGGAATGATTGTTTTGTAGGAAGGTGTTTTTCATGAAGTCTTCAAACTCAAAGCTTTGTTTCAGAGGTCAAGGGTTAACTGGGGCCAAATTAAAACCTGCTCAGATCATCAGGGGACAAAAAAAGTAATCTCCCATAACTGTTATAAAAACAATTTTCTTTTTCTTGCTCAAATCATTTAATCAACTTCAGTCCAAATCAAAAATACTAAAAATGTGATAATTTTTTTGTTTGACCTTTGAATGCCAATTTGATTGGTTTATGTCCCTGTTTAAGGGGGGAGATACAAATGAGTTATTTTCATTATAAAAATTGGAGGGCTGTTTTGTTTTTTTGTTTTTTTTTAAATCTGTCTTAAATATACATAAGATTAGTGATTACATTGATTTTCATGCATTTTTTTTGCAGTGTCAGATTGCTAAAAAAAATGTTTGCTTCTTTTGAGCTCAAATTTGTAGATTTGTTTCTTTTCAAAAGAAGGACATGGGACAGTACATGTTAATGAACATATAAATGTAAACATGCAAGATTATAGCCGTGTGGCTAATTTCCATCTCTAGTCCTATTGGCAGGTTGGTGTTGTACAAAACATTCATACACAAAAACAAGACAAAACAAAAACAAACAATATGAAACAAAGCAAACATAGCTGATCATCAAAAAACATTTAGGCCAAGGGGCTGGTTAAAGTGCCCAGTGCTAAAGTGTAAAGTGCATTATTGTATTGTAAATTGCCCAAAAATATAAAGTGCTATTTTAATTGCCTAATACTCAATTGCATATTACAATAATCTAATACCAGCCATGGTAATTTGTGATACCTAGAGTACCTTGGAATATTAAGTACTAGTTGCAATGCACATTGCTCAGTAAAAATTGGAGATGTAGCCCTTGACAAAATAGATACATAGGACAAATACCCAAGTTTAGGCCTGGTCATGACAACAGTGTTGGTTTTCCAGTAGCCAGGCTTTAAGCTGTTTGGTAAAAGAGGTCAGGGTTGGGAGTTCGCGTATTGTGCTTGGAACAGAGTTCCAGGTGTGAGATGTGCGGACAGAAAAAGTGACTTGACTATAGGCACTTTTTCTAAAAGGAACAGTCACCTCTGGAACCAGCTCTAGTTGGTCTGTTTCTTTTCCCCCACAAATTCTTGTAGTGGTGGTGCTTGGCCACGAAAGATTTTGTACATCAGTGTGTTTGATAGGGCTGTCCCAGTTCAAGCGCTCATGCTTTTTAATATCTGACACTTCAGTCCTAATCAAAAATATCAAATATTTAATAAGCTTTTATTTTAACTCTTTAATTGCCCGTTTGATTACATAGTGTCACTGTTTTTATGACAACATAAAATGAGTTTTGTTCCATATAACAAATGTTGATGTGTTGATTGTTTTTTTGAAGGTCAGGCTTAAAAATGAGATTAGTGATAAAAATGATTGATTCATAATGTTTTTGCAGTTTCAGGTTTGCAACTTACTACCCTTTCAGGTAAACAGCACAAAATGTCGCACTGATTCCCATTATAACCACAATTTTTAAATTCCACAAAAAAAGTCACTCATTTTTACCATAAAATTGGACAAATATTGCCCATTGTTTGTTTATGGATACAGTGCTTTCTCGTCCGAGTACAAAGTGATCTTGTGTTGATATTGGATTTGCCACAACCACATTTTCACAGGGGACAAATAACTGAGCTCCTGCTTGTTGTGGGCAGTGAATAATCCCATGATAATGTGCTCCACCAATCAGAAATGCCACTGCAGTAACATTGTGCTTTCTATGCAAGATCATGTAAATACTGGGTTTTCTTTGCATCAAACTGTACAAACTCCAAACTCACGTCTTCTACAAGAAAATACCATCATTTCACACTTGAGTGGAAGAGTCTGCCCTTGGGCTATGTGTCCACAAGTAGGCAGTAATTTTCCTCCATTAAAATTAAACCCAGTAAAACACAATAAGTTTAAAAAACAAACATCTCGGGATGCTCGTTTGGCGGAGTGGTTAGCAACCAGGCACATCCCATGTACATGCTTCTGCCGGCCCGGCTACGAGTCCATCCTGTGGCCAGTTTGCAGAGTGTCTTCCCCTGCTCTCTCCCCCTTTGACAAGCCTATCCACTGTCACTGTCTATCAATAAAGGCAAAAAATGCCCAAAAATACATTTTAAAAACAATCTAATCACTCAAAAAAAGCAGTGATAAACAGTCTCTATAAGCATAGAACAATGTCTGTGACAAACATTTTTACAATTTCTATGCAATGGTGGCTTTTTAAAAACATTGCAGCCACATGTGAGTGGGATTATGATTTAGATAGACTGTTAACCAACATGTGCAGATGCTTTTAGTTATTCGTTTTAGTCAGCATATGCATTCAGTTTGGTCAGATCCTGTTGTAAAAAAAAAAATCTTCTTGGGTACCAGTGTCAGTTTCAACTGCAGCAATCCAGGACACAGCTGTGTGTCGAATCACAATTACAGCATCACTGGTGTAACTGAAGCGCTAGGAGTTTGTGTTTAAAGCAGCATTGTAGTGGAAGGGGTTACTAAATAGTTGCGTAATAACTTAAATAGTCCAGCTCAAAACACTGAAGCCAGCAAAAGTTTAACATTTTCTGCTACAGCGAACCTCTCAGGTTAACAGTTGACTGTGGAGGGAAACAGCAGTGATAATGTCCTATGGCATGAAATCAGAGGAGAAATAGGAGCAGGGTGTAACTCCGTTTTCCCTGTCAGCACAAAGACATCCTGAGCAGAGTTTAACAATCTTCACCAGGAGGCAGGAGTTTTCCCAAACACAAGATTTAGCTTGCATGAAGACAGAGGGCCAAAAAATTAAAGTATGCATTATCAAAAACTCCTACGTGGACATAAGCTTGGACTTTTGCAGCAGGAGATGGGGATGCAGAGTGGTAACTGGACCATCTTATCCACCTCCCTTACCTTGCTACATGACCTCTATCATGAAGAAAAGAGGGGCGTACTGAGGCCTACATGCCAAATGTTGGTATAGAGGCTTTTATATGTGGAGCTGACAGAGCACCCAGATGAACTGGCACTGTCATGTTGCAGCATTTTCAGGATCTTATTCAGTGAGTTTGATTTCAGCCCATGCAGAGGACACACCAGAGGGTCCTACAACAGATTCCAGCTTTATTTTGTCAGTTACTTTTTGGCCTTTATTGACAGTGAAGACAAAGTGGGTGGAGTCAGAAAGGGTCAAGTGAGCAGGAGAGAAAACAGGAAACAGGCCACAGGCAGGAAGCCCAGGCCACCCGCACAGGGCAGGAGCCTCCAAACATCAAGTGTGCCACATGACCAAGCCCTAAGCACCCCACCGCTTCATTTCTAATCTATTTAAAACACCTTTCACACTTTGAGTTTAGGTATAGCTTTAAGTTAACCTGCTGATTTATTAAAGTATTCAGCAGAATAAACATATGGATGTTTCAAAGCTTTTCCAGTTCCTTGGCGTCAGTTAAATTTGCTTTTACAAAATTAAATTCAGACAGAACATTGAGATCCCTTACCTCTTTGGCAGATGTGCGAAAGGGTCCTTGGCTTTGGGCTCTGCAGCCAGGGCAGCATCACAGTCGTCCATCTCATCCTCTTCGGGGGCGGGCTTCTTCTCTTCCTTCTTCTTTTCCTTTTTCTCCTGGGGCTTGGCTGCCTCTTTTCCTCCCTTCTCTTTCTTAGCAGGGGCCTCTTTCTTGGGCTGCATCTCGGCGAACTTCTTGGCTGTACAAACAGAGTCAAACAATGGGAAAACCTGTTTTCAGTTAAATGTTCCACTATTTCACTTCGGGTCTGCACTACCCTAAACCACAATCTGGCCCAGACTTTGGAGATTGTTTGTGGAATATTACAAACCATTCCATGTTTGCAGGGAAACTTGTCCCTTTAATTTACGGTTTGTCAAATGCAATTCAATCTTTTAGTGCAATCCTTTTGTTGTACCAAGCTAACTATTTTCACCAGCTTATGTTAATTTGTAAAATAATTTAAAAACACCAAAAAAAATCTATAAGATGCACTTTTTAAGCTTTTTATGCATCTTTTTAACTAGGTGTGTCCTACATACCAGTGACGTTAATAAACGAGTATAAAATGAGTTGAGAGATGCCCCTGCATGTGACACTCAATGCACATAACCTGCTGGTACTGAAAGCCTGTCCTGATTCAATGAATTTTAGGTGGCTGCTTTATTCAACTGATCATCAAGAAGTAAACACACCTAACCCTTCCCCTAAAATCCTCCAGAACCTAAATCCCAAGATGATACAGTTGATCTCTCCCCAGGTATTATTGATTGAAAAAAAGGCTAGAGCAAGTGCCCGATGCTGGTTAACATAGGGCTGGGTATTTCCAGCAACCCCACGATACGATACATATCCCAATACTGAGGCCACGATACGATACGTATCCCAATACACAAATTGTGAACATTGACTGCGTTTTTAACAGGATTCCCAGCAACTTTTGTTTTTATTACAAGAAAAAGAACAAGCATGAGCTTTATGCAATTCTTCAACTTAAGGACTTTATTTCAGGTCCCCAAAGATCGTAGACCTAAGCTTAAATTTGGAATGTGTTTTATCATGTAGCTTGGTTTCTACTTTGAACTGTGCCATTGTTTGCTAAAAATGTATTTACAACTGCCCAAACATTGAGGCCTTATTGATTTTGGTACACGTATCCCCAAGAAGTGCATGAGGATATTTTGCCGTATCGATATTTTGAGCACAGGCCTAGTTGAACATTTGCAAGCTTCAAAGTAAAAAGAAAAAAACATGGCAACTTTGGAGCTCCAAAGTAAGCCAATGTAGGTTGAGCTCAATTGAAGCATTGGTAGAATCTTACATCATGAATGTTTTTAACAATCATCCTTTAGGCTGCTACTTATCAGACAAACTTTTCATATTGACGTTCCTGTACAGGTCCAAGCATTAATTTTGATTTTAGCAGGGCAGGGCAAGCTCTAAATGAGGTTTAAAGGTCCCATGGACTGGTTACATCACATGTTGGGTGTGTCTGAGCAGGGATTCCATTAAAGTGCAGTGAGAAAAGGAAATATTTCCTTTCTGTTGAGGATCAGCAGCAGCTCTTTTTTCCTCTCCTTTAGAAACACAGGTCTAAGGACCAGGAAAGCTACAGGAGGCTTTGACAGTGAGCTCTGTCCTGATTGACTGTCAAATTTGTGATGGGCGGGGGAGCGGGGCGGGGCTTACTGGCCACTAAGCAGACTCTCAAAACAGTCAAGTCATCTGCTTGTGACCAGCACAAACACGTGGGTGGAGCCTGAGCTGCTATTACACTGTAAACCTTGTAGTACAAAATGGAACATTTTATGGGGCTTTTTTTAGAGGCATTGCGCATTTCACTGTGGACTACAAGTTACGTAAAAGCTGCCATATTCTTCTGCTGCCAGGGCCCTTTCTAAGAACATTCAAAGCAAAGAAAATTGATTTTGGAGGACCTCATGGGACCTTTGATGGAAGCTTAAATTAAAGAAGCATCTACAACAATTTATTACCCAAGATTCCATTGACTGACTTTTCCCTCAGGATTAATGAAGTGCTACCAGTTCAAACAGCATAAAGCTCATTCAAAAAAATCTGGGATGGGCTGCAACATAATTTTGCATTTTCCCCCCACAAAACATTTCATAAGTTATTTTATGATCATTGCAATAGTGTAACACTTGTATCCATAGCATGAACCAGTCGTTTACTCACTTAATAGAGATGACTGGGATGAATATGGTTTGAAGGTTCTCTGCCCCTGTCAGATTAAGAGCTTGTGCCATAATTGGACACTGCCTTGCCCAGTGACAGGGGACCGCACACCACACTGAGATGACAGACTGATCTAAACCCACAATTTGTCCCCCTGAAGCTTAAGTTACTTAGAAATTAATAATGACTAACCAGTTCCACAAATACATAGCATGTCTTTTGTGTGACAATGTATCTTCCTTCAGCGAGCTGCATGATCAGTTAGTAAAACTCACCGTCGAACTGGGCCATCTTTTCACAGAGCTTGACCTCTCCCAGAACAGCCTTGAACTGTGGCTGGTTGACACAGGTAACAAACCAGCGAGTCACATTGGTGTAAGGCTGACGGAATGAAGGCTCAAGGACCTAAAGGTTAAAGAAAAAAAGTGTCCTTTAGAAGACATTTCATGACCAACTGATGTTTCAATACAAAAATCTGAAATTACATTTGTGCAAGTCTTACCTGTTTGTAAAGCCAGAGCATTGAGCAGGCCACGGTGATGTCGGCAAGGCTGATCCTCTCTCCCACCAGAAAGGTGCGAGTGTTCAGGTGCTGGTTGAGCACACCCAGGACTTTCTTCACATCTTCTTTTGCCTGCTCTGTGGCCTGGAAAGATCAAGACAGAAAAATAACTATGAAGGACTACACAGCATCCAGACTAATCAAAACAGTCATGTGCACAGTCTTAAATACATGGAGTTCTCTTCAAGCCATACCTGCTTGTTGAACTGCATGATTCCCAGAGTTGGGAAGACCCATGCGCTGGCTGGAGGGATGATCTCTGAGTCAGCAAAGCTCACCCACTGAAGCACCTGTGCTGCTGCCTGAGGGTTAGCACCGCGCAGGGCTTCATTGCTCACTGCAACAAACAGGGAAAAATAGTCTACAGAAGTGCTTATACAGATTTAGAAGTCATTGCACTTATAGTTTATTTTGATCCTTTACAAATGTCTCAAAAGTTACCAGTGCAGACAGGTTAGAAAGCCAAAAAATGCAAGACAACTGGTGCAATAAATTGTCTTTCAGTCAAATCCAACGAAGGCTGCATTTAACTTCTGCTGTGCAAGGACTGACGCACTGTTACTGTTAAAGTGCATTCACACCAAACGCAGCCTGGGCAACCTCTCTGCTCTAGGTGAATGTACATCCACGATAGGGCAGGGCCAACCCTCACACAATGCAACTGATGTGATCTGGGCGATTTAATCATAGTCGAAAAATTTGAACTTTCCAGGTGACATTGTGTGCAGCTGTGCTGCAACAGCCAGTCAGCATTGTGTGGGTGTGTGACAACACCAGTGACAGACCGCTTTTATTTCAGCTCACATAACAGTTTTTGAGGTGTGGTAAGCAACCAGGTACTGCCCATATACATGCTTCTACCAGCCTGGGTTAGAATTTAGCCTGTGGCCAGTTTGTAGAGTTTCTTGTCCTCTTGCCAAGCCTATCAACTGTCTCTCTCCTGTCAGTGAAGGCACTAAATGCACAAAAAATAACCCTTAAAAGATAAAAGGCATGTTGGACGTTTTACTTACAGTAGTGAGCAATGGCATTACTCTCAAACAGACAGAAGCCGTCATCTCCCTGGTAAGCAGGTACCTACAAACAGAATTAATGAACAGAACACTTAATCAGAAAATCCAATGTTTACATGCAGGTTTCAATATGATATGTTACACAACATAAAATAATGAAACTGGTCAGAGCACATCTACTTAAGTACTCTTAATTATTTAAGGTGCTTAAAGGCCCTTTAAACAAAGAATGACTAAAGCAATCCAATACAAACAATTAAAGCATATGCACTGACCTTGCCCAGAGGGAAGTTGTTGAGGAAGGCTGGAGTGCGGTTCGTCTGCCCGAAGGTGAAGGCAGGGGAGCTGCTGGCCACTTTGAGGCGAGCACCACTGTACTGGGCTGCAATCTGGGCCTTGAAGGCCCGCCAGTTCTCTGGGTATGTGTACAGAGTCTGAGGAAAAAAGAAACAATGCAATTACTGAACAACCAATAGATTAATAAAATTTAACCATGTTAAAAAATGCACAGGTTAAAACGTCACTATCATGCATGTAGACTGACAACTTTTCTTCATAATAGGACTGTCCTGAAGCACATCAGGAGAAATGTTCTCTACTTCTACTCCTACATTACATTTTCACTACCATCAGCGGTGATTCTTTGTGTATAAGCAGCAAAAGTCTAAATAGACGACTAACCTGGTCCAAAAGTGCCCTGACCACAGAGTGATGATGCTACACCCGCAGGATGCTGACCATTACAATAAAACGGGAGGTATGGTGCAGACTGTAAACGGGGAGTGTTGATAACACTGTCGGCCATTTTAACAAAATCTGGTTTTAAGGCAAACTTCGAGTGGAAACATTCAAATATTCACGTGGCTCTCACCTCGGCAGCTAATGCTAGCTCACAGCACCGGTAGTACAGCCTGCTACTTCTATTAGACACTGACACAGACTCACTGAAACACAAGTCCTCTTTGGTTTTAGAAATACTATTGCACAAAAGTTAAAACCATCTGTCTAACAATGCCCCGGTTCATTATGTAAGCTTAGAAAAGTCAGTGTAACGTGGCATGAGACAGGGCCAGGAGGGCAGCGTCACTGTCTGAATGCAACGTCATGAAAGCGATAGCTACCCACAGATTTGATGCCGACTGAAATAATCCGTAAATAAAGCCAAAAGAGGCCGCGACACACAGAGAGGATACCGCTGATGCATAAGCACACTCAGAGGCTGTCAGGATGTCTCTGATTTTTAACGGATTGTACCATTAAGGCTGAAAGAAAGCTTCCCACCAGTCAGCTCTCCATCTTACTCACCCCTGCCGCCATCTTCAGGACGAGAGAAAGAAAGAACGTGGGCGCGCTCCTCTGACGTATTTACGGCCACATGACGTGCGCGCCCGGCAAATGTCCGCGTTCACGTTAGCCGACTTTTGTGCGGCCGTGGCACTCCTGAAACCTTCTGAATTATTTTAGATTGATTCAATTATATAATGAAGACAACAAGCAGGCTTTAAGCACACCCAATGCGCTGTAGCAAGATGTAAAACAAAAGACACACAAGGTTATAAGAACAAGTAAAACGTTTTATTGTGGCTCAGCTAGAAAAAACAAAATGTAGCTTAAAAGCAAATTACATGGACAACGAAGGTGTTCTGTACAAGACTCCCAAGAAGGCATGGAAACATGTTATTTTTCACGGTTTTCCTGTGATAAATTTTACATGAAGGTAGCTTACTCAAGAAATTGTGTTATTTGCCTGGCTATTTTGAGGAAACACCACCTTTTTTTTAAGATAATGCATTTAGTTTGGTCGTTTCTTTAACAATTATCAAGAGCATGTAGCATAGGTATGAAGGGATAACAAGTCAAGAATCTGTGGGAAAGTGTTTAGCATTGAAAAAGCAGCTGTTTCCACACATGCAATTCTGTCAATTAGGGATGTTCAATAATGGGTTTTTGTCGATATCTGATATGTCAATACCAATTCCATGCTGGTTACTGCCAATTCTGATATCAGTATTTTTTAACCATGATCAAAAAGCCTCCACTTAACCAAAATTGATATGTTCATGTCATAGTGATAGTCTATTTGTGTCAGAAACATAACTGAAGCAAGCAAGGCAGACAAAGGATGGAAAGAAGGGGTCGGTAACTGGCAGTAAAGTGTCTGTGTTAAATTTAGCTGTCTGTGTTAACACCTGTCAACCAGCATAAAAATTCAGGAAATTTGGGATGCTTTAAACTTGTTTACAGGTAGAAAATGGATTGTTGTGTGCCGCTGAGGACTCATTTTGAGTTATGAACCATATATCTATTAATTTTACTAAGAATTCAGGTTATCTTTCATGCCAGCTCCAGTAAAGCCATACAAATATTGGCTGCCTGGTATATCTATAAAATGATAATATTATTGGAATTGCCTTGCATCACCACCAGCCAAAAACAGTTAAACAGTAAGAATATCAACAAAAAATTAACCCAGATACTAGATTAAAAAAAAAAAAAAATCCAAAAGAAATGTGATCCTCAGTGGCAATCAGCTCACAAGACCTGAAAATAAAGTACCAAAGGCAAGTTTAATAGAATAATTTATAGATTTAGATGTTTAGATCTAAATAAAATACCCTGAATAGTACTCACCAAGATAATCGTCCATGAGTGATCCAATTGCAAACTAAAAAAAATAAGAAAAAAACATTTTTAGTCCCAAATTTGAACGTTGCAGATCTATTAACATAAAAGGCCAAAAAAATGCACTTACAATATCATTCTTGTCCACTCTTGTACCAACAATCTTAAGCCGGATCTCATCATCTTGCTGGATAACAATGTCCTTAAAAAGAAGAGGAGAAATCATCCTAAGAGTCAGGACTTATAAAGAAAGGCAAAGGCAAAGCAAAATATTGGTAAGCATCTTCTCTTCTTCTTGTTTTAAACAAAGGAATCCCTTAAGGAACACAACATTTGTATCACTAAACCATTTTTTGATAAAACTGCTGCTGGTAATTTAATAAACACTCAATATTCTTACTTCATCAACTGTCTTATAACAGGGAGGATTAGAGTTGGGGTCAAACTCCATTTCTGAAGGGATGGACTGCAAAACAAAAACATTCTCATTAGATTAGAGCATCCAAAAAAACACCAAATCTATCCAAATCAACTAATTCAATGAAGAGCTGAAGCAGACTCACATGGCGAGAGATGAAGCAAGACATGGGACCAATTTCTGTGAACAGTCCAACCTGCAAGAGGCAGATAATAAAAGAATATGCTTTGGATTAGGCACCACGGAGTCTCACCACAGTCTCAGAGTTTCAGCATGTAAAAAGAACTTGGATTTTACAGTCCTCAAAGAAAACTGAATGACTGTTATAACATTTAAATGTGCAGGTTGTCAAATGAGTTCTCAACAGTAACAAATGCTGTGTAGAAGCTGGCCTGTTGTAACCTGTGCCCATCTTCATCATTTACTTCTTGTTTTAAATTGAGGACCAAACTAGGGATGTCCGATATTGTTTTTTTTTCTTATCTGATGCTAATAATTAAAACAACTTTTGCCAATACTGATATCAAAACAAATGTATGAATGAATGAATGAATGAATGCTTTATTCGGTTTAAAAAAACAAAACAAAACAATAAAATCATTGTTAAAAGAAAACAGATGGCAACCGAAAAAGGGAAAGGCTGAAGCCCCAAGGCTTATTTTAGCCTACCCTGTTCCACCATAGGAATACTTGAATAATTCACAATAAACATCAAAACAAATTTATAGCAATTACTGATAGTAGTTATTTTTAGATGACACCTACATTATATGTAAAATGCATTTTTGACAGTTATAGTATAATCAAGCTTTACAAAGTCTTTTAAAAGCCAAAACATTGATTTACTAACCCGCTGATAGAGAAGCAGCTTCACTTTGGAATCTTATACTTCCAGTTAAACATTAATAGGCATAACCATGATGTAAACATATGGCTAAATATGAGTGGGGATTATCAGCAGAAACGTTTGCATCTGCAGATAAAGATATCTAGCTCTTGAAGCAAATATCTGCCAAAATCAATATCATATTGATAGTATTGTGCATCCCAAACCAAACACAAGACCAACTCAGATTTATTTACTGGGCTACAGTACTTCCATCTTGTGGCTGAATTTCCTATGAGGAAGAAAAGTTCTTTAAAGTGGACGTCCTAGTATGTACTGCAAGGTATCCCAGAGTGCTTTGAGAGTAGCTCACAAGAAGAAGAAGAAGAGCCAGACCAAGAAGTCTCCTTTTCAGAGCTTTTCTTCCTCATTCTGTGAAATGTATCCGTTAAATAAGAATTTTACTTCACTGCTTCGTAAATAAACCATTTTTATTTGATAGAGCTCTCTATTTGTAAAAGAAGTAAGCAGTGCAGGTGGCTGGAGCTGACAGCAGGTCTTTGCTTGATTGGGGAATGTCTGCTTCTTACAACTACTTGACACAAACCATGAATGAGAAATAGAAACAGGCAGTCACATTTCAGTAGTGGGACCTGCCTCCTCTTGGAGTGGTCTGCGAAATAGCATTAAATGTTTCTACAGCAACACACATATCAGCTTGTCATGGCAGCTCAGTCACTGCAGTCAATAAAATAAAATGTCCTCTTACAACTGTAAAATGAAGTGCATCAATAGGTAGACAGTAATTATGGACACATACGAGAGTAGTAATTCATTTAGATGTATAAGATGTCAATTGTATGACATTTTTTACATACTGTATGTATACTGTCTCTTTCAGATGTGCTCCCCTAAATGGCACATTTCATTAGACTTATTTGGCATCACTCAGCCATACTATAGCAAGCAGATCTGCTCTTTTTTCTTGGCATTATATTTCACAAGGGCACAAATGTAATTTTTTGCCATAAAGAAAACACTTTAATGTTGACAATTTCTATCTAGAAATAGAGCCATGTGAGAAAATATTGTGCTGTAGCATTACCCAGAGGGCAACATATGGCAAACTGTGAGGATTATTCTGTACTGCCTCTCACCTTGTTGACCTGGGTAACCACGGCATCCACCACCTCTCCTTTGAATGGGCGGAAAACAATGGCCTTGTACTTGACTGGATAGAGGACAAACCCTCTCCCCGGCTGGATCACTCCTGCACCAATGTTGTCGATGGTGGTGACTGCAATCACAAAGCCATACCTACAGAGGAGGCATGAAGTAACAAAAACATGTTTACGTCAAGTCTTTACAATATGCACTTTGCAAGGCACATTCAAGTGAGATATTTAAAAGGAAGGCACATTCAAGTGAGATATTTAAAAGGGACGGCCAGCAGCAGTTGAATACATTCAATTGCAAAGCTCTTTTTAAAAAAAACAGACATCAGATAATTACAACAAATGATGTCCATGGATAAGTACTGAAAACCAACTGAACTGAAATTTTAAACAGATTTCTTAACAACCAGCAAATCTCTGTTTTGTAGCCCTAGAGAAAAAAAAACTACTACAGTATATCACGGTTCTAAAAAATGTGTATTTAAAGTGTGATGAGGAACGCCCACTGAAAAGTGAACTTATTCCACATATGCAACATGTATCTGTTGCAAGCTTCCAAGTCTTATTTGCAAGTAAACTTTGACCAAACTTTAAAAAGTTTTTTTTACAGTAAACTATACAAAAACTATTATTCAATAAAATATTGCTGTAGTATACTTTTAATTTCAACCATTCAAAATTATAGGAATGTTTCCAATAATATGTCTATTGTATTTTACATTGTATGTCAAAAATAAAAGACAAACATACATAACACACTATACTAAAATGTACTGTGAAAACATGTTGGGAAAACATGTTTGGGTGTATATTCAGGTTATTAGTTTTCAAGGTATTTGTGAAGCATTTAATGGTTGTACCGCTGTGCACACATGCATATTAAGATCTCACATTTTATTAATTTTCATCAAGTTTTGTCATTTCTTTCCAGTGAAATCCACTGGACAGCTACCTGCCCAGGCAGGGATATATGATAAAAGATTTTTGCAGACATCTGCTACTTCTAATACTGATATTGACACTGTGGTGCTGCTCTACTGTGGCAAAAATCTTCATCACAACCATATTGACAGATATTTAGATAATAATCAAAATATAATAAGTGCACTTAAATGCTCTTAACACCATCATTATGAACACTGAAGACCAAGCAATTCATAAAAATAGTACAGAAAATTAAAATGCCTAAAAAATGATGAAACAAGTGTAACCTGTCATGTGGAACATTAATCATTTAGCCATGGTTATTCAGTTTTCACAATTGTTGAAGACAGGATTTGTAACTGAAGTTGAAACTTAAGTAATCACCCAGCCCTGTAACAGCAGTACTTTTGTCAAGGGCACAAAGCCTCCACTTTACTGAAATAGACCTATTCTGTCTATGGTGACAACCCAATTTTATTAGAAACTGATGTAAAGAAACACATATTCATATAAAACTTTCATTCTTCATTACTCATACTTTTATCTTATAAAAATGGATGATGAAGATAAACCAAACTATTATGGCACATTTGTTCATTCTGCCAATATTACAGCCACTGCTCAGAATATACAGTATATACCAAATAAGTACTGCCAAAATACCAAATGCAAATATCAGTAGATTTTTTTCAATATGCCAATACCGTTACTTAACTATTGTCTGTCGATATCTTGCTGATCATATCGAGCATCCCTCGGCTCAGGGAAAGTCTATCAGTAGTTAGGGGAGGTAGCACGTCCCTTTTTTAAATCATATGGGATATTTACAATCTGGATGTTGATTGTTCTCATGTTGGGGGTAGATTGCTCATGGCACATGTTTAACTAAAAATACATTAACTGTATATTCCACCTCATGTGGGACCTTAAGAGATTTCTATACATCAGCTGCCTGTGGTTTCATCCTCAACTGAAATGACTTTATTTAGGCATCTCTTTCAATCTTAACAACAATCTTGAATTCTTCCTAGATCTTTAAAGGTATCTTGCAACCCCAAAGTTAGCTGTGTGTGTTTACAAACTGTCAAAACGTATCCTTTATTCTTTATTTACTTACTGATTTGAAAGAATTGTCATCTGACTTGTCCAGCCTACCACATGTAAACCTCACTGTGAAACTAAGAATGATGGTATTTAACCTTTTGGACACTCACTTGCCGGTACAGGTGCCTTCCACCTCAGTGAAAAGCTTCTGCTTCACGGTGTTGAGCAGATTTGGACCGAAATACCTCGGGTGAAGTAAGATTTCGTGCTCCAAAGAAATCTGTGAATGTAAATACAAAGTTAGACAGAGAAAATATTTTTACCGTCTGGAGTCATACTGCGTCGGTCTCCTCAAAGCAGTGAACCAAAACACAGGCTTGGTTCAAAATTTGTATGTAAAACAACAAGTCAGCCAGGAAAGAGTGGCTTTAACTCAGCTACATTAGCAATGCTAACCATACTGGAGTAAAGCGGCACACACGAGTAAACAAAACAGTCGCCCCCAGCAATGCGCGAGCCCATAGACGCAGACCGACAATTATACTTACATGATAAAACATTTCTCTTTGGATCTAATACGTTCTCTTACAGACTTTCTGTTTCAATTGTTATCTAAAGACTTTGCTTCAGTGATTAAAATGAAAACCTGCCGCTCGTTCATGACCAGGACAAATCACTTCCGGGTCGATGGAAAGGATTTTTTTTTTTTAGTCCAGGGTTTTGTCTGTCAGGTACAGTCAGTCACAGTGGTCACTAAACCATTGCTTTTATTTAGACAACACTTACTCCGAGCCAACAGGACTTAAAGGAAAACATTTTTATTTCTGTTATTTAGATAAAAATTACTCCCAGCCAACAGTACTAAATGGGAAACTTGTTTTTTTTGGTGTATGAATCATTCTATCTCAAATGAATTCAATTCAAGGGCTGGGCAATATGTCAAAACTTGTATAGATCAAGAAAGGAGTTACTTGAGAGTAACATGTGCATAAACTGAATTTTATATAAACCACCATCTTGTGAAAAGACGAAAAGAACAGAACAAAAAACACTGAAAACACTCATCAAATAAAGAGCTGGAGCCTATCCCAACCTCGAGACAGTCAACCATTCATTCACTCATGGAGTCACAACTTAACCTAACAAGCATATTCTTTAGTTTGTGGGTGGAAGCTGAAGTGCCTGAGGGGGAACCACACATGCACAGGGAGAACATGTAAACCCTATTTAGATTGGATCAGCAAAGTTCTTGCTGTGGGGTACGCACCACTGTGCTACCCTATCGCCAGAGCATGTCATTATAAAATATAAAATGAAAAAGAAAAAAATAAGTTAAAGCAAAAAAATATTTTTTGTATTGTCTTAGTTTTGTGGTAATAAAATTTGAAAATAAAAGTAGAAAGGGTTCATTGAAATATTTTTGAAAATCCTTTATATCTGAAAGAGCTCGGGCCTCCAGTGAAAATGCTGAGGTCCCTGGTAGTTACAGCCTGACCCCTAGCGGCGAGGAAGACTAATGAGCTACATGAGTACGGGGGCGGGGCATACAACAGGCGTGATTGAATGCTGCAATGTGATTGGTCCACATGACTACAACATTGACATCTGACATGTCAACGAAAACAGGAGTTTCAACAACACACTGAAGAGTTTTGGGGGCAAACGCAGAAAAATAACCATCAGTAAAGAATCCGGATACAGTAGGAGATAAATTAGAGTCGGTGAGGCTGGTGACGTTTACTTTTTCCGCAGCAGAGTCTGTAAGTCGCTCATTTTATATTGTTTAATTGCGTAGCTGACATGGCGTGTAACCTCTTCACCATGTTGTCTCGCCCCCCTGTGCTCAGGCAGCTCGTAAGTTGTTGAATATTACTTCTATCATTCACTTGTCAAAAGTCCTGCTTCTGAATTACTCTGACCCCCCTGTCCCGCAGACGTCTCTCCGCTGCGTGTCTCCCTGGAAGCCCGCAGGAGCAGGGAGCAGACATTTCTCCAGTGATCCTCCACCAGAGAAAATCAGTCGTTATCCAGTTCCCTACAAGAAAGACCTTCCTTTTGATATAGTAGAGCTCATGGAAGAAGTTGAAGCGAAAGTAAGGATATCTCTTAAACTTCTTGAATATTTTATGACACACTTTTTCAAATTTATAATCTGCTGTTCTCCATCTTCTCTCATAGGGAGGTTTTTTGCCCAATGTCTTCAAAGCCCTCTCTCATAGACCTGCAGAGTTCAGAGCCTTCTTCGGCTACTATAACGAACTCATGAACAAGGAGACAGGTGTGTGTTTCTCACTTGGTTTAATTTAGCTGAAGCATAGAGTGTGTAACAAATAATCAGGGGATTGCCCCTCTAACAGTAAAGCCTCTCACGTCTGGCATGATTCAGGTCTCTGCAGAGCTGATCAGAAGAGGGAATTCTGACCCAAACATTCTTTGGCTCACTCTGGCCCTTTAGCACAGGCCAGCATGACCATGATAAATGATCGATGAACTTCTTTCTGACTGCTAAAACAGCAGGTCACATCCACCCAGTCACACCCATGTTTCTCACATTTACGGAAATTCTTGTGTAAATTGTCCATCAGTATCAGCTCACACATCCTCGCCTGCTCATGCCAACTGATGCAGCAGTGGAAGCAACTTGGGGTTAAATGATTTGCACAAAGATACATCAACATGTGACAGACTGGACCACTGTGAACTCCAACTTTCAAACTTCCAGTTTTTGTTCTAGCATACTACTGCACTGATGTCCCAAAGCAGACATTAGGTATTTTTTGTATGTCCTGGAAAATATTGTAATCTGAAATGCAGCTGTTTAATTTTCCAGCCATGGTAAAACACTTGGAAAATGATAAAGAAAACTTCTCAACAATATTCAAATTGCCCAAACACTCTCATATTTCCATACTGGAGTTTGTCAACACAGAATCTGAATGATCTAAATGATATGTATATGTTAAACTGTTATTATAATTAGACATGCAATACATAACATCAGGAAAGATAATGTTCTTTTGAAGGGACAGTGTGTATCAGTGGACAGCATTAATACAGAGCTAGACCTATAAATTCTATGACAGGTGGAGCCAGCAGTTACCTGTCATTTTATATATATGTTCCTCAAAAAGTATGATAAAACAAACATGTGCCAAGAGGCTAACTGAATATTGTTGAAATGCATTTGTATAATACACAAGTCAAAAATGAGCATCCATTATGAAAAAATACACAGTATACTGTAAGTCACATATGTGCGTTATATAACAGTGACAATGGACAACTGTGATAAGCAAAGTTCTTGATCTAACCAAACTGGACCATTGTAAAACCTTGTCCAATAGTCCAAATAATTTTCTGCAGTCATTATTTTAAAGAGTTAGGTCAAAATGTTCCCTTTTTTGCATTTTATGCCTTTATTGATGGAGGAGAGACACAGTGGATAGACTTGTGAACAGGGTTGAGAGAGATCAAGCGCAGACATTTTGAAACTGGACCTCAGGTGGATTCAAAACCAGGCCGGCAGAAGCATAGGGACATGCCTGGTTGCTGTACTGCTCCACCTAAACAGCACCCTGTAACTCAGAATGTTTGAAGTAGGGTTATTTGAGGTTCGTTTCAAAAGTAAATTCATGAGCCATGGTCATTTCCCTGTAAGGAGGGAAGAAGCGCTGAAGCTGTTTAGCCTAGATAGATAGATAGATAGATAGATGGATAGATGGATAGATAGATAGCTGAATTGTCTCAATGGGAAATTTGTTTTCACAGGCTGTCAAATGAGAGAAGATGTACATTTAGAAAACAGATAACACACATTGTACTCATCCAAGAGATTTATATCACGGGAGGCCCATTAATCAGTGGTTTGTTTTGTTGGTTATGGAGATGACAGCTGGTACAAAGCTTTTGTTAAGCATGCCCTTCTCCATCTCAGTGTCCTGTACCTGAGACCTGAGGGCAGAAGTCTAAAGTGGGTATTGAGGGGGTGCTCTGCATCCATGGCTGTTACCCTGTCGGTGCGGGCTATTGCTCTTTCATTGAGTTCTGAGATGTTAGGTGTGAATCATTTTTGAGATCATGTCTGTGATTTTGTTGAGCTTCTTTTTGTTGCAGACAGACAGCATGTTGTAGAAACTTAGAGAACAATGCATCACAATGGGTTGAATTATGCTCTTGTACAGTAACAGCAGATGGGGAGCAATGAAGAGTGTACTGAGTCATGGTTAGCATGTAG
The DNA here is from genome assembly GCA_036419115.1 of Scarus forsteni. Taxonomy (NCBI): domain Eukaryota; kingdom Metazoa; phylum Chordata; class Actinopteri; order Labriformes; family Labridae; genus Scarus; species Scarus forsteni. The sequence continues at coordinate 7,827,225 of JAZDUH010000383.1, read as the reverse complement.
CCTCTCCTGTGAACGTCTAAGGATGTCAGTTGTGTGGTGATCTAAGAATAGGCTACTGTCCCATGAGGCTGCAGAAGGAGCCAAAAGCTCTGCATCAAATCTTGAATCTTTGTTAAGAACAAAGTAAAACAAACGTCACTAAACACACATTTACAATGCTAAACTTTTATGCTAACATGCCCCTTTATTACTGTGTAGAGCTGGAGTAACAGCAGGGGCATAAACGCCCCCTTTGTGCAGGGGCTTCTGTAGGTGTGTGCTGTAGTTCAATATGTTTGAAATGAAAGTCATGCTGCATGTTCAGAATAACTCATGCTGTGGTAAAATAAAGTTTATTAGAAATAGATGGACAGATCATCAGTTTCATTTTGTCTTTCCTCAGGCGGCTTAACCAAGGCAGACCGGGAGCTGATAGTCGTGGCCACCAGCATCCACAACAAGTGTCTTTACTGTGTGGTATCCCACAGTGCACTGCACCGAATCTACTCAAAGAAACCCACTCTTGCAGATCAGGTATCATCTCTATAGTAATTAATGTATAATAAAACACATCTGGGGCTCATTCTCACATCTTTATCCCTGCTTTCTCTCAGGTTGTTGTAAACTATGAGAATGCAGAGCTGTCTCCTCGAGAGCGTGCCATGTTGGACTTTGCGATGGCGGTGTGCCGCTGTGACACCATCACAGAGCAGCATTTTAAGGCTTTGGAGGAGGTGGGCTTTGACCGCGAGGATGCCTGGGACATCGCCGCCATCGCTGCGTTCTTTGCCTTGTCCAATAGGATGGCACACCTCACTGACATGAGGCCAAACGCAGAGTTTTATAACTTGGGGAGAATGCCACGGGACAAGAGCAAAGGTGGTACCCACGTAAAAAAGGAATAAATGAATGGACAAGGTGATCAGAGATGTGACATATAATTCACTAACTACTGGAAAAAAAAGCTTTTCTCTTTTTTGAAGAAATCAGTATGTTTTGTGAATATTATGGAATGGTCAAACAGATTTAATATAAAATGTTCTGACTCAAGCTCTTTTATAAAAGACACTGATGTGCCCTCAAATAAAAACCCAGGGTAAATGATGTTCTGATTGTATTTTAAAAAGACATACATCACAATAAAAGAAATAAGTTAGCATTCAGATCCTATTTTTACATCCCTTAAGTAAATGATAAAGAAAATGTGTTAATTAAAAGATATTAAAAGGGTGAGTTATTGTCTGAGTTTATGGACTGTGTAACAGTCCATGTTTGTTCTTATAATACATCCATGGTCAGGACGGGCATAGCTATGTTGTTGATTTAATATTGACAAGTTAATATGATGTCATGTTTGCTTTTGGTCACTTGTTATTTTCTCAATTTAGAAATATGTATTTACATGCACATGGTTTGGTGCAGGGAAATTGTAATTGAAATGAAAAGTCTTTATCACCCATGTGAAGAAGAAGTAAATCACTTGGAGCTAAATTTTTGAAACATTTAATTTGGTGTCATGATGAAACAACATTCATGTAAAATCAACAATTTTGTTCAAACAATTGAATAAGGATCACAATAAACTAAAAAAACAATAGTTTTCTCTCTCGTACACCTTCCTGGCAGTAGCCAAGGCTTCATTCTTCATACCAGTGGCAGTTTGTGTCAGCTTCTAAAATGATAACAGCTTCTTCAACATTCCCTTCATTGAACGTTAATATGACCACCAGGTGGCGCCACGTCCATGCACATCAGTTGGCATTAAATTTTAAAGTTAAAGGGAGACTGGAGTATTTTCACATGAAAATCTAATTTGATTTACAATAATTTAATGTCTGTTTTTTGGTTGCTTTTTTAGAAAAGAAACACCAGAGTCCTACATTGAATACAGATGCACACACAGTTCTTGTTCATTGTTCTCCTGAATGAGGTTTTATAAAGGGAAGTGAAGGTTATATTGTTGTTATTCCAATTTATTTCCAGCTGTGCTCAACTTGACCCCCAGTACTGTGGGTCTTTCCTAGTCATCCTCCTCTCTAAAACTACACCTCAAGATTTAGAAGGATTTAAGGATTACACTAAATACTAAATGTGTGATGAAAAAAGAGCAGCTTTTTGAAATCACTACTCAGAGTGAACAGTACAACAATGGAGGCTGAAATGTGTCTTAAAATGTGTTTTTAATTTCTCCCTGGAAGTGCAATGTTACAATATATTAGGTTCTTTTTAAAAGAACAAATACCATATGCTTTTTCCTTGATCAGTCAGACATATGGTGACATTAGCCACACAACTTGATATGTGGATCTGATTTTCAAGCTTTTTTTCTAGTAATGTCTTTAACCTGATTAAATAACATTTTACACTGTAATTTCTGACTCCATGAGGATGATCAGACATTCCTTCCTGTACATTTTTTTTAATTAGTAAAGGCTCTCTCCACATCATTTATCCTGTGGTTTGTATTTCTGATAAACCGGTCTAACTGCAGACGTTCCTGCTCTCTTGTTGTAGCCCACCTCGCCCATTTTATAAACGTGATATCTCAAGAATGACTTGAGGAATTTTGTTCAAACTCTGCATACATGTCCACACTGGGGTAAATATAAACCAGTTCTACTGAGGGTCAAATATCAAGGTAATTGGACTTTATGTTCATCTTTTGCTTGTACATGCAATATCACAATAATACTTGGTAAGAACATTTCAAAATGTGCATAAATATTCATTGTGACGCAAGGATAAAGGGATCAGATTTTAAAGGTTAATATCATTTGGTTTCATGTTCATCCCTGCTTGTGAACACCCCAGATTAAAATTCTTTGAGGTTAATTTCTTTCTGTCAGACTGTGTGAGACTTTTCTGAAAATATTTTGTCTCAATACAGTTCAGGGTGGTCATTGTACCACTTGCTTGATATTTATCCCATGATTGTGAATTAGATAGCTCAACTTGCTCTGAGGTTTTTTCCACATACTTTGGGCACATGCTCACTTAGACTAAATGATCAGATTGGACTGGGAGACATGTTGGCTGAATTAAATATTTTAATTTCTGTTTTAAAAGATTTAACCCTCCTGTTATGTTCATTTGTCAGGAACAGCAATGATGTTCCCGGGTCAGTTTGACCCGGTGCATGTTGATTTATCCAAAAGATGCCCAACACCAAAAAAATCCTCTCAGGCATTGTTAGTAATTCATTATGGGGTGATTGGGTTGAGATATGTCTCACAATTACAAAGAAAGAAATAGTCTCACATTTCTGACACCCTTTTAACCTCAACTTTGACTGACCCGAACACTATCTATGTGATAGAAACATGTAGGGGATGGTTGCAAGTATGTGAGATGGACCATTTTCATTTTGTATGTTGATTACATTAATTAAGGCAAGCAGAAGAAGTATCATACTAAAAAAAATACTTTAAACTATTTTTCCTAGATCTTCAAACTTTGAAACGGGTCAATTTGACCCGTAACATAACAGGAGGGAGAGAGAAACAGATAGAAACCAATCCACTCATACACTCACAGGGGCATCAAATTGGTAGACAGTAGCTCTTGTTTTGCAGTAATGCACATCAAACATGATGTAAGAGCATTATTCATTTATTTATTTTATTTTACTTCAGCATGATTGAGTGGCTTTTAAGCTGCAATGTGATCCTGATTTTAAAAAGCCTTGTGCGTAAACTGCTAACTCATGAGAGAACATGTTTGATCAATGACAGAGCTGTTTGACAGATTTCAGTTCAAGGATTTCTCTGTGGAGTTGTGGACACATTGTTGACTGAGTGAAAATGAATCCATTGATGTTTGTAAAGGTCAGTCCCTCCCTGGTCTGTCCTGTCCTTCCATGCCCTCATTGCTCTGATTAAGTGTCATATGTCCTACGATACTGTTACAGTTCCTCATTAAGCACCAACCTCCCTGACCCCCCCTGTCCCCTATTAGTATTAAAGGGAGACAACAGGCTCCAGGCAGGGCTGATTTATGGCCTGTAGCTGCCCTGTAGTCACTCATGTGCTGTCATATGCACAGTTCAGGTCCGGGAAAAAAAAAAGGCTGATTTTCTGAAATCTTGTGTTTGTGTGGACTGATCATAAAAGATGAAAACAGGGTTAACTGCTTTCAGGTGGGGGCTCTCAACCGTTTCTTTTAGTAGCTTATTGGTGCATTGATGGAAAAATCAATGCAATTTTATTCCCGTTTCAAACTGAGAGGGGCTTGGCGCTGCATCTATATCCTCCCGAGATGGATAAAAGACGTCACAATGCACACATGTCACAGGAGGCATTATGGAGAGCAATGGGACAGACTTATCTTATCTGGTGCCACCTGGCTATAAATATTTATGCTTCTACATGAAAGAATCTTTACATACCAGCTGAAAAGGATCAGCCTGGGCCAATTGCATCCGTCACAAGTATCATTTGTGCCAGGAAATAACCTGTTTACCTTACATTTAAAGGAAAGGCTAAACTCCAAATGAGGTTTTTCAAAAGCGCATGTAACTTGTAGAAGCGTGAGGAGAAAAATAATGATGTTGTTCCAGGAATCAAGATATGAATCAACAAGTCTTGCAGGTTTAATTTTGTGTTTCATCTACAAATCTCAGCCAGAGTGAACAAATCATATAAATCTTTATTAGAAAATATTGCGTGGCAGTGAAACTTTTGGGAGAAAGAAAAGATTTGTATTTTTAAGGCAATTCTTACTTAAGAAGCTTGTTCATTATAACGATACAGAGCATTTCATCCATAAGTGTTTACCCCTTTACAGAGCATACTTAAAGACATCAGTTATACAGGTACATCTCGAAAAATTAGAATAACATGAAAAAGTTCTATATTTTTCATCACTCATTTCAGAATGTGAAACCCATATATTATATAGATTCGTTACAGATAGAGTGAAACATTTCAAACATTTATTGCTTGAAATTTTGGTAATTCTGAAATGAGTGATAAAAAATATTGAACTTTTTCATGATACTCTAAATTTTTGAGAAGTACCTGTATTTCCAAATCCTAGTCTGTGCTTTGGATGTTTTAAAAGGTCCATGTTATTTATGTTGTTGAGTTGTGCAGACGTATAATGTGGCCAAATATCCGGACAATTGTTTTGGACTGCCTCCTAAACATAACTACTTTTTTTGTTTCTGTTTTTATCTCTTAATCTTCAAAAAAAACACAGGTTTTCCAAAATTATTATTATTTCCACAATAACAAGTTAATTTCTTTAGATCTGAGGTACAATTGTTCTAAATTTGGTGGTCATGACTCAAAAGGGATTTCTGAACTGTTTTCAGTAGGTGGCAAAGGTCTGGATGGAATTTTATTTTTTTGGCAAAGATCTCAGAAAAAACCCTCAATTAGGCTCCCAGAACATCCTTCACAGAACCAAGTTCATGTTGAACAGCCATCCATCAAAGCCATGCAGAGAGTGATTAGAAGGAGATGCAAAAAGACAGAGAAGTGGGCAGAAACAAATGGATTATAATAAAAATCATGACAGCTATAACTTTATGGATGTCCAATTTATAAATCTGTCCTTGTCACATTTCTCTCTATTAAATTAATTCTAATTTATTCTGTTTCCAAGAGAACCCACCTCCCTTTATGGTTAAAATATCAGTATTAGCAATACTTTACGAGTAAGGACCACACCATCAACAGGATGAATTTGACAGATTTTTATTCCGTACAGTGGATAACAAGCAACATAGCAGGTACATGAAGTGGAAAACAGTTTGGGGAAACTTCATGGGGTATCCGCCGTAGCTCCCGGGCACAACGAACCCCCTTTATAAGGCTCTGAGGAAAGAAGGAAGGAAGAAGTTTTGAGGTGTGGTCTTGCTCCTGAAATTCTGCTCAAAGCTCCACAACTAAGGATAGAGAGATTAGTCTAATATGAACATTTACAACAACAATGATTATTATTGGAGAATACTGATGTAGGTTAAAAATAAAAAAAATTGTTAAACTGTAATTAAATTAGGCTTAGTCAATTTGAAAATGAAAACTGATGTAGAATCAAGCTGTTTCCAAAGTTGGTTGATATCATATTAAGGAGATGGAGTCAGGAGGGTCTATAGCAGCTGGTCATCTGTGTTGGTAACCATGGCAACAGACGTGGGATATTTGAAGGAACTTCCATATATTTTAATTGACTAATCATCCTTAAGTTCATATCATAAACTCTACTGATAATGGCATGGGGCTAAAAAAAACAAAAGGCCAAATATAAGTGACTGTGTTAGTTGAAGCTATGCAGCAGCAAGGCTGTCCATGCCAAGAAGAAAGACCAAGGAGGGACATAGAGAGCAATTGAGGAGTGAGAGAGTTTGGAAGATGAAGAAGGAGAGGGAGGAGCTCAATGTGCCAAGTCCTCTCTCAGTCCAAAACATACTGCAACCTAACCATGGGCTGGTCAAAGCCTGAACCCACCTTGACTTCCCTTTTTGAAGGGAAGTTTGAATCTACTCTTACAGGCAGATAGGGGGTCTGGTTTTCAAACCGAGGGAAAGAATATGTTCAACAAAACAAACCACAGCAACAGTCTGAACCCAGAGGTGCAAAGCAGAGAAAGCTTAGTCCAACCTTACTTGTCTGAGAGACCAAAACCAGAAAAGTAAGAAACCTCAACATCTGAAAATGTTTTTATTCTCAAATGGTCTTCATGCCCCCCTGAATTTTTAATGAAGATGATGACATTTGTTTTAAAGGTCATGAATATGGGGCTAAGCTAATGCAACTTAACTGAGTTATTTGTTTATTTTTTGACAGTTATATTAACAAATGCATGTTTATCATATACATTAACATACATGCCATTTTGAACTTGTAATCAAAGCATATGGGATTTTTAGCTGTCCAGTATCAAGAAGAACAATAGGTTCTTGTTGAGGTGTCAAGTTGATATGCAGAAAGCAATGACTGATACTTCACAGTTCCTAAACTGATACTTTTGAATAAAAAATTGCAAGCAAACAAAAAACAAGAAATGTTCACAGGGTAAACTATTCTGCCAAGTTAGTAGGGCAAATGAAGAGGATTACCCTTGCAGATTTCACAAATCTTTAAAAAAAAAAATCCTGGACCTGAGTCCATCCTTGTATTCATACTGGTATCAATTCACCTCTTCCTTTTGCCTCGACCACACTCCCTGAATTCCATTAAAATCCTTTAAGGACTTTTTTTAGTTACCTTCCTGACAGAATGACAAACTAACAGACAAGTATAAGCAAAAACACAGCCATCTTTGGGGAGGTAACAAATGTATGGTTGCGTCTCCTTTTAGAGCTTCTGAAGTTCTGGACCATATTTATCTAATAAAGCCAGTTTCTGTAGTTATACGCCTATCTAATGAGGGGTAAGATCTCCCTTTGACTGTTCCAGTTCTAAGTGTGTTTAATGGATGCTTAAGCCAAAACTCATTTATATGTTAATTGCTTAAATGTAAAATCCATTTTGTTTCTGCTGAAGTATGTATTGCATGATAAAGTGCATTACACAAATAAGAATGGCAAATGTGGTAAATGTAAACAAACTGATTATATCACAAATTCTATTTCACATTGGCTTTTACCAATTTTCTGAGATGCTCTATTTTCACAGCAGGCTCTCACACTTTGTGTTTCATTGAGGAATATGAAGGGTATTATAATTACCGAATCCTAACCAAAACAAGCATATATGGGGGCATTAGCAAAATTGACGGACACAGGTCGAAGTCCATTACTTTCCCTGCTAAGAATGTGCATGCATGTGTGTAATTTGCATATGTACATAATGTTGACTTAATGTGAGTACACAGTCATTAATTACTCTATAGCGTGTCTGTGATGTGCCGGCGTCTGCAGCTGAGGTCATTTGCATTTATCCAGTTTGATTCAATTTCACATGTAGAGCAGGGACTGTGTTTTTCCTTTTTCTATAAGTCTGATCCCTGCAGACTCTTTTTGTTGGAGATGAAACATGCAGTCAGGCACACAGATGTGACATCCACTAGACAAACTGAAAAGCTAGCATACATCTTTGAAAATATAGAGCCAATGATGAAGATGATGGATGAAACATGTTCTGGAGATGAACATTTCCAGAGACTACCAGAGACTACCTGTCTGTATCTGAGCATTATGGCACATGCAATATAATACACTGTGTTCCTGAAGAAGAGAATCTTTTTACTCTGTTGTAAATCTTAATTATGATTAAAGAGGGTAACCTTTAGCAAATTGCACCCTTACCTACCCACAAGAAATAAAGAAAAAAAATTAAAAAAAGTTGTAGAGAACTAGAAGGGCTTCAAGAGCACAAACATCCACCAATGCATTTACAACACTATTTGCCCTTCTTTCAATGTAATGAAATCCTTTAAAAAAAATTCTGGTTCTGTCTGGTTTCAGATCATTGTTCATTTTGACAGCACTCTTTAATTTAGCTATAGTGTTAGTCTAGTGCCTAAAATATCTTTCAGTTTTAGTCATTTTTTGTCATCTAAATTGATTTAGTTTGAATCTGTTGATGAAATCTATTGTAAATGTATTTGACTAATATATGAACTGTAAAATGTAAGGCATTTTTTATGTTTACTTGACTTTCTGAAGTCAAGTTTTACAACTGGATCCAATCACCACGAAGCTAAGGAGGTTGTGATTGGATGTCCCTCTTAACTCATCCAAATTTACCACACAACCAAAGCAGCTGTGATTCATAACTTGTCTCTACTTTCTACATGACGAAATTAAGGATGATTAGATTAAGTCTCTGCAAAACATTTAGTCTAGTTTTTAAGAGTTGACGAAAGTATCAGTTAATGTAGTTTTCGTTTTGTTCATGTGCATATTTTTTAAGTTACAGTCTAGTTTTTGTAAGGTGAAAAAAGGTTGTTGATGAAAACCATGACAAAAACAATTAGATGGCAAAATTAACAATGTTTCACAACACCACCAAAACCTATTCACTTCTTCTTTTTGCCCTGAAACCTAACCCTGTCAAAATGAAAGGTTGATATTTTGAGTTCACATGATGATTTGTCCTTAAGCAAGAGACATAACTCCAAATTGCTATCACTGTTGCATGTAAATGGATAGAGAGTATGAATGGGACATGAAAGCCAGTTCCAGTTGAGAATTGATAATCAATATTGTTTTTATGCTTCACCATTAACCATCAACCCTTATCTGTTCTATCTAATTTGCTTTGCATGCATTGCAAATCAAGGATGTCACACTCTCATCAGAGGCAGTCAGAATGAATAACAACAATGAATCCAATCCAATCCAATCCAACTTTATTTGTTAAGCGCTTTAAAAATCAACCATAGTTGAAACAAAGTTCTGTACAGGAGAATAAATAAAATACGAGATAAAAGAATAGACATAAAACATAGGTAAAAGAATTTTCAAAGACAAGGAACAGGTTAAAAGACATAAAACCAATTAAAATAACAAAATTAGACGCAGAAGATTAAGTCAATCAAGATAAAATCAAAATAAAAAGTAAATAAACAATAGTAAAATCGCCAACTACTGTGCATCATTTTTGCCCCAGGGAGAAAAGGTGGGTCTTAAGGAGGATTTAAAACAGGCAGAGCGAGGCCTTGATATTTTCCAAAGTTTTGGGGCTGCAACAGCATGATCCCCTCTGAGCCTTGGGCTGGTCTTAGGGACCTTCAGGAGAAGCTGGTCGGCTGATGCATGTAAATGGATAGGCGAGAGTATGAATGGGACCATGAAAGCCAGTTCCAGTTGAGAATTGATAAAAAGAATTTTAAAATGAATCCTAAATTATGCGGGCAACCAGTGAAGTGAGGCAAATCAAGGATGTCACACTCTCATCAGAGGCAGTCAGAATGAATAACAACAATGAAGTCAAAGATGTGATCAATGAAACTGAAAACTGAAAAGGTTTTGGTGGTAATTTGAAACATTTCAATGTTACTGAAAAAACTGAAATGATTTGACCTAAGGTTCATGTTAAACTAAGGTGTGTCCTGTAATTAGCTTCACAGGTGTCTTCAAACTTGTAATCGGTCGGTCTGCCTATTTAAAGGGTGAAAAGTCACTACTGTTTGGTATAGTGGTGTGAATCACACTGAACATGGAACACTGACAGCTAAGGTGATAGCTGTCTCAGGATATTAGAAATAAAATTATAGACAATCATTGTTTCATTCATTCATTCATTTTCTAAGGCTAATAGACCATCTCCAAGCAGCTTGATGTTCCTGAGACTATAATTGGACATTTTATTCAGAAGTTTAAGGTTCACAGGACAGTAGCCAAGCTCACTGGACATGGCTGTAAGATAAAAAACAAATGGAAGAGACAGATAATACTAATGAAACCAAAAACCAAAGAGCGCAGAACAACTTCCAATGAGATTAGAGGCGAACTCCAAGGTCAAAGTACATCAGTTTCAGATCACACCATCCATCACTGTTTGAGCCAAAGTAGACTTAATGGAAGGACACCACTGTTGAAAGAAAATCATAAAAAGTGGGAATTGAATTTGCCAAAATGCAAGACCCATCAGCTCTATGTTCACAGTGGCAAAATTGAAGCATACAAAGAAAAGAATGCCCAGTGAAACATGGAGGAGGCTCAGTTATGTTCTGGGGCTGCTTTGCTGCATCCGGCACAGGGTGTCTTGAATCTGTTCAGGGTACAATAAAATCTCAAGACTATCAAGGCATTCTGGAGTGAAATGTGCTTACACAGTTTCAGAAGGCTTGGTCTCAGTTCCAGGTCATGGGTCCTCCAACAGGGTAATGACCCAAAACACACAGCTAAAAACACCCAAGAATGGCTCAGAACACAACATTGGACTATTCTGAAGTGGCCTTCTATGAGCCCTGTTCTAAATCCTATTGAACATTTGGCGAAGGAGCTGAAACATGCAGTCTAGAGAAGACAGCCTTCAAACCTAAGACAGCTCGAGCAGTTTGTTCACGAAGAGTGGGCCTAAGTGCCTGTCGACAGGTGTAGAAGTCCTATTGAGAGTTGTAAATATTGCCTGATCACAGCGATTCCCTCAAAAGTTTGGTCAACAGAATATTAAGTTATGGGTACCACCATCATTTTTGTCCAGACCAGTTTCATTATTTTGTTTTATAAAATGATTCTGTTGAACCACATTTCAAAAGCAGTGTCTGATTTTCATTAGTTAATTTTCAGTAAATTTTTCTTAATTATTACTTTTGTCATTTTCAAGTACTTTCAGTGACCATTGTGGGTTTTTTTCTATTCTTTAACAGAAGGGTACTAACAAATGTGTCCACATGTTTAACTCTACCAGTGTCATGAGTTTGACATTGCTGACTCAAAAAAATAAAATAAAAAAACTACAGTACATAAGCTGACTTATTTTCAGAAATAAAAATTCAACAGGAATCAGGAAGCAATTCAGTATCGTGTTGATCAGCAAAACTGATAATTGCATTAGTAATAATTATTTCTCTGCTACTGAGAAAATACATGTGATTATAACATGTCACGTATTAGAAATGTAAAGTGGTAAATGGCAAAACATGTCTTTTGAATGCAGAAAAGTGAAAATAACACGTTTTCTGACAAGAACACCTACGTACTGCTCTTCAGTAAATGTTCTTTGTTAGTGGTGTTAAGTGAAATTACTTTGTAAACACAGATATGAGTGCTGATACATCTCCTCATATCTGAAGCTTTTCATGACCCCTCAATCAACCAGTTAGAGAAGTGTCCAGATTAGTTCCAGACTGATAATCCAAATGCACACTCACTCAGATTACTTTATGCCTGCGGATTATGGGTCGTGCATCATGTCATCTGCGTTGCTGTAAGAGAGACATGTTCATACTTTTTGTTAGTATATCATTGCTTGTTTTGCAGTAGGATATTTATATGATATTTATACACGGTTTATGTTTGCTTTCCAGGTTTGTGCCTGTGTTTGGGAAGGTTAATCCCATTTCCTGCTGTTTCTTTCTATTCTGAACATTTTATTTCTCAATAAAACAGCTGCTCCTCTCCTCTAAAAGGAAGCTGTAAAGAGTGTGACCTGCTGCAGTCTGTCCGCTGAGCTCCTGAGCACTGTGGAACTAATGGCTTGAATATTAGATGGAAGAATGTTTAATCGCACTGATGTGATTGGTTTTGGCGTCATTCAAGGGTAAAAGTTAGAAGCTGAATTTTTGCTCTATACTCTGTTTTCAGAGTTTTTTAGTTGTTGGATTTATGCTTGTTTTAGGTTTTAATACACTTAATTGATTCAACAGTCTTCACTCCTCTGAGGTCGTCCTTGAAACTTGGCTAGATCACCACTTGGCATTCTCTTTTGTATGTATTTTCAAATGATGTGCTCATTTGATTTCATGTGTTATGAATATGAATGTCATTGAGCTCATTTGCTGCCATATCTCTTTAGGGGGATTTGCATGTCTCACTTGTAATGCCCATATTTTGTTTGCTGCCTGCAGATGAAGCCAAGGGGCAGAGTTATCCAGACCTCTGGCCCGCAGAGTTGGAAAGCTCTCCAGGAAAGCGAAAGCATTGAGTAAATGGATAGGAGACGAGACTGATGGATGGCAGAACTCCCTGTCCAGTCTACTCGCTGCTGCTACTCTCTAATTTGGCGATGCGTCACATTAGCATTCAGGCGGTTCCTTTTTTCCCACCCACAGAAATGAATCACATCTTATTACAGTAATGAAAGTGTCAAGACAGAATTGATTAGAAAATATCACAATGAAACACTGAAACAGAACAGCACACAGCAAAGGCAGAATAAACAGAGAATAACAAACAGATCAGAGCAGATCATGATCAGGTAGTCCGGCAAAAATGTTTACAAGTTTAGAACAGGAGAACTAAACTTTGCAGAAGAGGAGTAGTTAACAGCTTACCGCCATGCTTTCAGCTCTGTTAGGCTTTAGCCTACTTTGAAGAATCATGGCAACATTAGTATAATATTAACAGGGGGAATGTTCTTCTCTGTCCCATCAAGGGCTCTGAAGGAGTCAGACTGGGCTGTCCCACTATGGGATACTCAAAATTGTTTTATCTTTGAGCTTGGCAAGTAGATCATGTCTGATTATAGATATTAGATCAGGCTAATCTGTCTGCTCTCTAAGGTTAGCTCTACCTCAAACCCTCAAATTTTCGCCTTAAATGTTTTGAAGAAGCCCATCTCATGATGTCTGTGATTGTAAAAGATATTTCTCCTATCTTTGTGTGTCTCCCTCAGAGCCACACTAAGACCTGGTGCTGGTTACAGTGACAGAAATAATACAATGTTTAGGTAAAATAGGAGCCCTGAGCTTTAAGAAACAGAACTGTGAATAGCTATGTTGCATTATAATGCTTAAATTTTATTTGAAAATGTATTCTGTCAGTAATATGTCGCTGTTGTTTTATTGACAAGCCTATTCATGTGTGTGTGAAACATTCACATCCTGTAAGAGATGGACAGATGCACACACAGACAGACAGTTGTGTATGATGGAGAGAAAAGGCTGAAGTATAGACAGGGGCTGAAGCAGGTTTACACTTTCAGTACCACACTTCATGAACTGTATGTGTATTAGTCTATTTTTCTGAAGAAATAATAACTATTAGTTTTGCTACTGCTACCACCACCACCAAAACTTTAGCAATAATCTAACACTTACTAATGGTGGCTACAGTTAAAAATGTAGATCTAGCTTCAGTATATTCAGTGGGGGAGACAGGGAACAAGTGTAACAGGGAGAACTCCTGTCATACCCAAAATAAGAAACAAGGTGGAGTGATGACAAGTCTGCATGTTGCAGTTATCATATTGAACACAACTAGCTAATTTCATAATTTTCTTGTTTGCTACAAACCATTTATCATCAGCAATCCAAGAAAACAGTCAAAAAATCCCTGAGGCTTCTAGTCAAGAGAACCAGCACACTTTCGCATTGGCCTACAAAATACACCATTCCCTCAGCGCTCTATTGTGACAGTTTGGTGCTAAAATGAACAGTAACCGTGTCACAAGACCCTGAGCCAGTTTGGTAAGACTCTATCGTGCTGCTTCAGTGGCAGGCACAGGACCCGAACAGGTCTGGCTATGAAAGCACAGCTGGCACTTTCACCAGCATTATAATGTTACAGGAACATGGCTGCCATAGAAAGGTGGTCTTCTTTTTCAATGTTACCCATAGCTGAAGGCAGTGGAAGGGGACATAATTAAACTTTCACTGCACAAAAACAAATACTAACCTTGCCATAATCCGGAGCTAATGTAAGCTTATTAGTTTGACTCTATAATGATTAGTGACCTCAAGTTGCAGGTATATAGCCAATCACACATAATTACACTAATATCCAGCCAATAATACTTTGCAACAAAAGCAGAACACCTGAGTCCAGCTGGAATACGATAAGATACAGTAATAATATCTGAGTTCCCACCATAAGAATGAAGTTACAGGATCATAGCTGCCACAAGCTGTCTTCTTTTTTTAGTATTTATCTCAGCTTGAGGCACAATAAAGGAGGATATTGATGTCTGCTGTCATGTTTGTTAGCTGTAAATGTAGGCAATGTCTGGTTGGTGACCCGGTTACATGGTTACCTGTCTGAGGCAGTTTGATATGGAGTTGTAAGTATCAATCTTTTGGTCCCAAAATTGAATATAAAATGTATTTGTGAAGATTCACCCTCTGCTCCAGTTTGCCTCTGCTCCTCTCCCCCTCCCCTCTTAGGTTTCTCCTCCCTCCTGGGTGCTGTGGCATGGGCCTGGCTAGGAGCGAACCTGCTGTGGATCCTCACCCGTTTCCTGTTGCCCTAATCAACTTCCTTATTTAAAGGCGGGAGCTTCCTCTGCTGATCGCCGACTGATTGCACTTCACTAGTGGTTTCGTTTCGCTTCAAGTCACTTTAGTGCTGGCCTTAAGCCCGGTCTCTGACACTCGGAGGTCATTTTGTTTCTCCTGATGGTTTTGTGTTTATGCTCTCCTACCTGAAGACTCACCTGCTCTCTCCATGTCTTTTAGGTCTCCACGAGCTCCTGCCACCGCCATCACCACCTGTATATATCTCACTTTTGGAAAGTTTTTGTTTTGAACTGTTTTTTGAAGCAAAATAAATCCTGAGTTAATCATCTTCCTGATCGTCTGCCTCTGCTCTGGGTCCTGTTTTGATTCATTACCACCATATCCTAACAGTATTAGTGTACCCGCTTCAGACAAAGAATGAGAAGTGGGTGAGATAGACCATCAGGACTCAATGCAGAAAATGAGCTGAGAAAGCAGGTGGAGGCACAAGCAGGGGAACAATGTTCTGAGAAATGAAGAGCAAACCCACTCACCAAGCATTAAAACAAATGAACCACCACATATAAGACATGCACATTGCAGGGAGCTTCCTCTTCAGTTTTTTTCTTCAAACAATGCTGGGCAAGCAGTTCTTTGGACTGAAGCAAATCTCATACTGCATGTTAATAAGACTGAGCTATAACTTTTTCATGGGTTTCATTTATTTCCTGCCCTTTCCTTCCCCTGCCCTTTTGCTCCTATGATCTTCCTATGCCTTAGATAAAAATAGTTCCCCCTTAGTATATCACCAGCTCTACTTCCAATATTAACCATCAAAACTGACAGAAAAAAAGGAAAGTGTTTCTGTTTGGCTTATAACTTTTTGATTCCCTGTGTGGCAAACATCAGCCACATGCTGAGCTCAGCAGTCCGACCGTTTGACACTCTCTGAACATGCAATCTGGTGTCGCTCAGGCCCCAACTGTGCACAGTGTGTACCATGGTGTTTACGTTGATGGTGTAAAGTCATGTTTGTGTGTGCGACTTGCAGTTTTGTACATGTGTGTATGTGATGAATTCACCCTTTGCCTTGTTAACACTTGGGCTCCATAACATCACATCAGAGCTTCCTGTGGCTCTCCTGACATTGTCCAACAATAACAACAACAAGACACGACAGCAACACTTATTCACATGATGTTGTAGTAAAAGTCTCTGGACTGCAGATGTCTGGCTGAATATTTTGAGCTGTTGAAGATTAGCTGTGGAGTCTGGCAGCAGAGATGCTCTTCCTCACAGGGGGGTTTGCTTGTATACCATACACAGCTTATGAGATTCTGTTCCAATGGTTTGTTTTGCCAAAGACTCTTATCTATTTTTCATGATGCAAGACATAATAGAAGGCATGCCCAACATGTACAAGAGTGTTGCAAGGATAACACAAGACAAAGTATGCAAATGGAAAAACAATCCAGGAGTTAGGGAGATGATCAGCTCCTTTTTCTTCAGGGTTTCTCTTTCTCTTTCGTCTCAAACCCTCAAATCAGTCAGCAGCACCAACATGACAAAAACTCCATGAACTTCATAGACACCACCAATTCAGAATGACTTTAAAGCAGGATTATAAAACATTTGTGAAATACTTGGTTATAACAATGTAATCTGATGGGCCAAGAGACACTCCACAAAGGCAATGAAGTAGCACATCTACATGATTTTAACCCAGTGCAACAATAACCTTTATTCAACCAGTTACGTCAAACCAGATGCCATTTAAAGGGACGACCAGGCCAAGAGGCATCATACAAGGCAGATAGAAATGAGTGAGAGCATGAAGAAAACATAAACGGATAACACAATCATATAATATGTCAAACCAATCCATAGAGAAAATAATATTTAACAGTATATACTGAGACCTACACAAAGAAGTTAATGTCCAAACATGAGGAATGTTATAAATACAATATATATAAGACATATATTAAGAGAAAAATGGCTAAAACAAATACAGTGATTTTATACTATTGACTGTATCTTCTTTTTAATAGTGGTGATCGATTTATGTAATAGTGATGAAATATATTCATCACTCAGGAAACCCGACTTCCCATCACAACTGGAATGCAGCATAATGCTTCTGAAATGGACATGGATCGTCACTCTGTGAACCGGAATAAAAACAGTCTGTCACAGGTACCCTCGCACACCCTCACAACGCTGATTGGCTGATGCTGCACAGTCACACGCAGTATCTCCTGAAGAGTTTAAACTTTTTACATTTTTAACAACTGAGCGACGAACGACACTGTTGCCCAAAAAGTGTTTCTGTTATGATAGTTTAAGCTTTATGGCATGTCTCAAAGATATTAAAAAACTTTCATTTAAAGCCTAGTTAGAATAGTCCACTACACAGTAGTAGATAATTATGATCTGATATAAGTTCACCACTTAAGCAGAATTTATTGAATTACCATAAACATCCATTAAGTTGCATGCTGGAAGGGATCCTTTTTGCCATCCAGTCAAAATGAAACAAAGGGTTACGTCACGTGCAAATGGTCAATACCCAGTTCTTACGTCCCATTTCCAAGGTAACTAGAATACACCAACAGATGTTTGAATGAAAGTAGACAACAGTTCGGTGCCGCTGAAGCGCTGAATTGACTAGTTTTCACAAAGTTAACCTGTAAACCGATCGGCGTTGGTCAGAAATGATCCATGTGGGGAAGAGAGCCTAAAAGGGACAGGAGCTTCAGTAAGGCGTCTCAGGCAGAGAAAGAAAACAGCACCATCAGGTGTACTCCGTTTATAAAGAGAACAAGGTTCATTAGAACATTAGTGATTGTGAACATACCATATAAGTCATCAAAAATAAATACATTAATCTGATTTAAAGCAAAATGTGACCTCTTTAGTCTTTTCAGAGAGGCTTACTTGTGGCATAAGCTTATCAAAAAATATAATTCTGTTTTAGAGTTTTGAAACCATATGAAAGGCTCTGAAAATTTAAGTCTGTAGTTATTTGGATCATTATATGAAA
The DNA here is from genome assembly GCA_036419115.1 of Scarus forsteni. Taxonomy (NCBI): domain Eukaryota; kingdom Metazoa; phylum Chordata; class Actinopteri; order Labriformes; family Labridae; genus Scarus; species Scarus forsteni. Next base: position 7,809,437 of record JAZDUH010000383.1, on the reverse strand, counting down.
TAAAGCACACTAAATATTAGAGGTGTGATAATTGCTGTATTTATTCTGTATTTAAGCATCTATTATGTGTTTCAGTCCAGTTTGTCTGTCTCCCTGCCTTCTAAGCACTGCTGTGCTCTGCTCCCTGATGAAATTCTCACATATGTCCCAGAGGAAAACAAGCGAGGACAGATTTATAATTAAACCATGTGTGTAATGTGATGAGTGACTGATGTGAGCCCCAATTTCTGCATAATTACAAGGTTAAAAATGATGTACGACATCTGGCTTTTCCCTCATGACACACATGTTTATGTGTCCTAATCATCTTTTTTTTGTCATTGCAGACATTCAGTGATTTACAAAAAAGACAGAGCAAAAATTTGATTTAAAAATATAAAAAACTGCTTTTGAAGGTATACCAATACTTCCTCAGTGACCATATTTCTTGTTTGTATCTGATGTGTTTGTGTTTAACTGTGGCCACTTGGTCCTGTATGTATCATGAGTATATGTACCCTTTTTTCTCCAGATGCTCCTCTGTCATATTGTGATAAACAAGAATCCATAGAGAGCAAAAAAAACAAATAGGGGACCCAGATGCACCGGCAGCTGAGTTCAAACATACACAAACACATATAAACACCCTGACATATGTGCTCTATGCAGATTTACATTCTACATATGTATGTTTTCAGCCATGACCATGAAAACATCCTGCTTTCGCTCTGAATGCCTCTTTTTTCTGCACTGCTTACTTTGTGTTTTTGTCTCATTTTACTCTCTTGCTTCTTTATCTCCTGCTTTAAAAATCCTCCCAGATGTAATCTAAGTGTGTCGGCTTGTAGGAGATATATAGAAGATAATTTTAAACTAAATCTAGCATGCTGTTACCCTGAGGGGTGTAAAATGTTAACCAAAAACAAAATACAAGGCATGGGGTGGAGATTTTTTCATCATGCTTCACATAATCTGAATTGATCTGAAGTTTTGAAAAAATACGTATAGCTGACTTCTTAAAGGGATAGTTCAGGTTTTTTAAAGCATGGTTGTTTAAGGCCCATGGTACTATTAAATGTCATTTCCAGTTCAAGCACACAGTTACCTCTGTCCGTGTGGAGAGATAGGTGATACCTAGTAGTAAATGGTGCCACTAAAAGCCTTGTATATACCTCACTTCAGTTTAAAACTAGACAAAAGACTGGCTATACTAGACGCTACAGTAAGATTCTTTACGGTGTTTCACTTCTCCTCAACGAAGCCCCAGTGTATGTAACTTTTGTATGTTGTGATGCAGTGGCGATTGCTCTAAGACTGCAAGGGATGCTCAGCTTCCCCTAAAATGTCCCCCCAAAAAAAGTGGAGATATGTACTGCTGTGTGTACATTTCATTGACTAAATATCCGATAGAATATCTTCATCTTTTGTTCAGAATCAGCTACTTATAACAGGTAACTGGCACGACTTCCTTCCCATTCATCCCCACAGCGTCTCAGCGCTTTAACACAGCCGGAGGCTGAGCGTCTTCTGACTTCGATGGGGAAGCGTAGAGTGGGTTGTTGTGAAAACTGGATGGTCATTGGATAAACGCTGGGCTTTGTCCCGCCCATCGGACGCTCAGCGTCTCTGGGGGTCTATGAGGCAGTGGGCTGGCCTGGACGCTCGGCTTCTGCATGATGATTGGATGATCTGTCTGAGGTCGAATCCCTTTTTGATTGACAGTGAAATGAGCCAATCAGCGATCTTGAAGTATAGCCCTCCACCAGAGCATCTTCTAAGTTTTACATTCAGTTGATCCGGAGAGGAGCTTCTCCTGTTTAAAGCGGCTCAAGTCTTACACCCGCAGCACAATGGGCCAAGGCCGCTTAAGCAGTCTAGCTCTGCTGGCCACTGAGAGAACACTGGTAAAATCCCTGGAAAAGACACCTAGTTGGTACGACAGGGTCACAGATCATTTTTTTGGAAAAGGAACAGAGGGTAGAATTTTTACATTTAAATGAATAAACAAATTTATGATGTAGGCCAGGAGAAAATGTGCTTCCCCTGCTTGACTGACCAGCAGCCGCCACTGTTGTGATGTATGGCTTGTGTGTTCCTCTGCCATCAGTTGGTCAAGTTGTCAGGTTGTCAGAAAAAATCAAAATGAATGGCTGCAAGACCCTTAAAAGTCAGAGGTCCTACTGGGAAATATGGACAATGATCGCAGACCCTGAGTATGTCAATAAACATGCAAGCTCTGTGCGTATCAGGAAGTAACAGTAGTCCATTATTACCTAAAAATAATGCACTGAAATCAACAACATTAACAGTAATGTGAGCCATTTATATGATGTTGACTTTTGAAAATCCTCTTGTAGCATGTTGTTGTTGGTTATGAGCTACCAGTGCCAACTGCAGCTGGAGCTCTAATGGGTTTGCATTGATCTATTAAAAGTGCCACAGAATGTCAAAACTTTACTAAGGTCCCACTACATGATCTTGTATGGTTCAGCACTTGGCACTTTTTTACAAAAAAGTGTTTTGGCGCTTTAGATACAGGTATAGTTGTTGTATGATGTAAGTTGTATTATTATTTCGACACAGGCTTACACACTCCAATATTTCATTGGCATGCAAAAGGTAAAAAAGACAGAGATGACTTGCCTCAAAAGAGAAAAGGAACTGATGATCTCTTGGCCAAAACACTTCAAGAGCCAAGGTCAACACAAACACAGGCACATATGGTAGAGCACACACACTCACACACAAACATATAAACACATGTATGTTGTATGTACATATGGCCGGCAAGAGATCACTCTTTGTCATGAACTTGCTTTTCTGTACTTAATCTCCCCTCACAGCAGGGACTATGTTCATCTCAGTTATGTAATGATCTTTATGTGTTGATCGTTTCAATCTAGATCTCCTCCATCTCCCTTGACAGACCACTGACAAAGTACTTCATAATTGTCTGTTTCTTTCAAATCAGTTTTATTGTAATGAAAGAAAAAAATGTATTTTTTTTTGTTTCTTACTTTCCAAAAGGTCTTGTTCATCTCTTTTGCATTATGGTTTTCATTTGGATGACTTGATGCAGTTGTTTTTCTGGTTACTTTTTTTCTTTTTGGTAAAATTCTCCCACAATGACAACATTTTCTCCCATCTTTGACTTTTAACCTGTAACATGAAGTCCAAACCATTTGATAGCATCAAGTGTGTTATGCGAGCAGTGTATGAGTCTATAAAGTCTGATGCTGTTTAAAAAGAGCAATGGGAAACATTATTATTACACTGTATATTGCAACAGAAACATTATAATTTTGCTTTACTTATTTTATTACATTACCCATTTATTCTGAAACACTATTGAATTGAATTCAAAGAGCTTTAATTGGCAAGAATTTTGTCTGGCATTGTTGCTAAATCATTTCATAAAAAAAAAAAAAATGTTTATTTAAAATAAATGTCAATTTATGGCTTCGTCGAACCATGACCTCCAGCTCTCACTGGATCGGTTCGCAGCTGAGTGTGAAGCGGCTGGGATGAGAATCAGCACCTCCAAATCCGAGTCCATGGTCCTCACCCGGAAGAGGGTGGAGTGCTCTCTCCGGGTTGGGGAAGAGATTCTGCCCCAAGTGGAGGAGTTTAAGTACCTCGGGGTCTTGTTCACGAGTGGAGGAAGGGTGGATCGGGAGATCGATAGGCGGATCGGTGCGGCGTCAGCAGTAATGCGGGCTCTGCACCGGTCTGTCGTGGTAAGAAGGGAACTGAGCCGTAAGGCGAAGCTCTCGATTTACCGGTCGATCTTCACCCCTATCCTCATATATGGTCATGAGCTCTGGGTCGTGACCGAGAAAACGAGATCGCGAGTACAAGCGGCCGAAATGGGTTTCCTTCGCAGGGTGGCTGGGCTCTCCCTTAGAGATAGGGTGAGAAGTTCGGTCATTCGGGAGGGGCTCGGAGTAGAGCCACTGGTCCTACGCGTTGAGAGGAGCCAGATGAGGTGGCTCGGGCATCTGGTCCGGATTCCTCCTGGACGCTTCCCTGGTGAGGTGTTCCGGGCACGTCCCACCGGAAGGCGGCCCCAGGGTAGACCCAGGACACGCTGGAGAGACTATGTCTCTCGGCTGGCCTGGGAACGCCTCGGGATCCCCCGGGAAGAGCTGGACGAGGTGGCTGGGGAGAGGGAAGTCTGGGCTTCCCTGCTTAGGCTGCTGCCCCCGCGACCCGACCACGGATAAGCAGGAGAAGACGTGATGTGACATCAATTTATAAATTATGAAATATTTAAGAAGCATTATGATAGTGAAGGTTAAATAAAAAAATGAAAAAGTGTTATTAAGGATACATATGAAAAAATCTGATAATGTAAATAGTTAAATGAAAAATGTGTGTATTTTTTATGTGTTTGTATGAGTTTGTGGGGTTTGTGTGCATGCATGTTTATATGTATTAATGTTTATCTGTATTGATGTGTGTTTTGATACTGTATATTCGGCTGCACTTTTTTGAAATTCCTGCTTTGCACATGGTATTATCTAAGTATTTGTTTTACATTCAGACTCTGAGTGTATATTTCTTATGTGCAGATATTCTGTCACAGTCTGACATTTCAGGCAAGATGTGAGGAGGTTGGGCTCCGTTGCTACCTGTTGAGGTTCACAGTGGGGACAGAGTCTTGTGTTTTGGATCATTGCTGATGAAAAGCTCTCTGGAGGACAAAACTTTATATCAATTACATGTTCTTTTCTGGCCATAATCTAATGAATGAATCTCCTCTTACCTTGTTCAGCTGGTCTTCATAGCTAAATATTGTATGAATAATTTATAATTGAATAAAAATCAAAAATGCTTACTATTGGGTCCACAGCCATTTTTGTAGTTCTTGTTAGAAATTTGATTAGCATTCGTTTATGATTCAAAAACAGGGAACATCAGCTGCCTTTTATTATTTTTTTATTAAACATTATAACAATGATTCTGAGCAGCTCAAAGAGGGATGGGCAAATCAGAGTCCTTTAGAGTTGGAAAAGGTAGGTACGTGTGAGACGACAGCAGGAAGTGACTGCTAAGACAGAGATTAGCAAAGATGCTAACAGCTTTAGCAGCAGTTTTAAAAGATCTGAACCACATTTATTTTTTGACTGAAAAACAAATAACAACACTACAAACATCTCTATGGATAGAAAAAGATATTTTTGCCCCAGTTTGTTATCCGAGGTGGCATGTGCTCTGTTCTTTACACAGTGGCAGGAGCGCCTACATACTACATTATCTGACTGGCCCGGGAAAACTGGGGTGATTGTCAAATCACCTACAGCTAAAGTTAAAACAAGTAAATAAGGCCAAAGCTGAAAAGCAAAAAATATCAGCTTCATGAAAAATAGAAGAAGTGATGAATTAATTAAACACAGGTTATGCATTTTGAAAATGAAATATTGTTATCCATGTCGGTAACATAAGGCAACATTTTCCTATTTCAACACTTGGTTTTTTATTGATTTATTGATACATTATTGAGTTTATATGATCATATCTGAGTAAATATGACATTGTCTCTTGGGGCGTTTTCACATTAGGCCCACTTGTTTGAACCGTGCTGCTGCGCGGTTCGCCATGGGTTCGCCCCCCTCCCCCTCCCCCGCTGGCTTGCTTTCACACTTGCAACATTGAACCGTGCCCGGGCCCACTTGTGTATTTACTCAGTTTGAAACAGCAGGGGGTGATATGCACGTAACTGGTTGCCAAATCTGCTAAGGAGAAGAACGAAGAAGAGGCTACCATGGTAACCATTTCCTACACCAAACAACCAATGTTAACGTTTCACTATCTTCTACATTTTCCTTCAAACGTGTTTATTTATCATGTTTAAGACCTTCTGGACCCTCGTAAATCATCGTAATCCTCAACCAGAATAAACAAATCAACAAATTGAACCGCCGGATTAGCAGGAAGTAATGCATCAAAAGTAGATCGGTTCGGACCACTTTGTTTCACACCAGTGAAACTGCACCAAATGTAGGGAGATGGAGCGGATCGAGACCACTCCTTCATGGAGGTCTCGGAGCGGCTGATTTGGTTCGCACCAAAGTGCGGTGGTTGCATTCACATTGACACTAACGTACCAAACCCTGGGCCAAAACTTCTTTGGTGCGCACTAAATGTGGTTGGTGTGAAAACACCCTTACAAGGCAATCAAAATGAGTGGAAATGACATTAGGAATCATACTTCAGCATTGGAGTGGCATTAAACATCCAGCCCTTATAATATGAAGTCGACAGCAGATCAAATTTTTGTTACCTCTGCCAAGGAGGTCGTGTTTTGGGAGTTTGTTTGTTTGTTTGTCTGTCTGTCTGTCTGTGAACAAAATAACTCAAAAAGTTATGGATGGATTTTGAAGAAATTTTTAGGAAATGTTCAACATGGAAAAAGAAAGAAGTGATTCAATTTTGGTGTTGATCCGGATCACCGTCTGGATCCAGGAATTGTTCAAAGGATTCTTTGTGGGGACTGTGCTGCTTTTCTAGTCTATTTATGAATCTATGTTATTCAATCAACAGTGATAACTTTAATTCAATTTTATATCAGTGCTACTTAATGTTTGTGATAGACATTACAGCTTGCTAGTATAAGCATGGGAAGCTTTAAAATTCCTGGTGTTGCATGCTGGAGGGAAAGGATCGTTGATGCCCTGCCCCAACTATGACGTGGTGCCAACAGCTTCTATAATTAGGCTGATTAAGATATCTCACTTTACTGTCCTTCTTAGATGTGGATAAGGTTTTGTTATTGAGACAGAATCTTGAATTCCCTTAAAAGATTTATACAACAAACAATTTGACTGAAACGTGGTCCTGTTTCACTGATTGGAGCTCATCCACAAAACATCAAACAGCTGAAGTTGAGTGGGAGCCTTGTTGGCCACACAAAAAACATCCGAGCTGTTTTCTAGACCACAAGGAGAAACATGCCCCACATTCTCCTTCCTGGGTGTTTCTTTCCTGGCATATTTCAGCTCAGATTTCTCACATTAACATTATTTTCCTTTTTTATCTGAGACCGGAGGAGCTTCTCACCACTGTTTTAGGGGACACCTCAAATACATTGCAAACTTTCCCCTGTGGTGTCAAGGTTAGCCGCTCGTCCTGTCCCATTAAACTTGATGGCACAGTGAATGTGTCACAATGATAAAAGCTGAAGATACTAGCCCCCTGTGACACACAAACCAGACACTTTAATGTCTCATTACTCCTCCAAATGATCAGCAAGGACACTAGTGCTAACATTGTTTATGGGTGTGTTCATTTTTGAGTATGACATTCAGTCATACTTCAGACATTTGGCGATGATTTATATACAAACATCTGTTAACATCTATTTGGCTGCTGTTAATCAGTATCAGTCGGATTACTTATTCCCACTTTCCCCTGAGTTTTCTTCAATAATGTACTCTGCACCTCAAATATTTGGCACAAAACCACTCATTTCAAGTACATTCCCTTGTTGTTGTACACTCAAAGATCAATCCAGAATCAGTAGAGAATAAATAAACTTTTATTAATATAGAGCACAAAAATCAAACTGATCCGTGAAAGAGATACAGAGACCAGTGACAAACAAAAAGTGGCTCGTGGAGCTGAACACACAACAGACTCTTTGTGTCAAACAGCTGAATTCACAAAACAGACAGAAGTCATTTACACAGGGGACATTTAATTCTACAGTATATTCTCCAGTGACACGGTGGAGGTGGAAGTTTTCTTCTCTGTGGTGTTCAAAACACAAAACGTTCTGCAAATCCAGTGGCCATTCATATACGGTGAAATCAATCTGAAAAGATCTAGGTTAACTGACTGTGAACAAACGACTATGGGCCATTTAAATTAGAAAGTATTTAAAACTGGACCTGTGTGTGCTGTTTGATAAGTAAAAGGGAATTTCTGCCACTGGTAAAGGTAGTGCTGAAAGAATTAACTCAAATCTTTAGTCATTATGAGACAAAAAGTCACAGATCTGAAAACAGTGTCATGTTTATACCACCTATTTTAGATCTTTGCCATATGTAATGTCATAATGTTATTGTTAAAGGTCAAAACTATGATAAAAAAGGAAAGTCACAATGCCAGAATCTCAGATTAACCAAAGTTAGAGGATTTAAAGTCAAACTGGAAAGACAAACTGTAACCATCATGATATTAAAAGCCAAAAGTCATCATTTTGTGATATAGAACAGAAGTTGGGAGCGAATGAGCCATGACATATGGGCTACCAAAACAAAACTGTGAGCTAGAAGTCATAAACTTGAAAAAAAAGTCATTTATATGAGATATTTCAAAAATGTGATAAAAATTCATATCGGGGAGAAAAAGTTGAGATTATGAGATCCATCTATTATCCATTATCATTCTAATCTTAGAGTCACTAATTATCCCGGTGAGCGTGGTTCTGGTCTGTAGGAAACTGGAGTGCCTGGAGAAACCCATGCACGCAAGAGGAGAACATAGAAACTCGTCACAGGGTTTTGAACCAGCAGCCTTCTTGGTGTGAGGCACGTGCACTACCTGCTGTACCACTCAGGATTGGGAGATAGGAAGCTTAAATAATGAGGTAAAAAGTTTTTATGATGGGATTGAAAAGCTAGTATCATGAGGTAAAGGCCAAAATCATGAGATAAAAAAGTCACTATGGAATTTAAAGACAATTTGATAAACAAAGCTGAAATAATGAGGAAAAGTCAATGAGTTATAAAAATAAGAAACAAAATATGAGAAAAAAGTCAGACAGTAACTTCATATGAGATGAGATACAAAGCTAAAATAATAATATATAAAGTCATTTTGATCGGATCAAAAAGTCACTATATGAGGATAAAAGCCTCAATCAGGAGATAAAGAGTCTCAATATTGAAAGAGAAAGTGACAATTTTGGGATGAAAAAGTTGAACTGTAAGATATAAGGTCGAAAAAATGAAGGGAAGCCTTAGAATTCTATGATTATAAGTTATATAATAAAGCCAAAACCTAGAGATAAAAAAATCATGTATACAAATTATCTCACAATGGCCGAGTATTTAAGAATCTAGACGTTCTTTGTTGTCATACTGACTTCAATCTCAGGATTTCTACTCTGTCCCATAATCATGTTTTGTGTCAAGTACTCAAAACATCAGAATGTATTTTTTCTCATATATGTTAAAATTAACATCGCAGGGAAATGGTCACCTTCAGGAACTGGCCAATGAACAGGAAAGGTCAAAGTTAATGAACGTATAGAATTCATTTTTGTCAAGCCAAAATGTGCCATGTTCCTTTGAGACACATTTAAATAAATTATAAGTCAAAAATATCAGCACTCTTGATATAGCATTTATTGTTCTAACAGCTGTGATGTAAATTGTGTTTTTCAATATTTCAGTGTTGGTAATGGCTGGATAGCTGAGGCAAGCGGATAAGAGGGGAGACGGGGTAGCTAATATCCATCATCTATTAATTCTCATATTCACACACAAACACCTCTTCTTTTACACAACACAGTAAAGATTTCCACCTTGTCTCTTTTTGTGCCAACACAACTCCTGCTTTAAGAGTTTTTACTGCCATGTCTGTTTTCCTAAATTGGTGTGTTTAGGCTGAGACCTCTCTTATATTCAGAGCACTTGTGTGCAGGGCTCCCAAGTTTATTGATCTAAGATGGCAGTTCAAAAGAAGTACAGTGCCGTGACCATTACCCTCAGATTAGCACCATAACTCCTCCACAGCTGTTGGCTCCTCTGACCTACATCTGAACCGTGACCTCAGTCATAGTGCGATTAATAACGATAAGTGGCTCCGTCTGTTGTTGTGGACTAACAATGGTCCATAAAAGTTTGGCCTAGGGATGGAAAACTTTGACTGTCCAAGGGGGACCCAATAGTGTTTTCTTCCACTGCCTGAGGATCACAATGTAACAAAATGTTGGACAGCGTTAATGGTAAGAAAAAAAGAAGGAAAAAAAGAAAAATAGCAATTAAAGCTTTCATGAAACTGGCGTACCTAGATTCATATATTTTAAATCAAATACAAAAATAACATAATTTAAAAAGCTTGACACAGAATTAAAGCCATTAATCTTCTTTTTAATGCAATAAAACAGTGGCTGTGTACCAGAATTTTAAGTACTATATGTTACCTTTGAAAATTTGTTTCCAAACACAATATATATATTTAATATCTAACACTTCATAAATGAGATTTGGAGATTGATTATAGCAAAAAAATTCCCCAAACAAAACAAACAAAAAAATCCACCATGAGTTAAAAAAAATATTTCTAACATGGTTCCTAATTTTTGCTGTTTTTGTGTTTAAAATAAGTTAGTTTATGAAACAAACTGATGGGGTGCACTGACAGAGGAAAAGGGCCACATGTGGCCCACCCCTGGTTTAGACAACAGAACAACAATGACCCACTTTTACAGGTGTGTGTGAGGAAAATCTTTTTTTGGGGGGGCCAGAAACATTACAAGAAAACATAAAAAATGAACTAACTGAAGTGAACAAATTTATTGGCTGTAGGCTAACATGTGAGTAAATAAACAATAAAACAAGGACAGCCAAGTCTTATCATCATTTCACAGTTAATAATCACATGGCCACAAACAGATACATCACTTCAAGGCGTTGCATCCTGCCAGCAATTGCGTAGCATAAGGAAACAGAATTCGAGGTTGCGTCCTTCTTTTGCTTTCTTATTGGACAAACGTACAGTATGTTCACGCTAGCCAGATGAAGATCTTCACAACACTAGTACCACTATTGTCCACAGGATGGACGGCAAAGAAAGAGCTGTTTAGACAAAGAATGAGGAGCCTCAGACAAGTATGAGGATGAGTTCAGGGTGAAGAGCTGGAGTGTGAAGTGTTGGGGTTTCACACACAACAAGACAGCAAGAGTTCAGATAAACTAATGGAGTGCAGTGTGTGTCACTGTGCAGAAAATAACAGGTGTTGAACAAATAGTGCTGATAAAGCGATATTTACACTGCTGTCAATGTAACGTCACCATACTGCTCTCATTGAAATCTTACACAATTGTTTAGAAAAGAAACTCTATTTCACACTTTCTCTACTGTCTAGTGATCTTCAACCTTTGCCCAGAGCCTCAACAGTTTGTACCTTCACCTGTTTTCTTCTTGAATGTTTTAACACCTGATTACAAGACAGAAATCTGCCAATGATTTTCATAATTATTACTTATTTCATCTTGTCCCTTGTATCACACAAAGTGCCCCAAAGCAGACACACGAAAAAGTGAGAAAAAATAGATGTGAAAAAAAACTTCCTACCAGCTCCAGTCCTGTTCATAAACAAGGAAAACTTACGTTCTCTGAAATTTAACATTTTATGCCTATTTGAATAAACAATGGCCTTATTATTTCTGTGAAAAATTACCAATAAATTTATTATTAAAAATATACAGAACAAAGTGTTGAAGGGGAATTATAATTTCTTTTTTTTTTTCACAAAGACAGTCTGTAACAAGTACGTGATAGTAGGCAACATTATTTGCTTGTGCTGTGTGGACCTAAAGAAGATTAAAAAAATACACTAAGTACAATAAAAGGGAAATCTCTTTAAGTTATGCTGAGACATATTTACATCTTTAATTCATTTCATGACTTACTTTTTCATATGTTGCTCTGTGCGCTTTAAACCACTGATTGTTTTAATAAAAGAAAGCAAAACAAAACATTTACTTGTTTTTCACAGTCCAGAACAGCGTTGGGCAACAGGTGGCTCAGGGACCACATGCAGCCCTCTTATTCACTAGTACTGCTCATCAGTCTGTTAAAATATGAAGATAACCACATAACTTTTATATGTATTTTTTTTATGCCCTCTTGGTAACCAAACCTGCCCTGTTCTGATCTACCGCATACCAGTGATTACCCACATCCATTATTTTGGTGCATTTTCTTGCTATGACGGTATAAAAACAAAAAAATCCCACTAAGCCCACCGAACACATCAGAAAATGGCCAAATCAATAATACAATATTTTATATCCCCAGATACTTCCAGCAACACTACTCCACATCATAAATAGAAATATATACATATTTTTTCAGAAATGCTACACTTTAAATATGTTTTGTCGATTATGCAAAATGATCTTAATGTAATTATTCTAATCATACAGATCACTCCAGGCCTTTTAAAGCCTTTCTATACGAATGTTTGACACATACATGTCAATGAATTTTCAATGAAGAATCTTTAAAACAAAAAACATTCATGATCCCAGAAGGGACCAACTCGACCTGAGGGTCAAAGATACCAGTGACAGATTTCTTTAATTATCTTAGAGAAGCCCACCTACTCCCGACAGGGGCTCACAGGTTTTAGGTTGAGGATCACCGACAGCTCTCTGTATCATTTCCTTCCCACTGTCTCTTTACTTCCTCTCTTCTCTGTCTGAACCTTTAATCGTCCTCCTTCCCGCTCTCTTGCTGCTGAAACCAGCTATGTAAAGTCCTTGGAAACAGCCTCAATGAAGTTGGGTGCGGACATGAGGATGGTGAAGGTGCAAATGATGGAGAAGAGCGAGAAGGCCACCAGGCACAGCCGGTCCACTACTGCTGCTGCGAACTTCCACTCGCTGCAGATGGCCTCAGCCTCATCCTGGTCTCGGAAACGCTGGGCGATGTAAGAAACCTCCTCCAAGATGCGCTGGATCTCTGGTGGGGGGATACTAACGCCCATCCCAGCTCCAACCCCCATCCCCAAACCTGAAACCCCACTCCCTACTCCTCCTGGTGGCTCGGTGTCGTCGCTGGGTGAGCCATGAGCACGTCCCCCCAGTGCCACCCCGGAGTCGCTGGAGGGCGGGCAGGGTGGGCTCTCTATGGGGTGGTAGTTACTGAAGTAGAGGCTCATGGAACCGTTGGAGGTACCTGAGGGGCACGGCGGGCAGGAAGTCTGTGAGAGGGGCACACTGAGGCTCGGCACAGCACCCATCTCTATGGAGCTGGTGCTGGAGTGGTGCTGGGTGGGGTGATGGTATTTGTAGCCTGGTCGCTTGCGCTCCTCACCGGGCTGTTTCATTCGAAGGAACCAGGCACACCAGTTCAGCAAAACTACACGAATCTTAGAGGAGAGAGAGAAAAAAAGACCATTAATACACATGTATGATGTATCCAGTTTAAGCTGATTACGTGATATGCAGAATTTGAGGAGTGGATGCTGTTGTGCAGGAGGGTTGAAAGCAAGAGTTTTGTACTGATGCTGAGCAGAGCTGACAGAGGTGAAGAGTCGATAAAGATTAATGATAGTAGAAAAAATGCTGTAATTGCTATTTGCCTTTGCTTACCTTTTATATTTATTTTTGTTGGATTTGTATGGAGATATACATATGTATGTTTTCCATTTTAAGTTTGAAATAAACATTCTTTCATTCATTCATAATTAAGAGGCAAACTTGCAGATTGGACAATGGACATTGTGCTACACAATATCCAGCCGAGCAGTGGTTTTCAAATGATCATTTATATCGGAGAGGCAGTGGGCGGATTGACAATAGCACGTATGCATTTGAAAATGTGCCAAAAATCTTAAGATGTAGGACATATCTCAACATTTTAATGTACATTTTTACCATTATAACCACTGATTATGCTGAGCACAAAATCTGGTGTATTCTTTACTTGATTATATATAATACAGAATGAAAAACTCCTTTGTCCCTCATGCCATCAGATTGTACAACTCCTCACTGGGGGGGATGAGGACTAACAGGAAGACAGGGGATGGGAAGGAGCAGTAGTCAGCGGGTATCCATTATTTTTTATCTTATTAATATTTATTTATTCATATAATTGTTTTAAATCTTTTGTAATCTGTAATACTGAAGTGCTACTGAATCCCAATTTCCCTGAGAAAGTTTTACCAGGGGATAAATAAAGTACTATCCAATCTAATAAAATATCATTTAGTATCACAGGCAACATGTAACAAACTAAAGAAAGTGTCACCTCTTGTTTCCTTTTAGAAATAGAGTTTTTTTGTAGATGAACTTTTTTTTAAAATTTATGCTGGGATTTCAGTGTTTGATACAAATATGTCAACACTCAGATTAGGATAAGACTGGAAAGAAAATTACCTTAAAATGATCAGTTTTTTTATATCCTGGGGTTTATTATGTAATAGCCAAACAGTCTCCACCTACATGTGTGCTTTCTGCTTGGCACAGGCCAACGCCATGACTGTCTGGAAAGTCTATTCTGTAACAGGTATCAACAGGTTCTGATCGATTGTCTGGTAATGTTGGTCATGGCACATGGGAGAGTATTTGTTAACATTGCAAGAAAGAGCATGTCAGGAAATGTATATATTGTATATAGTTTTTTATGTATTTGAAACATCTTTTTCTCACTGTATCCTTATTCTCTGTATAATCATTGCTTAGCTGACTACATGTTTTCTCACACATAGGCACACACACTACATGACCTTGCATAGCCCCACTCCTCGTCCATTGCTTATCCTTGTTTATCCTTGTTATGACTGCACCTTCAGGACCAACTCAAACCGGCATGAGAAGTGGAGCTTATGTGGAGGTCACTTCATCTCACACCCCCACATGTTACACACACACATTCTTATAAATGAGAGAAGACATTGTATTTCTTCAGTTCAACATTTCATGTTTTAACATGTATGTTGTCCTTGTTATAACAAGTAAAATTCGCCTTGATTGTATCCAGCTGCCTCGTCGTCATCTTTTATCTGAATTATGTCAGGTGTGGTACAAACTGGTTTATGAGCAATCTTAGGACTGTACGGGGAAAAATCCTGACAGAGCATGTTTCCACATTTTTGATAATTACTCAGCTGACATTGTCAGAAATGTCTTGGTGGAGGCTTGTGCTTTAGGAGCACTTCATGGTTATCTTCTATCTACTAATCCATAGATCAGTCTTATCCATATTAGAATCTGGTTTAAGGCCCCATTTTGTATTTTAGAGTTGCATATGTTGTTTACTGTTTGAGTGTCACAGTTTTAAATATAAATTTCCATGTTTTTATGTAAAAGCTGCTCTAACCCAATTGTCCCTTGAGGGATACATAAAGCTACTTGTACTGGAGTGACTTATGGAGCTACTGTTGCAGATGTTGTGCAGTAAATGTATTGATTTTTTTTTATAGTGGTGGTCTGGTAGAAACAAATGTTTGAAATAATATCACACAACTTTGCTAACAAACAGTAATTACCATTTGTCTGAATTAGTTTTGGTCACTCACCCACTTTGGCATCTTTCCTCCTTGAGGGTCATGGTGGTGAAACTGCAGGACAATAACAGTCACCACCACAGACATCCCCACTATCATCATGGTGCTGGCAAAGTACTGAGCTGCAGTGTACAGGAAGAAAGAAACATCAGAATGCTTTTAGAGGGACGTTGTCGGGCACTTTAATATTTGCTTTTTTCTTGACCTCCCCTCATGGTTACACAGAATGGACAGAACAGCAACAGCTTAAACATGGAGCCTGAAATAACTAAAAGAATAAGTAAATTTAACATCTGAACATTAAAGGAAAGCCAAGCTGATCAGTTTAAAAAAGTTATTTCCAGGGGGAAGATGCATTTAAACAATGGAAAACAGAATCAGTACAAAAAGAGAAAATGCCAAATAAACCAGTAAAAATAAAAATAAAACAGGAAGAGAGAGAGAGAGAGATTAGTGCTGGTCCTGGTGAGATGCTTTACCCTCACAGGGGAACAGCTCTGTTTAAGCTAATGCTCACACAAACACACAAATGTATTTATCTGAGGGTCTGCCCTCATTTCTCTTTTAGTCCTGACTGTAAACAAAAAGGCTAAAAATTCAAAAACAGCACCACTCTGGTACTCTGCCACAAAAATCAAAATTCATGTGATGTGGACAAGACCTGTGATCTTTTATCAACAGGATTTTACTAAGAAGGGTGAATGAAGTCACTGAAAAGTGAATTGGGATCTTAGAATCATGCTTAATAAATCTAAATTTTGATTGTTGCAATAACAAAGCAGCCCCTGGGTATAAAGGATGAGGACATGCTAGCCCACAGGTAGTCTAAAAACAAACTTAAATGAACTTCTTGAAATATCTTAAATAGATCCAAACATGCTAACTTAAATAAAATAACAGATTATGCTTATGAGATGATTAAGGGTTAATAATAAAGGACAAATCTCCTGGTTCTGGCAGCATAGTTAATCTAACTTTACCTGTCTGTAACTGAATGCACACAGCTACAGCGCAGTTTGTCATATCCACAGTGAGCCACCATGATATAGAGCGAACATGATTCATTTTAACACAGCTACTAAACATGTGCTGGTCGACCTTGTGTTGCAGTGACACAAATAAAAAAAAAATCCCAGATTTATCACTTTATTGATGACGCATCTGTCAAGTTTTTCTCTGCTCTTACAGCTATCAAACATTGATGTAGTGGTAACCATGTCGGGAATGAACGCTACATCACTTACTCTGGCATAATGTGCACTTGATATGTACGATAAATTCCTCCTCGACATATTCCATACCAGGATGCAGTCAGACATCAAAGCGTGTGCTCTTCATGTGAACTTCTCCACCTTCACGCTCATTCAAGCAGCTTTTGGAGTCTTTCTCTGTAAGGACTGTTGCCCAAAGGTTACCCATCTCCTCCCCTCTCTCTCGGCCTCTTCCCCTCTTCGTTCATTATTTCTTCCACAGCTACCTTCTCTCTCCTCTTGCCCAGTGGAGGATCATTTCATAGCCTATTAATGTTGCTGACAGCTTTAGTTCTGGCCACCCAATTTACTTCACACACCACCAAGAAAAGTGTGAATGATGCATAGGCGCCCTCGGGTTACTCAGGCCAGAGTATAGCTGCACACCAACATGAGTTTTTATTTATTATTTTTTAAAGCTTCCATCTTAAAAAATGTCCTAATGAGGTTTGTGTATACTAGCATGTTTTATATGATTGGTGTTTACTCAGAGTGCAAGAATGACTCTGAGGGACACTTAACTTGTTAGTGTGGATTGTTCAGGACCGCCTTTGTGCTGATGCTGATCAATATTACAGTCACTGTGGGTTTCTGAGGACATTTTTTACCCTCGGTTTTCACATGCATTAACAATAATGCAGTGGGAGATACACCTGAGAGAGAGGACAAATACACAGATCAGGTAGATGTTGTGTGTTGATTTTGTACATCAGCACCCTCTGAAATACATCATACGCTCAGATATATTGCTTGTAAACACATAAATTAAACCCACCGATGAGAGGGACAGAGTCGGAGGTGGCAGGCATGATCTCTGCTACCAGAAGCATGAAGACGGTGAGCGAGAGGAGCACGGTGATGCCTGAGAAGGAGATGGAGAGAAAGAGAGAGAGAACATGAGCATTTACATAAGGATGTGATCGGGGTCACTGGACTATGAAATTATATCTGTAATTACTTATGTATGTAATCAGTTAGCTTCTTGTGACTGCAGCCATTTATCAGCTGTAGGCACCTCTGACAAGTCCAAGGTAGCTAACAGCACCGGGAATCTCCCAACACCTTTAAATCTGTAGCTTACCAAATGCTTGTCCACTGACTAATAGAATTGCAAAATCGTTTTAAGAGGAAGCACCCTGTTTCAAAATTCAACAAATTCAAGGTGTTTTGGTATGAATGTATTCATGAGTTGCTGAATGATTGATAAGGGCATGTTTGAGGAGAAATTGACATACAGTGCTTGTATAACAGGTATGTGCTGCAGTTGTTTATGTAGTGTAAACGCTTGTGTCTGTATCTGTGATGGACAGTATGGTGGGCTGGGGGTTTATGTGCTCCCCTTCACCCAGTGTGATTTATTAAGTTGATTTAAAACATAAATTAATTGTAAATCTAAACAAAACATAATACAAGAATAGCCATTAAGGTTAACACGGCCCCATGAATTATGACAAAAGTAAATGAAAAATATACATTTTTCCTTAATAAACTTTAACAACATATATGCCGCTTTTTTGACAAGAGCCAAGAGATATGATTTGCTGTTATTATTTCTGTAAAACCCTTTTGTTAAGCATTACTAAATGAATTTGATATACCTAGACACATCAGTAAAATACACTAAAACTGTTACACTCTTGCGATTTAGGAATCCTTTAAATTATTAGTTTTTTTTATCATCAGGATTCAAATCATCTGCTAAATTCTATCATATATTCTTTGTGCCATGAACAAGATTCCCTGAATGTCATCATTAAAATCTGCTTTATTAGCTAAGATGTGGAAACTGCCCTATCTTGCAATATTAACAAATCCATAAAAATTTCCTGGATCCACATCATGATTCCAGTAACCTCAAAAACTTATTACTTCTTCCTTGTGACCAACATTTGTGATTATAGCATGTAATTTACTGCAATATAAATATTTTACCTCTTCTTTTCTTTTCTTTTGTTTCTGTCATAAAGGCCTTACTAGGCACTGTAAAGACCAAAATAAAACTTGTTAGGGGTTAATTGGTGACTATAACTTCAAGTTCTACAGCTTGTTTGTAACAGGCAGAAGTTGGACTATATCATTTCAATTGTCTCTATTGAATACAGTTCATAAGAATAGAATCAAATTCACTGATAACTGAAACAAAATCCATGTGTAACTTCCAGAGTTATCTTCCTAAACAGACAAATTCTAGCAATTACATCCTTGGCGGTGATTATCTCTAGTATGTATGTTGCATCAAAATGTAGCTTGAACTGGCTTTAGTTCTTAAATTTATGAATACATGACAATATGTAACTAAATGACACCATTACAATAACTTAAAAGTTTGATTTTAGTCATTAGATGTTCCTCGTTCTCTTTACAATGTCTTAGCTTATAGTTCAGACAGAGTGGATATCACATGGTAAAATGGATTTATGTGGACACCGTATTTGTTGAACTGCTTAAAATCGTCACGTATTCAGCTCAAATCTAAGGTTTAAATGCTATCAGAATCATCTTATCTATATTTTTAAACTTCCATCTTAAAAAATGTCCCAATGAGGTTTGTGTATACTAGCTGCTTTTGAGGTTCCCTTACCCAGAGAAATCTTTTCTCCAGAGTCAGCAGGCAGCAGAAAGACCAGCAGGGCCAAGCCAGAGATCAGCACACATGGGATGAGCAAATTGAGGCCATAATAAAGGGTCCTGCGGCGCATTGTGACCGTGAATGTCACGTCGGGGTATGGCTCCTTACAGCACTCGTAATACAGCTCATTGCGCTTGGCAGGCACACCTGAGAGAGAGGACAAATACACAGATCAGGTAGATGTTGTGTTGGATTTTTGTAGCTAGGTACAAAAGAGTTTGGACCTATGATCTGTAGTGGGTTTAATAAAAGCATTTCCAACTGATACATTATGCATTTCCAGCAATTATGACAGAAATGTCTATAATTATTAGCTTTAATGTTTATTAAAATGAAAGAGGGTGTCTGTATAGTTGTATGAATGAACTGACTCAACCTTTAGAAAGGACTGGTTCTGTTTAACTTGTCCATCAGTTTAAGCTAACACACTCTTGCTCTTTCATACCAACTTACTATGTCCCTTTACGCAGCAGCTCTGTAGATATGTATGTTGATGTGTCCACATCCAACATCTGAAGGTCCCAAGGTTCGACAAAAGGTGGGGTTGCCCAAGGTTAAGTGTGACAGCTGGAGTTGGCCTCGAACTAGCATACGTCAATGTAGCAGGTACTCATTAAGCCATACCAATGTGCGACCACACACCCCCTAAGTGCAAACATGTTGTAATTTGACAGACTGGGTTTAGTGAAGGTCCTCTATTATAAAACGCAGCACAGCCTCACAAGGTTAACAGGTATTACAATCGGCTGCTTCTTTGTCTGTCCTGCAGGAAGACTGGAGGGACCTTCAAAAAGCTACATATGTTCATTTTATGCAGGTATGAGCATCTGAGTGATATCAGACCAGAAATCCTTGATATAATTCTACTATACAATACAGAGTTTGTGAGCTAATAACTTTGCAGAGAGAGGCAAGCTCATTATAAAAACACCAATAACACACATTGTTGTTTATTGCCACGGTCCCCATCCAAGATCATTTTTCCTCTTGAAGCATCACTATGTTAGTTATTCACAAATATTCAACCTTAGAACTTGTTACTTTATCAAATCTAACTGGCATTATTTCTAACTGGCATTTTGGCTGTGTCGAGGAGTTTGGCAAAAGAAACAAATCTGATGCTGTGGCTCATGGCTCACCAATCTGCCTAAATGACAAATTATCCATTTATTCAAAGGTCTTATATTTACCCTCTGACCCAGTTTACATGTTCTCTCTGTGTATGTGTGAGTCCTTTCGTGAACTACATCCAACCACACCCCTCTCAAGTGGATATGTTGCCTTACAGGGTTATTTTGTTTGTGTGGATCTGCCCAGTGATCAGCTGGCAAGTAGTTAGGGTTTAACCAGACTCTTGCCCAATGTCAGCTGGGATAAGCTCAAGTCCCCCGTGACCCCAAAAGGGATTAGTGAAATAGATGATGGATAGTTTTTAAATGCTGGTTTATAGGCCTTGTTGGTCAAATTTAAATCTAAATCAAAAATAACAATGACAACATAAGAAATAAAAAAGAATAGAATACAATAAAATAAGACATTAAGAAAATGAGGTCTTAAAAAAGGCAGAATTCTGAAATTAAATGGAGAATTCTGACTTTAATCTCAGACTTAAAATAATATCAACTATTGTACTTTTTTTTTTTGCCCTAATCTTCCCCTGTCTGTTATGGAGATACAAAAGGTCTCATCTACCCAATTCATAAGCCAAGATATTTATTGACATGAATGTGGGACTTTATTGCAAAAACCATTTCATTGAAAAAAAACCCAAAAAACAAACAATGAAAGGAAAATGATTCATTATGACAGAGGCACTTTATTAGATCCTGACCACATTTTTTAATTAAATGAAAAACATATAAAGTCTCAAATTAAATTAAATCATTAAATATATATGAAAGAAAATCAAACAAATCTACCCAATGACACCCATTTACTCTCATAATAACTCACAGATTATTCAGATTTTCTGTTTAATACAGCTGGAGTTCTGTATTTCACTGCTGCAACCCACCTTTCAAATGTTAGTCAAATGTACGACCACACTAAGCCACCAACACCCCTAAGTGTCCTTACATCTTTATTTTGTAGTAAGAGTGAGTATTCATGCTGTACATACATGGCATGCAAAAATTCATGAGGTCACATTTATCACAAGTTTAAACCAGTCCCAGATGTCAGTTGCCCCCATAGTAACAACTCCTATATTAGAGATTTTAAGATACTCAGACCTGTGTCTTACAATCTGCTGTCTATAAAAGTCAGTTTTTCGAGCATGATGATGTCTCATGGTAACAATATGAGTATTTATGTCTTAAAAAGGACAAAAGCACAATTCTTTCCCGTTATGTCCCATTTTTGTAGCTCAGAAAGATACCAAGGTGCAGTAAAATAAATTATTCAGTAAAATGTAAAATAAACTGAAAAGGTAAAACACCATATACTGTATGTCCCCTTTAAAGATTTGCATTACAAAGCCTGGATAAGAGTAAAATATGGGAAGCCATGAGCAGTTTTAATTACATAAAGCATCAAATATTTACTAAGTGTATTTGCAAGGGAAGTCAAATTCAAAACAAACAACATAAAACAAAGGAACAACATAAACAAAACATTTTAGTCTCTGACATCCTTGGTGTAGCAAATGTATTTTGTGAGGGCTGATAGTAAAAGAAAGTAAATGCCTAGAGCTCCTAACCTTCAGCTCTGACAGTCGAGTTGAACTCAAATTAAGTATTAAAGAGCAGCTCCTCTGGTGTCGTTTGGAGTGTTAGCGTTAAATAAAAGTGCCACTGGCAAAATGTGAACACAGGGACTCTGGGCAGTGCTCCATAGCTGATTTTCAGTGCAAAATAAGAGACAAAGTGCCCTCTTTTACCTTGGATTGTACTTCTATAATTGTGTGAGATTATCCTTATCCCATGAATGGAGAAACTAATGTTATTTTAATGGAGGCCTTAGACCAAGTTTATCTGGATTTGTTGGTCCCCTGTTAGGGTATCATAATCAATTATTCCCTGTTTTGTTCAACCAAACTATATTTACATTATATTTAGAAATGCAGTAACTAAACACTTTGTAAAACAAACTTTTGTCAAAACATGTTGAAATGGGACGAAAATACCCTTACTATAGAGAGGTTTGTTGTTATTTGTTTTTCATTTGATAAAGAAATGCAGCAACTAAACAAAACTGCTACTGAGGCTGTTAGCATCTATGCTAACCCCTGTATGTGCCATCACTTGCTGCTGTGGTATTTCTCTTAGCTCAATCCTCTTCCTGCTCTTAAGGACTCTGAAGTGCTGCTTTGGGCTGCTCACAGTCATTGTAGATTGGAGCTTAGTGAGATGGATCCACATGTTTACTGAAATTGAATCAGGCAGGTCCAGCTGCATGCAAGTTTACTTGGTTTGTAGAAAGAAGTGTAATGTTTAGCACCGACTTTCAACCGACATTTATAAGAGTTCTTCAATAAATGTCTCAAAGTGAACCAAATAGTTTCCCACCAGTGCTGATTCAAGCTTTAATCGTTAGGTTTTATGGACCAAAGCATGTTACTAACGTTTCATGAAGAAGACATGAAGGATCCATGTTGAACTGCAGAAATAAAGTAAAATATATGACCTTTAAGGGTGGTCTTTTCTACTGTTTTTTGGCCTATATTTGATTTTTTTTCATTATTGTATCTTATTTTGCTAAACTGAGTTAATAATGCTGGTTTGAAGCACTTTAATATCCTCTTAGAAAAAATGTTGCTCTGTGAATATACTTGTTGCAGTGCAACTGGATCTGCCTGATTCATTGTCTGTAATCAGAGCTCCAATCCACAGTGACTGTAATACCTCCTTCAGACTGACCAAAAAACAGTTTAAACCCGGTAACAATCAGCTCCTGTCGGCAGCTTGAAAGGGTTTAATCGGTATTTCGACCCGGGTTGTTTGATCCAGCAAGCGCCGCAGGTTGCAGTAACTGTGCAATCTCAGCAGCAAATTCCATCCACATTTGTTTCATCCGAGTTTGTACATTTTCAAAGAGGGACAAAAGAGGGGGGTTGATGATGTCATCAACGTGATGACATCAGCTTAATGCTCCAGAGAAATAAGCACAGCCTTACTGCTCGTCTGCTGCCGATTAGATCTAAGTCTGCTGGCAGTGGGGGAGGAGTCACTTGTCAATTGTTAGCGGGTTAACCCGCATTCAAAAACCCGTGTTGACTCGCTAATTTCATTGCGAAAGCAGTACAAGTGCAGCATTGCCCAATCAGCATCCTGAGGAGGGAGGTGGGAGCAACGAGCAAGACAACAATGCGCAGTGACAGCCCATACAGAGATTAGCATAGATGCTAAAACCTTTCGTAGCTTCAGTAAGAAGTGTCTTTTATTTGGTACTATTCACTGCCCCACTTCATAATGTGATTGGCCTGTAATGAATGTGGCTGACAATCGCCGGATATGCTAAAGAAAGTTTTTGCCCATTTCCAAACGCCTTCTATGGGATGTTGCCCTGACAAACTCATGAAATGTATGTGACTGTCCATCTGGTGGCTTTATCATTAATCAGAACATAGTGATGAGGACAGCCTTTGGTAAAAAATGTTGCTTTATTTACAGCTGAGGCAGCAGAACAAAAAACCCAAAATGCCTCTATCCATAGCCTCAAGTCACTTATCAGTGGTCAGAAAAAATAGGACATATCATCTGTCAGATAGTTTGTATACACTGCAGGAATTCCCTCAAAAACAAGGCATCTAACATTACTGGTTAACCTGGAACTACAGAGCTGACAGCTGCCTAATCCAATCCAACATAGGGCTAAAACCCTCAACACAAATACACATATACAGCATAAAAGGCACCCTCAAAAAGACTTATCTACGCTATAATGGCAATTCCTGCGACAGAGATAACGTCAGAGAGTCTGAAACATCCGTGAGCCCCATTCAGCTCCAACAAAGAGCACGACTCACTTCTTAACAGAATTTGTGGATAGACCCATTTAGACTGTCTATGCCTTTACTCACATTGAATGATTTATCTTCTTTTCCAAGGGGTTAAGTGTTGTAATTTATTTCTCCTACATGAGTGTGTGTTGCGATCAGTCATGGCTTGCAGTGCTTGGGTAGGGATGTGTGGGAGGGTTGGCTGGAGCCGAGTTATTCGTTGAATTATTCAAGCTTTGGTCTAACTTTATTTGAAGGTGTGTGCTTTAGTGCAATCAGTGCTTCCATGCATCACAGCAGATTAGTGTCTGGGCTCTGTAAAGCACATGTTCTGGACAATATGTGCAAAAAAGTAGTCATGCATAATAACACAATTAAGCTGTGAAAGAAATATAAATAAGCCCTCTTCTTGAAATTTAAAGATTATTATTAAATACGCATACAAGCAGAAAGTGATAGCCCTGGGAAAATCAGGAAAACTCTGTTAGTGCGACACTTTCTCTCGCTCTCCCTCACACACACACGCACAAAGACAGCAGAAAAAAACACTACCGACATGTGAGAAGGAAGCGAAGAAGAAACAGAGACTGACAGACAATGACAAAGGTGGCAGTGACAGGTTCCTGCGCCATGGGACATTAGTCACAAAATGTCCTCTTGCTCACTCAACACCTGCTACTGTCCACACAGGAACACACACACATGAACAGACCAACACACACACAAGAAAAAATATTTCCATGACCAATGGATACATCAAGCCACAAAGTAGGAGAGTTCCTGAGGTGAAAAGTAATTTATGGGAATGGGCATAAATCATCATGTTTTGATGAATATTGATATTGTGGTAAGTGATCAAGTTCCTTTGGCTTTCTGCAATCATAAAAAAAATAACCAAGGAATGATGACTACTTTGTATTGTCTTGAGTTGTAAATGAATCAAATTTTTTTTTACATTATTTTGGCCAAAACATATCAGAAGCAGGACAGCACAGGATCACAATTGTAATTTGATGCACATGCAATCTCATTTTAGCAGTGATCCTTATGTTAGCATTTTTCTGTGCAAAAAATGTAGAAAAAAGCTACGTACACATGCTCATTTACAGGCTGTGCAATGACCCAGTTGTTTTAATTGTCACAGCAAAAACTAGAAAAGCACTCGGAGAGCGCAGACCTCCGCCAGCGCCACAGTCCTCTCAGGTATTGTGATTTTCACCATAAATTTTAGTCCAACCTTTATTTCATCAAAATATTTAGATTCCCTGACCATGAAAACATACCATTAGCAATGGGATTCATATTGATATCTATTTTAGTTCGGTAGTTATTCACAAAAATCACATTTTTCGTCATGGCGGCCAGACGCTGATCTGGATCAACACCAAAGTCGAATCAGGTCTTCCTTTTTCCATGCTGAACATTTCCTGAAAATTTCATCAAAATCCATCCATTACTTTTTGAGTTATTTTGTTCACAGACGGACGGATGGACAGACAGACAGACAAACAAACTCTCCCGAAAACATAACCTCCTTGGCGGAGGTAATGAAAACGCACACATTAAATCCGCTTACAAAAGTCTACAATACAACAGTATTCCCTTCAAACTTCTCTTATCTATTCAAAGGACTTTACAGGCATTAATTGTTGCAGTAGTAACCTCACTAAGTCAGCAGAGGCACATGAAGACATGCAGAAAGAAAGCAGACAGTTCAAAGGAAAAAAATTGCAGGCAGGACAAAAAGGGAAAAGTTGAAAACAAGTATCAATGTGAAAAATACAGTGGTATATTAGAGGCATATTCATGTGTGGAATAATAAACCTGAGGAGTTATGAAGAGTCATGATATGCAAATTAGTTTGAGTAACTAACTTCAGGAAAACAACACAAATCACTGTGGTCACTTTGTACACCACTGCAATATCCACACTCACAAACACACAAACCTTTATATTAAACTCTGAAAACTGTAAAAAAAAAAAAAAAAATAAACTGTAAATTTTTGTAGAATACAACAAGTGGTTAAAATTTACATTCAGGAGATGGTTGCACAATGAAATGCACATGTTTGAATCTTAATTTTTTTTGTAAGGTTCCTCACTGACCAAACAGCATTGTAAAAAATCTTGTAACCCCTTTTTAGCATCTTAGTACATCAATAGTTGTGCTGTTGCTGACAACAAACCCATAATATATATCCGGTAACAGTACTTACATATTACTGCCCAACCTTAATCAGCATGCCTTCTAACACATAAATATCTGATGAGTTATTCTTTTGTCGTTTTGTATATTTAACTTTTTTATGTTTTACAAGTGTTCAGAATATTCAAGTGCTAAACAATTAAAATTTGATAAAAGAATGTGATGTAGATAATGTAAAATCAATAAGTAACCACGATTAACAACCAAATCACATAATCAATCAAATTGATTTTTGCTGATTAAGCGCTCCTTGCTTTATTGACATTTTTTGGAGAAATACTCCAGAATTAAAGATTAGCAAGACTTAGACCTTCCTTCTCACACATTACACTATTTTAAATGTCATATCAGCAGCAAACCTTTGAAGAAAGCTACAAATGTGTATCAGAGAGGACTCGCGCCTTTTACCTCAAAGCTTTCAGCCTTCCACAGTCATAAAGTACACGTGTGCAGCGCCCACTCGGACAGCGTGAAGCTCAGACTTATCCATCCGTGAACTTTATGTTATACTGAATCTCAGAAATACAGCTTCAACATCGCAGCCTGAGGCATTGTGTCTGCTTACAGCTGTGCTGTTAACATGCTGGTCAATGAAGCTGCAGGCGAGCGGTGCACAATGTTTCTAATGTACAGATGGATGTTTGTTCCTATAGGGGCTGAGCATATTCATATAGTAACATCAGCCATGACCAATGGATGAGTTCCAAACATTCTCATCTTCATCGTTGTGCTATTTAAGCCAACAGAAGGCTTGGGAACATCATGTTGTGAATATAATGTGTTTAATTCATTCATGTACAATAACATTATGTTATTGAAACTTAGCATGAACATTTTTTGATTAAACATTCAATATCATGTGCAACATAGAGCTCTGCTTAAAGTCTTTCTCACTTCAAAAAAAGAAAATCTTAGCAGAGATTGAAACTGTAAGAGGACTCATTTATGACAAGTAATGATAGGTTGATACTCTTAAAATGAAATGTCTTATTTCTGCTGAATTACAGAAAATAAATCAGGTGGGTCCCATGGAGCTTCAGGGTTAAAACATCACAGGGGTACAACTATAATGGGACTATAAATATGACTTTCATGTCATCAATACAGCTTATAACATAAATATCTTATCACTTTCTACATATAAACTCTTCTAATTTCATTATCATGCAATTGATGCAGCTTTTTGAAACCCACACATACACACAAAGAGTAGAGGGAGGAAAAGTAAAAAGAGAAAGGAGGAGCAACACTGTCCTAAAAGGTTAAATTTTACAGAATACATTGTTAACTGTAAGTCATGCCATTAACCATTTCAAACATTGCTTGGAGTGAAATTTGGACAAGATTTTATCCTCAAATGAAACAAGCTGATTTATTGAGGTGCCCATTGGTTCTACACACTGGCATGCACTTTCAGCTGTGCAATAATCGCTAACAGCACCACTTCTGTGCTGTGAGCAGACCACATACTCTGCCTCAGCATTGACAAGCTCAAGAATGAGATTCTTCTGAAAGCTGGAATGTTCTCACTAAAGACTGGCCTCTTTAAAGCAAAGGTCTTCCCTTATTGTTATGTGGGTCAATATGCAACTACAGCAGCCATCACCTGCAGCCCAGTGATCAGCCATCTGTCAACTGAAGCTGAAATCAAATAGACTTTTGTTGATTTATAGACATATTCATTGAAAATCTGACAATCTTACAAAACTCAGAAATGGTAGCATGACATTTTTCAGGTCATGTGATTAACTTTGCATGTCCTGCCGTATGATGTGATAGTTAAACAAAAAACATCATTCAGCAATTATTTAAACTCTTTTTAAAATTTGATTCCAGCACAATTCATATCCTCATTTGATGACGAGAAAGAAACATGACCCAAGCCACCACATAGCAATCACCTCATGCATGCTCATTCGTGCTTTCTTTTGTCTCATGTTTTAAGTGATCTCAAGGAGACCATCCAATCCATCTATTTGTCCATTTATTTAACCATCCATCCCCCAAAAAAGACAAACAAAATCCCTCCATGTCTCCATTTATTTGATTAATTCCCCTTTCATCTTTATGGCCTGCCACTGAGCTCTGGGAGTGATGGACATGCTCCCTTCTTTGAGGCAGAATTAGGATTCTGTCTGTGGTTTTACCTGAGTCTAGCGTCCTTCATGTGCCTCATTGATCCCCAGTCAAGTGAGACCATTGACTTTTCTGTCTAACGAGAGAGGGGAGGTCAATGGCTTACGAAGCTGTTTTCACACTGAAAACTCTTTGGCCAAACGTAGTACACACATTCCAATATTTTCCCTTGACCACACACATACAAAGACATATGGCCTACGTATAAAATGTTACAGCAGACACAGTGTAGCCAACATAAAGTTTATACATGGACTGTGCTCATCTGTTAAGTGTGATAGGTTTATGTCTTAAACATGTGTCAACTCAGCCAAGGCCATAGACATCAAATTTTACTGAACTGCATCAAAGATACAATGTGTAAAATGTTCTGAGCTAAAAAGTAATAACTATGGAAGACTTTTTTTCTGGTTGATGCTTTCATTACAGCACAAATGCCTTTGTTTTTAAAGCCAATGAAAATCCCAACTTAAGTTTCCCAGTCTGTGTCGTGTTTAGGGATGGAAATCGAAAAACAATTCCAGTTGAAATCAATTAACAACTGACTCAAGGAATTGATATCATTAATCATTTTGCACATCAAATCCCTTGTCAATTCCTTCCACTCTTACTTGCAAATCAAGGATCTCATGCTCTTACCAGCAGGCAGAAGTCGAAACAAGTCAAAAATCATGGCAGACATGAGACAGAATTGGTTAAAATAGTGGCTTATTTTTCTGTAAAATTATGCTTCCACAATAACATTAGCATTTATCCATATGTGACATATTGACATTGTTGACAACCTCTGTAGGTCAACTTTTTTCACACAATCAGCAGAAATCAATAAGGTAATCATTAAAGCATATAATCATTGAGTAGAATTGTGAAAGGTATTTGTCATCACTGAAATCTTATCAACTCCCATCCTTACTCTTGTGACAGAGCTGCTATTGAATGAGCTGCTATTATGACACCCTTCAGCCTATTGATTGATAGGTCGATCAATGAGCTGTCACCCAACTATGTGACTCCTTTTCTGCTCCTTTTCTGCAAGCACTTTGGGCTACATATCTTGTTTGAAAAGTGCTATATAAATTAAGTTTGATTGATTGATTGATTGAATTACAATCTTCATCGAGACCATTCACATGTGCTACTTTCATTTGAACAACATCCAATAGTCCTTTACATTAATACTGAACTTATTAAAGAATGGGTTACCTGTAAGCAGAGATGATTTAAATTCATGTTGTACCACTGCACAATATGAAAACTAGTCCTTCCTCACACTGTGACCCTTTTAAGTGTGTGGCCCAACTAAACAGAGGACAGCTCAGCTCAGCCCTTTTCCCTCTGCAGGATACTTTTAGTTGTAGCTGGGGAAGACTTTATTCACAAAGATGCTTTTCATGAGATGGATTTACCCATATTTTACACCACTGTTTTTGTCTCATAGATGAATTTCATACAACAATAGAGGTTGGCATAATCTGCACAGTATGTTATTGTTCTGTGGCAGTCATTGGAAGGTTGCAGGTGCTGGTTGTCACCATGGAGGGTTTGGAGGAAGAGAGTGGCCGAATAAAAGGAAGTTTGAAGCCATGGAGTTGGATGCAAATTAACACACTGGTAAACTCAAGCAGAGACATCTGCCAATGTTGCCAGAAGAAATGTGATTTGTGAAGCCATCTGTAAAAAGCATACAGCTCAAAACTGGCATTGCTGGATAAAGTCATCAATTTTCCATCATGCCATAGTTTTATCTTTCATTTTTAATCTAATTTATTCTGATTCCAATTAAACACAATCCAAATGACAGCATTCACATAGTGACACAGCTTTATCACCAATTAACTCTCATGTGAACGGCAGTCCTACAGTTACACATACAAAGACTGAGCATTTATCCTTAACTTCCTTTTTCCACAATAACAGCGGAGCATGTCAATGTCTCCAGCAGGATGATCTGTGCAATTGTACGATTGCATTGAACCTCGTGTGCGGTGTTTCTGATTTATGAAGTGTCCTTTTGACCAATCTGATACTACACAAGTAGTGTAGTTGGTTGTGTTTCAGCACTTAAAATTTAAAAACGTCCCAACTTTCAGGACTGTTGGGCCTACTTTTTTGAAACATACGTGTTATCCCGACACCATAAAGTTAGGAAAATGTATTTCAAAACTAAAAATCTGCACAATCCATTTATCTGCACTGACGAAATAATAAGATAATGGGCCCTAATTTCCTGGTGCTGTGCAGGGTGGCAGAGCCTGGCGCAGTGATAATTTCGTCCGGTGCACTGCCGTGCACGGCCAATTTGGTAGACCAGCTGCGATGGTTGTGACGGTGCAGCAGGGGCAGGTGTCGACGGATTCAAGTTGGTGCAGTAACAATTTCGTGCCAAAAAACTATGCGGACAGTAGGGATGGGTACCAAATTCGGTACTTTAAGAGGTGCCAACCAAATTCTGTAGGTACTACCGAGTACTGATTCACGTAAAATCAAACGGTGCCATGTTTAGGTACTTAAACGCATCCTTGTGACTGTGAGGGAGTGGAAGGAAGCAGGCATACTATTGGGTAGAGTAGGTGAATTTCCATAGCGGACTTGAACGCAGCACAGCAATAGCGTAATGACGTCAGCAGCCGCGGGCTCAGTCACCTCTACTTTATGAAATGTGATGGAGATTTTGCTTGCTACAATATTTGTGACACCAAGTGTAAGGCCAGCGGCGGAAATACTTTGAATCTGAGGAAGCACCTGGTGATGCTCAAAGTTTTCCTTAAAGCTGAAGAGTGCACAATTTTTGATAGCCTCAGATCTACGACCACAAAGGATTCATTCAGCACTGTTAGCACGCCTGTGTCCAATGGCGACTGTTCTACAGCCAAGAACACAGGAAATGAAATGGCTTTAATATTTGATGATGGCAGCAAATGCGACAAGTAGGATACCTGGTCCAGGTAAATAAGCCTTGTGTTTAAGATGGTATTAGCTTGGCATTTTAACGTGCGTCAGTTATCATTATCAGGTGGATTCCTCGTATTTTTTAACGTTAATGTAAATGCCTTTTTTATTTACACCTCTGTCTGACCCATTGTTAAGCTGCCCTAAAGTCAAAGTGAGGGCTGCAGTTAATTCATTAAGTTGTGGTTCATTTTAGTTACTGGTTTTCAAGTTGAAGACATTTTTGGAACAACTACAATGTTATAATACAAACAGTTGAATGTTGTTTTGACATATATCTGTCAAATTTTATAGAGAGAGAAATAAATTTACATGAAAAAATTTGAGATCTTAATATTTAACAAATTAATATATATTACCCCATAAACACATGCAAAAGTACCGAAAATTGGTACCGTTGAGTACCGATACAGATTCCCGTGTACTGGGCATCTGTATGGTATCAGTTCAAATGTGAAAGTTACCCATCCCTAGCGGAAAGTGTGCTGAAAGCTTGCCAGTTCCAACCTGGTCTATTCTCGGTGCATGCAGAGCGCACCCTCTGCAGCTGTAACTTGGTGACAGACGCACATGTGTGCACCTGTATCCACAGCCTTAGAGGCAGGTATTCAGAGTGTCAGTGCATTCTTTTCGCCACACAACGTAGCCTTACACCATCGATGTGACTTTGCCCTCAGGGAGGAGACATGACAGGACTTATGACGGAAAGAGGCCAAACTGCGTGTACCGTTATCAGCAGGGAGAGCATCAGAGCACACAGGAGAGGAGAGATCACATAGCTCTGTCCTTAAATGTGCTTATATGCCTCCGTTTATACATGTTTTTTTTGCCACAATTTATTTAGTCACATTAAAACATACACAAAATCATTCACAAGAAAAATAAATTGTATTTCAGCGCATCTTCTTCCTCTTCCTCCTTGGACGAGAAAGCAATAATTTTTACACCAGCGCTTGGACTGCTGGTTGGAGAAGGAAGGAGGGAGGCAGAGGAATCCCCTGGTCTGAATCCCCTTGCCCGAGGATTCAGACCAGGGAAGGACGGCTGCATCCGCCAGCTTACCAAGGCTAGAGTCAATGGAGGAGGGATTGAAAACTGTCATCTCACTCGCAGCACATTAAAGGAAAGGAGAGGCTTCATTTGACTGGTTAAGATGACACTCAGCTGTGTTAAACCCACTCACTCCTTCTCTCCTCCCTTGTGCCAGTGGGAGGGATGGAGGGGTGGATGCGCCCTAAAGGAAACTTGCAAAGTGCGCTGGACACACCCTGTCGGCATGGCGCCTGGTCTACGTAATTAGAGCCCAATAAGGCAAATAACACCTTCTCCTTACAACTGAATTAGAGCTGAAACGTTTCCTCCGATAATCTGGATAGTGTGATTACGAAAAATCCTCAGGGCAAATTATGTGCCTCGAGGATTCGTTTAAATCTAGACCACTATACAGTGCACAGTGTTTGACAAGGATGGTCATTTCTGTGATGTAGCATGCCTGCTACATCCGGTGTCTGTGCCATCGATCTGACGTAGATGCAATGCGGATTTAAAATCCTGAAGGAAGAGAAAAGAGAGGGGCAGACAGAAGAGAGTCTGCAGAAGAAATGGCAGAAGTTATAAGTGATCTTTGTGCTATGAGCAATCACAGAACTCTTTCCAAGGCTTTTTTGTCATTGTTTTGATTGAAAAACTGCATTCACATACTGCGTTTAAAAAATATACAAATATCAACAGCTGATTATCTAAAACTGTGCTTCTTACAAGCTAAATTTAAAAAAAGCATTAGTGTTACTGCTGTGCTGGCTGTCTGTAAGTTCAGAGCACTTTAACTCTTTGATGCTGCTTGTCAATCCCAACAGAATATCCATCAAAAACATGTTAGATGAAAAATCCCCCCAAGGCAGTATACAGTACATGCACAAGAGTGAGATGGTAAATCCATGACTCAAAGTAAAGAAGATCCATGCATGATACATTGTTATTAGAAAGTTGAGTCAGTGCGAGCACAATGATCTAAAAATACAAAGGGCAATATGAGCTGAATAAAACAGATTTCACACTGGGATAAGTAAGCTAAGTGACTCATAGACAATAGCTGATTTTTTTTTTATGTTTGAGCGCATATTCAAAACATCATTAACTTCCTGTTAAAAACAAAAGTAATTTAATGAATATGCGGCGAGCTCTAAACTGAGCTGAATGCTACTAACCCTGAATGCATCTGCCATCTCACTAGGGAAGACTGGCATATTATTGGCTGTTCAATGATGGCCTGCTGGGTAATGATGTGTTTGCTGCCATTACTGACTTTAATTGTGTGACAGATTAGTGCGTGACGAGCGCCAAAGAGAAGCTGCATAATGTTATTATGGTGCATGTGTGTACACATTTTTCCTGTGAACCCACAAGAGGAAATCTTAAAGATGTGGTGTCATGTTCCAGGGTGCATGTGTGTGGTTTAAGCACTGATTCATATTCTTGCTGAGGACTGTACATTTCAACTGCTCATCAGAGGGGATCTTCACCCTCTGGCTCAACTGTAAACTCAATCTTTCCCTCAAGCAGCAGAAACAAAGTGAAAAAGCATTCCCTAGCAGAAGCACTTTGCCCAACACCATACCCAGCTTCAAAAAGTGTGCAGAGTCATCACCTTTCTTCTTTCCAGTTTCACATGCACAGCATTTTTTCAACAGGTGTTGAAGCTGTTTCTTAAAATAACATTTCTCAAATCTGGAAAATAAGAGAACAAGTCCATCAAATACTGCAAAGTGTTTGCTTCCAACAGGGGCAAGACAACAAGAGACAGGACAACTATGAACCACTTAAGCTGGAAACACAGTATAGATGTGACAGAGCACATGATGTTTGATGACATGTTACTTACATGACTGACACTTGTGTTAGTCACTCCCAGGAAAAACGAGATTGGGCGAATAAACCAAACCTTGTTTATTTTGGCACAGCTGCTGTGAGCACAATGGGAACTGATACAACTTTATTTACTCACATATCTTATTCTGCTAATGGACATGATTCCTTAATGAATCCCTGTACATTTTCTGCATAGACAAAAGTTGGCCTTAGTAGGCTCTCAGTGGCAAAAGCAAATACCCCACTTAACTGCAGTGTTTTGTGGATGGTAGATGAGTGAAAAGGATACAGGATAATTCCAGCTAATATATCCTATTATATGATATGATATGCCTGCGGTAAAATGGGTGTGATGCCGACGGTGACCGAAATGAGGTATTTATGGACAGGCAACGCTACTTGGGTGGGTGACGCAATCTCAGTTGCCAAGTTGTGTTTGGTATTAAAGTACCTTTAATCAATAAATGCCCAACACATTTTGGCTGAACGAACTCCAAACGGCACCGGCTTCCCCTTTTTCTATTTTCAAGATGGACATAGGAGGGGGGTAGGGTAACCTGCTGTCACCTGACCGAGACAGGTAGATGGGATGATTTATAAAGAGGGGTGGCGGAAGGCTGGAAACAATAAAAATGGAGGGGGAAGGGTTGATAGAATAGACTGAATTATAGAGAGACAGTGAGTTATGAAAGAGAGATAGAGGGAGACACAAATAGCCTGAGATGAGGGGAGAGATGGTAAGGCAGGGTGCATGGATAATGAAGGGATGGGGATGGGGGTAAAAGGCAGACACAGGGAAAAGAAGGGTGAGAGAGATTAGGATGAGTAATCCAGGCAGGTCTAAAAGCTGAGCTTTTAAAATTTGGGTCAAACCCTCAAACCTTTGTTTTGTCCTTATGTCCTCTGCATGTGTGTGTATGAGAGGGGAGGGAGACAGAGAGAGCGTATTTAAGCGTAATATGGGTGGGAAACAAATGTCTGAGGCTTGACTCTTCAATCATTGTAAAATGTCACTGAGGCTCTCTAATCCTAACTTTATGTGTTTAAATCTCCTGTTTTACACTGAAGCCAGACACATTCTAACTGTGTCATTGTTATCCTCTTTGTGATTAAATCTATCCATCTTTTTGTCTCTCTTTCCTTTCCGTCTCACACCAGATCATCCATCTGTAGCCCGATCATGAACACGCAACGCAATTAGTTGTTTCAGAAGAAAAAAAGAAAAACTGGCCTACATTTCTAATTGACTTGAGAAAGCCTTGCAGAGAAGCTTGTAGAAAAAGTGAATAAGCAAACAGCCTGACCTGAATCAAGAACTGCAACTAGCTCTCACAACCTCATCTATTTTAATCAAAAC
The DNA here is from genome assembly GCA_036419115.1 of Scarus forsteni. NCBI lineage: Eukaryota > Metazoa > Chordata > Actinopteri > Labriformes > Labridae > Scarus > Scarus forsteni. The sequence goes on along the minus strand of JAZDUH010000383.1, from coordinate 7,773,876 downwards.
CTCAGCCCTCACGACTCATTAACTGTAATAAGACAGTAATAGCTTTATTGCTACCACACTTGTCTAAATCACAACAGGAGTCAACAGCCACTTGTTGGCCATTTTTCTTCATTTTAAGACCACTTTTTGAAGGTTTAAATTAAGTAGATTCTGCCAGTGTGAGAGAAACAAAGTGAAACAGCTTTCCATACAAAATTGTTAATCTATTTTAATACAGGACATTGATCCAAGGGATAATTTAAGTCTTTTATTTACTATGGAAAGTGACGAGAAGAGTTGAGAAGATTAACTCCTACATTTTTTGTTTGAGTTGTTGCTGTTTATTAACATATCATTTGGTTTGTTGAGATTAAAGATGAAGTGCTCTCATCGAACTCACGCTTATCTCAACACAATCACCATAAAATGAGTTCTGCTCTTCATAGAGGATTTGCAAAGTTGGATCACAACCCTTATTTCCTCGGCCAAGGAGGTTATGTTTTTGCCAGCATATGTTCATTTGTTTGTGTGCTTCTAAGCAAGATTACACAAACATTACAGGACAGATTTTGCTGAATTACCAGGAGATGTTGGTAATGGTCCAACTTAAAAATGATTAAATTTTGGTGGTGATCCAGATAACTGCAATAAGCAAACAATCATTTTTGTTCAATAATTGTCTGACTAATAATGATATAACCAAGGATCTGAGTGCTAGATGTGGGCTTTCAGGGCCAAGGAATCATATTATGATGCTAACTTTATCATGGTACCATTGCATATAGATGTAACAGCATTATGTGAGCTATGTTGATGGTGGTTGCACTCTCTGAGTGCTGTCTAGTTACTATTGTGTGATGGCAAGACAAATGAAATTTTTTTTACCAGATTCAAATAAATACAAAGTCCAAAAGCCATAACTTCAGATTAAAAAAAAATATTTCAAGAATGTAATCACTCCATGAAATACAAAACTTCCTGCAATTGAGCATGAATTCCTCAAAAAGGTAAAACACGACACCACACCGATGGGATACATCGGTGCAAATGTGAAACAAAACAAAAGAAATGGACCAGATGGAATGTTTCACATATCTATGGGATGTATTTCAAGTCCATAGAGCAACATCACATCTAACTTTAAGCACTTTAGCCTCTGCTTTTTTTTTACCAGATATGTTAAAATTGGGAGATAGGCCAGCTTTCAGCATTTTTGATAATAGCTCAAACATGTCAGATATGCCTCAAAGGAGGTTTGTGCTCCCGCAGCACTTCTAGATTTAAAAATATTTAACCTACAATGACAAGTCTGATTGGAAGAGAAGCAAGGGATACAAAAGTGCTAAGGCTGTATACAACTACCTGATGTGTGGAGTATAAGATTAGACATGGAGACAATTCAGAGATAAGAGCCAATAAGATAACCATCAATAATGACATCAGATCAGCTCAGAATGATGGGCAGTAGACAGAAAACACACAGTCAGCACTAAATGCACTCCATTTTCCTTAAATATCTGTTGCCAATTTCCTCAGTCATTGAGTGAACCAATACACAGCTGCTGTTTCCATGTTGTTTGTTAGGAAAACAAGTGCATGGCTTCCACTGAAGCAGCATTATACTGAGTTTTCTACTTTTGTATATTGTGCTCATTATTATCATATATTCTGAAGATGAACTTTATTAACCCTCTCACAACTGCTGGTCTGTAACTTTGTCCTAATATTGTCCAAAGTACAAACAAAGTTGGTTTCAATGACATAGCTGGAGAAGGTGTAATTCACTTAATTGGTGGTGAATCATAAATTAACATTCCACGGATCCATAAATGTCAAGACATATGAATCAGGGTGTTTAATTACAGCTAGGTATTTTATGAAGAAGCTGTTATTCAGTAAATGTCTGAAATTGGGATGAGTAAAAAGTATGTCAACCACGGGAGAGCTTAGACATATTATCTTTTAAAATGTTCTTGGCTGTCCTCACATGATCTCCGCAGATGTTCAGGTAGTGGTAACAGAGTGTCAGCCAAGTTCTGTCCTTTTGTCATGACATGCAGAATGCTCCCCTGTCAGCTTGGCTGCAGCTGCTGCATCAGCCTGTGCTGTAGTTGTTTAGTCTTATTAAAAGAGAGTTATATTGGGGTGCTGGTTTGGCAGAGAGGTGAGCAACCAGGCACCCCATGTATGTGCTTCTGCCGGTCCAGGTTCGAATCCCACCTGTGACCAGTTTGCAGAGTGTCTTCCCCTGCTCTCTCACCCCCTTTCAAAAGCCTGTCCACTGTCTCTCTCCTATCAATAAAGGCACAAAATGCCCAAAAAATACATTAAAAAAAGCTAGTTTCAACAGAGTTAATATGTTGTTGAGCTCTAACCAAGGAGAGCTCCTTTGTGACTATTAATCTCAGATATCGAACTTGTAAAACTGATGAGAGCTTAATAACAGCTTCATTCAGTATGATTAAAAAGGCAGTAGTCTCTAAACTGTGGCTCTGCCTCCAGTCATGCATAGAGCACATCATGTATGGGACCCAGCACTGTTCCAGGGAGACACCACTGCTCAGGTTCAGAGTGCTTTAACCCAGTTTCAGGAGTTTGTCCAATGTTAAGCTTTTCCACTTTGAAGGTATTAAATTCTGAAATAAAGATGATTAATAGCATTGACAAGAGAGAAGCAAAAAACCTTTTGAGCTTATCCACTTTACAATCTGAATATACATGGCAAAATTCTCATTTATTAGGCATTGTGCTCTGGCACCCCAGCAAAAGTCTGTCCAAAATGAGATCTCTTCTTGCTGTTTTTCTTTTTATCTCTAACTCCAGAACGCAATATTTTCCTCTGTAGCTTGTTAATGTATCATCAAATTTATCAGATAGTTGCTATCTGTGTCATTCTGCTGTTTGGTGCATAGCAAGAAGTATGGGGCTGGTTTGAGATACGTTTCTGCTGACAGTGCTGCAAAATTAAGATACAACAACACTTTTGAAGCTGTGGGTACGACGAAGACACGATTAATGTGGGTCAGAAAGTTAAACATCAGGCTTAAACTCTGCCAGAGGCTTCAAAGGCCTGTGAGAAGCTCAAAGAATGATACTTGTTTAATCTATAGTAAAAATCCACACACATGATGACAATTTTTCTTATTGCTAATTTTTACTTGACATCGATATTGATCAAATATCATCAAATATCTGTTAAGGCAGGTTCAAGGATAGTGATGACAAGAGGAAGAAGGCTGCTCTGACCTGTTGTAAAGAAGAATGTCAGGAGTCCAGATCTGGTCTGAAGGAAATCTCAGGTTCTGGACACCTGGGTAGTTTTCTGTGTTCCAGCTCAGGTAAATGTCTGTCCAGTACTGATTGAAAGAAACAGAGAGATTATCAGTCACAGCAGAAGAATATTTCTTTTTCACATGGAAAAAAGTCAGAGATGAAAAGAGGACAAAAACATTGTACTCAGGTAAAAGTTGCATTCGATGAACCTACTCAAAAAAAGTAAATCATACTTTATGAAAAACATACTCAAGCACTAAGTATTTTGAATTTATTTTTGTTGTATAAAAAAATAATACAGGGAGGGGAATAAATCAACAATTAGTTATTGCTTCAGTTATAGAAGTAGTGGATAGAACAATAAAACATTTGTTCAAAATGATTTGATCACACAGTAGCAACGTATTAACTCACCAGCCAATTATTAGGTACACTTAGCTTATAACACATTGATACTCTTTTGCATTCAGCAGTCTTAATGCAACAGGTCATAGATGACACAAGTAGCTGAAAACATCCTCAAAAATTGTAGTCCATTTTGGCATGATAGTACTATGCAGCTGCAGTAGTCAGCTGCACATCGACCACATCCTAAAAGTGTTCTATTGGTTTGAGAAACTAGGGATAGCTTTGAGACATGGTGTGTTATCCTGATTGAAGTAGCCATCAGATGATGGGTACACTATGGCCATAAAAGGATGGACATGATCTATAATTATTCTCATGTAGGCTGTGATGTTAAAACAATGCTCAGTTGGTACTAAGAGGCCCAAAATGTACCAATGAATGATCCCCCGCATTACACCACCACCACCAGCCTTTCCAACATCTCCTTGTTCCTTTAACCAGAGGAGGCTACATCAGTATTCAGCCGTTTCTGATAATTCACAGCAGGTCATCTTCATCTTAATGTTTACAGTGAAGGAACAGATTTGGGGATGTTTGTTGCAGTCATTGATAGTGCAATATGGTGCCACTGTACAGGCTTTAACTTATTGCAACTACATTCAAACAATTGATTTAGGCCAACATAAATCAGAGCTGGAGTGTGCATATGTAAATGTATTAAAATGAATTAGTATAAAAGCTGTTCACATATTTTACTCTGATTCAGCAAGTCTGAACTGATTCCAGGAGTCCCCAGACTTTTGATTTTTTTTTTTTTGCTTCAAAATCCACTCTGAAATTAGCTTTTTGCACACCAATAAACCCCCTTATTTCATCCCTGCTCAGTACAGACGGTTTCAGTGTAAATCAGTGATGGGAAACTTTAGTTACAATGAGGGAAACATTAATTTTGGCTAAACACAAGAGACTCAGTGACCAGAAAAATTAGAGTAACAGTAATTTTTCTGGTCATATTAAATTATTTTGTCCCTTTGAACGTAATTCAAGTGCTTGTAAAAGTTTCACAGAAAGTTACAACTCTTTTCTGTCTGAAGTGTTGTCATTTTAATGTCTTCCTGGCAGATTTTGTCAATGTTTCCTTGTGAATGTATAGATATTTTTTGAGATTTGAAGTTGACTGGTGAAGTATTGCACCCTATTTGTTCTGTGCTCTAATGTTTACTGTGGCTGCATGTTGGGACATTTTACTTCCACTGGAGTTGTCTGTGGGCCAGTTAACACCTGTAAGGTGGTATAACCTAAAATGTATAGGATGGTTCAGTGCTCTAATGTTTACACCCAACTCTGACCCTGATGTGGCAGTAGAATTTAAGACTCATCCGAACAGGCTAATCTACTGTTGTCAAATTTTGGTGAGCAAGAGGTGTACAGTTTTAGTATTCAGATAGTAATTTAACAGTTGTTAACAGTACTTAAATTATAATCTTGGAAAAACTTAAGTTTATGGAAAGCTTTTGATGGTTCTGTTTCTGCTCAGCACTTAAGTGCTATGCTAGATGTAGTGAGGTTTATTACTTCCCAGAGAAATAACTGAAGTAGAAATGGTGATTTTAGACACGTGCTAACATAAAATGCTTTTCAGTAACACTGACACAAGTAGGTGCTTATTGTTTATTCCAACTCCCAGCAAAACTTAAAATGTCCAAAAAGTAATCAAACCAGAATTTCCAGTAGATGCATCAACCAATATGCAACATCAAATACAACATCTGGTTTATACAGGTCAAGCCATTCAGAGATAAAATGTCTAAGAATGGTAACACACTGGGATAATGTAAAACAAATGGATCCTTTTTTTACTTCTTGAAAGTTATTTAGTTGAGAGGAGACCAAACCAGGCTCAATCCAAAGACCTAAAGTCGCTGAAAGCCTGCTTTGGACATGGACTAATAATCTGTAGGAAAAATGTGTCCTTAGTCTTTCTGCACTTCTGCAAACAAGGCTTCTGCCACGTTGTGCGCTCTTACATCTCCTTCTGTCACTGTCTTAATACAACACACTCTTCGTAAAGCTTTACTCACCAGCTGCAACCAGGCATTAGTCATCAGCACTTGGTTCTTCTCATCCTAAGGAACAAAAAAAAGTGATAACTTAGAGAGAGATACTTTTTTTGAATCAAAGAAGACAATAAGGCTTATCAGTGTTAAGAAGTAGAGATGTCCTTGGTCACTGGTAGGTCAGTAAATTTTGTCTGCAAATTCAAAGCCTAGTTCTGCTGAAATGTTTCACCAATAACAATCTTGAAAATAAACAACAGAAACTGAGTATGACCCAGACACGAACTTGAGCTTATGTAGCACGTTTCTAGCCATCTGACTACTCAGAGTGCTTTGTTGCCGTAGGTCACACTTCACCATTCATACACATTCACACTACATTAACACACTAATGGTTGATGTTTCTATGTGAGTTGTCCATCAGTATTAGCTAAGCACACTCGCACTCTTTCATTTCCAATTACAAGCCACTGATGCAGTAGTGGGAGCAATTTAGAGTTAAGTGTATTGCCCGAGGACACATCCACATGTAACTGCAAAAGCTGAGAATGAGTCCTCTACTCTCTGGTGGAAAGACAAGAAATTCTACCAACTAATACTTCATTACCTTTTTAATTTGCAGCACTTACATTTGAAATAATAACAGAAACAGTTCAGCATTTTTTAAGAAGGGTTGTATGAGGCTCATTTCAATAGTTAATACATTAGCAACAGCGATTTGATCAGCTCTGCCCCTGTAAGGACAGAGGGAACAAAGAATTTAGGCTACACAGTACTGCGGATAGGGTCAAGAGATTCACATTGTTTATTTAGGGATATGCAGTGTAAATAATGGATGGATTGAAAGCAAAAAAACAGCATTGGGTTGATTGTTCACTGTGCTAAACACATTTGAAAACATTCACTGTTGTGCCGCAAAACCTCCTGGCTTTAGTTCTACGTCAGTCAAGGTGGTATAACATAAAAGTCATGCAGAGTGCCAAAGTATTTTCCACACTGGGGAGCATGCTCGTACAAAAATAGTGCATTGTTTATGTCCTCAGTGCAGTGACTAATTACCCAATCCTGTTTTTTTTAGTTGATCTCATCTAAAATGGTGTCAATTCTAAGAAGCCCTTGGCCTCATCTGCCACAGTGTAGGCCGAGCTTCCATCTCATGTATTTTCTTAGAACTGGTCAAAACCACTATGACTGTTGTATTTATTAAAATGAACCTTATGCAGTCCCTCCTTAAAAATACTGATTCAGCGCTTGAACCAGTAAAATTAAGACATTAATTTTATTTGGCAGGTAAATGCAAAAAATTAGAAACCAGAAATGAAGCTTTTACCTTTGTTCCTGTCTTCATACACAAACAGTAACATATAAATTTAATGAATTAAATTCAAGAAAGAAAAGTTTGAATGAACCAAAAGGGGCTGGAGTTGCTGGCAAAAATTAACTAAAGTGGGAGTAATGACCAGACCATCCCAAAAGGGGCTGTCACCCCCCTTCTAAACTGCCTAATTAAAACTGACTAACAAAACAACAATCAGAAACAAAAAAACTGGATCACTTGCAGCCTCCAGCTCAAACTAGGATAGCAAAACCCAGCAACCTAGCATTGCTGTGGAATAAAGGGGGCAAAAATACCTGTTACCATCTAATAACATTGATTGAGAAGGAAATAACATACAATTCCACATAGTTTAAAACTGAACTTTGTGGACTCTGTAGTGGAGTGGAAAAACATTCTCCATCTGGTCATACATTTATCTTTAACTTTGTTTCCATCTCTATCTCATTTTGAAGTTGAAAACAATGGCACATATGGCAAATCTCTCTATAATGTCTTTTTTTCTGTGCACAGATGACCCAGTTGATTGAGTCAAAGTCACAGCTGACAGTAATCTTTGTCTCTTCAGGGGTTTCATCACCCCAGTGATTTGAGTGTGAGCCCATTTGTGTGTCTGTGAGTTTGAAATTTGCTGGAAGATGAAAACAGGAGAGGATTTGGTTGTGTAAAATTCATAACGTCAACATAATCACTTCTGTCACCTGTCAAAGGTCAAAGCATTTAAGTGTCTGAAGCATTTAGTGGATAGGAAGAAACCATCTAATATTAGAGCTTACACAAGCGTATGCATTTCAGTTTTCCACATAGATACCAAAGGGCCCCTTTTAAACTGATGATTACTAAACATCTTTATTTTTTTCTCCTTGTTGTTAAAAGTGTACAAATGACCATGTGTTCATGCATAAAAGCATGAATTCATATACAAATCAATATTTACTTAATGAAATAATAATAAAGCCAATGTATGAACAGCTACTCATTATTGATCAAGACTTTAAATGTCATGTTATTTCTGTTGCCTGGATAATCATAAGCGATAAAGGATTAGGGGTGTAATAATTTCCCAAGCATTAAAACATTTGGTATAATATTAACAGTTCAACCTGGAAATTAACAACTTTAGAACTCATCAATTTTGCTACCAAGTCTTTTGGGTCCTATGACAATATCATTTTATCACTCCACTGGTACACAAACATTCATAAGCTTCCAAAAATAATAAACCAGGGACGGGACTCGTTAGCAGCCTAAAGGGCAATTATACTGGAATATTCTGAGTTTTAAAATTTTCACTGCAGATATTGCGTTTTGTTTTTTTTACTTCATGTTAATGCTAACTGGTATTTGAAAATACATTGAATGAGAGGGAGGGCAACTTGTGGCCCCTGGCTCATATTTTGTCCATTTTTGCTTTAAATCAATATTTAAAACCATATTAAATTCAGCAGGATGCTATAATACAGTATGGAATATGCTATGATTTCCTGTAATTAGGTATTCTATTATTGACATAGCTGAAACAAAAATTAAATTGTATCCACTGATGTATTGATTCAGCAAAAAAAGGTAAATAATATGTCAATATCATGTTTTTAATTTTAACTTTCAGAACATACAATTATGTTGCAAAGCTAAAAAAAAAACTACAGGTGTTTGGAGGTTAAATGTATATTTCAATAAAAAAATACATAAAGCAGATGTTATCTGCAACACGACAATCGTGACTATTTTCAGCACAGATCTCAGCAAAGGCACTGTTATCTGGAGGTCCTACAGATCGATAATCTAATGGTTACCCTGAAGCATGAGGTGTAGTAAGAGACATTTTATCCTCTAAGAAGAGGACTGAGGTCGCCTCAGTTTGAAATAGAAAATGTCTTGTTGAAATATTACACAGCTGTGAGCATTTCCTCAAAGACACTTTCTCAAAGTAAACACAGACATCATTTTCAGATTTTTTGCAGGTAATGTAGCTCGAACAACAGGCTATTTACTCACTGAAGTGCACCTCATCATCTTTTTTATGTTTTTTTTTCTCTTTTCTATGACAATAAACCACATTTCTTAAGTTTCTTAAGGTTATGTTTCTTAAGGCAACTGGAGAAAGCAACATTTCCACACCTAGGTCTTTTCAACTTTAACAACGGAGCGTTTAAAAGCATCCTGACTGGAAATCTCACAAACTGGCATGGGATGTGCATGGACTGTGACAGGAAGACTCTGCAACGCATGATTAAAACTGTCCAAAAACATCATTGGTACCCATCAGTGATGCAGTATCTCGGAGGCGAGGTGCCTGCGCAGAAGTATGCTGGAGGACAACACTCACCCCAGCCATAGCCTGTCCACTCTGCTGCCATCAGGCAAATGGTGCAGAAGTGTCTGCTGTTCTACCTCCAGACTGCGGAACAGCTTCTTCCCTCAGGCTGAGATTGCTTAATGCACCATCTGCACTCCTCCATATCTGACGGTTTGGTTTTTATTTGTTTTTTGTTTTGTTTTGGAGCCACAATTTCATTTCATAGTGCAACCTGTTGCACAATGATGAATAAACTTAGCTGTATCCTTGTATCTTCCGTAGCTTTGTTTTATGTCCTTGCTGCTTGCTAGGAATATCATCAATTCATAATGCATAAAAAAAACTGAAAATATGGTATTTTATGTCTTGGCTTAACTACATTGTACAAAATACAGTTTTTCTTAAATCTAGATGCTGGGCTTTGCAAAAAGATGCCTCGACAACATAACTATGGTCCTTTGTGCCAATATCAGACTATATGATTGATTTAGGATTACAACCTGACCCCACAGCTGCAGGGCTTCAGGAAATGTTTGCAAGAAAAAACATGTATTTTACCTTTTGTGGTGTGTCATTGTGACTGACAACAAAAGACCAGGGCTGGGACGTCTCTGACACCACAGAGAGTCTGGCAAGTGTGATTTTTGTCCCAACTCCTATGACTCATTCAGTCACGTCAGAAATGTTGACCAGTGGAGGCACAGAGTGCTCTGCATGCAGGATGATTGTGGGCATAGACAAACAAAAGTTGTTTCCTCAGGAGGGAGCTATGAGATAGAGGAAAGTTTGCCAAGCTCTGAAAACAACATCCCTGCCTGTATGATGTGCTGTATAGGGACTACCCTCTACATACTGAATAAGAGAAATGTTGGAGAGGAGTAGCAGAGGCACTTTAATACCTTGATGAGGAAATGCAAGCAATCAATGTTAAGCTAACATAGTAATATCATAAAGTGCTGCAAACAACAGTGAAGCTCTGACACTAAATTATGTACATAATGTGCCCTCTTTGGGGTCAAATCTCCTTCCTCCAACATCATGACGTCAGCTAAGAGCAGTGTGTTTTAATAGTATGCACCATGCCTGACAGCAAAGTCACAGCATGATTGCATCTCTAACTCCTTGCCTAACCTGACCAAATAACTGATGTACAAAATGGTGTTGTCTAAACTTGACATTTAGTAACTGTTTGTCCCACTGAGCCAAAAGATTGGCTCAGAAAAACCTTTTCCGACCGCTAAGTGTTAGCTTGAATTTTAGACCAGATGTCCCCAACCAATGGGGTCACAGACCAGTACAGGGCCATAGGTCATTTGGTATCAGTCTGCAGAGCAACAAAAATAATTAATTACTTTTTGATGAATGACTGAGACTGAAGAGTGTTTAATGTGGAATGGACAGTAGGATCCTCGTATATCTTCCTTTGACTGTGCAGACTGTATACACTGCCCTTTGACTCAATCAAAGCTGTGATGAACACAAAAAGTTCAACCTGGGATGAAGTCCTGGCAAAACCTTGAGTGATTCACTCTTCCACATGTGCTCTACATAGGGCTGGACAATTAATCGAAAAATAATGGAGATTGACATTTACACACTCTAATGGAAGTAGTCTTACTCATGTAGATTATTTTGATTATTTCCCTGTGTAAGTCACGTGACTGCGCTCTCTCTATACAGTTTGCTTTCACTTTCACCAAGAGTAAAGGATGCGCTGCCAACATGGAAAAGACAAGTGCCAATCTATCGGAGGACCTTGTAGCCAAGAAAAATACCGTCCCCATTGTTTGGGCACATTTTGGATTCTGTGCAGAGGACATCTATGGTGGTATTGAGATCACTAAGTATCGCCCAGCCCTAGCTCTAGGTGTAGCTACAATTATATTTAACTCTGCATGATGTGTCTGTCTGGAGGACAGCTGAGGAAAGAGAGCATTCAAATTCCTGTTGTGGAAGGATTCCATTCAATAGTTAGAACATACAAAAGACCCATCAGTAATAAAGAAAAACATTAGACCAGGCAGTCCCAGGCAAGTGAATGATCGTAACTAAACTAATGGAATATATTTTTTGAATGTGTTGACATTTAGATTGAGAGGACAGATCACATTAAAGATTTAAGTGTGAATAAGTTACTTTCTAAGGCTTTTGAAGTGAAAAATACTTTGAGAGAAGATACAGTTTTTGTACAAGAACACAGAAAAGTTAACTTCTTGTACTTCTTAGTATCTCACTTTTACTTTTTTATGTAGGAAAGTTAGATTTGTACTTTCCTACTTCCCCTCTCCCTTGAGATTTGTTCACTCCAGGGAAGGTAAGACTGATTACACCTGGATTTGAAGTGGCACTGACTGCAGAGCTTCTCTCTGACTGGCTCCAGAAAAAAGGGTTTCAGGGTGTAAAGGTGTTTGAGACCAGCAGAGTCATTTTGTGAGTGAACCTCTTTTTAGAAGAGAGCTGTAGGGACAGAAAGTTTTCTTGTTAGTTTGATTAGTTTGGTCTATTTCTGGACGCACAGGACTTCTGGAAAATGTGAATAAATTTCTTTTCTTTTTTTTTTTTCTGGCAGCTAGGATAAACACATTTTATCTGAGGTCTCTGTAAAGTGCTTGGTATTCTTTTATCTTACTCTGCCTTTAAAGTGTATCTCTGATTAACAAAATGTTTTGAAGTTGATCAAAAGTTAATTTTCTGAGCAGCTTTTTAGCAGCTTAACACTTGGTTTCATATGGCATACATACACATATTTATATAAAAGCTGTAAAGCAGGTAGACTTAAAATGCTGTTATTTCTTAAGCTCATAAAATCACAATGTTTTTACCTGACCAGGTTCTTCCTGAGGTGCTCAAAGAGGAGCCTACTTTTCACTTTGAATTTTAATCAATCATACAAATAAACATTTACTTTGTTGGAGGTAACAGTGAAACAAGTCTTTTTTCTTTACATCCAATGATTTTTTCATTCCTCATTCTTTTCTGACATTTTTTAAATTATATGGACTGTAACTTTTTTAAAAAGTTTCTATTAACATTGTTTTTTATTGAAACTAAGTATGAGATGAGACTAAAGGCGTTATGAGAGCACATCTTGGGCAAGTCATTTCCCGAAATGTAAAAAACTGCCTTATTGTGCAATATTAACATATCCTGTAAGGAAAAAGTATATCAGCATTCAGATTAGGATCACCACCAAATTCTAGTTATTCCTTCTTGTGCCCTGACCACAGTTTGTTGAAAATTTCATCAAAATCTTTTGAGAATAAGAGTCTTCTTGCTTGAAGACAAACAAAGCATCCAAAAAGTGTGCACTGTGATTGGCTTATGCAAAAACCATAACAACAGATTTCTGTTGGGTCTTTTAAATCCATTTTGTTGAAACTATAAAATTTTAACTTGTTAGAGCTTAAAACTTTGCCTTTTCTCATATTTATTTATTTTTCTCAAAGAAATATGTAGATGAGTTGGTTTAAATTTGGGTGCTTTTTTATCTTTTCTGATAGAATAAGGGCTAGGAAATTAATTAGAACTTTTGTGTTGATAAAGAAGGGCCAACAAATACAATCGATTTCTTTGCTTCACAGTTGTTCTTCATTTAAAAAATTGTATTTATAAACTTAAATGAATTTAAGTAGATCTTAACTTTGCCCTTTCAGTTTGTAGCTGGTGGTGGGAGAGGGGCCTGGAAATATATCAGTCTTGAACATGACTGTTAGAATTTGAGAGCCATTGGTTTACATGTACACAATCCAATCAAACTGTGTCTGTATATGCATTAAGCAATTAATCAGGATAGTAAAGTCCCCGACTTAAAAAGGACAATAAGTCACTTGTATATTTCTGGTGTACTTTAACTAAGTTATCTACAAAGTGAGATCCATGTTATTCAGAGCTGACAGCTCTGCATGTTAAATTTACTCTATTTCTTTAGTTTTGTCTGCCACAGCTACTGGCTCTTTTTGATAAAACCAAACACCACTGTCTACCCTGAAAAACAGATTTTATTCCCCTCCTCATTCCACTGCTTTACTCTACAGTCATCTCAAATCATGTGTTGCAATAATTCTCTATTCTGCTCTCCTGGAAAAAACTAAAAGCTCAACAGAAAAACTTAGTCAAATGGTGCTTGTTTCCTGTGAAGTGCATAGTGCAAAAATAAAGAAGTTTGTTGAGCAACAGTCTCAGACTGAAACAAGAAAGAGATTCACAAAAACATCTGACCAATGGCTGGCATTGAGCTAATCAATATTCCCATAACTTATGAATGGAGAAGCAAATACAGTTTGCTTGTTTACCATCAACTATTTAGTGTAGTCCTTTCCTCTCCTCAATGTCATTGGGTATCAGTAAAAGTACAGAAATCAAGTTTCAGAGTGGAGCCAGTACCAACAGCACTGATACCTATAGGATGGAATAATTTTGCCTTCTGTTTAGCACACTCTCCGTGTTATCAGTTTGTGAAAAAAATACATTACAGGTAACAGAGCGATTACCACAATGGCCACCATTACAGCAAACATCATGACCCTTTTTTCTCAAAGATATTGATTTAGCTATTATTTAAGCACTAATAACATTAAAGAAAAACTGATTCAACATCAGTATAAATAATAATGCAGCTGGTGCCCTACCTATCAGGTACAGCCCTGTAGTCTGTTCAGCCTGTTGGTTTAATCACTGAAAAATTGAATGGATCTGCATTTTCTAATCCTATTAAATATAGGTAATTCTGACCCTGGCATATGTTGCTCAGCCTGTTTTCAGGAGCTTGAGGTTCACAGTCTGTACAAAATATATCAAACACTGTAAATAGACCTCTCAACTGCACTTCAATCAAATAGACAGATAAATGCCATCCTTCCAATATAAAACACTTGGGTAGGCCTATCAGGTGTCAATAAAAAGCTAAAGATCCTGTCAAGTTTGATAAAGACTGAACCTCACAGCAGTCCAGCAGCAACCTCAATCAATAGGCTGAATCAGTCAAGCTGTACATTACACCAGCTCAGCTAAAAGTGAAAAGTTTGGTAATGGAAATGTGAAGGACAATTGTTTGTGTGATTTGCAGAGCTAGCATTTCAGCCATCGAAAGAAGCAGCCTTAAGAGGCACCACTATGCTCATGTATGCTGTTACTTTCATTGGACTTCCTTGCAGGGAGGACACTAACAACTTTAAAGGTGCTTGAAGTACTTAAAGGCAGCACTCTTCCTTTATCTTACTATCAAAATAGACAAAGACAGAACTGAAGGCATTGCTAAACTGGCACACACCCAGTAGCACAAAAAGCTATTCAATGGCAGCATGGTCTGTGGTTTCTCTAGCACCACAGAGGTAATTGCTAGATTTTGTCTGCTCTTGGTTGTGTACAGCCTGATGCTAAGTGGTAGGGGGGGTGTCTGCTCTTTGTATCATGACCCTAGGGTTCAGATCCAATTGTTTTGCTACTTTAGTATCACTACAGGACAGAATCAACTACTGTGGTTTTCTTTTCCTTTTACATCCAGAACTGACAAACCCAAACCATAGAATCACAGACGAAAACACGATGAACAGTTACAAAAAAAAGCGCATCAACATTGAGATCTTAGCAAACTACTGTTTGCCAGAGACTCGTATTTCAAACCTTTCCTCTGTGTATTTTCAAACGTAAGTAGTTTTGAAAGTTTGAATAACCATGACTTGGATTATTGATGACCTGAACAGGCATCCAGGAGATCTGTTACTGTGAAACAGCTTTCCCTGTGGTCCTCTGAGAAGAAGCTGTTGTCTCTGATACCTCAGCTATAAGTCCCTCCCCATGTGGAAGAGAACCGCTCGTCTGTAGTGTTTTGGCTTCTTTCCCACTGGTATAGACAGTGATGTCTGAGTGGGAGTTCATGACAGCCAAACAGACTTTACAAAAAAACATATAATTTTTTAACAACAGTTGCCTTTCAAGCAACAGCTCTGCAAAAACATGCACAGGCTAACGTAGCATTAAAGCTAGTGCTAGTTGGTTAGGGCTGGCTGAACAGTTGGGTAGCTACGAAAGAAAAAAAAACTAACCTTAAGAATTGAATCAATGGCTGTTGTTTTACAGTCGGTTACAAAGAGCTGAAACTCTGTCTAAACTTGGATTAAAAATAAAATTCAATGGCTGCTAGCATGTGTTCTCAATTGCTTAAAAAAAAGAAGTAGTTTTCGTATACAGAGCACCCAGGATTTAGCTGTAGGCTATTCTCAACAAGTCTGATGCAACGTCAGAACTCTTGCCCTCCCTCCCCCTCATGGGCCCAGTGTGCTTGATCGATTGACTTGACTACTCTGTGGTAATCGATCGGATTGCCAATTTTCAGCAAGTCGGTATTTCATCCATACTTGCCTCCCTGAGCCAATGAGCTTAAAATGTTGACAAAACAAAGGTAGAACGTAACACTAGTAGATTTTTGAGGGGGCAAGGGGAACAAGCCTTTTTGAGGGGATACTGACACACAATTATGGATGAGGAAGTCCTTGACTTTGATCGTAAGCAGTCTGAAATTTTAATATGAGACAATTTTACTGCTTATTAAAAGGTGTGAACACCTTGCATTAAGGATTAGAGATGAAAAATATTGTAAAACTGGTATAAATACATATAATGAAATTAAAGGGCAGCAGTATGATACACATACAGAACCTTTTGTTTAAATACATTTTTAGACTAAATAATAGCATTTTTTAATACTGGTCCCTGGAGTCCATTTTTTATATTTAGATCCAACTTATCCCTTCACTCTTAGCACATCCCCAAGTACAGCTGATGGACACACAATCACATCTTCTTTCTTCGTAGGTTGAACACTACAGATTATCTGATTGATCTGCTATATTGTTAATTTAACCTCATCAGCTATTTCTAAGCTTGTTACACGTTTGACCTGAAATGAAAGAAATTTTACACCCCTACTTGAGCTGACTGACAGCGGCAGTGACAGATCTGTAAATATACTGGGCCCAGCATTTATAAACATAATGATAAGGTGCAGCTGATAGCTGGGTAACACTTAGTAGGTATCAGCCTCCCATGACTGAGCTTCTTACTTGTGTGTCATGTTTGTGTATCTGAAATTACAGGAGCAAAACATTTTCAGCTTGAACTTGCACATAGGTTTGCACATACTGTATGCAAAATGACCAGTTCCCTGATTACTGATAGACCTCTGCTACAGTATTGTGGGAATGTAAACACTGAATTTCTGTCATCTAATTTACAGAAGTTTCCTAACTTATTATCTATGATACTGATACAAACACAAATAATATTTTTTGGTCAGGAGCAAGCACTCCTTTAATAAACAGGATCTGTTTTTATCATGTGGTGACGGTCTTTTTAGAGACATGTGTCAAGCATGAAAAACATTTTGTTCTTCAAAAAGACTTTACTCAGGAATTTTATATTTTGAAATCCAGAAATGATTAAGTAAACCATTATGGTGCATTCCAACATTCTGCCAATATCACAGCCAGATGGTGACAAAAGTATGGTTGATATGTCTGTCCAAATATGGGCTGTAAATATCTCCAAAAATGTTCATATCTGCCAGTTTTGATTACCAAGTCTTTTAACAATTGTCTACTAATACAGAAAGCAATCCTGTAATTGTGTGCATCTCTAATGACAAGTTAGGAAGGAACAGGTGATTCTTGTTTCCATAACACAACACAGTGGCAGCTTGATGTGTGTCATGTCACACGACACATTGTACATCCTGCGATGTGACTACTGAGCATGCACATTGTCATGGCAGTGGCAAAACAATATATGGCTCATTCATATTGAGACTTACCACTTGGTACCTGAACTCCAAAAACCTTTGTTAATTTGAATTAACGCGTTGTGCAACAGGGACTTTGACCAACCAAATACATGCCTCATGGAGCCTGAGTAATTCAAGCATCAACACTGTTCTCCTCTGTTAGCTGAGACGACAAAGCTACCAGAAACAAGGACAAACAACCCTTAGCTCTTTTATTAAAGAAAACATAAAGGCCTCTGGGAGAAACATACTCAAACACACAACCCCCCTGGTTTATCTGTCTGTTTTGATAAATAAGAGCAGACATCTGACTGGTATGAAACTCAGTGCATACATCATGCTAACACTTTGTCTTTTCTCTTGATGGACTGACTGAACATTATACTAACAAATTTCCAAAGGTCTTAACAGTTTTAGGTCCTCTGTCGTGATAAATGAGTCAGAGATTCAGCTGAGCAGAATATTCAGAAATGAAACCTGGAGGGATTTTCAGGTCGCCGTCTGGAGGGCAGAGGATGGGACAGTTATTTTCATAACTTGTGAATTTGTTAGGGGTGTCAAAATCAGATGTGCACAAAACGCTACCGGGACATCTGCCCTTGGGTAGAGTTTGTCACTTCTTATCTGCTGTCTAAACAAGATGAGGATATGTGGATGGGAAAGTAAATAAGCCATGTTTACACTTCCCCTGAGGAGAGAGACTCTCTGAGGGCATTCAGATAGAATACAGCTCTGCATTCAAGCAGGGAGGCAGAAAGTCCCATAGAGTCACATATTAATCTAAATTGGGACTTTACAACTCGTGAAATTTATGATGCCAGCAACTGCTTTATCTTTCTTTCAATGATTTTAAATGGGAACCGAAGAAATACGCCATTTACACTGAAGAAAAGCTGCCAGGAACATGTGCTGTCATTTTTGTCGTCGACCACCTTGGTGCTTTGCTGGAGTTCGGTTGCTGCCAAATATGAGCCAGGTTTCATCCCACTCTGCTTCAGTGGAGCAGGGAAAAAAACAAATACACTCTGCCAGCTTTCCCTGGATGCATAAAGATAAAAAACAATGGAACACTGACAAGGAGATATAAAAACATGCGGTGAGCCAGCTGAGGTAAGGATGCAGTCAGCAGACTTTAAGGAGGAGAAATAATCTGTAAACACGTTTGTATTAAAATTCTGCTCGTGTGTCTGAGCGCACTTCCTGTGAATTATCACGAGTCCTCTCTGCCTGAGGTGTCTTTATGTTTAAGCAGTTAACTAGTAGAAATACAGAACTTCACTTAAGACTTAACACTGTTCCACTGCCACACAGTGGATGCCACAGGGACAGAACACAAGACTAAAAATACTATAATTCATTTTATGAATTCTATCACCAACGGGACAATGAAAGGCAGGATTTATATAAAACTTCATTCTGTATACATTATTCTTGTTTCATTTCTAAACATTTCCCTCATTTAGATTCTGGACTCAAATTTTCTGGCAAGCTGTGCCACCTCACCACGATTCTACGTAATGGTTGTGCACAGTGTCCAGTGTTAGTGAAATGCAGATCAGATGTGAGCTCCAGTCTACATATGACAGTGTGGAGGCAGCGGAGAGATGACATGCTGATCACATCACAAGAAACATGTACTCCAGTTTTAAAAAATAGAACAGCAATTAAAGACCACACTCATCCAGATCTCAATAATGTGTGAGACTGCACAGACAAACATGACGATCCATCCATAATGACCGATAAATTCTCTCTGAAGTCAGAAAACAAAGAACAAGTTGAGTGTATTCATTAGCTGGTGAACATGTAAACTGGTGACTTTGTATTAATACCATGGTTGACTCTCTCTCGTTTTAAGCTGAATTAGACTATAAGGATTTCTGAAGCAGACCAAGAACCAAACTCTGCTTCACTTGAAAATAGAGGGTATCGTTTTTTACTTGCAAGTGCATCAAAGTTCAGTTTGCTTTGGATGTGAAAGCAATCTAAACCAATGAAGGACAGGATAAGGAAGCAAACCAAAATGCAGTGCATTGTGGGTTAAATTTGGTGGATTACAATATCAGTAAGCAAGCTAACGTAGCATCAAAAGACAAAATGCTGGTACAGGAATGAGTCCTAAAACCGCATATTGAGTTAGCATTTTAGCACTTCTGGCTCCCACCACGAGTGCAGCTTTCAGATGAATACCTGGAATAAGGTCTGTTAAAAAAAACAAGTGTACAAGATTTGAATGTTTTATTTTGTGACATAAAGTTCATCTGACACTTCTCTCACTTTTTAATTTTAAGACATAAGTGTGTTTTAAAAGGATTGTTGCCAACTCCCTGCTAACAAGGGTTACAAAAATAGCCGGGGATACTAACCCAGTAAATAGATAGTACAGGAATTACAGAAAAGGGGAGGGTCCTAAATCTGGAACTGTTATGTGCTGGATCCCACAGACTAATCTATGTTCTGACTAGTGTGTTTTGATTTCCACTGAGTAAGTCTGACTGGTATAACTGACAGATTTTTCTGAAGTGAATATGTGAGCATGTGAACGCAGCTTGTCCTGAATGCATAGGGAAACATGAACGAGTTAACTGCAGTCATTTACAAATGAAAGTGCATGTATGTGGGAGCTGCTGTGAGTAGCAGTGTTTCCTTGTACCCCTTCTCAAATAGGAGGGGTACAAGGTTTTGTCAGGACTCAAGTTTAGGCATCGAAATTGAAAACAGGGAGGGACAATGGTAGTGGAGAATCTTATTTTGTCACGACCATTGTGCTTCTGACCCCAACACAAGAAGCGCTTGCTGCTATAGTTTTCTTTGTGTTGTGGGACTTGCTAACACATTATTGCCACATAGGGACAAGTGTCCCCTAATGTGGTACTAAATAATGCAAGCATCCACTCCAGGTTTCCATTAAACAACACATTGTGTTTCAGACAAAGCACACAACTTCCCTGCTGACCATTCATCCTTCATTAAACACACATGCACATACAAGTGAATGCTATCCATCTTACCACATCTATGATCTGCAGCAGCGTGAAGCCCAGCTCCACCAGGATGGCAGCTGAGTCATTGGTCACTGGTCTCTCCAGTCGGTTGTAATTAGCCATCAGCTCCTTGTACAACTTCCTCTGATATTCCCCCTGCAGGGATCCTGAGAAAACAGAGAACAGGATTTTTGGCATGATTTGTTTATGTCACATATAATCTGCTGTAGAGATTATCTAAATCCAAGCACCAACAGGGGAATCAAGGTTAAGGCTGCTGACAACTCTAATGTCATCACTTCAGTTAACTGAAGTAGTGGGTTTTTGCCAAAGGGTTTGTTTCAGTTAAGAGGCTGCAGCTGACGGAGTGCACATTTGTTGGCTGCAAACTTCACACCAGCACATTGAGGGCTGCCCCCATCCAGAGGCTCTTTCAAATGCAGCTGACACATGTGGCCTTTACACTCCATCCGGAGAAGAATCTGTTTGGTAAACCTCTGTGGCTCGATAAATCCCAAGACTCACTGTGCAATGTTCATTTATTTTTAAGTCTGAAACTTAGATTGCAACCACGCAGCATGCAACATTATAAAAGGAAAAAAAAGGAGAGAAACATCTCATTATGGACCAGAATAAGTTAATCACCACAGATCTTTTAATTTTTTACTGCAGTTTGTCTGCTCAGATATAACAAAGAAGAACAGTGTTCTGCTTCATATTCGTAGATGAATTGCTTGGCAATTAATCACTGTATTTAAATAAGCTTGTTATCCTGTAGTTGTTGAGGTTATTAGGTGCAGCAGTGCTGTTCATCCTCCTTGAGAATCATGGTGATGTTAAAGGGTAACAACTAACTATGTTGATGGGTGTTCCAGCGTAAGTTTTCATTAATGTTTTTTGTGTGTCCAATCATACATCTTTATTCAGACTTCCTCTACATCATCAAAAGAGTAGTATTGACATCACAATAATGAAAAACTTAAAGAACCAGAATAGGGCTGTAATCAACCAAAGAAATTGTTGGTCGACTAAAACACAGTAGTTGTCGACCAAAAATCGACCAATCGACCCCCCCCCCCCGCGTTTCGCCCCTGTGTGTGCCTCTCCTTCTTTTTTTCTCTCAACACAAGACTCTCTGCTTTCCAGTCTTCATCAATGAAATAGGCAGTCACTGTCATATAGGACTCCATTCAAAGAGACGTACACATCTGTTATCTTTATCTATTACCTCGGAAACGTTCTCTTTTTTCCTCCCTCGTATTTTGCCGGGAGCGCGTACGTAATTGTGAGGCGCACTGGCACTGAATAACCAGAAAAACATTAGAACCTGTATATTCATGGGACTCTTTTAGTGTTTCCACACAGAGTTTCATATTAACCATGTTGTTCACTACAACAGACACTTTTTTTCTTCTTGAACTTTGAAAACATTTGCAAATCCATATAGTCGCACATCGATGTTTGCATCTCTCCTTTTTTTTCCTCTCAACACAAGACTCTTTGCTTTCCAGTCTTCATCAATGAAATGGGCAGTCACTGTCATATAGGACTCCATTTGAAGAGACATACACATCCGTTATCTTTATCTATTAACTCCAAAGCTTTCTCTTTTTCCTCCCTCGTATTTTGCCGTGAGTGCGTGCGTAATTGTCTGGCGCCGGCACTGAATATCCAGGTTCCAATGTTTTTCTTGGCCTGCCACGACACCAATGGGCCTCATAACCTCAGAAATAAATAGTCAATTCCTTCTGTGATGTCGTTTTTGCATTTGGGTGTTTACATGAGGCATAAAATCCAGCGCGGACTGGGTGAGGGATGCCGCTGCAGCACGGGCAGCGCGCATGCAGTTATAAAACAAATACACGATTATTAGAGTAGAATATTGAAATGTTCTTGAATAAAAATATTGAAATGAACGATAAATACATTGAAATGGTGTTCTAAGACATGATGGGGGTGCTCAGAAAATACCCCCATTTCACTTGATACGCTTCTTCTGATGATATGAACTGCAGGGGAAAAAAAAGAAAAAAAGACACATTTGGTCGACCAATCAAAATTTTGGTCGACTGAGCACGCATCAACCAATTAGTCGACCAGTCGACTTGGATTTTACAGCCCTAAACCAGAACACAGGTGTGTATGCAGAGGGCTTTGTAAATGCAGCACGGTATCCTGTGGCCTGAGCTTTTCACAGACTTCAGGAGTCAATATTATGCTTCTTTTTCAAGTTTTATTCACCCTCAAGTGTATGTTAAACAGTTCCTACGTACAATAAAGTATTTATTTTAACAAGACAAGGGGTCCTACCATGACTCTATCTGCAGCTCAGATCCGTTGTTTCAAGGTCGCAACTGCAGTAAGAGAGTAAAATGGCTATCAATAGTACTGAACTCACAAATTATCACAGAGCAGATGGGTCAACCAATCAGAGCAGACTGCACCCACAGTGCAGGAGTTTTAAAGTGACTGGAGATGTAACAGAACAACTGAGATGGACTGGGAATACAAATGGATCAGAGGCATTCTGTATGTGAAAATGAGAGGGAGTGTAAACATAAGTCATTATGAACGAATATATAGCAGTTACTGAAACAAATACATTAACTTCAATTATTAAAGACACAAGAAAAACAAAGGATTTGTCAAATAACACAAAAAGACACTGTAATATGCCTGAGGTCATTTAACTAAAATTGTCCACTTTTCCAAAGGACGATGATAAATCAACACTGATTCCCATTTTAAAAGTATGACTAAGCTGGTTTAGCTCATTCTTTAGTAATTACTTCTTTTGGAATTATTCTTTTGCAAAAAGGCTTCATTAAAAGAGATAATATTTTGCACAATTCAGCTGTGGTAAAATTAAAACAAATGGCTGAATGGAAAACTGAAAGTGCTATCACATTAACTTGTCTCTGTGTTTCAGGACACAGCACTCTACCTCTATAATGACTTCAATGTTAAGCCCACATTAAACATGAAGCAGCCCCCCATATACTGTAGTTAAAACAGCAAAAGTTTGAAGGTCACTTCTTGTG
The DNA here is from genome assembly GCA_036419115.1 of Scarus forsteni. Lineage (NCBI taxonomy): Eukaryota > Metazoa > Chordata > Actinopteri > Labriformes > Labridae > Scarus > Scarus forsteni. Next base: position 7,750,782 of record JAZDUH010000383.1, on the reverse strand, counting down.
TTTGAAACTCAAGGAGAGCAGTAATTCTGTCTGCATTCACACCACAAATCCTGTCTTAAGTTGATGCCACTGCAGAGCAGGATTTGTTTAAAAATAGTCCCACTGTTTTGGCTTTGCTCCTCCTTTTCTTGCATATTGTTCTCTGGGACACATCCTTGCGTAGTGAGGCCGAGTTTTAATCCAAAAAGTAGCTTTAATGGAATTCATAACCTTTTCCCCTTCCTTTGCTGGCACCATGCTGCAGGCTGATTACATTTTACCTGCTGGAGATTCAAACACGCTGCTGTACACAGAAAACATTCAGTTTGTGTGTTTCAGTCAATGCTTACAAGATTTTTACTGAATAACCTGCAAATTGCCTTTTCAATGAACAATGTATGGGAGGAGAGTCTGCTGTTAGCGGAAAGTTTTATGAATAATTCATCAAAAAAAACACATGTGCTGACATCTGCATTAACATCCACACACACACTGACACACAGTGACAGGGCTGTAAGCCGGTGTTGTGTGAGGTCCAAGATGATTAAAATGATGTGTTTGTTGGCACCACTCTCATCAACATTATTGATCCTCTTCCTGACCTCTGCACACTTTCAGCCTTCCCACTTCATCCAAAAATAAGGAAGCCAAAAACACACCAACACGTATAACAATCAGTATTGAAACATGTTGTTAATCTGTAGTCTCTTAACCAGTTTCCATTAATGCTAATTTGTTTGTGCTATGCTGCTATGCTATGCTGCTATCAAACAGCTGCTTAAGAGGGCCTTAACAGCTTTCACCCCTCAAATGGGCCAGAGATCTTTTTAATACTGACAGCAAAAGCAGGGCTAAACCACAGTAAAAAAAAAACAACATTGAAAAAAGAACACTGTTACGGTGCGTTCACACCGGACGCTACTTGTACTACCTCGGCGATCACTCTCCATTCAAAGTCAATGTACAGCCGCGATGAGGCGGGGCCAACCCTCCTGCGATGCGACGGCCGCATACAAGACGATCACTTCACTCATTGCGCGATGTCAAAGTTAAAAAAAAGTTGATCTATTCAGGCGATGTCATGTGTGTGACGGTACCCTAGACAAACAGCTATTCATCCAGACTGCAGGGCGGATGAGTTCCGTCTAGGCGGAACTAATGTCAGTGAGGACATTAGTTCCGCCTAGACGGACCGCGGTAAACTCACAGATAATGCTGCAGGGCATCAGCTGCAGTGTTTTGTGTTTGATAAGTGAATGAAACGGATACAGCTGGAATAATGTCCGCTTATACATCCTATCATGTGATATATGATATGATCGCGTGAAACTCAAACGGACGTGACGTCACTGAGCGACGACCGACGACCAAAATGAGGTATTTATGGACGCGCGACGCTACGTCAGTGGGCGACGCGATTTTGGTAGCTGGGTCGCTTGCGGTGTGAACGAAGCATTGGAGTTAATATTAATACTTCTTCGGTATCTACCACAAAGTGATGTTTTGAGTCTTATTGAAGAGTTGGTGCTTTAACTCTCATCAAGTGTGACTGTTGACAAAACAATAAAAATTAAATATAAAACTTTGTAATATTTAACAGTGTGACTTTTAATCATCACATTTACATAATGTTTGGAATACATTCTCATTTTTAACTAGAGGTGTGAAAAAATATTGATACAGAAATATATCAGGATATTTTGATCTCCGATAAAATATCGATATTTCAAAACTTAATATTCATTTTTTTTGTAATAATAAAAAATTATATTACACCAGAATTGGAAATAAAATACAACTTTTAAATATGCATGCAAAAGTTTTTTTTTTTTTTCATGCAGTCTATTCAGTTCAGGAAGTGACAAGAGAAATACCTGTTTTATTTACATACTGTTGTGCTGTCAGTAACTCAAAGCACTTAGTTCCTCATATGTTCAATTACAGTTTGAGCTGCACTGCAGGTTAGGATGCTTTCAGTACATTGTTAAAGGGAAAACAAGAATAACTTTTTTGCAACATTAGTTCAAGTGACTTTATGCACTCTACATTTTCAAGTTAAGTGTATGTATGTAACACTGCATTAGACATATTTCTAAAAAAATGAATTGAAAAATTGTTTTCAATCACACAGTTTTGACCTGATTTGTACTTTCAGTTTTGAGTAATATTGTGTGATTTACAGATACACCATCTCCACTTTTTTCTTAGTTAACAGTAGAATATTGCAATATATCACAATATTGTGATATCGTGATATTATCGTATCGAGACCCAACTATCGTGATACGTATGGTATTGTGAGATTCTTGCCAAGACTCACCCCTATTTTTAACGTGGGATGTACAGTATGATGTTGGATTTTGCTGATAAACTAAGGCTTCAAAACGTATTTTGGGCAATGCAGATTTCAGTGCCAACACACAGAAAAAAAGTAACAGCAGTAACAGCAAAATAAGCTTCATATGCTATTTTAAGAGCAGAAACTTTGATTATTTACCCAATGAAAGAAAGCCAGTCATGTTTTGGAAGCTTACACAGCTTTTTGTTTAAGATTAAAAGGAAAAAACTCCACAATCTTGGTGCAAATATATATAAGGCTATAAGCATTTAGAACTACCTGAGTATTAACTCTATATAAACACTGTGAAGTGTAAATGTTGCTGTCTTTATTTACTGTATATAATGGAAAAAACAGCTGAAATACAGATATCATGTTTAGTTAGAACACATACGGTGACTACAAGTTTGATGTACTGATACATCATTTTTACTCTTGTATTTGACACCAACTCTTTTTAGATGGAGGGATTTCACTCGATACAGAATATAATTAATTTTGTACTTCTTGAAGTTTTGCCAACATGAACTTGCTATAAATTTGCTGAACATTAACTGAGTTTGATGGAACTTAAACAAACTGCTGGTGTTTTCCATAGGTGCACATACATATTGTTCACTTGCCCAATGTAATGTGATGTATTTCTGTTTCACAAACCACGTCTGTTCACGTATGGTTATTGCAGTGAACTATACAGTAAAACAGCTTGACTTGGGGTGCTGGTTTGGCGGAGTGGTAAGCAACCATGCACCTCCCATGTACATGCTTCTGCCGGTCCGGGCTCAAATCCTGGCTGTGACCAGTTTGCAGAATGTCTTCCACTACTCTCACACCCCCTTTCACAAGCTCACTGTCTCTCTCTCCTATCAATAAAGGCACAAAAAGCCCCCCCAAAAAAACATTAAAACAGCTTGACTTACCTTTACTTTCACATCACAGTTTGTTCACTTTAGGTGCTGATCTTGTATAAGTTGTCAGTAGTATTTTAGGGTAGTTTTGGTAAATTGTGTTTCCAGCATGTTTTATCATAAATTCACTGCCCAATGACATGGACCAATGAGAACTGGGTATTCTGCATGTGCAACTATCATGGATGTAAGCAAACTGAAGTTGATGCCTTGAGAGCATTTAAACAGAAAAAATAAATGAAGCAGAGTTCCTCTAACATCTTTAAGAGATGGTGGAGCCACCACCAGACTGTAAAAAGAGAAACATTAGAGAGAAAGAGCAGAAGCGTCTGAGCACCACAGTGAGTAATTGTTTCATTAATCATTTAACCAACATTTCATTCATCATAAAGTTTGGAAATACATGCATAACTATAATACTTTGAATCTAATATGCTTATTTACTGTTTTCACTGTCACCTCTTCATCTTAGAACATCATCACATCAGTCAATAATTACAGTCCATTTTAATGCTGTAAACTGTCATGCTGATGGTGAAGTCACACCACAAACTTAAACTGTGTTAGGGCTGCCATCTTGTACTCAATAATCGAAAATCCGTTTGAGCACGGGGATAAAAATCTGTACTCAAAGTGTAAATAGAATTTTGATAAAAATTTAAACATCTGAACAGAACATTAAGGCATCTAGAGCTGTGAATGACCTGATCAAGCAGAGGATGCTCCCAGTTTTCTAAGACAGAAATTGAAACTAGGCATTTTATTGGGATCAGCACCAAAGCTCATAACTTCTCCTTTGTGATATGACCAACATGCCCTGATCATGTTATCAAAATTTGCTGAGAACCTAATAAGTTATCAGCTAAAATGGGGAAAACTGTCCTATCTCCAATGTTAATAAATCCCTAAAATATACATGTATTCATATTCAGATCACCACCAAAATCAAGTCACTTTATCCTTTGGCTTGACCAAGATTTCTTAAAAAAAGCATCAAAATCCTTTCTTAACTTTTTGTGTTATCCTGAAAACAAACAAACAAAAGCCATAAAATCAATCATGTACACATCACATATGTAAGTTCAGTGTATCATTGCAGTCCTGGTCAGTCACCTTGCAGATAAAACAAGGGCACAGGCTTTAGCATGACAGTTACAAACAGCAAACAGATCTGTAATACAGTCACACTGTGGTAAACACCCTTTATATGCACATATACTGCAGACAAATACGGACAGATGATAACCGACACACAAAACTATAACATTAATCCAATCTGTATCCAAACACAACCTGTCAATGTTGTGCTGAGGGAGTCAGTCATCATAGGCAGAATGTAAAATGACTTCCTCCTGTATGCATACAGCTGCCAATCCAGAAAAGAATACATGAAAGGAAAAACAGCCCCTCTGTTAGAGCGTCATACAGATGAGAAATATTAGGAGCAGATGAGGGGAACTGGACTGTAAAGCAGTGAACAAAAGAGGAGCGTGCCTTTGGACCTACATGGTGTTGATTGACCCATTAAAGCTGTAATGAGGAGAGTTATGGCGGGACTGAGCATGAGGTTGAAGACAGACGAGTTACGAGAAGCTGCTCAGCGCAGCAGAATCCCTTTGACAGCTTGCAAGTCTTTACACTAACCGAAAAACAGAGATCTCATCCTTCCTGTAAATGGAACCATCAACACAACTTACAGAATCTTATGTGTAGGATTGCCTTGTGGATTAATCTCTTTTAAAGGTCACATATCATGCAAAAACATTTTTAAGGCTTTTGAACACATTTTTGGGTATTTGGCCTTCCTTCCAGCCCACAAAATGTGATATTATACAACAAAACTTGATTTATCAGGCTGCATAAATGTAAACTCCTGGTAATTGGGGAGCTTTTGAGTTTGTTGGTATACTGTTATCTAGTGGAGCTTTAAGCAAAATTTCAGGAGCAGGACCACACCTCAACCACACCTCTTCCTGTGTTCCCATAAATTCTAACCGACCATTTACCTCTTTTGTTTTGCACACTCGACGCACCCCTCCCTCCCTCCCCTTTCTTGAAACTTCTTTCTTCCTTCTTTCCTCAGGGCCTTATAGAGGGGGTTCATAATGCCCGGGAGCTACAGTGAATTCTCCATGAAGTTTCCCCAAATCATTATCCGCTTCACGTACCTGCTATGTTGCTCGTGTCCACTGTACGCAATAAATAATTGTCAAATTCATCCTGTTGATGGTGTAGTCCTTACTTGTGAAACAAGCATTTTGCATAAGCTTACGTCAACCTGAGTGAAATTTCTGAGCATAGTGCCGCCATATTGTTTACATTCTTAGCGAGAGATCAGCGTACACCATGTCTAGACCCAAAACTTATCACTGTTCAATTGTTGGCTGTAAACAGCCACATGTATCTTCACATATGGGCTACCAGCCTGGGAGGACCAAAGGGCCCAATGGATCAATTTTCATACCCCTAAAACCTGTATGTGTGTGACAGTCACTTCACATGTGACTGCTTCTTTAACTTCAATCAGTTCTACACAGGATTGGCGACTAGACTTTTCCTGAATCTGGGCTCAGTACCAATAATCCGTCACGAAAAATGAGGTAACTTTACATGTTCGCAAATGTTAACGTTACTTGTTGAAAGTCTGAAGGATAAACTTCAAAGTATAAACATTCCTACATTAGTCAAGAAGAGTTTAACAGTTGGCCTAATATAATCAGTCCTTTACCAACCCAATTACCCCTCTGTTTCTGCTAAGGGTAGCCTGGAAGGTAGGCTAAGTTGCAAATGTCCCACTGTAGTGACCAGGTCGTGGTTAGCATGTTTTGCGTTAGTCTGTGATGTCTGGGGGAAACAAGCTTTATCTGCATTATCTGGTCCCCGGCATGAATTAACAGTTTGTGTGTTCAGGACTGTAGTCGGTGTGTGGCAGAGCACCTCGTGAATTGCTGGTATGTACACTGCTCTGCTCTGACTCATTAGCATATGAAGGGGACCACCCTCAAAACCAGCCCTTCTGAACTGAGGGGTGGTGTGAGCGTGGAAAAAATGCAGCCTTGCTTGGTTCATAGACTTTTTAGACCAAAGCATGTTACTTCATTTCATGAAGACATCAAGGATCCATGTTAAACTGCAGAAAAGGAGCAAAATCTGGGACCCTAAAAGAGGCATATTTTAGTCCTTCATTGTTCTCCTTTCCTGTACTGGCTGATGCAGGGAAAGAACAGTATCAATAAATCAATCCACCACCTAACAAATTCAAAAATCTGGCCATCTATGTACCCACAAAGACATTTGCATAAACTAGTGCGCTCACATTAACCTACAGGCTCTTCTACAGCTGCTATCAAGTCTGCCTGCCTTCTGTGTTTTATTACAACAAATTGTCAACTGTGGTCCAAACAGAGAAAATCAAACTAATGAAGTCAGTGATGAAGAATTGAAAGCTCAGTCTCCATAGCAGCTTGTCTCATAAAACTGTGTTTGCAGGAGATTAAATAATCACATCAAATAAACCTCTGTGCTGACTTTAATTCAGAGGCATACGGCATACACCAGGGATGATGGGGCATATCCTTCAGTGTTTTGTTTAACCCTCTCACTTATGGAGCTCATATGAGAGGCTCGCAGGATGATATTACTTTCCAATCACAACAAGAGACCTCATCAAACAGGGGAGAGGGATAAGAGCAGGGGACGAGTTAGGGTTTTACTTCTCTTTGGGATTTCCCTATAGGTCTAATGGGTAAGGTTTCTCTCAAGGATGAAAAATTCTTATTCAAATACTCTGTAATAGAAAAATGTCTAGATTTATTATGGTCAATAACAGATAGTTGTATTATCAAATTAAGGCTGTTATGTAAAAGTGTGTGATGTACTCATGGAAATACTGCACAAAAAGTACCAAGGGTGAGCAGTTTGAACCATTAAAAAATCATGGCCGATGAATATTTTAAAAATAGCCTTTAATGATGCATGTGACCTTCAACCTGCCAACATTTCTGATCCTTGAATAAATCACTTTCTTTAGAGTTCATTAGACTGCCATTTGACTGCAGTTAGGTTTGACCTTTTAGTCTTGCACACTCACAAACAGACAGCTATACAACTAATAGTGAAGGAGAGAAGAGATCAGAGAAGTGTATCAGTACTGCATATGGATGTGCTTTTTAGGAAAATCGGCAAAACCAGTGGTTCCTTAACTGCTTCTGCCGGGCCTCTCTTTGATAGATGTTTGTATCATGATGCCTTCCCACTTCTCCCTGTGCAAACATTATTTTTTACCCCTAACACTATCAGCTACACCCTTTAGCAGTGTGAAGCTTTTTACAGAGCACATGAAAGTCAAGGCAAGTTTATTTGTCGAGCACAATTCATACATAAGGCAATTCAAAGTGCTTTACAGAACAAGAAAAATGCAATAAAATCACAATACAAAATAAAGACATTTAACTTACCAACAACCCTTTTAAGAACAACAAAAATTGACTCAATTTGTGTTTTCTTTAATATGTGTGCTGTAGGGCCCTGACTCAATGTAAATCAGTTGTTTGAGGCTATCCTCTAGTTGGGCAGTTGTCAATCTAATAAGGCAACTTTGTGTCAAACAATATGCATGAATTCTACTGATAATACTTTTGATGTGAAAGGTAAATGGAAAATTGAGGCTAAAGCCATATAATCAGATAATGACTGGGTTGACCCTTGGATGTTTTGGCAGAAACGTTGAGGTAGCCCAAATTAGGGGAGATTTTGCCTGAAAGTTTAGGATATGATATAAAAATTCTCTGGTGATATGTAGTTATGATGGTAGTTCTTGTCCATTCTGTTGGAGAGGAAGTGGAATGTTGGGAGACTTTTCTCATATTTTGTGGGGCTGATGAGAAATAAAATTGTTTTGGGATAAAGTGAAAAAAGAAAAACACAAGATTTTGCACCTGAACATGACACTGTAAAAACCACAAGGGATTTTTTTTTCTCGCATTTTTTTAAAGAGCATTTTTCATATCTATTCAAACTATATGATCTGATTGGTATTACGGTTTAACCTGTGGCTGCTAATTTGAGATAGTGCATGGACTTAGTAAATATTTATTTGTTAAATTTTCAGTCTGAGACATAGGGGAGTCGTATTAGTTTAAGCGATTGTTGTAACCCCTGAATCCACAGATGCAAGCAGACCTAACTCATAAGTCAACACTATTACTTGTGAAACGATAACACTGGGTCTCATCCTAAACGACGGCAGCTCTTGTGTCATCAGAGTCATATTGAAGTGAAGGAGTGACAAAAAGAATGTGTTGGCATGCAAATGGTCCAGTCAGCAGCACTAAGAACAGCAACAGCTTAGCAACATCCACTACAACACATGTAAGCAGCAGTGAAAATGCTGCAGAGTTTAACATCTCACACTAAGAAGAGTTCAGCCCAGAGCATGATGTTTCAAGCCCAAAATGTAATTTTCCCCGTCCACAGCAACACCCAAAATGTAGTTTTTAAAATCTTTCCAAAACATGTTGATAGATCTGTACCTCTGTCCTTGATTATGACTTTTTTCCCTCTACATGTCCAGTGTTTTGGGGCTTTAGATTTTGTTTGACATGGTTGATTTTTGGAAAGTAAGATATTTTAGGTTTTCAAGATTTGTTGTTAAATATAATCTCTCGGTAAGCTTGGGTTTCTTTCTTTTTGACCTTATTTAATAGTGTGACATTAGCTTTTTTGGGAAATGCTCTGCTACCCTGATGTAAACCAGAACTCAGGATGGATGAGGGCATTATGATAAAGTTCCATCTTAAGTTGCATGCTGTGTCAAGTCTGACATACTGTTAACTCTAGTGAAGAAAAACATCCAGATTTGTGGACATATAACTGCATAGAGGACTGCTAATGTTAGCCACACTCTACATACTGTTTTAGATTATTCACCTGAAGCAGCTTTGTTTCAATGTTTAGCCACATTGAATCGATGGTGATAAATTTGACTATATTTTTCAATTTACTTTGGATGATTGGATTAGTAACCTGGCACACTGATTGACTGTTCAATGTATTCCAAAAGTCCATCTGGGAAAGAGACCACAGAAAGTATTAGGGGAGGGCAGAACCTTTCAGTAGCTCATTTGGCTGATGACTGGACGATTGTTCCATTAATCACATTTGTAGGGGCCAGTTAGGTAAAGTAGCAGGTGAACTCTACTGCCGTAGTGTAAAAGACAGAGAATAAGCCATTTGTAAAACAAATTCTCTCCAAAACATGCAGTAGGTGGGGTGAAAATATTCTTTCTATTCAGAGGTTTGTAGCGTTGTTATTTGTCGTTCATTTCATAAAGAAATGCAGTCCAGATCCTATACAACTGCTGCTGCTAATCTTTGTATGAAGAGCCACTTCCTGCTGTCTTCATGCTGGCAGCTATCACCTCTTATTGGTCCAAAGGATGCTGATTGGGCTGTGCCACTTTGGGCTGCTCACAGTTGTCATAGATTGGAGCTTTGCAGTGTGTCTCTGTCTAATTACAGACAATAAGTCAAGGAAATCCATCGTACACAGCAAGGTTAGTGCATTAGTGTGATTTTAAGCATATCTCTTCATTAGTAGGAAAATTGATCACATGTAAAATGCCATTCCTGTTGTGTTTATGTTAAACAAAGACATGTTACTAATAAGCGGCTACAGTAGATCAATACTGCTTCTTTGTGACTGACACAATGGTCATTAACAAAATGCCATTGTCAGCTGTGGGGGTTGTTGAGATCTTTTAGCAGATCACTTATAAACACTAAAAGATCAATTCGTAGCATAACACAACAACTTGCAAGTCTCCAATTCATTCAAATTCTGAAACATCTGTCAACAGGACATACCCTTCATGTGAGGCATTGAGTCAGAAAAAAAGTCATTTTGAGGCCTGGTTGTCTGCAAAAGGCTAAGGACCAGAAAGAGCTACATTATGTAGATGTAAATAGTGACAAGTCAGAGGGAGCTACAAGTACATTAAGTTTTTGATAGCAGGTACTGCAAATGGAGGCAAACCATGGTTTGAAAACCCTTACTTTGCAAACATCTGCACATTGGAAACTGTATTTAATAGAATCACTAAATTGTGGTTGACAATGAAACTGCAATTACAGGATTCTAGAGTATATGTTCAAATTTTCTCAAAAAACAAAACAGGAAAAATGAAATCTATATAAAAAAAAGCACAATTAACATGTTTTTAAACCAAGCAATTCCTACTTGGTCTTGATGCTGTTCCAGATTTTAACCCCTCTTTTTTATACATACATGATGCAGCTTTCTGACAACCATGCACATATTAAGCTACCAAAGGAAAATAAATGAAAGCTTACTGTGTTAATCCGCCTGTGACTCTAACGTTTCAGCATAGACAGCTGCATAACAGAGTAACAGGTAAGTTTGTGCAGATGGCAGACTAAATATGGCCATCAGGTTCCACTGATAGCAGGAATTGAAGCTTTCATATGATGTCACAACTTCCGTTTGCCGTAGGGGCTGCCCAAACCTACACAAATTCAGGTATCCACAAAAGGGCCTAGGTACGTCGGCATTTCATCCACATGGACACAGCATTTCAGGTGCCCAGAATGGATAAATCCTAAAATGCTAAACATGCATTTTTGTGTAAAAATTAAGGATAGCTTCAGAAACAATCACATCATAGCCCCATGTGTGAACTCTAACAACAAAAGAAACAATGACAGCTTGTGGCCCTCATGATGTAGAAGCTACTGAGCTTGTTAAGGATTGACAGCAAAATCTGCTCCACTACAACCACTGTGAGCAACAAGTGAATATGGAGAACGTCACACAACAGTGTCTGCTGACATTCTCAGGATGTGTGCTTGTGCTCCATTTCTTCTCTGGTTTTGGTGTAGCAGCATTACAGTGAAACCTACAGAACTGTCATACGTCCTACAACGTTTTCAGTGTTGTCATGTCAGACACACTTTCTGAAATGATAATGTCTTTACAGAGAACATTTTAATAATGAAAACAGGGCCTTAGGTGGTGGAGAGGTGGACAGTCTTGCTTTTAAAGTGCATGTTTTGACATGGTTAATCCAAACTTTTGGAAAAATGGACAGTTGCAGTTCATTTGGGTGCACTAAACAATGAAGAGACAAGCCTACATTTTACTTCTACAGAGCCCCATTTCAAGTGTTAATCCAGAGCAAATAGTGGATTAATGCTTCCAGATGCTCCACAGTAGCTACAAGTTACAAAGACAGTAGAGAGGACAGACCTCCAACCCTCCGCAGGTTGGGAACCAAGGATCTAAATAATGCAAAAATGGCTGCATGATAATTACTTTAAAGGAAAATTTTGAAACCAGTAGTAAATCCAAACACAAAGATTCTAGTTTTGATTTAAATGATCAAATTTGACTCAATGAAATAAATCAGAGCTCAAAATATTATAACCTGAAATTTGCAGAACCAGATTAAGATGGAATTTTCACCTGAGAGGGACAGCCTAAGAAAAGATAACATGTTTGTTTTACGTACGCTTGTGTTCATGCTGTGAGCACTAATATCAAACTGATAGACTGTTCCCTAATGTAGTACCCCAAGGCTGCCCCTGAGTTCCAGTATTTTTGCATGTAGTATTATTTCCAGTTTAATAAGCAGAGCCAGACTGCTTCTGGGCACATCAGGACCCCGAGGACAGCAGCACCCTAAGGGACCATTTATTTTAGCTCTGCAAAGCCTCACAAAATATGAATACATTACAAATATTCACAAAAGACTCATTTGAGACCAGGCCCAGTCTCTCTTTGTGGTTTCCTTGACATCAACATTTATTGGATGAACATTAAATGTGAAAGCTTTTGTGCAGAAGACTGCAAATACAAATCAAGAGGAAATGAAAGATCAGTGACAAGGAAAGATGTAAATTTGGTGTGTTTATCTTTATGTGTTATGCTCTTTGCCAGGTGGTGATGAGGCAACCAAGTAGCATCCAAGAATATATTGCACCGCTTTTAATCACTTTATACTAGGAGAGGCTCCAGTGCCTGATGTAAATGTTTAGAGCCATTCAAGACATAAAAAATATGAGGTGTAGTTTTGGAAGAGTCCCTTATGTTTCAGACAGGAACAAAATAAACAATCAAGACTGACGACATCAGGACAAAGGCATGCCTTGAGAAAATTCAGATAGCCAAGAAAGGTAGAGACGGCATGAGATGAGCCGCCTAGATCAGTGAATCTGCTAGAAAAAAAATGGAAGTATTCTGCTTAGCATCAGCTCAAAGGAGAATTTCCATAATGATGAGTGGGCAAAGCGAGAGGGGCATCAGATTCCAGACATGTGGCTCATATGTGAAGGATGGGAGAAAGTGAGAGGGAATGCTGAAGACTGCTTTCCAAGAATTTCATATATCCATTGAGCCTATAAATGAAAAAAATGTGGTCTAAAGTACTACAGGCTGCAAATTTCCTTCATTATTTAATTCATGTTTTTCTTAAAGGTGCTATGAGGAGAATTTATCGCCGGCGTAATGCTGCGTTCCAGTAACCTCGGAAATGGGAGTGACAACATCTCCGACTCATCGGCGTTCCAGTTGAAGTCAGAAAAAAGCGTGCCGATCTACCAGGCTATTGTTAGCTGTTGTTAGCACGCCCTGCGTTGTTGTATGAAGAATGTGATTATCACTATGGCAGCATTTTTGTAAATATAAATCTAACAATACTATGTATACAGCTGATCTAGAGCGACACATCCCAGTCAGAAGTGCAAATAAATGGATTATTACAGGAGCTAAATAACTGTTCACACTGGGGGTATCCATCTTCGATTGACACCTCGGGGTGGCGAGGTTTCACCGAGTTCCCAGTAGGAAATTCAGACTTGAGGGACGTTCAGTTTTAGTTTCCCACTCGGAGCTCAAAATTCCTACTTCTGACTACAACTTGAACGCACCGGAGACGTGAAGCCAAATGTGTTTGTTTGTTGTGGTAAATGCAGCATGGATCTTTGTCGGAACTCTGCATTGCTTTACAAGTTCTTTTTCAACAACTTACAGGATGCAAAGCCACGAGGTAATGTATCTCTTTCTAGTTATGTAGCGGTAGTTTTTGATGTGTGACGACAAGCAATGTGGGGAAAAGTTATTATCGTAGTTGTAGACGGCTATATATCGCTACTTACAGCCCGGCACTCTCAGACTTGTAATATAAATAATAAAATAATATAAATTTGCTCTAGTTTTAATTGTCTTGTTTCTGAAGTTGAGTATCCAAGCCAGTCCAGCCCTGTACGACCCGACCAGGAGGCTAAAGAATAGCATTTATAGATAACCTATTTAGATGCTAAAAAACTCATTGATAAGTGTGTATTTCGATCAGGCATATATCTAAAAGTGAGACTTTTTTGTAAAAACTCCTCACAGTCTCTTTAAGTTCAACTTCTTAGTGAGCCTTCCACTTAGGGATGGGACCTGAAAACCAATTTGAGTAACTTCCTCATGGAATCAATATCATTAGTCTTTTTGATTATCAATTTCTTTACCAATTCTTTTCCCTTTCTCTATGCAAATCAAGAATGTCAGTTTCATCAGAGGAAGCCAGCAGGAATGATGACGAGAAAGTAAAAAAGTTATAGCAGACAGGCAGCAAAATTGGTCAAAATTGTGTCAACAAGTTAATGCTATGTGCACAACTGTCATCGCGGAAACACCAGCAACTTGCTAAAGAATTTATCTCTTCAGCACTGACATGAAAAGCAAGAGTGACATGTCTTTGACATTGTTACCTCCACCAGGAGGTTATATTATTATTGTTTTGTTTTGTTTGTTTCTCTTTTAGCAACATAACTCAAAAAGTTATGGACAGTTTTGATGAAATTTACAGGAAGTGTCCGAAATGGGACAAGGAAATAATTATTCGATTTTGGGAGTGATCAAGATCACCATCTGGATCCACCATGACGAAAAATGTGGTTTTGTGAATAACTACTGAACTGAAATAGATTTCATTATGAATCCATTTGCTAATGGTATGTTTTCATGGTCAAGGAATTGAAATATTTGATGAAATACAGGTAGGGCTAATATTTATGGTGAAAATGGGTGAGGACTGTGGTGCTGGCGGAGGTCTTCGCTCTCCGAGCTGAATGGCATCAATAAACTAGAAAAGCACTTGGAGAGCGCAGACCTCCACCAAGCAGCACAGTTCCCTATCTCCCAATGATAAAGAATCCTTTGAACAATTCCTGGATCCAGACGGTGATCCGGATCAACACCAAAATTGAATCACTTCTTCCTTTTCCCATGCTGAACATTTCCTGAAAATTTCATCAAAATCCATCCATTACTTTTTGAGTTATTCTGCTCACAGACAGACAGACAGACAAGAGAGGCTGGAGCCTATCCCAGCTGTCATTGGGAGAGGTACACCCTGAACGGGTGGCCAGTCGATCGAAGGGCCACTTAGAGAGACAGACAGCCATTCACACTCACACTCATACCAAAGGGCAATTTAGAGTCACCAATTAACCTAATGAGCATGTTTTTGGTCTTTGGGAAGAAGCCGGAGTGCCCAGAGGGAACCCACACATTCACAGCAAGAACATTCAGACTTTACACAGAAAAGCCCCAGTCTGACCCGGGAATCAAACCAGGTACCTTCTTGCTGTGAGGCACACGCACTACCTGCTGCGCCACCGTGCCGCCCCCATATCGCCACTAAGTACATTAAATGCAGTAGAAAGTTCTCTCCTCTCCCTCAGTAAGCCAGTCTGTAAGAGTCTGTTACACAGAACAGGCCACAAACAGGGAAGTATCATACCAAGAACAAAGGGTATTTTCTCTGCCTACAGATGCCAGTTGTAGACTGGCATCTGAATCAGAGTTATGGGCAAATGTACCTTAGAGTTACTACATGGTGGTTTTATTCTACTCTGAAATACACAAATGGGACAGCAAGATCACAGGGACAAGTCAAGAAGAGGGGCCAGGGTGTTTCTGGTGCATAGCTCATTGAGATCTTAAGATACTGAACCTTGAATAATGTAATTACATCATTCATGGCCCTGAGTGGATTTGCATATTAGTTCAATGCAGGGCTTAACAATTTATTATTAGCACAATAGTCATGTCCGTTACAGGACAAACAGCCACTCCTGTCTCTGTTAAAGAAAACCTAGAGCACCTTTACGCTTTTCTTTAGGATTAATAATTAACGACTGTCTGTCTGCAATCAGCCTCAGTAGTCAGAGAACTCAACACTAAGCAGAACCTGTGTTTTTCCTGTACA
Organism: Scarus forsteni; assembly: GCA_036419115.1. Classification (NCBI taxonomy): domain Eukaryota; kingdom Metazoa; phylum Chordata; class Actinopteri; order Labriformes; family Labridae; genus Scarus; species Scarus forsteni. The sequence continues at coordinate 7,735,282 of JAZDUH010000383.1, read as the reverse complement.
CCTACATTTTTAATAACAATTTTGCTCCAGCCACAGACACACTGACATGATGCACTGGGCAAAAAGTAAATTAAAAGCTCTGCACTGAGTCTCCTGCGATTAACATTACATTGTTCCACTGCTTGTCACTGTTTTTAATGAGTAAATAGTCTATTCATTCAAAGAAATCATCTGTCATCAGCTTCATTTTATTTCACGTTACTGTCACGTCAAAGTAAATTTTAACACTGTTAGAAATTAAATCATGTACACAGAATTATATATTTTATATATTTATTATAGATTTGCCCTTAAAGACATGTCTTCTGCTTTCCTCCATGTTTGTGAATGTGGCTGTGCTACTGACAGAGGACACCATCATTCTCCATACAACAGCATGCACATCGAGACTGCTGAAGACGACTGACGAGCTTCTGGAATGGGCAAGGATGAGAATCAACCCTTCAAATCGGGTAGTCTATACCTCAGGAGAGGAGTTGGAAGCAGGCAGTGAGGAGATCCCTTTGCTGGCGAGTCAGCCTGTTTGTCTCCTAGGTCGAACATACACAGCAAAGCTCTCAAACCGGCAGATGGGGGAGACAGTAAGGAAGAAGTTCAATCAGAGCCAACTCTGCAAGTGCCAAGTATGGTGTTATCAGTTCATACTGTACCAGTGGGTGATGTGACCTCTTGCTCCTCTGTGGAGAGCAAGAAGAACGGGCCGGCAAACTGGACGTTGGATACAAACAGGAGAAGGCCCAGCTGGTGATGGAGCTGAGGGAATCCACTGACCAGCTCGAGAGAGCAGCAGGCATTCAAGTAAAAACAGAAGGGAAGGGAAGTGGAAAGCCCAGGAAGAGGCTGACATGGCAATTAATAGAATGAAGCACCTTGAAGTAGTCAGTAGAGCCCCGCAGGGTTGAGCAAGTCTTCGGAGGGGCGAGACACCCTTGTTCTGGTCGAAGGCCTCCAAGGAACAGCAGAGTCATGGTAGTGGCAGAAGTGGTAAGGGCTCAACAGGAACACCTCAACAACAAGGTGGCATCTTAGGACCAGTAATGAGGTTTGACATCATGGGAAGGAGTCACTGTATATGTCATAGTCTGATCTGTGGAAGATCCCCAAAGCTAGCCTCCTGATGAGATCAATGTATGACACCTTACCTTGTCCCTGAAACCTACATCAGTGGTTTGCAGCTGAAGAGACATCATCACACCATCACCACAAACCTTTAACATCCTGCAGCACTATCCCAAGACCATGACAGGTGGTGACACAACCTGGTGCTGACGATACTGGCAGTAGTTGTGGGTTCATGCAGAAGGGGGACGGCAGACTTTCCACTCCACCAATGCACTTCATCCAGTTCGTGAGGGCCGGAGGGAACCTTCATACCCCCTGCCAGAGAGACACACCAAGTCTCCTCTCACTCCCCAGTGAGTAGACTTTGAGGGTCGACCTGGGGAAGTAGCTCCAGTTCCCCCGTGACATTGCGTTAACACTGAACTGGCCAGGCCTGGTACTACGGTCAGAGGCTTCCAAGATGGTCCTGTTAATAGAGCTCACTGTCTAATCGGAAGGCTTAGAAGCTGCCCACAAGTGGGAACACTCCAAGTATGCAGACCTGGCGAGTGCAGGGAGGCTGGTTGAAAAATCATCATGTCTTGGTCTTTTCATGCATGAAAATTACATACAGGAAATCAGAGGAACATTTCTCTCCTCTCTTATCACTGGCTCCCAAGCTCTCCATCTCTAATCTCAATTCTTCACACCTTCTTTCCATAATGTACAAAACCTAAATGTTGTTTTTTGTGACAGCCCCTACTGTGAGATAACCAGGATGTTTCATTCCTCTACATCTTGACTTCACTCATCTTCCTCTATCAGCAGCTTTATCTGTTTACAAGCCTCTCCAAATCGTATATCCCCTCTTTCATACCTATCTCCACAAGTCCATCTTCATTCCTCCTCCTATTTTCTGTGTCCTGAATTTGCATTTACTTTTCCTGCTTTCAGCGTTTTGTCCTAATGTGCAATAAATGAGCACATACTAAAGCTGATTAGGCAGTGGGGGAATAAACAAAAAGCTTGAGGAGTGATGCCATGAACAGAACGTGTCACCAGTTAGCATCATCTGTGAAGAAATGGTGGGAGCTCTGGTGTAGAAAGTCCCTCAAGAAAGGCACCAAGTGTAACCATGAAGGCAATGAATTAAGTTATTTTTTTTTCCAGGTAAATGCTCAGCCACATCCTCGCTTTCTCTCACCCTCTCTCTCTCTCACATCCCTGCACACTCACACATTAACATAAACTGAGAAATTCAGCGAGGCAATTCCGCCCCATCTGAATACTTTTTGTGGGTCAATGCGTACAGATGAGGTTTCCAAACACCCATCAGACACAGGCTATCTAAACAAAGATGGCCTGAGGGACCTATTCGTACTCTTGCTCGCTTACTCGCACACACAACCAACAGACACGCACTGAAAAAAAAACAAACAGGACGCTATTTTTGGCGGAGCAGTAAATGACCACCTCTTACATCAGAGTGTTTTAGTGGATCTGATGAGCCTGGACTAAACCTATCCAGACTGAGCTGCTGTAAGGCACATGCACGTACACACACATTCAGCTATCAGGATGAAAGCATGCAAGGGAATGATGATGGTTTTGTCACTGTCTCACTCTGCCATTATAATCTGCCATACTTACGCACATAAGGTCATCTATTATCATGTCGGAGAGGATTTAACCAAAATTGTGCTTTTGGGGAATCCAAAAATCATGTCAACACATGTCTGCTTTAGCTCTCTGTGGAATAAGCATTTGAAATTACAGAACCTATTTCATGCCAAAACATCAATCTGTGGCAGATTTATTATTCAACATGTGTTTTGTGTGAACAATTTTAATTAATTATTGAAAAGTACTTTCACAATAACAATAACAAAGCCTAAAGGCTTAATGCGGTTATTTGTTGCTGAAACCCAGCTTAACAGTAACCCTTGGACACGACTGTTTTTGGAGACTATTTTAAATTTCTAATTTGTGTGGATTTGTGATGATGCACATTGAGTTTTTGTTCCACTGTTTAGTTCCCTACACTTACATAAAACTTCTAGAATTGATTCTTAGTGAGAAATGAGCAAGCCACAAAGTTATAACCAAACTAGAAAAGCACTCACAAACCTCTGCCAGCGCTACAGTCCCAATCTATATTGTTTTTTTTTTACCATAAATATCAGTCCTACCTATAATTGGTCTAAATATTTAGATTAATTGACAATGAAAACATACCATTAGCAAATGGATTCCCAATGATATCTACTTTAGTTCAGTAACTATTCCGAAAATCAAATTTTTCGTCATGGCAGATCCAGACGGTGATCTGGATCACTCCCAATATGAAACTGTTCGTTCCTTGTCCCAAGCTGGACATTTCCTGAAAATTTTATTGAAATCCTTCCATAACTTTTTGAGTTATGCTGCTAACAGAGAAACAAACATACAAACAAATAAACTAACAAGAAAAATAAACAGACGCCGGCAATAACATAACCTCCTAGCAGACGTTACAATTGGTTGAAGGGTTTGCTTAGCAATGCAAGAAGATCTCAAGGAGCTAAGCAACAAGTATCCTACAGAAGGACATCCAACTTACACAATAAAAAGATTAATTTACTACTTCTTTACTGTGTGAACAAACAATTTTTGACAAACTGACTTAAACTATTAATTCTATCCAACAGGCAAACAAAATGTTTCATAATGCCAAGATAACAAATTTTACCCTCACTCAACTTTATTTATTCAAGGTTCAGTAAAGATCTAAATATCCAACTCTAAAAGATTTAAACCAAATGCTCATAGCTTCATTTAATATTTGTTTGACCAAGCCAACCTGAATGCACCTCAATGTTTCCAACTGCACCTCTGCTTCTACTTTGGGGCAATGTGTAGATTAGCTGATTAACTTTCATGCCGTTGGTATCAGCGTGAATTTCAGAACAGATTTAGACACTGGGTTAATTTGCTGGGCTTAATAGGCCAAAGATTAAGTTTTGGGGACTTTGCTACAGTTTATATAAGAGAATGACAGAGCATCAGGAGCAGCAGATGAGCTGATGGTGTCTATGTGTAAACATGAAGTTAATCCACAGGCATTAATTCAAATCAAATCTAACAGTCATGTTTTTTGACAAAAAATATCTGACACTGTGCGGTTACCATCTAAAGCCATGAGAAAATCCTATTCCAACAAATTGCAGGTAGAAGTGGAGTCGAATATGGTTACGCATCACTTCAGTCAATATGCCAGAGTCACTTGACCAAGCCTACATAAATCTTGGTCTTTATTTTATGGGAAAAACTTCCAACTTGCTTAACTCTAAACAATGTACTACTTCATGTGGTTACTTCAGGTCCTAATACCCTGACACCAACTGTTTTATCTAAATTAAGGAGCCTATTCAAACATAATCTACAGTATACTTCATAAGGTGAATTTACCAATCAATAAACTATCGTCCTCATTTCATGAATAATTTGGTCACACTGAAAAAGAAAAGCCACCCCTCGCTGTTGGGCTTTGTGTGTTACTCACAACCAGGAGCAGGAAGGGACAATATGAAACTAGAACGATGGATTGCAGACAAATAAAATACACTGTGGACTGCAGTTTTTGTTTGATAAGTTTCCTAAACTAAATTAAGCTGGTTTGTATTAGACTTGAGAAATGCTTGCAGCAGTTTCATGGAGGTGTTACTTTGCAGCGTTATCACATTGCTTTGCAGGGTGATTCATTTGCAGTCTGACTGCAGAGTCGGGCTGCCACAAATGACTATTTTGATAGTCGACTAGTCAACAATTTTTTGCGATCAGTCAACTCATCACATCATGCATGAATTGCAGCTTACCGCAACAGCACGCAGCTGCTCTTGTATAACCATCATTAGCTTCCAGCTTGAAGTGTTTTAAGGTGTGCTAACTAAAAATAAAGACAATAAAGATGGTAATTCATTCAACTTTTAATGAACTTTGCAACTGTTATAAAGTTGTAGCAAACATTTAACATGTTCTAAGGCTAATGAAATCATCATTGTTAATGTTAAAGTTAACTGTTGACTAAGGTGGACAGATTTTTGCAATGAAATCCAGGGACATTTTCAACTCAATTTAAAAAAAAAATGATTTAAAGTCTGTGTAAACCAAAAACAAATTTGTGTTTTAAGTTTTTCATACCACAGAAAAATGTGTCATTGACCACTGAGCCAAATTTGAAAGATGAAAAATATTGCTAAGTACATAAAATTAGGCGTCAAAATCATGGAAAAACAAGCACCTCTCTCTGCTGTAAAACGCTGGGGGCGTGTCAGTTGGAGGCACTGGAACCACGCCCACATGCGGGAGGGGAGGGGGGCCTCCATCTGCTGTACAAGGACATAACCTACAGTAACAATGAAAGCTGGCACTGTAATATAACCCTCATTTTATCAGCTGGAAAGGCATTACTACTGAACTGACATCACTAGTAGACTTTTGTAGACACGTGTTACTCACAGAACAGAAAGGCTCTGTATGTTATCCTCTAAAATATGATGCATTATTATTGATTTAAATATACAAAAGCATGAGCAGATTCATGCAGCACTGACAGTAATCCAAAAAAACATATACAATTTTGAAAGGCTGACATTGTACAGCAATGATTCCTCTTACTTATACTTTCTTCATCCAGTTACTTTTCTTTGCTTTATTACCACAGTGTCCCAAATTACTCCGTCTGTCCATTTTTTTTAACAGTTGTGAGGGGTAATACCAACTGTGGAGTAGCTTTAGTTTCTAAATAACTAAAACATCTATGCTTGCATGCACACAGAAAATGATAACCATCTCTCTCTGTATATAAGCAACTGTCCGTGGGAACAAAAACACGCTCATGGCACTCATTTTACGCACAAATATAAAACCACAGTCTACACGTATTTCCTTGTCATAGCTATGTTGGTGATATAAAGAAATACCTGTGGTTACTCACTGTGCTCTCATGGACTCTGCTGAGGGAATGAAGCTAAATCATGTTGTGATTACATGCAATAATATTTATTAACATTAGGCTACATGAGAATGGCAGGATGCACGATGTAAAAGCACAGCAAAAGGCATTTACTTGCCAGAAATCACAAAATTTATAATATAAGCATTCACTTCCACTCGCTTTCAGGCAGGTAACGCCAGTGGCGGAGAAACCAGCACCCGCTGTCGGCGGGATCGGTAAATAACACTGTGAGTAAATAACACCGGTGGCTGTGATGGCAGCACGCTGTCGGCGGGATGGAGAGGGTCGGCAGTAGGAACATAACGCTGATGGCCCTGATGGCTTCACAGGGTCGGCGGACTGGACTCTTCAGAATTTCAGACTTTACCATGAGATAGTTTTTCTAACTGTCGGGGGTAAAGTGGGCAATGCAGAGACGGGTGTTGGTGGTGATTTTGAACTCTCCACAGTAGCTCCTCTTGACAAAACGATCTACAGTTTCCTTACTTCCTCTTCAGTAGGAAACTTAAATGGGCTAATGGAGCTTACCCTGCACACTGTGGTACCAGGAAAGATGCATAAGTGACTTGGAGGAGACATGACTGGTTAGCTGACCGGTTGACTGGTTTGCTAGCTCCAACCGGTCATCAGAGATGATATCAGAGACCTCAGAGCGAACAGTACGCTGAAAATATTTATACCACTGAAGCAGCAGGGGCAGGGTTATGCTAATGAGGGCCCAGTTATGTAACGCGGCCCTGCATTTCTGACCCGACCATACAATCCTGAACACAGAACTGTAAAAAAACAGTTTGTGAAGCCTAGCTCCACAATTAATTCTGAATGGTTGAATGGCTTTCACATGTTTTAAAGGAATACATTTATTACCTATTTAATGTGTTCAGAAGAAAATGGCTGAATTTGCTTTACACGAACTTTAAAGTTCACAAGATCAAATTCTATTAACATTTATATGGAGAAATGAAGAGAGGGACAACTGCTACTACTGTTATTTATAACTCTGTTATCACTAAACAGTCCGTCAAACTTGATTTTTGTCACCAAACAGACAGAGTCAGGCTTTTATCAAAGTTTTATGTTGATCCTATACAGCTTTATTTTTGTTAAAACTTTTCAAAAGAAAGAAGCCCAAATCGCTGATAATAAGCGGACCTGGCAACTATGGCTCCTGCGTAGTTGTATGATAATCATGGGGGATTCACACAGACAGAAAGGCAAGCCCAAAGTCGCTTACAATGAGCAGACTTGGCACAATAACTGTTGTCTTAGTCTGTGTGCAGCCTGCTCCTTCACGGTTTCTGCTTCTTACGCGGCCATAGTAATAGCCTTTTTACTAGTATTAAAACAAGTACTACTATGCTCCCATAAATTGAGCAGGATTAAAGGCCATTATTACTGTAAACAACTGGGAATGGAAGAGATGTGTGAGAAAAGAGCAGCAGAAACATTTATATTGTTAAGTATTACTAAAGTGACTGTAATACAGACTCTTGGAGCTCTGCGTAATCAGACAGTGTGTTTGTGTTAGAGGGTGTTTTTCTCAAGTAGTTAAGAGCTCTGTACATTTAAGTTATAAACAGTATGGTATCTGAGTTTTTTGTGTTGAGGGTGAAAAAAGTTCTGTGCTTGGAAAGATCTGACAGTGATGGCAGCACAATCTTTTTTGATCTTCAAGGCTGTTAAAGTTTTCTTTGCGCCAAGGGACAGCTAAAGTCATGTTATACAACTTCACTGTAAATAACTGGCATCTTCAGTACTGGCCACAGCAGACAACAAAGTGAACTGTTCAAGCCTGTGGGCAACTTAAGACCATAAACCACAACTCAAGCATTGATTATACATTAAACCCCTATTACTAGACTAAACTACTCTAAAATGAGGATGCCAACACATGTGGGAAAGAAGCATTCCTGGCATAATGAACAAAGAACATTTACCCTGAACAAAGGGTAAATGAGGGGGAACGCACAGTACAGATGCGTTAGAGTCTCTCATCCTCAATACAGTCACAATTCTCCAGCAATAGGCATCGATAGTGGTTGAGGAATATATCATCACAGACAGGTAAAGATACTGCTGAGCTCACATTCTCATTTCTATTAAGATAAATGAACCATTTCAACAGTTATTTCAAGTATGCTGTACAAGTCCAGAGAGCACCCATTCACCCCTCGTTACTGTGAAGACACCCTGAAGTGCAGAAACTTTTCATTTCAGCGATGACTAAAGGAAGAGGGGAGGAAAAAGTTGAGCCTCTTTTTAACTGTCAGCTGCATTCTCACATGCAAAACAGACCATTTACCTCTTGACATCTGTAGTAGTATGTAAAGTATGTAAAGCATTAAGTATTTTTATGTGGGTGTGAAAAATCCTGTTCAAACAGAATACTTCCAGAATTCTGTTTTTGGATTTTTCATGTTTTCTTTGTAAATTACTAGGATAAAATTTAAATCAAATCTGTATTTGATGTTATAACCCTTTACGTTTCACATGACATTCATAACTGTACAAACAACTGAGATGGGGACTTTGTAGGATAACAGTGATGGTTAAAAAAATTACACCAAATAGATGCTAATGATCATCATTGTCAAAGGTTGAAAAGTCATTAACTGAGGCTACGTTTACACGAACACTTCTGACTTAAAGATGCAAAGATTTTTCCTTTACGTTTTCAAACTCTTCTGCATTCAGACGACTACGCTGGAGTCATATGGACCCACTGTAGTATGCATGCCGGTTCAGTAGATGACGGTCTAGGTCTGCAGAGAGGCGCGCTGCTACAATACACGTACGAAGCAGAAAAACTTTACACAAACAACAATGGCGAATAGATGCAAGGAGATGCAAGAGTTTCTTGTCTGGACAACAAATCAGTTCGAACAACAAATCTGTCTGGATAGTTTTGACTGGATAACAAGCCAAGCACGGTAAGAGGCTCACAAGCTGTTGTTGTTCCTAGTATGCGCGTGCAGCCTTCATCTGAAAGAGCACTGCGCATGCAGTGACGCCAGCGTTTCACCCTGAAACGCTCCGATGCCGGTTTACATGGAGCTGCATGGAGAGCGTTTTGGAAACTTAGAGCCCGTTTTCAAAAGTCTCCATGTTCAACGCTGCTATTCGCGTTCAGTGTAGCATAAAGGCCAACAGCGTGCTCCGAATTTAACCTTTTTCGGCGCCATGTAAAAGCAGCCTGAAACAGAAACAGCTGTATAGGAGCCTTAAAACTGAGTGAGGAAGAGCCAGACTCTGCTACCAAGGCCAGGTCGTGGAACAGTGGACAGTAGGGCTGGACAATTAATCAGATTTTGGTCATGATTTCAATTTTGCCATCTGACAATCATAAAAACATTATAATCGAAGAAAAATGATTAATATGCCACACAGTGTGGAGTGCCGTGTATGCAAGTTCCTGCACTTCATAGCGCTTCTGTGTTTCACGTGCAGCCACAGCGAGTGTGTGTGACTTATGTGGATCAATGATACTGTATGTGCCACTCGCTGGTTCTTTAAAGTTGTATTTAAATCAACACTGAAGTTTTTCAATAAATGAATAATTGTGTATATTAATTGTGATTTCAGTATCACTTAAAATAACTAGTATTTTTTTTTTTACCATAATTGTCCAGCCCTAGTGGACAGTGTCACATCACCGGTCAAACATCATGGCAAGACTGAGCACAATGCCAAGAGACAAGGGAGTTATACTACGTTAGCATGGTCTCTTAAAAGGAAAGATTAAATGGTCTGGGCGTTCAAGATGTACTGTTCAAGCTCTTTTGAATAAGCTACTTTGAATAAGCTCAAAGAAGCAGGCAACATTAAGATGAAGATTCAATAGTTGGCCAAAGAAACAGCACTGCAGCTGAAAGACACATCCGGCTTACTTCCTGCTAAAATCTGAAGATGTCCACCACGGCCATCAACTTAGAACTGACAACCAGTAGGACCCAGTAATATGTATCTACAGCATGAAGATGCCCAACCAGAGGTGGTCCTTTCAAAAGAACGGTGGCCAATAAGCCAAATTTCCATTGAGGAAATGAAGCATTCTCCTAAGTACAAAACGGAGGAACTTGGGTACAGAAAATAAGACAACAGGTGCTCTGGGCTGATGAAAAAGGACACTTAATTGTTGCCTAAAAACTTGAATTACTATAATTGTTTGGAGGTCAAATTTGACAATCTGTTTGGCAATGTTTACAGAATTACAAAAAAAGGTTCAACAAATGTTAGCTGTGGTGTATAAGCCCCTGAAGCATCATTTTTTAAATGTTTCATTACTATAATTATTCCATATTGATAACTGCAACAAGGATTTTATTTATTTATTTTTATTTTTGTAAAAAATAAGTTAATCATGTAAAAAATCATTTTTTTGGTTAAACTAATTATTGTCACATATACCATGACATGAGTAAAGATTATCAATAACCTTTTTTTCTCTTAAAGGAATTGATTCAGGGACCATTTATGCATTGACACCATTATGTGATGAATAATTTTGCACTGGTACTGGAAAAAAATAACCAGCTCTTGACAAGGTACAAGAGCTACAGCAGTTTTGGATCCCTACAACAACCTATAAAGCTGCTCAAGAACTGCATTTTGCCAGTTCATACATTATTTTGATGACTGTCAGAGTATGTTCACAGTCACTAGTATAAAAATCAATTTCTTATATACAGAGTACCCCTTAGATTGATGTACTCTATCTATGTCTGAGATGCAATAAGCAAAGAGTTCCTGCCCCTTTAAGGCCCCTTCCCCCCCTTGGCCTAGTCCACTCTGATTGGTTGATTCAGCCTCTTTGTGGTAATTGATCAGTTCAGCTCTGAATGTTGGCAACAACTCTGCATTATCCGTACTTTGTGACAGGCTATTGTGAGCCAATGGGCTTAATCTCATGGTAAAACAATGGTGTGTCATCACAATGGTAGCTCAATACAAGGTGTGCTTGTTTTGGTCCAAGGTGATTCAAAGAGGGGGAGCTGAGGCTGTAAATTGGTCAAAGAAACAACTGAAAACATTGAAATACTGAAAGTTTACAAGAAACTTTTACACGTAAAGCTCCATTAATGGTTATTGTATTTTTCACCATGAAAGTCTTGAAAAGTAATAAAGCAGCTTAAAGGATAACTTCGGTTCCTGCAGCTTTTACATTGTTTATAGAATGAAGAACAACAATATACTCACCCAGAAGGCTTTCCTGATGCAAACGGTGCTTCGGGAGATATTTAGATCCAAAATCGAGCAGCGGACACCGATATAATGTAGCCTGTAGGGCATAGATCGCCGCTCCTAAAAACTGCATTAATCGTCCAAAAACTCATGTTTTTCACCAATATTCCATCATGATTCGCGCCGAATGGACGGCCATTGCAGCCTGTGTCTCTCCACACAGCGCTGTGTGGCTGAACCAACGTGTTTGTTTACATGCTCTTAAGCAAGAAAGTGCGGCTCATTGTTTCAGGGCAGCTACAAATCGACTTTCTTCTTACAGTTTTGTGCAAAATGGACGAATATCTATGGGATGAAGATGTTGTGGAGGAGGACTTTGAATATGATGGGTGTCCTTACAGTTTGGAGCCAGATTACACAGATAAGGAGCTGATAGCATGCAAACAGACTCGTCTGTTTAGAGGTTAGTTCAGCCACACAGCGCTGTGTGGAGAGACACAGGCAAATCATGATGGAATATTGGTGAAAAACATGAGTTTTTGGACGATTAATGCAGTTTTTAGGAGCGGCGATCTATGCCCTACAGGCTACATTATATCGGTGTCCGCTGCTCGATTTTGGATCTAAATATCTCCCGAAGCACCGTTTGCATCAGGAAAGCCTTCTGGGTGAGTATATTGTTGTTCTTCATTCTATAAACAATGTAAAAGCTGCAGGAACCGAAGTTATCCTTTAAAACAAATAAATAAGGTTATTTTGTTATTTTATATAACTGATGGACTACTAAACAACAAAACTACTAAACATTTATCTGAACTTTAAAAGGGTTTATCCTTTGCATGCTGATGTTATACCTGGATTTAATTTAGGGGAGAGACCAACCACACATTGAGCAAAGCCACAACACTTGCATATTTCTGTGCTTTTACACTCAAAGACATGACATCTTTTAATTTAGTAATCCAATGGTTTAATACATAAAACCTCAATGAAAGAAACAAAATGACAAACAAAAACATAGCATGGTGTTCTAATCATATCACACCGCCTTAGTGACTACCCTACTTTGTACTGCCGCGACCAGACACTTATAAGAATTGCTGATGATAATCTCGAATGTACAGACAGACAACCATAATCCATGTTCTCCATGAACTACATTTTTAGAATACCCAGTGTTGCAGAAACAACAGCTTGAGCTTAACAAATCAAATGGCTGTATTCCAAAGAAATATCTACTTTTGTTAAACTACCAATAAACTACTGCTTTAAGGAGTTTGTGCTTGTCTGAGCATCATTTTTAATGCTATGTGTCCTCCTTCAATGTACTAAGAAGTGGCTCACAAAAACCCTGTTTTACTCAGGCAATTAAGGCTTTAATGTCAGCCTAAACTCCTACATGTGACAGGAAATATCTGATCTTTATGATGAGTTTCTTTCTTGATTTACATTTGTCCCAGCCTTCAATATTCATGTTTTTTTATTGCTGACTGAAAGTTTCATATCGTATAATATATGATCTACATCAGAAGTGGTGTGTAAGCGTTTTTTCTGCAAGTGCAACTGGCTTCATCATGCTTTCTAACATTTTCTCTTGCTTGACAAGCTTGTCTGTAGGCCGGATTAACATGGGGCCTCTAATGTTGCCAAGGTCCCTCAGGTCCTTGATGATGTAACATGGATCCTGATGAATTAACAGTGAGAACATCGCAGAGCTGGGGTGACAAAGCGTTCAGGAAGATAAAACTTATCTTCAACAGCTTTGGAAAGTATATGATTTCTACTTCAGATTAGTCTGACATATACCTTTGTAATACAAAACCAAAAAATCTAAGTTTTGTGAAACAATCCCTTGATTTTTTGAGTGGTCTAAAATCAAATTCTGCCAAACATTAGCTCAACAGCTCAAGAAAAATGTAAATAGCCAAGTTATTATTCAACAAAGACAAAAACAGGGCTTGAATCCTAGAATCCTTTGGGACAGAGGGACCAGAGTCATGATCCTGGAGGGGAGACAGTGGTACACAAAGAAAGAGCTGACAGATCCCTGCTCCCTGAGGGTCTGAACAGTAGACACCTCCGATAACACTGCAAACCTTGAGCCTTTTTAATGCAAATAAATTGTGTTGTACACATGTGATTTTGTCAGGGAGAAAAATAAATAAATCTGCTTACACTAAATCAAACTGGGATGTTGAGGAAGTGTTATGTCTGGAACAAATTTCCACGATAGCTTGTCTGATGCAATGTTATATCTGCTGTTTGTAAAGTGGAACATTACACAAGTCACAACATCAGTTATAAGTTTAGGGCAGACAGATTGGAGTCACAAAAAACTTGCGTGAGCATTTCTTGTTTCAAAAGATATCTCCTTTACTCCAGAGAGAAGGTAAAGCATGTATCAGCATAGCTGTGATTTTAGTAGCAATGCTTCAATGATAAAAATGGTCTGACTCTGATAACAAGGGCAGCCTTAAATCAGTCACTCTGAGGGGGCTACTTCCCATTATTGTGTCAACAAGAGCTTAATATACACTCTGGCATTGTCTTTCTCCAACCTGTACATGGATGTCCACCATAGCAAAAGCCATCAATCTGCCCTTTAGATCATGGCCTAGACCTTGAAGCCTGCCATTAAGCTGTCTGTTAGAGAAACGTCCCCAGTGGAAAGAATAATAGGACTGGTGGGCTTCTTTGAAGAGTTTGTATGTGAGCATCCATGTTTTTGTTGGTGCTTGTTTTTCAACCACTGTGTTTTCGCTTTTGTGAAGACGTGTCCTCCAAATGAAAAAGAAAAGTAAGATTCAAATTTTGTGTTTAAAGTGCATTAGCACAACCTTTTCTCAGGGGTGAATAGTAGCATCATACAAGTATCAGCATAAATTTAAAAAAAAATCCAATCTGGTGAAAACCAAATGAGAACCATGTCTGACCCACTTGTCTTCCGTTAATAATTCACACAGAAAATGGTCAAAAATAAAAATTCTTTATTTAGTGTTAAGTTATAGGCATCAGTGAGAGGTCAAAGTGAAGGTTGATAAGTGGAGCATGGCCAGTGCTCATGCTTAGTCTTGCTAACACGGCTAACCTTTAGTCCTTCTCTCTTTAAATCATGGCTTTATTTTTGACCTGAATATAGTGCTGTGCAGTGCATGCCTTGGTTTGGAGTGAATTAACATGAGTGTAACTTGGAATCAGCCTAAATGCTATTTACATTCCTAGGCCAAAATACGACCAAAGCATCTCTATGAGGTTCTACAACTGCTATCCATATATGCTGCATATATTATTACCTCTAGGCCAATTAACAGTGCCTTTACACATGAGCTCCATACATATTTACACCTTACAACATTCACATTAAGCCTGCACTACTGTAACATCTGTGAAGATTCACTCTGCGATACTGCTTGGATGGGCATGACATGGCACATGCCCCCATACTACACACAAATGCAGAGACCCTCACTCACAGGGCTCCTGACTCCCACTGAATCTTCAAGCCTCCCATCTGCCAATATTATGCTTCTGTTACTACCTCTGGAAAAGGAGCAAAGATGGAGTCAACATATTCCCCCAATGTGTCTCCAGGACGTTCACAGTGGAGGCAAAATGTCACAGCGAGGTAAATATTATGCTTTGAAAGGGCAGTGTGACTTGGGCTTCTCTATCATTTGATTATATCATGGTTTAAGGGCATTTACAGAAGCCATTACACAGGACTATATTGGTTAAAAGTGGAGGAAGCTTCCTTTCATTTTAGACGGAGCATTTGACCTGGATTTCTGGCTTTTGTTGATAAAATATACATAGAAAATGTTTGAATGACCTGTAAATCTGCTTCGTCCCATTTGTTAGAATTTTTTCTTACTGTCTTGCAGGGAGCATTTTCCATTAATACTGACAGTAATGAAAATTTCCACAGATATTTACAGTCAATATATTGACCATGCATATTTACGGAATATATCAAGGAAACCCTTATATGTTAAAGCTAAAAAATCTCCAAAGATTATTGTATGTGTGTAGTAACTCGGCTTAGGGCTGCAACAAACGATTGTTTTTTTTAATTGATTAATCAGACAATTACTTATGCCTAAGTCACACATTCCCGTTTCTCATGGCAATTGTGCACGACTGTACACGATTCAGGAGGCTGGTGTGATCGCTATGATACGGGATGAAATGACTGTCTCACCCCTGGACACACCCCGTAAATACACCGTCAGTAGAGCTTCTACAGCGCTGCTACAGTGCTTCGGCGGCATTCGTCCCGCTCCAGTTAGGTTAATACAGTGATATGATGAGGATTCCATGAATTTCCATCCCACTGACACGACATCAGCCCTGCTTGAGCTCAGTTCGCGTCACGTAAGCCCCGACTGTGCCCCGTCGCTTGCGCCGTCTTGAACGGGACACAGTCGGGGCACAAACGGATACATCCTTGTCAGTCCTCCTCATAAAGCTGTCAGGTCGCTAGTGCGCATGCGCACATCTCACAGTAGCTTACGGCAAGAGAGCGGGCTCATCTCCTCCTAGCTAACCGACTGTAAGCTACAATTTCATGCACCAAAACACCTGGGTTTCATTGACAATGAATTTAATTATCGATTTTCATCAATTTAATCAATTGGTTGTTGCAGCCCTACTCAGACCCTCTATTCAGATTTTCTCAGTACTTTTTGTTAGGTCAGGAGAATACATTTTCATTTAAAAGAATAAGCTCTATAAAGAGTGGCACATGTATATTTTTACAACAGAACTCAAAGTCTGTCCGCAAATTAAAAGTAGCTGACATTTAACTGTTGATGAAGATGGCTTAACTTTTTCAGGTAATTCACAATTTTATGTACAATATACACATATTACAAATACAGATCCAGACGCTTCAATTTCCCCCTTTCTACCAGTTACCAGCCAGCTTCCAGTCACTGCAAGTCTCCCAGACTTCTCTGGAGTGTCTAAGTTCCACTGAGAAATTGCCCATTTGTGCTTTTTCCATCAAACCGGCACCCCAACAATCCTCATTTTGATAACAAACCCCTCAATATTCATTCATTCAGAATTACAAAATGGACAGAAGTAAAATAGTAAAACAGAAATTCCAGTGAGCTGGAGATGGACACAGTCACAAGAGAAGGAAAAAAGTTTAGCACCCTTGGGATTTAGGGGAGTCAGAAACACCTAATTTCATATTGATTTCATTTTTTTTTTTTAAACTGTAAATACACTACTGCAGCATCATGTCGCCGCCTTCACATCAGAGTCCTGCATTAAATCGGGTGTCGCGGGTGCTGAGGCAGATAACTATCTTGCCCATAGTTGTGTCGCTATGGTTTGCTTACATTTAATAAAACGCATTTTTCCTCTCCGCTCCGACAAACGCCTCCTCCCCCGCTCCTCTTGTGCAACATCGATAAGCCGCGCGGCAACCAAATCGTCTCTCTGCAGGTGGAGTCCCCCCCGACATGCATTTTTTTTTTTTAACAGGCTGCTGCCACCGCGGGCCGAGACGTAGCGGTGATTCAGCGAACGTCAGAGCAGAGGCCACCTAAAAGTGTCTCACAACACTCCCTGTCATAGAACGAGCCGATAACTTCTGAATCGTTAATTCTCTCTGTTAACAGACTCAAACAGCGTGTCATACAGTTAGCAGTTCTCTCTCTCAGTCTACACTTCCGTAACCCTCAGCCAATCCCCGGGCTCCCCCTTAGCAGCGTTAACACTACGAAGATCGTCTACTCTGAAGATGCTCACTCTGACATACTACTATGACACTCCCTTCCCTAAAAACAATTCAGTAGAAATGCTTTCCCACGTCCAGTTCTTCGATAGTTCGATATGATTTGCTGCTGCCAGGCGACTACAGCCAGAAAGTTCAAAACGCTGGACTCTGAGCAGCAGGGCAAAATCTGTGCATGTGCTCTTCGGCAGCAACCGCTCCTACAGCGGCGGTCCAAACCACAGGTTGTCAGCCGCCTGTCCCTCATTGAAATGACTGGAAGCGGCGCGTTGTGTGAAGGGGATGATAAAGACACACACACACTACACATACAGACATACACACACACTCACACATACAGACATACACACACACTCACACTCAGGCGGCGGATGAAGGAGCGACCATAGCGGTGAAAAAATATAATTAAAAAAAACAATTTAAACAAACATTAATGGATGACCTGAAGCTTACCAAACTATCTCCCCAAGCAAAAATCTCAGCATTTTTAAGCCAACTGTCCTTACTAAGACGGGAAGAACAGCTAGCAGTGTAGGAAACTTTCAGCATGTAGTTCCTCCTCATTGTCAGTCACTTGCTATAACTTTATGATTCATCTTCTCTCCACCTGCTGAGCTTACATGGATACATGAAATGTTACATTCTTCCTGTTTTTTTTTAAATACTTTTTATACTTTATGCAGTTTATTTTAATTTTTTTTGAGAATGTTGTAGTTGTGTGCCCACAGTGCTCACTATTTATTCAGATCTAAATGCTCTTTAATTATGATATCATGGAGCATTATTGACGGACCACACTCCCCCCCCCCCCCCCCCCCAGACTCCTTAATGACGAACAATTTACACCACTGAGTTGAGCAGTGTTGTTAGTCTGCAAACTAAGCTTCCTTTATATATTTCGCTTAAGTTAGTACAGTTTCTACCTTTCCCTCCCTCCCACGATACCTGCTGCAGACATTTTGTTGTTTAAAAAGAAAAGGTTGACAATTACCAAAAGCAGCCATGCAAATTCTGCAGATAAATTGATTTAGACATTGTAGAGTGCTACTTGGAATTAAATGAATTCTCAGTAAAAGGCAAATAAACAGCAGAGGTGGGCAGCATTCGTCAAGGTAAATTGATCAAAGGCTGTGGGTCTGTACCTCACAACTATCACTAATTCAGAGGTAAAATACCGCTCTGATTAAAGGTTAAGAGAAGACAAAATGAAATAAAAAAGAGATGCTGAGTAAATGAATCAACATGACAGCCATTATTGTTACTTTTGACATTCTTAGAGTTGTAAAAGAAATATGATGTTGTATATATATATATATATATATATATATATATATACATATATATATACACATATATATATATATATATATATATATACATATATATATATACATATCTCTCTATCTGTCTATCTATATATATATATATATATATATATATATATATATGTGTGTGTGTGTGTGTGTATATAGTCATCTTTTCAACTCACAAGCATAAGCAGAATGATAAAGGGTTCTTAAAGGGTGGCTCGAGGAATCAGTGCTAGTCATAAACAAACAGGGATTTAACAAATAAGAGGCTTTTCTGTGATGGTCTCACAGCAGTTGTACTCTCAAGATCTTGAAAAATGTGCCAAAACAACACACAAACATGCAGAGATGTGCAGGATTATTTTGATAGCTACTGAGAGAATAACCACCTGATGAACAGCATGTATTGTGCTTTATTTAAAAATCTGCAAATCTGTTTTCTAAATTTTCTTTCAATAATAAATACTGTTATTGATGTTCCTTATATGTCTGGATCTTCTTAATATATAATTAAAAAAATACCGCTTTCTATGCAGTTCTGTGGTTTCTGTGGTTTCAGCTGGACTTGCTACAAGATTTGAGAAAACTCCTCACAAAGGTGTTGTGCGTGAGAAGGAAACATTTCACTTAAAAGACACTGTTGGGAGTGCACATGCCACTTACTGCAATAGTGGACGTGCCAGCTGTCAAGCAGACAGTTGAGAAGCGATGTATTTTTGTTTAATATGATGTATAAATGCTGATGTGCCTGGAGCTTATATTTTCCCCTGCAGGGACTGATGTATGTCTGAGGACCATGAAGCTGAACAGCAGCAGTAATAATATGACTAATGTTAGCAATTAGTAGGTTTTCAAACATGCAGAACTGAGAGCAAACCCAAGATTTGAGCTATTCATCACTGCACAAACACTACATCCATTACCTATCCCAAATAAAAAAATTAGAAAGCATATCATTGTATTAACCTCTATTGGATAATGTTAATAATTCATATTAGCTCACTAATCATGCCTGCATGTAATTTTGTTAATTGATCTGTGACTCCTGCTGTAGAGGCTGGTAATCAGAAATTACTCAAAAATTTAGGAGTAGGTAAATGTTTATCATCAAACTCCTATCATAATTACCGCAATTTTTGGACTATTGAGTGCTTGGGCTGTCACTTTACATTTCCATATTCAAATAACTGATCGAACTGAATGAATATAAGCTGTATCCATTACATTTAAAAAGCAAAAACAGCCCATATATAGGCGACACTTGTATACAAGTCACAGGTGTCCAGTGAGTGGAGCTGATCGGGAGCGCAACGGGAAGGACTTTGGCCAGAGCGCTGAGCAATTTTTTCTAAAAAGCTGGAACCTCTCTTTATCATTTGCTCCTTCCCGCTCAAATTTCACTAAGGTACCATTCACATTATGCGTCTGAAGTAGAGCTGCAACTATCGAGTATTTTTGGAATCGAGTACTCTGTCAATTATTTCTTCGAGTACTCGAGTACTCTAACAAAATGTACTTTTTTGTTTTTAAACAAATAAATCAATTGTATACAATGCAACATGTTAGGGCTTTCAAAATGAGCAACCAAATGCTGTTTATTCCTCAGAAAAGGGTTTTTATTTTAACAACTTTCAAAGTTTAAACCAGTACTGGCTTAAAACAAAGCCAATACAATACTGATTTACAAAGCAGTGATATAATTCTGCAATTATATATGTGAAGTGTGTTCTGGAGGGCATTGTGTAGTTTGGATTGAAATCCTTATCATGTTCTTAAATCCTGTGTCCTCCACCACAGAGAGAGGACGCATGTCTGTGATGAGCATATTTAAAATTCTGTAATAGTAATAGTTGCAGCCCTAACAACGTGCTATCATGCTAAGCTACGTATATATATATATATATTTATATGTATAATTATATATTAAACGAGGCTTCGAGGCACCAAATTTAATTCGAGGATATTTTGTACTCGAGTACTTGCGAATATTCGAGGAATTGTTTCAGCTCTAGTCTGAAGGATTGAAATTTGAGTAACAGGAGGAGGGATAATTAGCGGAGCGGTGTGCATCCCCTCTGAGTGGACAAGCAGGCGCAAAGAACAAGTCTGTGCGTAAGGAGTGGAACATGAGTTATTAACAAATAAAGATTTTACAAAGAAAGATTTCTTTTAACTCTAAATTAAATCTGATGTGACAAGACTAAATGTAAAAAATCCTTAAATTAGCAGGATCATTGTTAAAGCTGCAGGGTTCAAGGAATATGAAAAAAATAGAGGCTTATAGTCTGGTAATTATGGTATTTGATTTTTACTTGTTTCATATTAAAAGGTGCAGTGTGTAAAAATTGGCAATTTAGCCCGGTCTAATGTTGAGATTTTGGAATGAGCCCATCCATCGGTAACACATCACATCACTAAGCGACGAGAGCCGGTGAAGACCAATAACGAATTGTGAACAGGGTATCATTTACAACAGTTACGCAGTGGTTTTCTATGGTTTTCTATGGTTTTTACATGGTTTTTACATGTAGTAACTGTTTCCCTAACTGTATGTTTTTTTTGTTGTATAAGTCCTCCTTGTTTGGCAGGCTGTGAAAACGAATTTCCCATTGGGACAATAAAGTTATCTATCTATCTATCTATCAATCTATCTATGAGGGTTGACATTCATTATTCATTCATTTGTAACTATTATTTTTATATAGATATAGTTTTCTTTTATCTCAGACATGAGATATATGTCTGAGCTAAAAGAAAGAAAACTATATCTATGTAATTTGATGACATAATGAACACCATTCAACTATTATTATTTTTTTTCAGTTAAGATGATGATTATAGGTTGCTTAAACTTTTGTAGACTTGTATTCAAAAATTGCATTTTGCTCTTTTTGTCCCCAAAACCCACCGGTAGACAACATGGCAGAT
Source organism: Scarus forsteni (assembly GCA_036419115.1). Lineage (NCBI taxonomy): Eukaryota > Metazoa > Chordata > Actinopteri > Labriformes > Labridae > Scarus > Scarus forsteni. Next base: position 7,714,083 of record JAZDUH010000383.1, on the reverse strand, counting down.
TGTTGTCAACCCACTGTACATAAATATAAAAATCTTTTTCTAACTTAACAAAAAGAAAGTGAAAGCTTTTGGGGATAATTGTACAACTATTTTGACAGAGTTTACATACAAATAGAAACATTATGTCTCATATTTATCATTTCTGTTTGTCAAAAACTTCTACATTACACCTTTACATTTAAATTTATCGGAGACAGTACATCTTTTAACCTATCCCAAAGAGACAACCTCAGTGTTCATACTGGTGCTATTTACATTCTCAATTTAAGACACATGCGCTGTAACAACTGTGTCTGTTTGTGCATTCACCCATGTTGAGTGTGTTTGTTAAACACAGCCTCTTCTATTAACCCAGGCTGCATTGATTTAAGTCAGGGTCACTTCTTCATTGGTTGAGCACCTCATTATTTCTCCATCAATCATTTAGAATGAAATGAGTCAGGGGAGGTCAGCAGTGAAGTGTCCAGATGTTCAGCACCTACATCTTAACCAAGATGTCTGGCTTACTTCCTAACTTGTTTAGAAATACACATACTATATAAAAAAGATGCTCATAAAAAGGGAGCTGGGGAAGGGGAATGATTCAGAAAAATTGGGAGAGTGACAACAGGAGACAAAATGAGCTGGACAGAATGAGGAGGGAAAATGAAGAAAAGATGGAGAAAAACTACTCTGAAATGCCCTGAAAATGGTGCCAGTAAATCTTGTCTGAGTGAGAAGATACAAGCACTTTACACATTTGTGATGCCACTGCAAAAAAGTCTAAGAAAATAAGCAGAAATCATTTACATTCATTAACAGGTGAAAAGAAGAGGATGCGTCATCGGGGTATTTTATTAGATTTGTTGCATGTCGACATTTATATGTTAATCCAATACATCTACTGAATTATTGTGCGACCTTTAGCAGGGAAATAGAGACTAATGATGGCTTTTACTAGCTATGTTCACGCTGTGCTACTTCAGTCCCATTCAAGCTAACACAAATGTAAATCAGGACCTCTGAAAAGTGAAGCCACGGCAGCAGGCGAAAGACAAAAGAGAGGGGCTGCATGCCATTGACGGTGAGTTAAATATGAAATGATGAGGAGGGGAGGATGTGTCAGGGAGACATGAGGGAGTTTGTATAGAGACAAATGAGGGGCAGTAGAAGAGAGTATGGGGACATATTTAATACAGAATCAGCTTTCGGAGAGCCATTTTAACCCTGAAATGGTTATTGATTTTTAAGATGTATTTATATGAGCCTGTCAAGTGATTAAAGATTGTACAATGAATTGCTGGATTTGACAGTTAACTCTTAGGGCCTTTACCTAACAGTTATTATCTAAAGCACATGACACATAGCATTTTCGGGTGTCTCTGTCTATATTTTGCTATTTTGAGGATGCATGTTCTCTGTGCAGAGCCAGGCAGAGGGAGGATGTTCTAAATTTTGTATGGGTTGTTTAATTACTCTCCTTTTGCCGTGCCACTATACTCAGAGAACACACACAGAACACTGCAAGCAGGAAGTGTGTCTGAAATGATCCAAAAGCCAGACACGAGCTGCATACTCATGCTTTGACATGACAACAAAACCTCGAAAATTATTTAAAGCTCCAGCTTAAACTGTCAGGGTCAATCTGATTTATAGTTATGACAGGCCTGTAAGCATTAAACAGTTGTTCTTGTCTTTGTTCTCTATTGCATGCATAAAACACACTGGACAGGCTGTTTTCCTTTCTGTGAGCATAATTATCGATGAGATTAATGCAAAAATGCATAGGAACGGTGTACCAAGGAGCACTGCAAGTAAGCCACACTGTCTATCAGCTCGACACAAGAGACTTTAGACCAGGTATCAGGAGGTTTAAAGAGCTGTCAATTTCTACATCCTGCAGCTCCTCATTTTTTAGACAAACACATCCTTTGGCACAAACAGGCGTGAATGTTAATTTCTACTTAAACAGCCTGAACTCTGTCTGTCTATCTTGAATTTTTGTTTCCATTTATTGCAAAGAGTCCATATTTTTATATACATATTCGGACTCACTAGCGTTAAAAAAAACCCTTCAATTTTTTTTAGGGCTGTCACTTTAGTGCATTAATTAGATTAATTAATTACACCACAAATTAACGCATTATAAAAATTAATCGCAAGATTAATCATCGCACACAAACATTTTGATATTGGCCAGCTGGAGGACCCGCACATGGCAGTGGCACGTCACTTCACACATGCGTCTCTAGTCAAACCAAACAAAGCCCAGGTGACAACAGGAATGGCATATTTAAGACTTAGTCTTATTTTATTTTTGAATTTATCTACATTTGTACTACATTCTTTAATAATGCATCAGGCCTAATTGTTTTGCTGGATGTCCTCGACCTTTTACTTATTTTGAATTTGATTTATGAAACACACTCAAAGTGTAATTTGAGTTGCCTGATTGAGCTTAGAATTTTCTGGACAAGTTGCCCTGACTTTGGTTTTATTCAGTCACCAATAAAAATGTGGATTTACAAATCTTCACTTCTTAGTGTATTCATTTGATTAGTCATGCACTACAATTTTATAATATCCTAGAATTCAAATTCTTTATTTGGATACTTTAAGCAGATATGAGATTAAAATGTGATTAATTAGATTAATTAATTATAAATCCAGTAATTAATTAGATTAATATTTTTAATCGTCTGACAGCACTAATTTTTATATATTGAGTATCTCTAATCAAGCTCTATTTTCAGTCTGTCTGACTATGGGCTAAACTGCTAATTGAGGGGGCATGAACAGGGGTAGAGAGAGGTCCTGATACTGCAGACTTCTCAGAATGTGTGTGCACACAAGTACTGTATCAAATAGAGGAGACATGCAAACACACTGAAGGGAATATAAAACAAAAAAGCATAAAACTGTCTCTTTAAAGCCATTCTCAAGTCCACAGGGAGGTGTGGAAAAGTTTGTCTTGATTTAGGAATTATATAAAAAAACATCATTATCTGATGATGATTTTCCGATTTAACACATATTAATGCTGCACTGCCACACCACTGTAGTCTGAACCATGACTTATTACTATAAGGACTGGAATTGAGAATCAGTTCAAGTTGAGGATCCCTTCCAAACTGTTTGCTCAATGAATACCACTTGCCTTAATGGTTAGGAGTTCTCTTATCACCAAAAATGCAGCTTAATTTATTACATATGGCACCAAGAGTGCAATGTGCAATGAGGCTGTGTGATCTCAAACGAGGATGGAATCAACAAGAGATTGCTGAGAAATTTGCTGATTAATGCCACATTCAACATCAGATGAAAAGTTTTTTGATCTTGTTCATACAGAGAATCTATGCAGGCCTACTCCACACTGAAAATTCTCAGGATTCAATGAATACGATAAAGAGATGGCTTAATAGCAGAACATAAGTAGGATAGCATTGGTATCAGTTAAATCCCAATTATTCCCATCTCTTCTTATGCTGCTTCTTCACTGCATGGTGTGGGCCTGACATGGCTCGACTCAACTTCTAAATTCTTCAACAGGAGGCTATGATAATAGGCTATGTGATTATTTGTGCCTGAACAATGTCTGGTGGGAGGGAGCAGGAGGGGTTACAAACTTTCTAACAGTCATTACAAACTTTCTAACAGTCATGTCGTCTGTCTGGGATGAGCAGAAAACAAACATGCAGGTGAAGGCAGTACAGTTATCACATAATAAACCCCAGAAAGTGTTTTAAGGGGGGTATTTTCATTAAATAATGTAGTTCCCTGTGAACTTATGAGTATCATACAAGGTGAAATGTTCCTCTGCTTCCCAAGCCCCTTTTAACAACACTGAACATAACAAAAACTGCTTACTTTAACTGACAGTTAAAGTATCCACTGTAATGCAAAAACTAACAGCCTGGCTTCAAAACTAACATTGGAGCTAAAGCCATAATTAGAAAAGCGGTGTGATTCGTAAATAAAAGGTACCTGTGTTAGGATCTGCTTCTGCCTGCTGTGCTCTAAAAAGCTCGGATATTGTGATTTGGCATTAAAAACAGCTGATGCTTTTTGCAGCACAGCTAACGCAACAGAGGCAAGAGGAGAGAAAGGGGGAGGAGGTGGCATGGAAGAATAATAAAATAGAAGCTTTTCTGTACTAGCTACAGGTGAAGTTTTACTTTATAGGAGGAATAACTTTCAATGAGAAGTCTACCAACTCATGTACACAAATGCTTCAACTCCATGAAAGAAAATGCAGAACTTCTGGTTGGTAGTAACGTATACTTATCCTTAAAGAAAGAACATTTCTGGTTGTTGAGTAAAACATATGACATTACAAGGTCCAGATAACGTTTGAGTCGTCCACTGAAATTTGTCTAATTTTTACACTAAATTAGACTTTTGAAGGACTAATATGTTCCTAATTTTTCATCACTGTGGGAGCAGGGAGCTGTTTAAAGAAGGCATCTCACTAATTGTAACCTTCCTCCAGTAAGGGGGGGGGGAGACTCTGCATCAACTGTGTGCTTGACCTGTTAGCTGTTAGGCTTGGCATGGTATTATAGTAAATTTGTTCACAATGACAGTAAATAGAAATAATTTTGGCCTTGTCAGTGAGTCATCTCTCATTGCCTTGAAGTTGATCTTCCCATTCAAAAGTTTTTGGCTTGAAATCCTGAAAGCACTACTGCAACATTTCCCAAAGAGGCTCATAACAGAGGAGCCTGTTGCCATTAGCTTACAAGTCTGAGAAATAATTGGTATTACAATCAATTCATGTTAACTCATAAATTTATTAAAGATGACAATGTATTGGTACAAATAAGAAGACTCTCTCTTTAGGTTGGTTAAATAAATGACTGAAAATAATAACAAACATAAATAATGTTAGCGTTTTGCACAATTTATATTGTGTAGATAGGCACTTGTCTGCAGTTTTTGATTTTCAAATCAGAAAATTGTTCATTATTTGTTGTCAAGGCCAATTGTTTATGATTTTGGTATTGTGACAACTACTTGTTATTTACAAATTAAAAGCAAGATATATACTGTGCTTTGCCATTTGGCAAAAAAGGTATAATTTTTTTGTTTTCATAGCTTTTTTTAATTTGCTGCGCAAATCTATTTTATCTCTTTTATTTTTTTCCTCTCACAAAACGGGTCCTTGTGCTAGTACACGTGTTCAGTACCACTGTGCCACAGGCCATGGACCGGTCCATTAACTTTTCTGCAGATTAGAGCGTATGGTGTTGTGTGTTAATGGGGCTTCAGATGCATCGAATCCTATGGGAGAGATTTATAATCTATAGCTGAGAGCTCCAAGCCCTTAAATCACAGGATGTTTAATCCTAATCCAGGAGCTAAGACCTTCCCCATGTTTCATTCCCCATTGCTTGACAACAACATCAAAGCATCTGCACCACAATGCAATATTATTTTCACTTCCTTCAAACAGCACAAAAAAGGTAAAAGCCCCACAGGTGGGCAGGAACTACAATGAATTAAAATTAAGTCATAAAAAGTTTCAAAAACATTCAAGGTTCTCTTGTGCAGCCCCCTAAGACCACCTCAGCACCTGACTGAAATGCTGGATGATGGCAAAAAAAGGCCATTTTACAGTTCATGATGAGAGTGTAGTGTCTGAGAGTAGAAAGTATTGCTGAGCATGGAAAATGAAGAAGCAGGTATCAGGAACATCCTGCAAGAGTGAAAGAGACTAAATGAAGGAGACAGAGAGAGATGTGAGGCTTCTCACTGAAATCAAACAGATATTATCACAGCATCTGTGCCAGGCTTTTTCACTCTAACTACTCTCTGATCCTCGGACAAGGGGTCAGGAAAATTAAATGGTGAATGTGATTTTGGTGCAAAAATGTAAGACGCTGCCAAGTCTTCTGGATCAAACTGAACCATAGCAAACAAAATTTAAAACTAGAAATGCTCTGCAAGCACGAACCTCTGCCAAAGCATTTCCAATCTTGTCAGGCGAGATGATGTCAAAAATGTGGAAAACTGCCCTATCTTGCAATGTTAACAAAGACTTGAAAAATGTTCAGGATTCGAATTTAGATCATCACCAACATTTAATCACGCCTCCTTTGTGCCATGACCAGCATTCTCTGAAAATGCCATCAAAATCCATGATGGGGTTACTTGATTAGGGACAGTTCAAGCTGTCACCTGAGCAGCTGCAGCTTTACGATGCCACCTGCAACTTACCAACACCAACAGCACAGTTAAGAAATAAGTGCTTAGAGAAGTGTGAAAACTGACAGACTGTTCATAGGCTAGGATAAATGTTTAGATGCACTGCATTATCATCAGCCATTTTCCTGGCAAAACACAATCCTTGCAGTTGACTTTAGCTACTCGGCCTATCAGAGCCAGCTGCACTTTGTGGGAGGATTTGTGAGAAACTCATGACATGGTGTGTCTCTGTCTTCAAGCTTACGGCATAAAGTAGCCCTCTGGGTTTTCCACAGAATCACGCATACAACACACCCTTGTCTTGAGACCTTTGAAGAAAGCACACAGTGAGTTTTTTCATAACTGTTGAGCCAACATTGTGTATGTAGGCCAACTTTTGACAACCATAAAGTTCACAGTTCCTCACACCTCCCCTGAGACACCCTCCACAGGCTGGGAACTAAGATCTTAGACAAGAAGGAAAGTGATGCTTGTTTTCATACTGTAAAAATGTGTGAATTTATTCATTTAAATTATTTGCTCTGATCATGGTGATAATAATGGTTTATTGTGCAACCTTTATGCCTACAGTTTGATACATATTTCAGATGCCATTATGTTGAAGTTTTAAATCATGACTTGACAACCATTATGTCACCTTATCTCATTTGGCTGGGCATATATTCTCTTGTTATTTGCTGCATATTAAGTCTCCTCGTTTCACCAAACTGGACATAATGAAAACTTTGCAATTTAGCTTGAAATCCATGTACAGATTCCCTCATCTTCTCCTGTATCTATACCTTACATTCTAGAACCTCAGCTGCATTTTTACAGCTATATTTTAAGTATGTAACTTTATCTACCCTGGTTTAGGTTTACATATTGTTATCCCCTGCATGCTTCTTTTCCCTTTGCATCCGTAACACTCTGAAGTCCTTCATTTGCCATGTTGTTGAAGTTTAAATTACTGAATAGTTGATTTACATGCATCCATCCAATACTTGTCTTACTTAAGTGTTTTTTTCTATGTGGTAAATCGAATTGAACAAATGCCAGACATTTTGTCTTTTAAAACGTAACCACTTTTTCAGCAGACTGTGGAGTCCTCCTGTTATTGGATAGCATCTATACACTCCTATTGAAAAAAAACACAGCAAGCACATAAAATGTTCTTAAATGCATTTGTGTGCAGCTGAAAAGCATTTATTGTGATGTGCACCTTCTCTACTGCTCTGTCTATTAGTCAACCACACTCTCCTCAGTCACCTGGCACTGTTTCCCCCCCAAAAAAGATAACCACTGACTGGAATGAGGGGGAATTTTCAGGTATTTCCAGAGAGGGAATTCACACACTGACGCAAATGCATGAACTATATAGAGGGTAAAGCACACCCTGAGCAAAGCCGCTGTGTCACAGGCTGGTAAGTAAACACCCCAGATGTTCCAAATGATGATGCCGGTGGTAATGTTGATGATGGGATGGGGCTTAGGAGAGAATTATGGTCAAGCATGCACATTTCATTGCACTTGAATGAGCTCACAGTAATGCCCGCTCTCTTATCATATGTACAAATGCAGGCAGACAGGCACACATATTTAAAAATAACTCTATGGGGTTTATAAAGGTATACATAAATTGTTTGGTCATCAGACGAACAAGACTGCTCAGAGGATCATGGTGATTTGCATTTGTTAGGTTGAAGATTCAGCAGCCAGTGCTTTTCAATGCAACATCTGGTGACTACAGGAAGATAAACTACAGTGATTCAGTCAAATGAGCAAAAACAGAAGCAGCATAAATTGCCTGAAACCAAACTCAGATTTAGATCCTTAAATTTTACTTGAATGTGATGCAAAAGAAAATGTAAATGGAAAAAAAAAGAGAAGACAGTCTCCAAGTTCCTCAGAGAGCAACAGATAAAGAACCAGAGACCAGAACCTGTGCCAAACCTCTGCTGTATTAATACACAAGGAAATCATCCACACCTTGTTGCTTCAACTTATCTTGACACATATCTGCACTCCCTGCTGAAAGAGGCGAGAAAACCTCGTGCAAAAAAAAATAAAAGTGACTTACCTTTAAAAAGCATGGTAGCACAGATATAAAATCCAATCGAACATGCCCCCCAAAACTTGTGGCACCGCATCCTGGCACCGCTCTGTGGACTCCGCCTGCCCCCGACAGCGGGCTCTCAGCGTCGGCTAGACAGGGACTCTGCTCCGGCTTGGCGGTGGTGTGAACATGAGGCTTATGGAGGACGGAGGGACAGACTGTCAAGGAGTGTGTGAAGGAGAGGGAGACAGAGAGAGAGAGGTTGAGAGGCAGTAGGCTCTCACGGAGCGCGGTGAGTGTTGAATTCAGATTGGCGCGTTCACGAGGAACACATTTTCCTCAGACTGCACGGGGACGCGCGTCTGAGCGGGAAGTGGAAAGTAAATGTGTCCTGACAGCTCCACAGGTAAGACGCTTAACAATAAATACTCAGAACTCACTCAAGATATGAGAGAGTATGTCAATAAGGAAAGAGATACAGTTTATAAGACGTTTTCCAGTTTTTCTTTAATATGCTGGATGTAATTCTAAGCAGCGTTGTTCTTCCCAAATTGCAGTTCATACAATTTTCAGTGAAATATCTGAGCAATAAACACAAATATGTTAACATAATTAAGTTTTCTTGGCGTTTCATACAATGCAAATGTCCTATTCAAAGAAGAGCTACCTATCCGGGTACTTTACCTACACAAAGCCAGCCCCGCCCCTTTCCGGGTGAAAGCAGTCCACCTGAGTCAAATGGTGCAGGAGCAAGTCCAAAAACAGAGGCAAGTTAGGACTAACCACCTCTTGTTTTCAACCCTCCAGAGTAAATTAAATTTAGAATACTGATATCAGGTAAGTGAACACATATGCATGCGATTTTAATGAGTTTGAAATAATAAAATGCATCTGTTTCCTGCCATTGACTTTTTTCACAGTGTATTTACACAAAAGCATCACAACAAAGCTCTGTCATCATTACACTTTGAGACATTACTTTTTCACAACTTGGGTCAACTTTTTGCTAGATTCTGTCTCTGCAACAAGAGACAAGCATCACAAAAATGTAAATATTTCAGCTTGTAATAGCAGAGTGAATGGGGCTAATCAAGCGGTTATGGGGACATTATTTGCTAGTGGTGTCATGAACTATCAATAATTTTAAGGTTTGTATTAGTATATTTTGAAACTTTGCCTTTTGTAAGTTTTTAGGTTAGAAGACAAACCAGTCGGAAGGCAGACGTGAAACAATTGCCATGGCAAAACTTAAAGAAAAGCAGGCATGTTAGGTCAGGTAATTTAAATAAAGGGAGACAATAAGATAATGTTTTGGATCTGAATCCAGATGTGGGTCCAGAATTTATTTCAAGGACTTCTTTACATTGCAGTATAGGGCAAATAGTGTCAGAAATGCCAAATAGTGTCAGAGGTCAGAGGTTTGTGCTCTCAGAGCACTTCTACTTTTTTCACATGTAACACATTTAATCTCCTCTTTGAAATTTATTCTAATGAGGCGTACCTGTAAACAGGTGTCAGCTATTTAGTTTTTTAAGTCTAGTTTCCATGCAGGCGGTCTATTCCAGCATTGCCATTTGATAAAAGAAGCGACAAAATACAAATTTGTTGGACAGGAGACTATCTGTGATCATTTGTATTTCCTATTTTATAGCACAATTTGTAATCACTAAAATGTGCATGGAGAGCTCCTCTGTTGCTTTGTTTCTTCATTAAGTTTCAGTCAAGACATTTTTTCTGCTTCAGTCACTGACTGTACTAGTAAGAATCTAAGAATCTATATTCCCCCTAGCTCTTACAGCTGCATCATTACCTGGATTTTCTTAATGTTTTGGCTTTCCACACTCAAAAGAGCACAATAATGGCAATAACCAATGTCAAAAGTGTGTGTTCTGTACACAAACCGTGTAAATACATTACAACATTGCAATGTAGACCATCGTGCTATTCAATTTACATTTCAATTAAATTTTTTGTAAAATCTTCCATGTTTATATTCCCAGGTATTAATGTTTGGTTATTCATCAAATAGCAGCGGGGAAATAGAAAAATCTATGTAATTGGCTGCTTAAGCATTGGCCAGGTAAACTTTGTTTACTTTTTTGCTGATACTATCTATATAGGAAAAAAATAATTGAGATCAAAATTGTTTTTTCCAAGAGCATCCGTAGCAAAAATAAATATTAAAGCTTGTCAGTTCTTAGCTCGCAAGCTAATGAAATTAAACCCAGGAGCCAAACATCCACAAGGACAGGTGTGAACAAAATTCAGTCAAAGTTATAAATAAACAGACGTGGCTCATCTGACAGTTTATGTCAGTCCTTGACATAAGAGTACAGGAACCGTTTCTCATAAAGCGTGAGCGGCTCATTACCCAACCCTCCTTCTCCCACGGCTGTAGACTATCATTATTGAATATGATGAGTGTAGCACCGCAATTTCCCCACTTCTCGATGCCACAAAGAGGTTCATCAACTGCATTTTGTCATATTTGTCACCTTTTTGTGCTGGCATGGCTCATAATCAAATGACCTATTTATTCAGGTCCATAAATAATTCCTGGAGAAAATAGGATCAGCAGAGCGATGAGGAGAAACTCTGCAACAACTGCTCTGCCTCTCATTTTCTCCTTTTCTTAATCTCAATGAAACAGGCATATCATCGAAAGCGCAGTCCTGTGACAGTCATAGAAGACCTGGTCTTGATATTTTTTAATATCCCATATGTCTTGCAAAGCTTCAGAGGAGAGTTATGCTGTAAGATGTGATTTGGTACAGAATACCATATCTGCCTGTGGGCCCACAGCCACAGAGGCTCAGGGAATCCTCTGCTCATAACCCTCTTTGCTAAGACTCGCTCTTGCTTGATGAGGTTAGCCACTGAAGACTCAGTGACATTATCCTTATCTCTCTTAAGGAACCGCATTGAGGCATCTCTAAACAAAAAGCTATCTACTGTTGCCAATTCAAAGCATTAATCCAACAACAGCACTGTTTGTAGTCAAGAACGTGAACTCAGTCGTAAATTAATTTTAAATAGACAAAAATATGTTTCATAAGTTTATTTTAGTATATAAAAATAAGTTGACATATTTGTGGAATTAAATTCAGTGTACAAATAGCCTGTAGCTTGTCAGTGAATGCTGCCAAAGTATAATGGCGGTCTCCAAAGATGCAGCTCAATCATTTTCTTATCCCATGTTCTGTGGTCTATTTTCTGAGATATTTTTTTCAAAGATTTACAATATTGAAACGCTTTGTGTGCCAAATGTCCATCCTGTAACTGAAACATTTGAGTACAGCCTGCTGCTTTTATAGTGAAAAACATTTTTTCTATTCTGATGGTACCCACCAACAAATTCATTTCCCAAAACACAGTGACTTCCACCATTATTAAGAAAATCACAACCCTTCTCTATTTATGCCTAAATGGATTATTGTTGCTTTATACATTCACCTGCCCCTTTATTAGGCACACCCCCCCAACTACTTATTTAAGTAAATGAATCAGCCAGTCACATGGCAGTAACTCAACGGATGTGGGCATGTAGACAGTGAGTGGTCATGATGGCCTACTGATGTCCAAACGGAGCATCAGAATATGGGAGGAATGTTGATTAAAGTGACTTTAAGTGGCTGATATGAGTATTTCACTGTTGATATGCTGGGATTGTTAGGAATGTCCTCATCAGCATTGTTGGACCCAGATCCCAATCTGTTTGTTAAATAAGGAGTATCTGCCGATTCTAAGTCCCAATTAAAATTTATTAAAATAAGAAAATGGTAACTAGATGCCCTTATTAAATTCCATTTAAATATGTCCAGCTAGAATTATTAGCAAACTCATGCAGAAATTAAAAATCTACTCAGAATGGTATATACTCAGAGTGACCTTTGAACTCTTATCACTGTATAAACTGAAGTATTTCCACATAGATGACGTGTTAGCCTCAGTGCTGATACTGTTGCATTACTTGCTCATTTACAGCCTGATGAAAATATGATCAGCTGACAAAACAGATATAAATGATCAGGGTGAGATGGTCAGTGTAAATCCCAGTTCCCCATCAATCAAAAATATTCACAGGATTGGGTCATGATGTAAAAGCAAGGATCCACCCTGCTTCAGTCAACAGTTCAGGCAGGTGGTGGTGGTGGTGGTGTATGTTGCTGTTGGATTTGTGTGTGGTTTAAATGATAAGCATTGTTGCTTACCGTGTCCATCCATTTGTGATCCCAGTGACCCATTGTCTGATGACTATTTACTGCAGGATGACATGCCGTCATTCAAAGCTTTAATCATCTCAAACTGTTTTCTTACACAGGACGATGAGTTCAGTGAACTCCAGTGTCCTCCACAGTTGCCAGATCACCATCTTACAGAGCAACACTGAGATGTGTAGGATGGGAGATTCTTATCATAGATATGCAGCTGACATATTTAGGAACTGTGTGACGTTGTCATGTCAGTATGGACCAAACGCTCTAAAACTGTTTTAACACATCATTGAATCCTTGAAATAAGAATACAGGCAGTTCTGAAGGCAAAATGTGGTCTGGCCCAACCTAATACAGTGACGAGTAAGTGTGTTTTTAATGAATGGAGAAGAATTGATTGTTAATGGGCAATCTATGATAAGTAAGATAGTGATAGTAAGAGAAGTATGATGCAGGTATGCAAGGGAATATAATCTTATGTCTGTGATTCTTGTTACTGTTTGTACTGTATATTCCACTAAAGGAGCACAGTGGCCTTCGGCTAGCCAATATATCATGACTTGCAGCAGAAATGCTGTTGTCACTTTTTGCCTTAAATTAGGAGAATTTTTCGAGCAAAATGGCACCACATTGTTAATTTACATCACAGTATACCAGTGTTTAACATAAAAAGAGGATTATGACTAATAAGTAATAAATTCTGGCAAAAAGTTGGCCCCTCCCCCATAGCTTTGTCTTGTGAAAAGCTAAATGGCACTTACATGAAAGAGGTCTTACTTGCCTGAACTCGGGTTAAAACCTGTCATGTACCGAGTGCCCTGATCCACCTCTATTTTAAGTTGTTGTGAGACACTCTGTCAAAGCTCCTGTCTCTATGGCGCCCCGTATAAAAGTATCCTGGTCCTGGCATTGTGCTTAATCACAAACACAAATGGGGTGCATGGACTGAAAGGCTGATTACTAAGTCCCAGCAAAGACTCTCCTTTTCAGGGAAACAATCTTTCAATGTCAGCAGCAAAGGGCTCCAGTGTTTTTCTTGTGCTTTATTGAGAGTGTCCTCTCTTGCTGCATCATCTGCTGGTTTGGCATTGCAATGGAAACACAGGAGAAGTCCTTCAAGAAAATTGTAACAGTGTCCGGTAAACTGTCAGGCATCCCATTTGTAAATTTGGACTGCTTTTATAAACTGAGAACATTAAAGGGATAGTTCAGTATTTTTGAAGTGGGATTGTGTAAGCTCCAAATGGCCACGAAGTACATTAGATGCAGTAGAAAGCTCTCTCCTCTCCCTCAGTAAGCCACAGTCTGTAAGAGTCTGTAACGCAGAACTAGCCACAAACAGGGAAGTATTGTGCCAAGACCAAAGGGTATTTTCTCCATCTACAAGAACACCCATTAAAAAATAATACCACAGTTTAAGAGTACACTACCTAGAAAAGGTTTTTGGTGCATTACCTTTTCGGAAATATAAAGTTTATCTGGAACTAACTGTGACTCATGTCACATATTCCTTCGTAGCCTTTCGTAACTCTTTTCAAGTTTTGTACTCTTTTGTTCTGTCTCTTAGTGGTCTGAGGAAGAGAGAATGTAGGAAATTAAAAAAGGGTGATTATGACATTGCCAGTGAGGTTCCATTCACATTTGAGCCAAGAGGATGTCTGTGTGAACCGGAGTTCACAGAACAAGAACTGCTGCAGATCAACACTGAACAGACCGAAAGGAATACAGAGGAAACATCAGTGGAAACTGGAGTTGAAGAAAGAGACAGAAATACACAGTGATTGGACTGTTTGAACTGTGAATCAATGCCCACGGACTCCAAATGCTACTGCTGCCACTGGTGGATCCTGATTACAGACCAACTTCAGGATCTGTCTGAGTCATAAGACGCTGGTGACTCTCTCACCATCTGTATCACTCCTACAGATTTTTCTGCTCTTCTGCATCCCGGAGTTTTGTGGACCTTCTTCAATTTCTCGAAGATAAACTGGAAAAAAACGACCCAAACCTAAAGGACCTAATGACAGTTCATCCTCAAAGTAAGTGATGATGATCTGTCGGAGACAAACACACAGATCGGAGGAGGCTGTTTATCAAAACATTGCAGGCTACTTGTGTGTGTGTCTCTCTCTCTCACACACACACAACCATTATTGTGTATTAGCCTGTCACTTTGGCTACAACACAATCTTAACTGTTGCTGATGTAACACTATAAATATAACACCTTCTAAATGCAAGAATATACTGCAAGTGTTGAGAAGTAGGCAGAGTGATTCAGTGGCGTGAGAGCGTGACATGAGTCAGTAAGTTCCAGATAAACTTTATATTTCTGAAAAAGTCAATGCTCTTAAAAACATTTCTCGATATCGTACTCTTAAAATGTGGTATTTTTTTGATGGGAGTTCTTGTAGGTGGGGAAAATACCCTTTGTATGTGATACAATGCTTCCCTGTTTGTGGTTGGTTCTGCGTAACAGACTTGCAGACAGTGGGTTACTGAGGGAGAGGAGGTGCACTGGCCTGTGTGTTTTGGAGGCGTAATGAAACTGGAGACCCTAAGTTTATTAGTTTATCAGCATATGAAGAAACATATCCATACACACTCTTTGTCCTATGTGTGTATGAGTGTATATCACATCGGTTGTTTGAGGGCTGCTGTGGGCGATGCAAAAATAAGTGATTTATAGAAAATCAAGTTAGAATCATATCTAGATTGTTGCTCATAAAGAGACACAGCATTTATCTGAAAAGTTTCCTTGAAAATTGCAATAACTACAACAAGAGGAAAACTAAAAGGGTTTATAATCAGTTTTCCTCAAAAAAATTAGCCCTAATTGATAAACCTGGCATACCAGATGAACTTTTCAATATATTTCACCAGTGCATTTCAGAAAGGGCCCATAGAGAGTGTTTGAACATTTTTAAAGCATATCCAGCAGGTGATTGGACCATTGTTCCATCAATCACACACAGAGGTGCTAATGCTGACCTGTCAATGACAGAACATGGGCCAGTTTGTAAAACACACTCTTGGCTAAACATGTAAGAAGTGAAGCAAAAATAGCCTTTCCTTAGAAATTTGTATTGTTGTTAATTCCTTTACATTTTATATAGAAGTGTGGTCCAGATATGTTAGAACAGTCTTCCTGCTGTAAAAGACTCTAATTGGGCTCTGCTGCTTTGGGCCTCTTAAAATCACTGTTGATTGGAGATTAACAAGACGTGTGGCTGATTACAGACGTTGAATCAGGCAGATCCATCTACACTGCAAGGTTACTCATTAAAAGTACTGGCAAAAAAGCTGCAGCCATCTCATGGAGAAAAAAACTATTACTTAAAGTGTAGCTTGTTTGCAGGCATCACTGTCTTATTGTGCATATTCTCCAATGATGTGTTTACCCATTAACATATAAAATGTGTTTTTACACTCTGATGTCAAACAACAGTGGAAATCACTCACAGATTATTGCAAAATCTTGTCACTGGTTGTTTTTCTAAATGATTTGTCTTTCCTTATTATACCAACATATATAATATACTACACATGTCAGATAAAAACAGAAAGGCAATTTCAACAAAGGCTATATTTTATACAAATGTCAGCCTAATGCTGGTAGATTTATCACCAAAGACAAAAGAGGAGGTCTAATACATGCAGATAAAAGTAATGTTTTCAAGTCTTGAGCTATTTTCTTTGTCTGCTGATGAACCTGTCAATGATGTGATAAAAACATAATCCATGCTCTTGTCTTTGAATTAGGACATGGGAAGTCTTATGTTTTGTTGTTTTTCTTTCCACTGATTCACTGATAGGAGGTGACAAATGCAAAGAGAAATATAAGTAGAAGAGAGTATGTGGAGAGCGGAGGGAGCTGAAATCCTTCATCTTTTATGAGTAAGAAACACTCTGCTAATGGAGTTAAATGCTGAAGCACTAGAACTTCTATCTCTTTTGTTCTCACTCTCTTTTGTTCTCTGTTATTTCTTTAAGCAAACCTTGCTATTACTGCATACAGAAGAATGTGTGACACATTGTTTTACTTGTCTGAGGCTCCATGTTAGCACCAGCAGAAAATAAAACACACGAGTTCAGTGAGGACACCCTGGCATGACAACTTCCTTCTCACTCACTTTGATTGACACGAGTTTAAAAATGACAAAAATGTTTATAAAATTTTCACCCCTGTACTTTGTTAAATATCCTCATCCCCATGGGTGCCTGTTTCTAAATTAAATATTTGAAATGTCTCCATTTCCCAGCAGGGTGCACATGTGCTCACGTCTGTGTGTGTGATAGAATGGGGTCAGATTAGTTTTAGTTTTGTCTGTGTCGCTACCTTTGATATGCGCAAATCTTTTTACTGAGGGAGAGAGCACAAAGGTCCCAGAGCTGTTGGGTGTGTGTGTATTTTTAAATCTGCGTGGGAGTGTATTTCATGTATTTAGGATGTTGCAGAAATGTTACTTTTAAACGCTTTCAGAAACAACTATTAACACGAGTCTCTCTCTTCCCTCCTGGCTCCTGAGACAGTTGTGGATATTTGCAGACATGATAGCGTACACCACGGTGTCCTGATGACCTAACACCCACCATTTGTCTCTGTTACACTTTGGTGGTGGCAACTTGGTTTGTAATGCAGAGTCCAGGAAAGGTCAGACCCCTCACACACACTCAAGGCTTTACTGTAGAAAAGGTCATCAGTACTCACAAGGGTCAAGGGGGGATACAGAGAGCTGCACAGTCAAAGGTTTTGTCTACATGTAAGGAGGTATTTCTTACACACTAACAGTATTTTAGGTCAAGGAAAACACTTTTTTTAATTCTTCTCCCTGGGTGAAGATTTTCAGAAGCTCAGTTTACAGCATCAACATGCAGAATTTGTGAATGATTTTGTTTGACACTTGCAGTTTGAGATCAGAAAGACTCCAACAACACTGGGAGCAGAAAAGCAGTCTTAATGACTGCACACACTGGAAGATTATTTGGACAAACTGGCTTGCCACAAGCCTGGAATAGGATCTCTTATAGACTGTTGAGATGGGGTGAAAATTGAGCCTCAGACTGCTTGGTGTGCAGTAGGGCTGATTGATACTGGGAAAAACATTGCAATATATTTTTAAACATTTAAAATGAAAGCTTTGTCTTTTATGAGCAACAATCTCAATTGGAACTCAAACCCATTAGCTCATCCACTGCAGACTGCAGCTGTACACAAGCAGCTGTGATAAGCACACATTAGCACACAGAGGGTGAGTGCTGCAACACGTTTCTTAATTAACTTTACAAAAATACTCTTTAATAGTAATGTTATTATGTAAAGCCTATTTTCACACCCAACCCTGACAAGTGAATATGCTATGAGCTGTCCATGGTGGTAACATTGAAGACCATTTTTGAGGATGGAAAATGTCCTTATGTCTCCATAGTTTCATATTATTTAAGAAACATGCTATCACTGTCAGGCATAAACCTCCTATCTCCAAAATTTTCAATTTGTCCTGATACAAGCAAATTTTGGAGGTTTGCACCCAACAGCAACAACATGATTTTATTCTAATAAAAAAAATACTCAGCATAGGTCTAAAGGAGAAAATATCTCTGGCAGACATATTTTGTGTCACATGACTGAAATGTTCACACTGTATATAATGTTCAGCTGTAGTGTGCAGGAAGTATTGGACTTTTTATGCTTACACAGAAACCCACAGGTACCTTTCCACTGCATTGAGAAGCACAGACTTCTGAACAGACTAAGGATGTTGCTGCCAGTCTGTAAAACACACCAACATCATAAACATCACCACCGACAACTGTGGTTTTGGACAAATTTTAGTTTCAGTAAAATGACTGACTGTTAAAGACCAACTAGTGCACCTGTAAAACTGGCAAAATACTCAAAGACGGGTAGAAGACTGATGTTATTTTTTATGGCTAATACCTATTATAAGTGGGCCAGGGGACTGATAAATGCAGCACCATTTAAAATAGATTTTTATTTCCAATAATGAAAATCCTTCTCTGCCGGAACCCCAACAATAGTGATAATTCAAATAAAATAAATCAATGATAACTTTAGGACAAATCACTAGTACATGTAAATATGCACAAAAAACATTAACTTCAGATATCTTCACAACATTTAGTTCAGGGTTGTATTTACTTGATCCCAAGCACTTATATTTTCACTGCCATTAAAGTGACAAAAAAGATACAAGTACAAGCCTTACATTTAGAATGCATAATTTTATTCCTCTTTTCATTTTTTTTCACCCTAATATTTGCACTACCTCATCAGAAGTGTGTAAAATGTATATGACGTAGCTTTCCACTGCACATAGTAGTCCATAATTTATTTTAATTTGAATAATTCATTTTAAAATGGGCTTGATCAACCTCAGCTGGGTGGCCTGAGAGAGAGTGTCTGATGTTTTAGAGATCTGAAACACCAAATGACCTCAGAAAACATCACTGACGATGTGCCCTGATTTTGCATCAGAGGATGTATCACAATAGAAACTGATCATGTGTGGACAGGATTATGTGAAAATGGAGGAGGAATCTGTTAATCCTACAGGTTTTCAAATGTTTCATCTGTAACTAATGCTTCCTGCATCAGTGATTATTCTCACCTCAGCTGTTAGGAGTCATTTTTGTCTGTCTGTTTACATCAAAGTCATAGTGAGAGTGTGTACTGCAACACATTTGGAGATTTGCAAGAAGCTTTCTGCTGGAATGTAAATGACAAGGTGACACTTTGGGGTTTTTCTTTTCAGTTCCAGACTGCCCTTATAACATAAGATAAGATAAGATAGAACTGTATTTATCCCTTTGGGGGGGGGGTGCCTCGTCAATAATGCTCCATAATATCGTAATTAAAGAGCATTTAGATCTGAATAAATACTGAGCACTGTGGGCTCACAACTACAAAATTCTCAAAAAAATTAAAATAAACTGCATAAAGTATAAAAAGTATTTAAAAAAAAACAGGAAGAATGTAACATTTCATGTAACCATGTAAGCTCAGCAGGTGGAGAGAAGATGAATCATAAAGTTATAGCAAGTGACTGACAATGAGGAGGAACTACATGCTGAAAGTTTCCTACACTGCTAGGTGTGCTTCCCTTCTTAGTAAGGACAGTTGGCTTAAAAATGCTGAGATTTTTGCTTGGGGAGATAGTTTGGTAAGCTTCAGGTCATCCATTAATGTTTGTTTAAATTGGCACAGCCAGAAGAACAAAGCCAGGAGGTCACAGCCATCACAGCCTAGAGATCACAGCCTGGAGATCACAGCCATCACAGCCAGGGGATCACAGCCATCACAGCCAGGAGATCAAAGCCAGGGGATCACAGCCATCACAGCCAGGGGATCAAAACCAGGGGATCACAGCCATCACAGCCATCACAGCCATTAGATCACAGCCATCACAGCCAGGAGATCAAAGCCAGGGGATCACAGCCATCACAGCCATCACAGCCATTAGATCACAGCCATCACAGCCAGGAGATCAAAGCCAGGAGATCACTGCCATCACAGCCATCACAGCCAGGAGATCACAGCCATCACAGCCATTAGATCACAGCCATAACAGCCAGGAGAACAAAGCCATCACAGCCATCACAGCCAGGAGATCAAAGCCAGGGGATCACAGCCATCACAGCCATCACAGCCATCACAGCCATTAGATCACAGCCATCACAGCCAGGAGATCAAAGCCAGGAGATCACTGCCATCACAGCCATCACTGCCAGGAGATCACAGCCATCACAGCCAGGAGATCAAAGCCATCACAGCCAGGAGATCAAAGCCAGGGGATCACTGCCATCACAGCCAGGAGATCACAGCCATCACAGCCAGGAGATCAAAGCCAGGGGATCACAGCCATCACAGCCAGGAGATCAAAGCCAGGAGATCACTGCCATCACAGCCATCACAGCCTGGAGATCACAGCCAGGGGAACACAGCCATCACAGCCATTACAGCCATTAGATCACAGCCATCACAGCCAGGAGATCACAGCCAGGGGATCACAGCCATCACTGCCATCACAGCCATAAGATCACAGCCATCACAGCCAGGAGATCAAAGCCAGGAGATCACTGCCATCACAGCCATCACAGCCAGGAGATCACAGCCATCACAGCCATTACATCACAGCCATAACAGCCAGGAGAACAAAGCCATCACAGCCAGGAGATCAAAGCCAGGGGATCACAGCCATCACAGCCATCACAGCCATCACAGCCATTAGATCACAGCCATCACAGCCAGGAGATCAAAGCCAGGAGATCACTGCCATCACAGCCATCACTACCAGGAGATCACAGCCATCACAGCCAGGAGATCAAAGCCATCACAGCCAGGAGATCAAAGCCAGGGGATCACAGCCGTCACAGCGAGGAGATCACAGCCATCACAGCCAGGAGATCAAAGCCAGGGGATCACAGCCATCACAGCCAGGAGATCAAAGCCAGGAGATCACTGCCATCACAGCCATCACAGCCTGGAGATCACAGCCAGGGGAACACAGCCATCACAGCCATTACAGCCATTAGATCACAGCCATCACAGCCAGGAGATCACAGCCAGGGGATCACAGCCATCACTGCCATCACAGCCATAAGATCACAGCCATCACAGCCTGGAGATCAAAGCCAGGAGATCACAGCCATCACAGCCAGGAGATCAAAGCCAGGGGATCACAGCCATCACAGCCAGGAGATGCAAACATTCTACAACAAGTTACAGTTACAAATTACACTTACATCTAATCAAATTATACTGATATTTCCTGAGGAAGTTCAAAAGGATTAGTAAATTATGATCTAATCTGATCTCATTTATTGATGTGCAATGTGTAAATATGTTTTTGAGTTTTCACTTTTCTTCATGTTGTTTGTGCAGTTTTATTTTTTTCACTGGTCCATATCTTGCTTTCTTAGTTACCTCTTTAGTTTTTTTTTTTTTTTTTAAAAACATAATTATAATTAATTTTTTTATTCATGTTATTGGGGGCTCAGGCCACAAGCCACTATCTCCCTATAGCAAAGCTATGAGAGTGAGTGGCTTGTGACAAAGCCACAAGCCACCTCCTGCGCATTTATTTATATATTTATTGGGGGCTCAGGCTTTGCAGTGAGCCACCTATGTTCTCCTGCACATTTATTAATTTATTGGGGGCTCGGGTTTGCAACAAGCCCCTCTCCATACAGTGAGCGTGGCTCATTGTAAAGCGGGAGAACATAGGTGAGACAGGAGAACATGAAGCCCTAACTATTTCTGAAAATAAATGAGAGCCAGCTGTTACTCCCAAAGTCCATGAAGCTAGACAGCCATTGTAATTTGAAATGTTCTCCTTCTTTGGGACTGACTGTGCCTAAATTGTGATAACTCTGTCATTTCTCACAATATCTTAAAAAACTTAGATGTTCACAGTCCCAACACATATCTAACACTCACAGACATTTTAGTTTTCATGAAGTTCTTACACTTCGTGAGTAACAAGCCGTTGTTCGACAGCATTCAAGGGGCAAGAAAAAGCATTAAGAAAGCATGTGAAAGTAAAACACTTGTGGCTTTGACTCTTGGTTACCATGACAATGGAACAGTCTCTCTCCCTTTGAAGTTTCACACACAGGCTCTGGTCTTTAATCTATGTGGTCTATGTGTGTGTGTGTGTATGCGTGTGTGGGTGTATGGGTGTTCATGAAGTTAGGGACAGCCAGGAGAACAGAGTCAAGAGATCACCACCAGGAGATTGAAGATCAAAATCAGGAGATCACAGCTGTGTTGTTTTTGGAAGTCATTTAGATTTAGCCTTTTTAATGAACATGTTTATTAGTTTCAGTAATTTCTACTCATGATAAACACTTTGCTAACAACAGCTAAAGGCTAACAACGCCAAACAACAGTTAACGGCCATTAGCTTGTAGTGGGTAACTGTTGTTAGCCACTACAGCCAACGGCGAACAGCTTCGGCTGTTAACTGTTGTCTGCCCTTGTTAGCTGTTAGTTTAAACTACCTTAAGACTATCATTTCACATCAAATTGTATCTCACAGTGTCATTTAACACTTACATGTGACATGAACCTTGTCAAAGACAATCCCTATGAAGTAAACTTCTGAGAAGAGCATATATTGCCAAGTATCACTGAGTAACCATCATGACCACAGGCTACCCGGCATCAGCTGCCATTATTTTCAAACATGCAGCCACCTTTTGTTGTCATCACATTAGCTGCTCCCACGACTCCCGCCTCCTCCGTGGTTGGGCCGTCAAGCATTTACCCGAGTGAAGCCATTGAACAATGAAGGCTGGCAAGTATACATACATGATTTCAGAATCAGGCAGGTCCGTCTGCTCTGCAAGGCTAACCACCAGGTATACCAAGGAGAAAGCTGAAAATCAGGTGCCAGGTGATGCCCCAGGTGAGGGCATCAGCTAATTAGACCATACATGACAAAAACACATTAAAAAAATCTTCTGCTGTCTCTCCTGTGTTAGCTAACTATTTCAACGTGTCATTGCCCAGTTGCATGCTGCTGCAAGCTGGACTGTGATGAAAAACTCCCAGCAGCCACCTGAGCCCCCATAATGATTTTTGTGGAAATTGTCTAGAATAGAAGAAAGCCTGATATCAAAAGGTAAAGAAAAAAAAAAAAAAAAAAAAGATAGTATATATGCAAGTATGTTGTGCATGTATTAATAAATCTAAATGATAAATTAATAATAAAATAAATAGAAATACATACACATATGGCTACTGACTGGCTTCTACTACTGCTACTTATGCCAACATTATAAATGGCTTGAATGATCTTGTCCAGACAAATGCTCTGGTATAACATTTATTTTTATTTTCCCTATTAGCCTTTTACCCTTTAGATTTATCTCATGTTTTTCCATTAAACTCCTGATTCCAACGTCACACTTCACTGCACAGTACTTTCCTCTCATGAACTATGACATGTATCTTTTATAAAGGTCAGAGATTTACTCCTCAGTTGAAAAAGGATTTTACATTTTTATTTCTTAATTATGTCACACAGGGGTGTAGAATTGGGTAGGGACACTAGGGACATGTCCCTATCAATATTATGCCACTACCACGTGGTCCCTACCATAACACACAAGCATAGTATATAACGTTATAACTAAAAATGCATATATTTAATGCAAACGAGTTACATGTTTTGGTTATTTTATTTATTATCCATGTATTATTTGTGTATTGAAAGGCAGCAACTGTTTAAGACCAACAATAAAAGTTTGTGGGGAAAAAAAAAATTAAAACCTTGAATTAATAACATGACTTTATACATTGATATTGTTGGGGAATACACTTATCGGCAGTCCTTTTTGGTTTTGGTTATATATTTATCAGACTACAACCATACCATCAAAGTTTCTGATTGATCCCAAACTGTCCCACTGTTCATATGTCATGCATCAATATATTTTTGTAAAGGAACAGACAGGAGAGATTTAGGAGGAGAGGCTGGAGGTTAAGAATATGCCAGTAGAATAGTTTTTTTCTGAATAAGATAGTGTGCTTGTTTGTTTAATTAGCTCCACATGTCATAAATGCAAAACACATCAACTTTCAGGGGTGGCTTCTTGGTGTATTTTTATGTCCCCACCAATGTCAAAATCGAACCTACGCACTTGATGTCACACACACAGACCTATGAGCTGAGGACAAGATAAATCTTTGTTTAGGACCCCACCCTGTGGAAGAAATGTGAAGTAGCATGAAAATTATACAAATTCAACTCTGTGCACAGCAAATGTTCTTCATAATCAAATGTTGACACAAAACACACCACACTGGGTTATACATTTTCTCTGGATGTTTCTTTTTCTGCTATTTCACTTTGGGTCAAAGGATCAGTGATGTGATGTGATTGCTCCAACATTATCTGTGAGAAGAATACAAAAGCACATGTTTAGAACTCCTTAAATATACGTCATTTATTTGAGAATATTTCATGAAAGAAATATTTTTATATATTGGCTTTTTTGTTCAAGACTTTATTATAAAGTGCATTTATGTAAACATTTATTAACCAGCCAAACCAACCAAGACGAAGCGTTGAAATTATGCTGAAAATGAGGCTTGCATTCATTCATCTTTTTTTTTTCGTAGAATTTCTTTACACCAACACAAGGTTTTCTTTGTGTTGGATCTGAGAGCGTGTTGTGAGTGTGTTCACCTGTTTTGATGGTCCGTCTAGTTCTGGCTGGAAACATTGGCATCTTGAGAAGCTGGCCTGATGCTTGGCTTCATTCATTCCTCTCTCGGTTCCCGTCAGAAATCAGTGAAAGACCCTCTTGTTCATTTGCACGTTTAAAGAAGAAATCCTGGGCTGTGGACACACTCAGACAGTCACTGGCTCACTGCTCACACTGCAGGTAAGTTTGTTTTTAATTCTTCTTATGAAGATCTCACGTTAAAAGAACTTAAATCAATCTTGTTTATTTCTTTATATCAATCAACAAAAGTGCATTTGTGCTTCTCCAACACTCAGATATTTTCTTGTTATTACAATTGCATGTAATTTTGTTTTTACCTTTAATAGACATGCGGGGTGTGATCCTTTTGGCTCTTTTGAGCGGTAAGTCAGAACATTTTTCAAAGCAACACTGGCTTGTGAATGTAATAACAATGTAATTTTCTTTTGTAAAGGACATGATTGTCTCTTCGAGTGCTAAGGAAAATTCAGAGTGTTTAGTTAAAATATTTTTTTTAATGAAGGGATGCACTGTATAGGACTTTTGCCAATATCCAATATAATGATATTTTCAAAATTGTTTTTGCTGACACTGATACCAATATGTATTCTCTTATTTTGACAGTCTGCACTTAAACGCAAAAGGTCTGTTTTAAATGGTGGTGTCCTCTTTTGAATGTTGGACATTTTGTGATAAAAGTAAAATAAATAATTCTAATCAATATTTTGGATCACATGTTTATTGGAGCAGTTCCTGTTTGAGGTGTAGCACTATGGCATCTTTGTTGATTTTACAGCCAGTATACATGATATACACTGAACAGGCATCACATTATGACCCGGTCTGCAGCCTTGATACAAGTAAACTGCTGTTCTCTGCGTGTTCTAACAACTTTGTTGGCCTGTCGTCTGTTGAACTGGACCACATGGGTCAGCCTGTATTAACATGTGCATCAGTCAGCCTTGGCCCATCACCACTGTTCCTTCCTTGGACCACTTTAGATATATACTTGCCAGTGCAGGCTGGAAACATCCCATAAGACTTCAGTTTTGGAGATGCTCTGACCCACTTGTCGTGTCATCCCACTTTGGCCCTTGCAGAACACACTCATGTCTGTCCCATTTCTCCTTCTAACACATCAAATTTGAGGACAAATGTTCAATTGCTGCCTATTTTAATCCACTCCCTGCCATGCGCTGTGATGAAATAAGTGCCGAATATGAGCCATGGAGAATGTGAAGAAGATGTAAAGCTGAAGAGCTGAAAAGCTAAAGCTAAAGTTCCACTCTGTCTCAAGAGCTGTTTTGAAAGGAATGCCCACAGTTTACTGTAATTGGTTACAATAGCTACTGGATATGTTTCCATTGTATAACTAAAAAAGAGATGGCTGAAAAGGGGATGAAACTTCATGAAAAGGAAGGAAAATGCAAAACAAAACCAACATGTAACTGAGTTAAAAATAAATATCCGGATTAATAGTTATCAAGAAAATGTAATTGATATGTTATATTTATAAATGTGAGATTGTTGACAGGATTTTGACGATGACACAGTATTTTGTCCATAAAAGACAAAATAATAAAAAAAATGGGTTTATTGAGACCACTGTGAACAGATTGAAGGGAAGAGAGATACAGTACTTTTATGTAATGCTGTTTTATCTTATTGCATGAACAGTTTAGAGAAAAGAATAGAAGTATTCATAAAGCACAATTTCAGCAAAGTCGTTAGCAACAATATGAAGAACTGCCCTATCTGAAAATGTTAGGAATTCCTTCAAAAAGCTCCTTTTTAAATTACAAAGCTGAAAAAAAAAAGGCAGCATAAACACAAACTCCTCAGTTGACAAATAATAAAAAATCCTTTACTGACACCAAGAGGGGAAAATTAACTAATGCAGCAAAATATGTATTTGGTGCAAGTATTTCTTTTCCTTTAAAAGCATTTCTTTTGTCCTGCATCTTAAACGAGTGGAAACAATGTATTCATTCATCGTTTTACTTAGCTTGACTATGTAGTCTTCTTTTGCAATCTTTACTCCAACAGTCCTGCTGTACTTTTTTTGTTGTTGTTTTCAGCCACACAAAAGCACAAATATTTTTGGCCCGTCTTTCAAAGATGGTATTGGCAGCCCACTGGCAATCCAGCATGACAGAACTTCCCATTCTTTTCATTTATGGCCAAAATATCAGCTGTGAAGATTTGCAGAAAGTTTCACAGCACAGCTTTGAAACAGAAATTCATTTTCTGAAGCTGTTTAAGATGCACATACCAGGCCTTTTATATTGTGCAATATTCCCTTTTTACTTTGTGTTGAGAGTACTGGTTAAGCAACATTAAGTCTGACACCTAAACCGATACATCCTAATCCCACAGTTGTTGATATGAACAGCTGTTTGTTTTAATGTGTCTAGGGGTTTTAGCTGCCCCGTTTGTGAAGGAGGATGATGCAAAGCATTTCATCAGGCATAGGAGACAGGCGGGATACTGGGATCCACATCACTCTCAGAACCAGTGGGGCTACACCATTCAAGAGCAGGTATGTTGCACATTGACAGTCTAAATGCCATTGAATAAATCATTGAAAAAAAAGATATTTGATGACAACTGACTGCACTTCTCGATCAAATGTCTTTGTTTCTCAGGCAAATGAGTACTGGACAGCCATTCGAACGGACGCTCAGTACTACATGGACATGAGTAACCTGATGTTTGACCGCTCTGTGGCTACGTGAGTGAGGAAATCTGCAGTAAAGCAAGGCCATGTTCAGACATTTTGATCAAAATGAGTATGGCAAGGGTGTCTTGACTTTTTTTCACTTAGGGCCACAAAAATTATATAAGAATGACTTTGCCAGTTTGATATACTGCATATTCAGTGTGTTAAAGTTTGTAAAGTCAATCAAATGCATGTTAAGATTTACTAAACAAGTCATTCTATTTAAAGAAAAGTCAGTAGCTTGACAGGGCAAATAGCCAATAATTGTAAAATATTTTGAGCAGCTGATCATAATCCTGGAAGCTCTGGGATCCACCCCTGCTCAGGATGAGAAAGATGCAGCAGGGAGAGGAGACACTGATGGCTAATTGGCATCCAAACTAGAGTACCCCCGGGGGTACACAAAGTGACATAGGGGGTACGTGAAAACATGTCAGGTCTGTTCTGTTTTAGTAGTTTAAGTTCCATCTGGCAGATGTTTGTCGTGTCAGATTTGATAAAGGCCTGAAGTGTTGGCAGAGAAACTAGGGGCTTTATTTGTGAGGCGTCTTGGACAAGGAAATCCGTCCCGAATTGTCGGGCAGATATACTTCTCAATAAAGTTGTGTTGAGTTTGTACTTTTCAGTTTCAAGTTTATTAATGACTTTGTTACAGAAATGTAAACTTGTGTTTTCAACAGTGAACTGGTGTTGTCCACTGAAATTGCTGGTAAATAAATCTAGTGAGAAATAATTCACTTTGAGAGATTTAAGTTGTATGGTGAGCATGTTAAATGAGGGAGGTGGGGGTGGCGGCAGGCTTACAAACACAGTTCTTTTTCTAGCTGCTGTAAGTGTATGAGAGTAGGGGTACATGGCTGGAGGTCAAGTGGATGAGGGGGTACAGGCCATGAAAAGTTTGGGAACCACTGCCATAGTCAGACAATAAACAAGAGCAAACTGCACACGTTGCCAAAATTTCATAGGAATGTTGGTGCCAGAATGGGATTAAATCAGAAATTAAAGCTACAGTATGCATTTTATTTTTGTTTCACTGGCCCCAAAAGTTTGACTACTTGTGTAAGCATCATATCACCAAAGCAACATGAGAGACCATTAGACATCGGTGCCCTCTCCTTGCTCTGTATGAAGCATGACATTACATTTCATTGGCATAATACTAATGGCTGCTTATGACACACAAACACAGTGGATTGGCCGTGCATGAGGGAAGGGGTGTCGCTCAAAGCACAGCCATGAAGGGGGAGTAAATTTTCTTCCACAGCAGTCTTATCCAAGTTAAACACCCCAGCTCTAAGACAGAGCAGGTACATAGCTAATGAGAGTGATTCATGATGGCTGGTTCCCTGTTGTCGTCTTCAATCATCAGTGGATGTATGAGCTTTACATTGGAATATGAGACACTTTGAAATAACTTTTTTAGTTTGTGGAGGCTATTTAAAAATGGATAATGGGACACAATTAGCCCATAGTTTGGACACCCTTGGAGTGGAACTTTACAAATTAAATTTTTGTACAATATTCTTTCCCTCTTATCACAAGACTATCAAGACAAAATATAACTTTAACTTCTTCAGAGATGTTCAAAATGAACTGCTTTCTCCACTCAGGCTGGTTCTATAAGCACCTACAGTCATTGTTTAGCTGTTGTGCTCCAACTCCAGTGCTCCAACTTGTCTCTGATATCTGTGAAATACCATAAACCCTTCCATTGACTTTGAATTTCTTTAATAATTCACCTTTTGAATATCTTTCAGGGAAAACAACAGGCTGTATATGGAGATGCTGCGCAATGCTAGAGCTCACTTGGACGCCCAGACGGGTCGACACAGATAAACACAGAAAGAGGAAAGCTATAAGAAATCGTGATGTGGATCAAAAGAACAACAGTCTAACCAAGAATAAATATTGGACATGTTACAAAAGGATTTTTTATCTTTGTAAAACAATTTATGAATTTCTAAGTTTAAGATATCTGGAGTGTGTGGATTTCTATCATATATAACAAATGATGCATTTACATGTGTGAGCCCAACTTTTATATCATCCATATAAATACATGTATAAAATGTATGCTTGATGAATTATCAAGGACAGTGTTTGTAGTCAAACAATAAACATTTGAATTGAAGCTTAAGTGTTTTTTTTTTTTTTTTTTTACAATTCAATATATCGCATTTGTTTTTTTTAGCTTTGGATCCTGTTTAACCCTTTGATACCACAGAAAAAAAACTACTGTTGTTTTCATATTGTCTGTTATTGCAAAAACTCAATAACAACCCCACTTTCATTGAAGTCATTCTAGTTTCAGAATCTCTAGTCCCTGCACAGAGCTCACCTCTCTGATAAATAAACCTCTTCTGTGTTGAGAAGGTTGCTGGTTTGATCCCCGTGTCAGGCAGGACTTTTCCGTGTGAAGTTTGCATGTCCTCCCTGTGCATGTGTGGGTTCTTTCCAGGCAAACCAGCTTCCTCTCTCAGATTAAAAAAAAAACATGTCTATCAGGTTGATTGTTGCCTCCAAATAGGTATGAGTGTGAGTGTGAATACTTGTCTGCCTCTCCATGCGGCCCTGTGATTGGCTGGTAATCTGTTCAGGATCTAGTCTGCCTTTAGCTTAATGTCAGAAAATTGATGGATGGATGCTTTCTCTCATTTGAATTACAATAAAACTACATTTACATGCATTTATCCTCTTTACATTTACACTCAGATCAGCTGCTTAACATCAGAAAGAGCACATTTTCAATTTTTTGTAATCATTTGCTTCTTATATTCACCATTTCAGTAACATAATTCTTATATGAGAACTATATTCTAAAAGTTTCATTCCCTGATAATCTGGTCAAACAGAGACTTCAAAGCCAAACATCTTTCACAAAAAGTGACAACGAATTTTTTTTCCTGTTTTGACAAACTCGTAGGGTAATTTTGGACCGAAACATGACCGCGGTGGGCGAAGGTCCGTTTCTCAATGGATTTGTCATCTAGGAGGGCTAAAAAACAAATTTAGCCGGGTGTATTTTTGAAAATGGCGGGGAAATTTTTTTAGAGGCCAAAATCCAAAATGGCTGTCGTGGAAATGATCTTTTTTAAGGCTCAACCTACAATGATGGACAATGCATGTTTTCAGACCTTATTTTTGTTAAATACATATTTCTGAGTTACATAATGATTTGACCTTATTTTAACCTTATTACCTCCGCCGAGGAGGTAATGTTTTTAGGAGAGTTTGTCCGTCTGTCCGTCTGTGAACAAAATAACTCCAAAAGTAATGGACGGATTTAGATGAAATTTGCAGGAAATGTTCAGCATGGAAAAAGGAAGAACTGATTCGATTTTGGTGTTGATCTGGAGCAGCGTCTGGCCGCCATGGCGAAAAATCTGATTTTTGTGAATAACTACTGAACTAAAATAGATATCATTATGAATCCAATTGCTAATGGTATGTTTTCATGGTCAAGGAATCTAAATATTGACATGAAATAAAGGCAGGAGTAATATTTAGGGTCAAAATGACAATATGGGTGAGGATTGTGGCGTTGGCGGAGGTCTGCGCTCTCCGAGTGCTTTCTAGTTTTAACCTTTTTGCCATTTTTGGGGAATTTTTTTCAGTATTGTTACAAAGTCGCTATAAGGTTATAATGGAAGCTCTGCTCGTGATGAATTAAATAATATACAGTTAAAGTTCACAGAAATAACATCTGAAGTCAATAAAGTAGATGTTTATGTGTAAACAACACTTGTTGATTTCCCATTAAAAAGGACTGCGGCTATGACTTTTCAGGTCTGTATCCGTTTTTTTGGCTATGGTAAATTCTTTTGCAGTTTCAGACCCATGGAAATGAATAGATTCCTTTATTTTGCTCCTATTTAAATGAACTGAGATTTACCATCACCATGGAAACCACTGGAACAAAGACATATGTGTGATGTCACAAGGAAAACGCAGGCCGTTTTCGAATTCGCCTACTACATACTGTTTATGAAAGTAGTATGTAGTAGGCACTGCATACTACCTTCTACACTTGAATGTAGTACTTAGTATGACTGTTCTGTTAGGTTTATTTTGTAGTATGCTTCACTGGCTTCCAGTTTAAGCAAAGTGGAAATAGGCTACAGCTGATTTATTTTCAAACTTCATTTTAATTGTTCCAAATAAACCATGAGTTGTTTGATAAACTCTCCAACTGGCATAGCTCTTAAAGCTGGGTTGGTCCAAAATGACCCTACTAAACCACAGCCAAGTGGAAGAGAAGGCTTATTTAGGTTTATTCAAGTGAAACGCTTACCAAAGTAGCTTACATGCAACTGTAAATCATAAATAAGATAAGCCGGCTCATAGTAATGTCAATAATAATAAAATAAATTTTATTTGTATTGCACCTTACATTTTCGCAATCTCAAAGTGCTACATGTTTTAAATACAAAATAAAAACAATTTGAAGAACAGAAGTCAGGAAAAGTTTCTTAAAGAAGGATGACCTATGAAGTTTTGCAAAATGCTTTTTTTAAACAGATGGATTTTAAGATTTCTTTTAAAAGCACCTGTCGACTGTGGAGCCCTCAGGTGGTTCCACAGCCTCGGGGCAGCAGAGGAAAAGGCCTGATCGCCCATGGTGTGGAGCTTGGTTCTGGAGACTTGGAGAGTGTTAGTGGTAGCAGAATGGGAATTCCTGAAGGTAATGGGGAGCATGCATGTAAATGTCTGCAAATGTCAATAAAACTGCGGGGCTGGTAGTTTAAGGGTAAAATGCTTGTGCAGTTTGGGGGATATCAGAAACATTTCTTGCTAGTAATTTTCATTCAGCAGCAGTTGTCTACATTTGCTGGTTCACCACTGGGTGGGGCTATCACTGCACCTATTCCATCTACACCTCATACTATATTTCCTTTGAATCAATTTCACAACTCAACTTTCACTAAATGAAAGACAGCAGGACAAAATATATTTAAAACAACTTTATTTGAGTGACAGTGTATATCTTTATTAGACTTTAAACTATCTGCAACTTAAAAAGGGACTGTGCAAATATCTTTAAAGATGCATAACAATATATAATACTGCCTGAAATTGCACTAATTGCAATGACAGTAAATACGATAAATACTGTTTATAAGGAAGTTCAGAAAGACACAGACACAAACAGAAGAAAAACTGCTCACATACGACATAATCTGAATTTGGAATTAATCAAATATGTTGGATATTCTCTTTAGGCATGCTGGCCTCCTTAAAAAATTGAAAACAAATTTTTTTTAACATCAAGGTAGTTTACAAGTTGTTGGTACCTTTGGAAATCAAATCATTTATATAATTTAGCGATAAAAGCGGTTACTGTTAGAGGTAAGTTGTGCTTCATTTAGACAAACAAAGTGACAGAGAAGTTTTATTTAAATCTAATGTTAGAGTTATTGCATGTCACCTTTAATGGTGGTTTTGAGCAGTTTTAAAACTTCACTGTCTGTACTGAGGAAACTTTTCTCAGCCTGGTTAAGTAATGATGCAGTCCATGACATGAAGTTCTGCAAATAGAAGGCAATGCCCATGAGAAAATCTAACAAGGAAGTCAGCTAAATACAGAGATGTAGCCTATTCTAACATGTATATTGATGTTTTTATCCTTTTTCTTTATGTATAAATAGCTTTAGAATTTGTCTTTACTGGCCAGCAGGTGTGATATAGTGCACTGTTAGCAGCATGCTACTGAAGCCACTGTGTGTACAATATGAAGTCTTATAACAGTCTGAAATGCAACATTTGCATTAGGTTTACTATGATTGTCTCTTTATTGTAAACAAAATGATATGCTATTCTGACCATGTTAAATATGTTAGAATGGGCATGGAGTTTATATATGCACTAACTTAATGATGTTAGGTGGAGAAATAATCAAACAACTTTAACTGAGACAGTTTCCTTAAAAAGAGTAGCTGTAGTGGCTTCCTCTTCATTATAAATGCAGATTTCTGGTATTCCCAAGTGTACCAGTCAATACACTGATCAGACATCATAATTTAACAACCTGTCCTCAATAACATATACTCTTTATTGCACTGGTATTGGTTGGGTAGCTGTTATCCGCCAATACTGAAGTGTAGGTATTGGAAATGTTAAAGGGAAGGGAAGGCAGGTACTCAAAAGTCTTCATTAACACACGGTCCATAGACTCTTGAGGAAGGATCTTTGATTTTTTTTTTTGTTATTGCTACTAGGTTGAGGGTGGCTCCTCACTTGCAGTTGGGGGAGGGATTTTCAAAAACTTCTGCAGAGCTGGAGTGAAGATGAGGATGGTGCCCAGGATTGAGACAGTGAGAAAAGCCCAGAGGAAGATCCTGTCCAACACTTGGGCCACAAACTTCCAGTCTTGCACCACCTAGACAGGAAAAGACAAAAAAATATAAAACCAATTTCTGGATTAAACACACAGAACAAAGCACAACTGAAGCACTATGATCAACATTGCCTTTGTGTTGTGTTGTGTTATTTTATTCAGTTTGTAGGGAAGCTGCTGTGGGAGGGCAGCAGCTCGACACTAGCTTCTTCCTGCTCACCTACTGATCGAAAGAAAGACACAACTGCTTGACTCTAATTTCAGTTCGGAGATAATAATCTGCACCTTATAACTAACTTTTAAAGGCCCATGTCCAGCAAATTCAATTTTCCTTGCTTTTTAATATTGTAAGAGGGGGGCTTTGTAACCACAGGCACCTGCTAAACCTGCCTGATTCAGTGTCTGTAACCAACAAGACCCAGTTGCCAAGCTTCAATCTACAATGACTGAGAGAGAACCAAAGTGGCATAGCCCAATCAGCATCCTATAGAGCAGTGGCTCTCAACCTTTCAAAGTCGCGACCCCCAATTTAACGTTCAGTACTGTCCGCAACCCCTCGGAACGCAAAGAAAATTCGCTGTCCGCGGTGCTGAAACAACACCCGATCGATAAAACATATGTAGGATATACAAATCAGTAATTGATTTTGAGTAATAAAATGCCTGTTTGAGACCAATCACTTGTTGTCCTTTAACGTCCAGTCGGACGCCACATTAATTTTGCGCATTTACATTTTTCCTAAATGATTTGATGACCCCCAGAAATCATCTCGCGACCCCAATTGGGGTCAGGACCCCAAGGTTGAGAATGGCTGCATAGAGCAGAAAGTGGTGGAAACTACAAGGACGCAGACAACAGGAAACGACTGTTCATACAGAGATTAGCATAGATGCTAACAGCTTTAGTAGCAGTTTACCGGATGTTTCATTTCCCTATTAAGCAAGAAAAAACATCAGCAGCCAAAGTTCTTATGGATAAAAAGGATATTTTTGTTCCACTTACAATATTTTATGGTTAGAGTTTGTCCTACTTATGGCTTACGTTTTGTATTTATCACCCCAGCAGTAGAACTTGCTTACTACATTATCTGATTTGCCCATAATGAGTAAGATTCGGGAATCTCCTCAGATTCGAGTGTTTCCAAATGGGAGGGAAAAGGAGCTGCATCTCATCCTCTACAGAGACGAAATGTTTTGTTTCTAATTCAGCTAAAATCAAATCCTTGCCTTCCCGAGACAATATTAAAGCCAACGAAAACATCGGGATATGGGACCTTTGACATTGTTTTACCACCTACCTATGCCCTTCTAACTTTTTTGCCCTCATTAAGCTGAAATCATTTTCAATATACCAAAAGTTCTTGTTCAAACTGCCAGTGTAAAAATAAGCCCCAAATTCACGCCATAAGTTTAATAAAACTGCAGGTTTTAATGTAATATTCCCACAAACAATTAAGTTTCCCCAAATGTAATGGCAGTTGCCCTCTGAAAATGTAATAAATTCTCAACAACTCTTACAGATATTACATCTGTTTATATAACTGTAAGTAGGAGAAACATTAGTGGGTACATGGCTTAAAGTGATGCTCTAACATGTTTGGACCCATTTTTGGCCCAAACCTATGATTTTTTTAGTGGAGTTGTTTCAAACCCACACATGTGCACAGTGTATATAAAAAAATACATCAGTGACCACACAACCTATTTCATATTCATATTCCATGCGTGGGAAGTTAGGGCATATTTGAAGGCTTCAGAGGTTATTTTTCCCACAAGCCTATAAATCCCCTGCAACAATAACATTTGTAGGGAAATTGTTATGACACCTGTTGTGGGCCACTGCAACCACTATTACAGAAAGCATATTACGTTTGCAGGACATTGCACAACAAAAGGTGCAGATTTGTATTACATGTGTACATTTCTATTTCACTGGTGTTATTTGTCATTACTGCAGGGGTTCACGGAGTCCATTCCTCTATCACATGTTCAAGTACTAGAGCCCTGAACTATTGAAGCTACACATTTGAGCCTGTGGACTACATAAAGTAAAGTTGAAATTGTTTAATAAAATAATCAAAACTTGATAAATTCTACTTAAATAATCTACTGGAATATTTTTCAGTGTATTACTTGGCATGTATGTTTGCCTATGACAAAACAACTTGTGTATAATAATGTTTGGATGTGATACAGTTCATTAACATTACCCCAGTTTTCCAGCAAGTTACCATAATTCCAGAAGAATTCCCATGAAAGGTTTTCCAGTTTGGAACAGTTCCAAAATTCCCCAGCTTAACACCCTATGGAAAACTTCTGGCAAGTTTTCAGAAATGTTCCAGACATTTTTGACCCCTTTGCAACCCTCTCTTTACAGGAAACCAAATCGATGTTGAACTATGTTATGAGCTGCTTTGGCAAACATGGGACAAAAACTTTTTGAAGCCACTGTCCTAAACAGTTTTAGCTTGGCTAATTTCTCGTGAGCAACAGTGCATTTAAATTCCTTCTCTAAACTCACCTCTCGGATGAAGTGTTCCTTGCGTATATGTCTGCTGATGTAGCGCACCGAGTAGATGGCTTTGTCCAGCATGGCCGCCCAGGCCTCTTCATCCTTCCCATCAGCAGTGGTCTGCCCGTGGGCCCCGCTGTTCCCCCTCTGGCCTCCCCTGCGACCTCCAGAGCGAGACTTCAGCTCGGGGCTCTCAGGAGCCAGCTCCGGATAGTGGTATCTATCAGTGTGTCCACGCATGCACAGCAGCCTCGGCAGCTTCTGCAGGAAGAGGTTACGGACCCAGGGCGACATGGGGTGATAGGTGGCTGAGGAGCGGTGGTGCACATTGATGACAAAGACGGTAACAATGATGGAGAGTGTGACAAAGATCATGATGAAGAGGAGGTACTCTCCAATTAGAGGGATCACTTTGGAGGAGGAGGGGATGATTTCCTCTATGACCAGGAGGAACACAGTGAGGGACACAAGGACGGAGGTAGACAGTGACAGCTTCTCTCCTTCATCTGAGGGAAGGTAGAACACCAGGACGGTCAGGAAAGACAGCCCCAGACAAGGGATGATCAGAAAGAGAGTGTAGAACAGCGGCAGCCTCTTCAGAATGAAGGAGTACGTGATGAAGGGGTACGAGTACATGCCGTCTTTTCGGTTCCCTCTGGCCCCTGTGGCACTGAGGATCTCCCACTCCCCGTTATCAAAGAAGTCCTTCCTGTCCACCTGTTTGTCGATAAGAATCAGGTCTACCATGTTACCATCGTAAGTCCACGAGCCGAACTTCATGGTGCAGTTCTGACGGTCGAAGGGGAAGAAGGTGACATCCATAGTGCAGGCAGATTTGTAACTGGCAGGGGGTGTCCAGGTGATGGCGCCATTGTATCTGACGATGGCCTTGGTCATGAGGGAGCCTTCGAATCGCCCATCAGCACTAAAAACACAGGAAGTACTCGATAAGTCTAAAAAAAAAAGTTGTCTTTGTTTGTCCAACCAGTTTCTAAACTGATGCATTTTTCATGAATATCCTGTTTTGCCTTTGGTCTCTTTCAAATTATTAAGCACTTACTGCTCTTATTCCCATAAATTTAATCACTAAATTAAATAATTAATACATATAAACAATATTAAACACTGGTTTTAAACTGTGAGATACAGCTTTGACATGTTTGGTAGATAGTTTAAGTAACTAACTTAAATCCGACAAACTATCTAGTATACAATGTTCACTTTTTGTTTGAGTTGTTCAAGTTGCTCGCCTATTACAGTTACAGTTTGTAAGCTTTACATTTAAACTGCTAAAATGCTGAAAAAATGCTGTTTCAATTCATTACTGCTCAATCTTTGCACCTGGGTTCTTGTGTCAGTAAATATACTGTACACTATGTTTGTTTAAATTACTGCCAAACTACATTCATCATATTTAATGTGAGGTAACAGTATGTGAGGACATCCATCCATGCATCATTAGATCACCCTTACTTCTCATAGAGGACGATGTCTGGAAGCCAGATATTTTCAGAGGGAACTCTGATTGAAGTGATTCCTCCATATTTTTCTGGATTCCATCGTAGTTTGTAATCAATCCACTCCTGCTCAGAAAAATACAGGATAGAGCATGAAGACACAGCATTAGGACAAAGCTGATATAACACTGAAGAACACTACACTGTTCTGTGGTCCTGCTATTGTTATTTGTCTGAGAAATACAATGGTATTTTGTAAATAAATTGAAATAATTGAAAAACAATAGTTTGACAAACAAAATAGTAGATATAGCGGAAATTCAAAATCATCAATTAATTAGCTAACAGCCATCAATTAATTAAAAATAAATATTATGACTCCATGTCAAATGTCTTATTTTGAGGAAAACAAAATTCATCAGTGTCTCACACTGAATTTCTGTTTTACAATTTTTTTATATTTATTTTCAAGAATGTCACCCACAAATCATTGCAGTGATAACTAACATTGATTATAATTTAACTTTGACTGCATAAGATATTTCCACCAACTTCAGTTCTGTTCATATAAAAAAAAATCTTTTTTCAGAAGTTTAAGCATAACATACCAGTTTGAGTACATGATGTGCTGTTAGTAATGAAGCAACAGACAAAATGTCATTTCCAGAGTAGAAAAACACATGTTGTCCTGCTTATCAGTAAAGAATTTACACTTAGCACATTAAAGGCACATTATGTAAAATTCCACAGCCAGGGGGCTGCAGTTGAGCAAAGACCAAAGAGTGCAGTGACCCTTACCCCCTTCACTGTTTATTCTTGTTTACACCGAGACTTGCAATCCTTCAAGTGTGTGCACGAAACAGAAAATCAACATCTTTATTCTGTGGAAAAACTTTGTACAATAAGAGAGAAAAAAAAAACTGGTTTGTGCTATGAGCTACACACAAAGCATTCTGGGATTGCCCTTAGTTTTTTTCCTGTCTTACGCGAAATTTTGCAATGAAATAAAAATGTTAGGTTTTGCTCTGCTATGAAAACAAGACTGGAATTATGTTGATCTGGGATCTCAAACTAAGAGAGAAGCAACACTGAAGGCGGATGAAGGAGAAAGTGGGTCTCCATTTATTTTGTAAACCTCTATTTACAGGGAGTTTGGGGATGGAGTTAACGGAGGAGGTTTGGGGGGCAGCACAGATAGCAGGTAGAGAGTAATGGTGGTCCATCACAGGTGAGCAGCACTAAATATGAATGAGATAAAGAAACAGTAGCAGCAGGTCCTGCTTACCTGTCCAGCAGCCTTTTATACATTACTACATAATTTCATAGTATCATTAAACAAAACATGTCTAGCATGGTTGAAATTAATCAGGTCATATCAGTGTTTAATTACATATGTATATAACAATTTAATAAAATTTAGCTAAAAATTAAATGAATAAAAATCCGTTTCTACTTTTTAAGTTTTACAAACTGTATTTTTCAAAAAGATGTCATATATATATTAACAACGCTTGGAATCAAGCTCTGTTCATTGCAATTTCAACTTTGATGCATCAGGGTTTCCCCCTGCTTCATTCCTATTAATGAATTAAAAAAGTGCCACTATCAAGATCACTTATACTGGTTGGGGTCAGAGGTGCTGGAGCCCATCCCAGTAGGCACTGGGAAAGAGAAGGCTACACTCTCAACGAGTCTGCGTATCACAGGGCTGAGTGATTGAAAAATGTAACAATTGCACCTGAGGGTAAATTACTTTTTAAGACAACAATGGTAACTTTTGGCCCTTTTCCACCAGCACGCCTTGGCCCTACTCTACTCGGTCCTACTCGATTTGCAGCGTGTTTCCACTAGCCTGGTACCTCCTGAAACAAGCTAGTTTTAGTACCTACTCCGCTCTGGCTCCAAGCAAGCTGAGTAGGTACTACAAGATGATGTCACCGACTGCCGGCTACTGATTGGTCAGACAATGTCGTCATTGATGAGTCATGAGCTCGACAACCTAGCATGCTAGCGGTAGCTACCGTTAGGTTACCCTCATACGTCTTTTCTTTGCAGCTCAGTTGTTCTCGTCCTCGGCTTCATTCTGTTGTATAGCTTCCAAAACTCTCCTGTGTTTCTCAAGGGGTATTTCTTCCTGCCACCTGCAGCCTTCTTCTGCTTTCCTTTTTTACTCGGTTTGTGACAAAAAGCCACAGATTGTTGTGTCGCGCTCAAAATGACGTCACCGCGCGACACTGCGCGCCGTTGGGCAGGCGACAGGGGCTAATGGAAAAGCAGCACAAGGCGAGTAAAGTAGAGCCGGGTAGAGTCGGGTAGAGTCGAGTAGAGTAGGTAAGGGCTAGTGGAAAAGGGCCATTTGCCTTTGGTTATTTGTAACTTTCTTACCTGCCACAGCCAAACATTAGTTGTCATCAGCTGGTTCTTCTCATCCTAAGACAGACAAAAACAAGAGATACAAGGACAGTACTTAATGGTATGATAAAATGGTAAAAGTTAAAAGAGTATACAAGTGAGACAGAAGTGTATCTCACTTGGTGAAAGAAAAAAAAGATGACTATTTAAACCAGTGTGTAAACATTTCCTTGATTAAGAAAAGCAAATATTCACCTAGACAGACGGTGGTTTTCACTGTAGATGTCAAACATTCTTTTTGCTGACTGCACTTTACAGCTCAAAACATATGTTGGTAGTTTACCAGCTGCGTCTTATCTAAGTTTCTCCATCATGATGTTGGATCTCATCAGAAAGCTAGATGAGAAGGTTTGCTGAAAGTAAACTAAGTCATCTTTTCCCTTTTTCTATGAAATCAGACAGAATCTCATTTACCTGTCTCTGCCACTTTCTCTGCAAACAAGCAACGCAAACATGAAACCAGAGTGGGTGCAGTGAACCACACTGAAGCAATAAAAATGCAACAAGAGATAAATAAAATAGGACGGGAGGAGAGACATGGAGAGTGGGGAATGCAGGCTTCTATCCACATCACTGGAGCAGTGTTTGAAAAATAAGGGAACAGGACCTGAGAGAAAGACAAAGATGTAGCTGTTTCAGACCAGGCCTCACCTGTCACTTTGAGTTGGATGTTTCAGAGCTCACACAAAGCAGAGGTGAACTATAATCTAATACAGAGCCATGAGGGAACACCACACTTTGGGGACGTACATGGCGAAGCTGTTATCTCTCTTTCCTGCACTCTTCTCCAAAATAATAAGCAGCATTAACTGAGATCTTTCCTCCTTCTCCTCTCTGATATCCTCTGCCTTGCATGCTTGTAAGGTTGGAAGGATGAAGAGTTAAAACCGAACTGGATGAATATTTCAGGCTCAGAGGAGCAGCTCTTCCATTAGCATCCTGCGTTTTCCCTCTTTGAACACCTAAACCATCCCAACCTATCACAGACAGCCGCTGAAATATTAAAGGAACACTCCAGAGGAAGGCTGAGCCGTTTGAGATATGAGGAGAGTTTCAGATCTATTTCAGGACCTCGGAAAGCTCCACACTGTGAAGCTGCAAACAGCCTGTTTGGTGTCAGCACCATGGACAGAAACAATATTGTGGTGATAGAAAAAATATCAACCAACCACAGCTAACGCTTTTTCTGAATTCTGCACATTTTTCAGATATTTTTTAATTTCATCTTTGCGTCTTTACAGGACAAGGGTGCAATAACACATTTGAATTCAACTGAATTGCAGGCAAACCTCATAAATGGGGTCAACATTACATTATCAAATATGACTTTACTGCTAGACTGTTCAGATTGAAGTTACAACAGTTTTCAGACAAGTATAAAGCTCTTTTGCAAAGAGGATTTGACAGTTAAACAAGTACATTAGACTTACCTGCTTTCTTTTATGTTTTAAAACATCATACTCTCTGTATAATGTTTTTACCTTTCACCAATGATTTCTATTCTTTTTGTTTTTAACCCAACTTCAAGGTAATTAATAAATTAAAAACTCAAAATAAATTTGTTTCTGTGTTTTTTAATCTCATTTGTGTGGTAAGAGTTTGGGCTCTGTGCTTTGTTCTGTAAGTATGTAAAGCACTTTGTAAGGCTGTTTTTGACAGTGCTCTGTAAATAAAGTAAGGCTGAAAAATATATATTCTTTACATCACCTGTCGTTGGTCACTTGTTCTTTAAGCACATCATGTATGGTCACTTCAGTGTTTGTCATTGGAGACCTAAAGTGATTGTTTTCTCTTTTTCTATGGCTGAAATTCTAAGAATTTTCAAAGTTGGACACTTTCCATGGGAAATAATGGGAATACATTGGATAAATGGGGAAAAAATAACTATTTACTAAAACTGAAGGTTGGCCCTTACAACAAGACCCAGATTTCATGCAAGATTATTCCAGAACCCCTGGACTATTGAGACCACATTTTTGAGCCTTGAGCACAAGACTAATAAACACTTATGTGAGCCTGGTGAAGACATAATGTGAAGTTAATATTCATTGTTTAGAAAAGATAATTGGTGGATAAAGTTATACTTTCAAACAAATACAAATGTTTTAGTTGTGCTGTTTTGCATGGATGTCTGTCTATGACAAAAAATGTGTCAAAACCTTCTATTTATGTTTGTATGTTACAAAGTTTGTTTAAATTCACCCCAAATTTCTAGTTAATTACAAGAAATTCCCCAAAACTCCAATAATTCCACTGTTTCCAGTTTGGAATATTTCCAAAATTCTCCAGCTTCCAATGGAAAGATTATGGAAAATTCCCCAAAATGTTCTGCTCTGTTGTAACCCTACTAATACTTAAAGATAGACCATCTAATAACGGCCTCAGTATCAGAGAGTTGATATCCATGCAGACTCTGTGCGTCACTTTTTAATATTTAATGATGACGCTCAGACAGACACACTCACATGAAGCACAAAGTGACATCCTGTCATACAGGGTGTTTCAGTAAGTTTTCTGTTTATAGCAGTTCACTGTACCGTTAAACAATGTTCTACTGAGTATAGAGTCTGTCAAATTCCCCGACATGTTTCTTTCATCATTTATCAGTCAGTTATTTATGCACTCTGGTATTGTGAGCTTTGTGTAGTTCAAAGTTATCATAATGTTAATCAAACAAAACTGTTACCATTGTGAGAGATGGCTCCTGGTATTTTAGGCAGTTACCAGTATTTATTTTGTCGACTTAATATTTTCGTCATAGTTTCCGTAAACCTTTTTTCGCTTGACCAAAACTAGACCACAACTAAAAAAACACAGGTGTACATTGAAAGAAACTAA
Source organism: Scarus forsteni (assembly GCA_036419115.1). Classification (NCBI taxonomy): domain Eukaryota; kingdom Metazoa; phylum Chordata; class Actinopteri; order Labriformes; family Labridae; genus Scarus; species Scarus forsteni. Next base: position 7,671,147 of record JAZDUH010000383.1, on the reverse strand, counting down.
AACTAAAACAACTGACATTTTTCATCAATAGATAAAAACTAGACTCAAATGTCTGACAGGGACTAAATCCAATCAGATCTGATTTCGTCATGTAGAAAGTCGGGACAAGTTATGAATGTAACCAATCAGAGATACTTGGTTGTGTGGAAAGGTTGGATGGGTTAAGAGGGAGATCCAACCACAACTGCCTTAGCCACATGGTGGTGGGATCCAAGTGTAAAACATGATGTCAGATATTCAAGGAAACATTAACTATGCCTTACACTGTACACTTCATACTTTAGTCGACTAACTTTACACTAGATTTAATCGACTAAAATGTGAAATTTCATCAACTAAAACTAGAAAAAAAATGTGGACGACTAGATTATGACCAAATGAAAAGATATTCAATGGAAAAAGACAATAACTAAAATTAAAGAAAAAAGTGTTGTCAATTTTAACACTGTTAGTTACTGACAAGCAGCAAGATTATTTGTAAAGATTAATCCGTTGAGACTCATGCCTCCTCCTCTTTTTGAATCCGTGCCTGTGTCTGTGTCAGAGCAGAGGAAGAGGAAGAGTGAGAGCAGAGCACAGTGGGCCAGAGTCCAAACCACTGGACTGATGGCTGCTCTCCAGTTAATCTAGGTTCATTTAGGGACTCACAGTCATTACTTCCTCCCATTCTAACACAAACGCAGATTGAAATGCAAAAAAAATGTTAAAAAATATTTTTTCCACCAAAAAAGAAATGTTACCTACATTTTCTTTATGTTTCTATTTGCTCTCACACTGTCTCCATCATCCTGAGACTTTAACACAGCATGTTGATCACTGATTTTAAAATGTTTTGTAGTAAGACTTTCTGAGGATAGCACACAATTATAATTTTATTAATAACAGGATATTTGATCAAACATTTGTGGCTATAGCTCTATTACCATCCAGTGCCTTCATATAAGCAGTGTGGGATTTAGAATATAAAATTATTAAGACTACAGTAAAATAAGAAAAATGTAATTGATAAACTTATCATTATTATTAAAGGTGCTGGACACCCACACAGGTGTGAATAAAGGCATCCTTCATTTGACCTCTTCACAGGATCGTGTGTAGCTTTGGTCAAGTTTGCTTGACTGACAGCTCCACAGTCCTGTGAAATGTGCAGGAGCTGCATTTGTGGGAGGGATTGTTGATCTGTGTTCATTTTCATTGGTTCTTCAGACTAATGACATCAACAGCGCTCACCATAGTTGCCTGTTCTCAACCTCTCCCAGTCCAATCATCAGAGTGATTAAAAAACCTGTGTGGGTGTTCAGGGCCCCTAAAGCAGAATCATAGTGAAGCTATATAAGCTATAAAGCTATATAAAGCTTTACTTTTGCTGTTTTTAAAGCCACTGGAGAAGTACAATATTATTAAATATATTATTAAATCATGATTGATATTTTCTTACCATAACACACTTAGGAGCAGATCAGACCAATAAAGATAAATACTTAACCCACAGCCTGAAGTCAAATAAAATAAAAATAGCATGGGGATTAGAATCATTCAAAGAAAAGTACATAATATCAGTTAAAATTTAGAGATATAAAACTGTACAGATGCTCTCAGCTCACTGACAGCAGTGTAAAGCTGCCTCACTCGATGAAACATTTATAATCCATCAAACCCTCTTCAGATCAGATTTCTAAACACATCATGTCAAATCTGATCAACATCATTTAATATCACTGCTAACAAATTGGGGGATAAATGCCTATTTTGTCATCTAGCAGTGTTTCTTTATGGGTTTTATGAGTTTTACACAGTTGGATCACATCACAAATGAGACATTCACACAGTTCAAGTGAAGTGAAGATTCTCTTTTCCTACTGACTTATTATATTTTATTTGGGGGGTAGAGATGTTTACAATTATTTCATGTCACTTATGAAAGCTGCTGCACTATACTTGATTTGTGTGCTGTTAAGAAGCACTAAATAGACCCGTATGGTGTTATTATTTTTTTGGTAGTGTAAATAGTTTAGAACAACACTTCTGATCACATCTTTCGATCAGATGTGATCAGAACTCTTAAATCTTTTTTACCCTTTATGTTACATTATCTTCTACTATTTTCATATTAACTTCTTCTTTCCTAAACAGAGGCTTAGGGGTTTGTTTATGAGCCATTATTATGTAAATAACTGGTGGTTAATTACAGCCTCATAATCAAATTTTACACATAATTTAAACAATAATGATAATATTAATATTCCAGCAATAATAGCCGTGGTATCGGAAAAATATTGGAAGGTCGATACCCAAATTCAGGTATCTGTTTATGAGCAGAAGAAGATAATAAAAAGATAGTGGTGCATCCCTAAACGTAACATATGTAAAGAAAAGAGTCACAACAGGCACACAGGACCATTTAGAGTTGTTAAAAAGTTTATGTGATGACTGTAGGCAGAGGCAGGCAAGTGCTATCCATTGATTCCCGGTGTTTGAGCTAAGCTAACTAGCGGTGGGCAACCTTTGGCTGTCTCTTTCTTGTTACTAGATGCACAATCTAAAGAATGGTGTTTTTTCTACTTGTCATGGACTCAAAAGTGGGGCAAAACAAAAAACTACAAAAATGTTGGTGTGTCCCTTCAAGCCTAAGACAACTTCTGTTTTTTTCCTTTGGTTACTTCCCATTTGGTCATTTGGTTTTCAGTGAAGGGGGGCAAAATCATAGAAAACTTGATGGTGGGCAAAGCACCTTTCAGTCTCTGTCTTTTTCTGTCAGAGTCTGGCGGCCATTTTGGATCCTAAAGTTTGTAAAAGGTGCAGTGTGTAGAAATCGTCATTTTAGCGACATCAAGCGTTAAGATTATGGAATAAGCCCGTCCTTTCTAAAACTTAACATCACGAAGCAACGAGAGCCGGTGAAGACCAAAAAGGGTTGTGAACAGGGCATCATTCGCAACAGTTACATGTTGAGGGTTTTTTTCATTCATATTTGTAACTGTTATTTTTATAGATTATAGGTCAGTTAAGATGATGATTATAGGTTTTGTGAACTTTTGTAGACTCATATTCAAAAATCACGTTTCGCTCTTTTTGTCCCTAAAACCTACCAGTAGACAACAGCAGATCATTTTGTCAGCCTCCACAGAGGGGAGAACCGCGGGACACAGACAAAAAAAACTTTTTCTAACTTAATAAAAAGAAAACCAAAGTTTTATGAGGATGATTGTACACCTATTTTGATGGACTTCACATACAAATAGAAACAGTGTATCCTATATTCACCATTTCTGTTCAGAGAAATGCTGCCAACTTCTACACTACACCTTTAAACCATTTTTTTCTATTGATTACATTATTTGTTGTTCAGTTAAGCCTGCTGGACTTTGTTTAACCAGTATCACTCACTTATTCAGTTTCCTTTGTCTGCAGCCTTCTTCCATTGTTAATGAAGTCTTACCAGTCTCCAGGTACAACCTTTTGATCATCCAACAAATCAGTCATATAGTTAGTTCTTATTCAAAAGTTTTAGGAATTATGTTTTAATATTTGGTCTACCGTCTTTACATTCACCCACTTTTAAAAGTAACATTAAACAATAATGATGACAAATTTTGTACATTCAGAATCTGTTCACCAAAGCCTCTTGATTAGTGATATTACTTTTTAGTCTCGTGGATTCATAGGAACATGTGAGAACTGTTTTTAGTGACAGAACAGGATCAATGCTGGTGAAGGTTACTGCTGAGCTGTGTGGGTGTCGTTGACCACATAGAGACAGTAGTTTATTTTCATATCTGTAACTGTAGGTGTTTTCTCACCACGTCCACCAGCTGGGAGATCTTGAGTCCAAAGCGTACTCTGATGGTGTCGTTGGCATGTTGGATCGGCCGCACCCAGCGCTGATAACCCTGGAAAAGGTTCTTAAGGAGGGCGTCCTCCATCTCCGCCAAGGAAACAAACTTATTTGGGGCTGAAACAAAAAAAGACAGACTGTTGAAATACTGACAGCCTACAGTGATCTCTAAGTGGGACAAACACCCCAATAAATAAACTATCATCTTTCAGAGGTGAAAAATTGAGCCTTACAATAAACTTTCTTCATACCACTGCTGTCAGCCACCATTTTGCCTTCTTTATATGATCATAACCAGAGTAATATGTCTTACAGTCTAAGTAGCATGTAGATATTCAGAAAAAGTGGCTTGCAATTCCTTCTTCCTTGTCCAAAATCTGGTGATTTTTAAAACTTTTTTCAAGAGTTTAATACTCTGGAGAATACCTGATCAACATCAAGTCCATGTGAATGGATTTGTTATGCTTTCTAAAGACTAAACATCAGCCTGAGATCAAGTGATGCACATGTATGTTAAAATATTAAACTACACTCAAAATCTGGAGCAGAACCAGGTAGATGTTCAACACGAGTCTGGTTCTGCTCCAGTTTTCCTGCCTGTTCAGGTTTCTTTCTGTCACTTTCTGTAAGTTTTGCCAAATGTCGCAAAATGTTCTGTACTCATTGTGGATTCATGTTGGGTCTGAACTTTCTTATATTCAAATAATAAATTAGCTTTATTTTTTAAAAGGACAAAAAAGGTAAGGGGAGCATGCTCTATGTTCACTCTTGTGTTAAGTGTCCAAACATAACATTTGTTTTGATATAAATTCATTGACTGACTGACTGTCGATTGTGTTTGACAAAAAAAGGGGCTCTTGTTAAATGTATTTTAGACCCAAATAGAAACTTTTCCCAAAAACACAAACATTTTTTGAATATTTAAGGAGGAGCGGGCTAACTGTTTGAGATAGCTCATTTTTGTATAGTGACTGCCTCTCTTTGTTACATTTATTGGGTTTTTTTTCATCTCGCTCTGAAAGACAATTACATTTGTAAAGTTTATTTATGTTGCAGGGATCAGGCTTAACATAAGTAACAAATTCAAATGTGTATTATTCATGAATATGATAAAGGATTTTAATGCAAAATTTAATTAAATCAATACCAGTTGATTAAAAACCTTGTGATATATCCACTGACTTAGTATTTCAATATAACAGAGAATTATCAAGTCAACACTGTACAAAAAGTCAATGATATTAATATAGATTATGGTTTTAGGGACGATCCCTGAACCCTTTATATTAGGGATGGGAATCGAAAACCAATTCCAGTTGAGAATCGTTAACAGCTCCATCAGAGAATTGATATCATTGATCTTTTTTGCTTATCAAGTCCCTTATCAATTCCTTCCACTGACAGGGTTCGGAAGCATCAGAATTGTAGCTTAATTTTCATTACACCTACTACACAACCTTAAGTGAGTGGACACACCAGCAACTTGCAAAAGCAGATATCTATGCTGTGACGTGTTTTACATTGTTGCCGCTGAAAATCAGACCAACATTTGCCCACTCGCAAAGTCTCCAGGAATCGATAAGGGAATCATTAAAGAATTGGATCAATTAGCAGGATCGTTAACAGCATTGATATTGATAAAATCTTATCAATTCCCATCCCTACTTTATATCAAGTATTTTAAATTAAAATAATGTCCATGGTAAAAATGATTAGTGGTGTCAAATGTCTTAAACTTTGGTTTTATTGATTCTTGTTTCTAATAAAAAATAATCTAAACTACATATAAAAAGTTGACCCCTAATTTACTCTGAACATATCAAACAAATGTCTATTTAATAACCAATAAAATAATGTCCATGATATAAATGATTAGTGATGTGAAATATCTTAAACTTTGGTTTTATTTGATTCTTCTTTCTGATAAAAAAAATACTCGAAACTAAATATAAAATGGTGACTCCCAATTTAGCCAATGTATCAAACAGATATCTATTTAATAACCAATAATTACTGTCAGTGGTTTCAAACTCTGCTGTTTACATTGTTTTTGAAATCATTATCACCATAAACAGTATTGTTTTAAAAAAACAAACAAATGTCCTACCCTTAGTATTGCCTGGAAAAGTACTGGTTTATCTGGATAACCAGTTTTTCCCTTCCATAGTTCTGTAATGAGTTATTTTTCTGTAAAATAACCCAAGTTCTTGGTTGACAGCATCAGCTGAAAGCAGAGCGATGGACAGATCTACATGAGCACAACAGAGGATTAGGGAGGACTGATGAAGCTCTGCACTGACTGCAGAGAGGACAGAGACACCAAAACTGAGTCCAGTCCAATACTGTGGACACAGCACGAGTCAGCCTGAGGCAATCTGATGTCTCTGGAGGAACAGAGACAGTAATATTGACAACAAGGGGCAGGTGTAATGTCAGACACGGGGACATTATGTCTGTGGTAAGAGAGTGTGTGAAACCTTTAACCTGCGGCTGGTTTCTCCTCTGGATGTACATCTGTCTCCCATCAACATGGATGAACACATGCTCAGTACAGGCAACATTAACCACTACATGCCATTATCTACAGGACATTCAATCCCACTGCATCCCCTGTGTCTCAGCAAGAAATGAATAGACCTGACATTTGATCGTGATGTGAATATATTTGTGTTACTGACCAAAACTTCAAGAGCAAAGAAAAATGCTTCCCCTGAAATACATGATCTGACCAGCAGAGGTGCAGTGAAGTTTGATGGAATAAGTCCTGATGGAAACAAACCAACAGTTCACTGATGTGAACAATCCCAGTGATGAGGGATGTTAAAGTGTTTTTTCATTTCCTCTTTGTTAACTTAGTGTGTCAAACATACAGTTTAATGAAAGTACATTCATCAGAACCAGTGTGCTGAGACATCAAATGAAAACATAAACAACAAAGCTCAGTGAAACCTCCTTAAAAAACATCTGTGAATTAAAAAAAGACATTTAAAACAATGAAAAGAGCTTCCTGTGCTTTGTTATGAAAGATGCAATTAGTGCAAGAAGAAAATAAGTGTATATACTGTACGTGTTCAGAGTAAATGGAAAGGTGTGAAGCTTGAGTTTTATTGAATGAGTCAGATTTCATTAAAATATCTGATCAATTAAAAATGTTTTTTTAAGATTCACAGTAAATAAAAGTCAAATTTCCATGTCAAATGAATATAGCTTTGCTATGTGTTCCTGGGCTAAAATAATAAGGGATACACAGCATTGGATTTTTATTTGCTACCTGATATGCTGATATTTCCAAACTTACTTTGCCTTATATCAATAACAGCATTGATAGACAAATACCCTTCTTCATTACAATGCCCTGTTCCACTTGTATTATGTGCTTTAATAACAGATAGATGGAAAATGGTTGATTTACCAATAAATTACACTACTTTATTTATGTAGACATTCAAAAATGATGAGTTTGAACATATGTAAGTATAGAGAGTGTGTATATGTACATATTCTGCTCCAATATATAGGCAGTAGGAAGTACAACATTGTCAGCAAAACGTTTTGAATTGCATATAAAGGCTTATAAAGTTGATTGTATTAGCTGCTATAAAATTTCTTCTGACACTTACAGCCAGTACATCAACCACACATATCAGATATTTATGTCATATATTTTGGTTCAAATATTAGTAGGATGTATGTTTAAATGTATGGTAATGCTTCACCTTAGGGTTGGGAAATCAATCAATTTTCAATTACAATTACAAAGACTGCCTACCACATTTATAAAAACTAAATAATTGACACTAGAAGATCACTAGGTCAAATGATATGCTGCAAATGTTTTGACTTTTCCATCAAAATTGTTCTTCGTAACAATGCATTTATTTTATTTAAATCTGGCTCCTCTATGGTCTGAATGATGGTAGGAAGAGTGTTTAAGGTCAGTGATTGCATGTGGTACATGTGGCATTAGCAAGTAACTGTGTTTTATAATGGAGATCTCAGTATCTATCAAAATAATCAGGACTATATATTTTGCCATAATCACACAACCTTACTTTACCTAATTATTAAAAAGTGTCTACATGAAAACATATTTATTATGGAATCAAATGTTACTTTTCTTGCCTTTAAACTGTTGTCAACACAAATCAACTGTTCCAGTGAAAATATCCAGTGAAAAATATTTTAATCAGTATGGCTCAATTATGAGTTTTTAAATATCCGCGTATGAGATATTGGCAAAAAAATCATGATCATACATCTCTATAGGGCTGATATATTATTTTGATTAAATGCCAATATTGATAACAGGTGCATCATGACATTGTACAAACCTAACATTAATCCTCAGCTAGCATTTTTCATGTTTTTCTTAGTTAATTTCAAACTTTTTGACTTCTTCAGATCCAAGTGTTGATTAAATGATATTATTAGAATTGCAAAATGTACTTTAAGTCGCAGAAAGGGAGATCTAAGAAATAATATTACCAGACATTCAATTGGTATGTTATTAAAAATAAATAATGGTTAGCAAACTTATTTGCAGTGTTCAGTATAACTACTTACCCACAAAATAAGTTTTTATGGATCAAAATGGCATTTTGTTGAGCACCAAACTGAATCCTTACATTTTTTATGTATGATTTCGTGCTGGTAAAAACAGTCAAACCTATCACATTTCTGGAGAGCTCCATCATTATACTGATGTGGCTCTAATAAAAAAAAAAAGGATATTAAGGGGTATAATGATGTCTGCAATGTTCACAGAAGCAGTTTATGTGTAGGCTGTTTTGGGGAGTCGAGGGATCCCTTCAGAGGCGGTGCACAGGATCAGATTAAAATCTGAATCCGACATGAATGCTGCACCACATGGTCTGTCTGTGATGCTCAGGTGAACTTAGTATCCCAACAGAGACGACATTGTAGGCAAATCGTTTAATTACAGATGTTTAATACGCAAATGCTTCAGTTTTCTTACCGGGAATGGCGGCCAGGGCAGGCGGACAGTACGCGGACAGGATGAGGAAGAGGAAAACCGTCAACTTCATGGTGCTGTTGTCCTCGAGCTCAGAGATCGAGCGCTCGTGCAGCCTCCTTCCTGCTACTGCGGGCTGCTCCGCGCGAGGAGACAACGCATCGAGGCTTCCATCAGTCATACGCAGAAAAACAGGGGGAAGAAGCAGTATGTGGGTTCAAAATAGGCGAAGACTCGGTTTGAAGGTGCATGTGGACGATTTTCTGGGCTACAGCTCCGGTCGAGGCGTCAAGGGGAGCGACGGTCAGCGGAGCGATGCTGAGGAGGAAGAGGAGGAGGAGGAGGTGGAGGACGGGGGAGGGGTGTCCGGGAGGGGCTGAGGCGTGGTGCAACTTGTGTTTTTACCTCCACTGTTCATGCGAAGAACTGCGGTATCATGTAGTGTGCTTTAAAGCCGCTTAATTGTGGCAAAAAGAACACCATTAGGAACAATAATGAAATTGTATAATAATGAAAAGACTGACCAGTACATAAAAACAAAACTATAAAAAACGCAGTAAGTAGCTACAACCACAATAACAGTCTAAAATAGGTAGCCTATCAACAACTTTAAAAGCCAATGAAAAATTTAAAAGATGAATAACACAAAAAACAACAAAAAACACAACCAATAAAGCAATCAAGAAAACAAATTAAAATCATAACAAATCAAACTAGCTTAATAATGGAGAGACACAACTTTATATAACAAACAGAATTACAAATAAAAAGGACAAAAAAAAGTTGCTCTAGTAAAATAAAAAAACAATGAAGAAAATATGAGTGATGTAGGGATAAATGTCTGAAATGAGGTTTTTGAGGAGAATTTGCTCTCAAGAATTTAATATTTAATTTGTAATCAAAATATGCATTTGATATTGTCAATTTTATACTTTAAAGCACTGTGTTTAAAATAATGGTTACTTAATAACGGCTACGACCACAAAAAGTCCAATTTGTTTTTTTAAATTATTACATAAAATAGCATGTGAGCACTTGTTTCCTTGTTTGCTACAGACCTCATTACCAGCAATGATCCAGAATACAGAAAATAGTCCCATAGGCTTTTAGTCGAGAGAACCAGCAGGATGCTAACATTCATTGGCCTACAAAATACATCATTGCTGCACAATGGTATGGCAACAACAACCAAAGACATACAACAATAATATGACTGACCATAAAAAAGAATGAGTTATGGAAGCATAATAAAATTGAGTTCAACAAATAAAGACATAAAAACAATTTGTGGGTTGACTTTTATTTTTATTCCATACTCAAAAGTAGTGGAATCTTGACTACTGAACCCCAAAACACTTGTACATGAAATTATTGTGCTAAAACACCACAAATGCCTTGACCAATGGAAAATTGTGAGAAATAGCACAACTAAAACTATACAGCTATGCTAAATATTCACCCACCATATGCAGTTTGATGTATCGGCAAGGTATATTCATTTGCAACATGTAAGTAAACGATTACTCACTTAACAAGAATTACTAAAGGTATTCTTGAGACAGTGTGTTCACAAGCTTGCATTCAAAGCAAAGAACAGCCTGAAAGCTGTGTGACCTTGACCTTCTGAGACTTCACCCCCTACACATAAGCACTTCATCGATTTATCAATGTTCACATTACTGCAAGGGGAGAAGAAAACCTTTATGGACATTCTTGTGAATTTGTTGTGTTTCAAGCATTAAATAAACTTCCATCATCAAACTCCAACTAGCTCATTCTTCAGACATAATCCTAAAAACATTCCTGTTATATGTTCACAGGAAAACTGCGACCATGACAGTCATCTCAGACCTCCAAAATCTAGTCACTCTCTCCAGTGGAACTTGGCGCAAAGATTAAAGATCCCATGTTATTTCAATTTCACTGTCATTCAGTTGGTTCAAATGTCTTCCCTTCGTGATAGAGTACTTCTGCATAAGACAAGAACTCTGCAGCATCTGGACTTCACCCTCTATCCCTGTCTACAGCTCCAGTAGCTGCCTGAAATAGCTCATTCAGTGGACCTACCAGTGTGCACAGGGATTGGCAACACTGTGATCAACTTTCATAGAGTAGTCAGGTCAACCAAGACGGGGGAGGGAGCCTTACATTGGCAGGAGCTCTAACTGAGCATCTCAGACAGAGAGGGATTACATCCAGATCAGGGGTTCTTAATATATAAAAACTCAAATGTTTTTTTTTTAAGCATTAACGCATTTAGACAAAATATAGGCTAAGTATCCCTAAGATATTTGTCATATCACATCACAGAATTGATTTTCAAAGTAATGGGTGAAACAAGGCTCTGTGAGCTTAACATTTGACTTATGACTCCACAAATCAAATTCATTTGTCCTTGCACCAAAAACTATATTTCTACAAAATTTGATAAAAATCCCTTTAAAGGTGATATGAGGAGAATCTATTACAGGCCAAATAAAGACTCTGCTACTCATGAGCACACCAGCGACTGTCGTAATGCTGCCTTCCAGTAGCCTCGGAAATGGGAGTGACATCATCTCTGACTTATCGGTGTTCCAGTTGAAGTCGGAAAAAAACATGCCGATCTACCAGGCTATTGTTAGCTGTTGTTAGCACGCCCTGCGTTGTTGTATCACTATGGCAGCATTTTTGTAAATATAAGTCTAACAATACTATGTATTCAGCTGATCTAGAGCGACACACCCCAGCCAGAAGTGCAAATAAATTGATTATTACAGGAACTAAATAACTGTTCACACTGGGCGCATCCATCTTTGATTGTCAACTCGGGGGTGGCGAGGTTTCACTGAAGGAAATTCTGACTTCGGGGAACGTTCCAGCTGCAGTTTTCTACTCAGAACCCGGAAATTCCTACTTCTGACTACAACTGGAATGCACCAAAGACGTGACTGAAGCCAAAGCGTGTGTTTGTTGTGATAAATGCAGCTCGGACCTTCCTCAGAACTCTGCATTGCTTTACAACTTCTTTTTTCAACAACTTACAGGATGCAAAGTGACGAGGTAATGTATCTCTTTCAAGTTAAGTAGCAGTAGTTTTTGATGTGTGTCAACAAGCAATTTTTGGAAAACTTATTATCGTAGTTGTAGCCGGCTATATATCACTACTTACAGCCTGGTGCTCTAAGACGTGTAATATAAATAATAAAATAATATAAATTTGCTCTAGTTTTAATTGTCTTGTTCCCGAAGTTGAGTATCCAGGCCAGTCCAGCCCTGTCCGCCCTGACCGGAAGGCTAAGGAATAGCATTTATAGATAACCTATTTTGATGCTACAAAACTAATCTTAAAGTTTGTATTTCAATCAGGCATATATCCAAAAGTGATACTTTTTTGTAATTACTTAGAAACTCCTCACAGTCTCTTTAAGTTCTCTTTAGATGTTGCATTCACAACAAACAATGCCCCAAATATCCTTCCTTCAAAGGAACTTAAGTTCCTGCCTGTGAAAGCACTTTGTAAACCTCTTTTTTAAAAAGTGCTATATAGATAAAGTTCATTATTATTATTATTTAGTCTAATCAGAAGAAAAGAAAAGAAATAAAAAGACAACTAAAAAACATAAGGCCTCTATATTTGTTTGTTGGGTTGTGGAGGCATAGAAATGTCTTTGTTCAGTTTGTTGAAAGATTATTAAAAAAGGGAAAAACTGTGGAACTGACCTAAACAGAAAGTAAAGCAGTAAGTCAACCAGAGATGCAGTGATGCTTGTATAATGGACTTCATCACAACGGACCAACATTGTACATTTTGTGATTACAAATATTTTGGGACATTGAATGGTTTCCATGACGGTGAAGAAAAGGAATGAGTTGCTATCAGAATTTGAGTGTGGCTACGCAGCCTAATGTCTCAAAGGCTGTACTGACATTACAAGCCAAACTGAAAGGAATCTGATTTTTTAGATTTTACTGTTTTTACATTTTAAACAGCTCAAGTAAGATTTTGGCAACGAATATGAACCTACAAAGTACAATAGAAGAAAGATGCAATGTGACACACAAGTAAAAAATTTAAAAAGCAGTTTTGTGCATTAGAATTTTTAAATAAAGACTTGCAGTACTTATGCAGCTTGTCTCAGCCTTCAAAGCATAGAGATCCATTTCACCTCCAGTAGTGCATTAACACATCACTGTCCCGTCTCGTCCACTGGAGGGCACTAAAGGAAACACTTATGTGGAACGTCATGTAAGAGGCGATCATTCTCTATGACAGAGATTTATTTTTCCCCCATCATTTTAAGATACCCTGCAGACATGTATCGAGGCATTTTCCCTCTAATGCAACTGTGGATAGCCCAGAACATTTCATTACAGCAGCTTAATGGAAACAGATTACTGGAACAAAACACAAGTAATTAGGTTCTGCTGTATAATAGTGCCAATTTTAGACCTGGATATGAAAAACAGCATCATTAAACCATAAAAGGATCTTTATTGCTATGATTTTGTACACATAGATAATGGTGGATGGGTTTGAGTTCCTCGCTACATTTAGAAAGAAACAGAGCTGACCTTGAACATGAAGAGGAAAATATACACAATTACCACTTTTGAGTAGGCGTTCCTATGTTGAGCGCTCTGTCACATCATATCACTTGACGAGCTGTGAGAGTGGCTTTGTCTTTAAGGCCTCATGGACACTCAGAAGGCACACACACCGCCATGTGTCACAGCCAGATGTTTCCAGCCTCAGACACTCAGCCAACCATCAGGGTATTGTGTCTCCAAGGATAACTGGAGTCATGTGTTTCGCCCAGAATGCAGGAAAAAAATGTGAGAGCAGTGTCCAGCAGGTTGCAAAGACTCGTGGGAGCATCATCAAAGTGAGACCAGAGTGGATGTATTTGTGAGGTGTTACTGTCAGAGCAACCAAATCATCAATAATGCAGCACTTTGATGATGTTTTTAAAGCTAAAGGCCATATGGAATATTATGAGAATCCTGCCAGAATGACAAAAAAGGAAAAAAAAAAAAACATGAAACAAATCAAACCGACAAAACTTAATCTGAACAAAAACAGGACATACACAACAGGAGGTCTGACTCATGCAAAAATACGACAGATCGACAGAATAAGAGCAGGAACACGAGGGCTGAGAGGAACATAAACTTGTTATCAGCCCACCAAACAAATACACACTGATGGCCATGCTAGAGCTGCCGTGTAAATCACAGCTGAGAACAACAACACTTTAGTTGAGGAGCTGTGCGTTTTGTGCTGCCAACTGACTCCTTATAATGTGTGGAAAATGTAGTTAGGTGAGAAATAAGCTGTTCGTGGAGGGTTTGAATAGTTTAGTGTCAACAAGCTTGGCATTCTTTTTAATCGAAGGGAAGGCTGCACAAAATATTGGTTTCAGCGAGGTAACAAGAACAACACACGTGATTTATGGACTGCCATCAGCAGTAAAGGCTCACACTCTCAGTAGGAGAATTATGTGAGGCCGATGTTTTCCTTTTGCTCTTTCCCAAATGTTTGTGCCATACCACAGCATGATCATTTACAGGTTTTTGCTCCCTTGGTAGCATCCTTCAAAGCCACCCTCAGGACCCGCTACTGCCTCCGTAATGGGAAACTGTGATCAAGTTTCTGAACATTTCCTGCTGCCCAAATTTAGCTCCCCAAGTGTGAACCTTAGGTGTATTAAACATATGATTTTAGTAGAAGTGCTTCAATGGGACAAACACATCTAAGAAAAACTGAAACGACTGATGCAGATTAAGATCACCACCACAATCTAACTACTTGTCCCTTGTGCCATGGCCAACATTGTCTAAATCTTTCATCCAAATCTACATTGAACTTATTCAGTTCTTAACAAAAATGTGGAATCTTGTAATGTGAATAAATCACAGAAAAAAATCTTTCATCTACATATGGACTCAAAGCACCACCAAAACCTCACTGAATGGCCTTTGGACTATTTTTTTTTTTTTTTTTTTTTTTCCCTTGTATGCATTATATTTTGAGCACTGTGTCCGGTGGCAGCGTTGGAAAGACCAATGCATTATTTTCTAGCGGTGAGAGATAAATAAGTATGATTCACTGCTACAGTGACCATCACCAGCCCTCCCTATAGGCTAATCCATCAAATCAAACTTTATTTAACAACTGATGTGTGCTGAAGGGTGGGGCCGTGCCACACCACAGTGTGAAAGAAGGGGAAACAGTGACAGACAGGACAAGACAAGACAACAGGGAGGAGGACAAACAGGTAGTGTAAATATTTTGAGATAGCAGTCCAAGTGCTGTGCTGATTTTAGTCCATACCGGAAGTAAAGGCTGCAAGAAACCAGGGACACCAGAGATGTGAGACTTGAGAGTAGGGGGTGGACCCACAGGTGTGTGATATTGAGGAGCATGCATCACAAGACGTGACAAGATGGACTGTTTTTGACCTATCCCAAATCCAGACCTCACAAGGAGAAGAAGAAGAAAATGAAGGTTGCTGGTTCAATCCCCAGATTGGTCAGGGCCTGTGTGGAGTCTATTTGTTTTCCCCTTACATGCGTGGGTTCTTCCTGGGCAATCAGACCAAAAACAAGTTCATTAAGTTGATTGGTAACTCCATATTGCCTATGAGTGTGTGTAATGGGTGGATCCTGATTTTAAAATAAATTGTCTGCAAATGCATTTCCAACATTTTCAGGCGAGTTATTGTTAAATAGTAGAAAACTGCCCTATCACACACGATTAAGAAATCCTTTAAAAAATGT
Organism: Scarus forsteni; assembly: GCA_036419115.1. Classification (NCBI taxonomy): domain Eukaryota; kingdom Metazoa; phylum Chordata; class Actinopteri; order Labriformes; family Labridae; genus Scarus; species Scarus forsteni. The sequence goes on along the minus strand of JAZDUH010000383.1, from coordinate 7,655,581 downwards.
CCTTGGATCTGCGTCCAGACTCAGATTACCACCAAAATCTAATCACTTCTTCCATGTGCCATGACCAACATTCTCTGAAAATATAATAAAAATGCCTTTTTAATTCCTTGAATTATTTCTTTGACTTTTAAACAAAGAAACATTGGCAAAAACAAGCCTTGGCAGGAACAACAAAGGGATGGCGAACAATAACCAGACAAACAAACCATGCCCCAAAAGTACATCTTTGCTGAAGACCTGTGACAAATGAAGCTGCTTACTTTTCTTTTACTCTTTCTTTGTCAATATGCAGATTCCCCAATTTTACTAATAACTCAAAAAGTTACCTGCTGAGTTTGATGATATTTTCAGGGAATAATGGTCATGACAGAATGGAGAATTGGTGGTGATCCAAATCTGGATGTGGACTGAATCATATTTTCATGGATTTGTTAATAGTTTGAAGTGGGGCAGTTTCCACTCCTTGTATTTTTTTGTTTGTTTGTTTGTTTTTGTTTTTGTGTGTGTGTTTTTTGTGTTTTTTTCCCTTTTCCACACAAGTTAAGGAATGAAAAACGTAAAAAAAAAAATACTGATTTATCAAATATTTATTTTAACATGAAAACTTTTTTGTGAACAGACCAAAAACAGAACACGTCAGGCTCAACACATCCTTCCAAACAATAAACATGAAAATGTAAGTGTGTTTGGATGCATTAATCATGTCTTCTTTGCATGTAGTTTATTCTTTTTACATGTATGAGGTAGGTCCTCATTAACTAAGGCACTGCTTCTAAGAAGAGGGCGATGGATAAAGTTTCTTAAATTACAGTTTTGTTACACACCTTAAAGGCAAGTGAGTAAAAACTTGGGAGATAAGAATCAAACCTAACAATATCTGCAGGCGAGATGTGAAAACTTGGTTACAATGGCCGTGAAAAGATAGAAGAAGAGATATGAAGGTAACTGTTGGTTTTTCACAGGTACAGTAACAAAACAGAAACTAAAGACATGCAGCCTTCATCCCACACATCCATTTATTCTGCAGCTAACCAGGCATGAGGCACACATTTCCTCCTCTGTATTTTTATTCCTTCCTCTCCTCCCTTTCTCTCTGTTCTCCCCCCTCTCTCCTCCTCCTCCTCCTCCATGAGTTGAAGTGACTGGGATAACGGGAGGCTGATTATCACAATGAAATTATCCTGATTTTCTGCTCCACTTGGAGCTGTGGGGCGGGCAGCTGCTGCCTCCGAGATCGTCCCGTCCGCCTCGCCTCTAATCATTCGGAAACACAAATTCTCGTGGGCTGGAAACCTGCCGGTCCTTACCCAGACGACAGTGGGCAGCTGCACCGCATGTGTGTGTGTGTTTATGTGTGAGATAATATAAGATGGGGAGTAAAGGGAGGATGCATTTTTTGCATATGTGTGTAGGTTTAGGAAATGTCAAAGCCTGTTTGTGTGTTGTTTTTGTTTTCTCAAGCTTGTAATTAAAGGCTGCATAATTTGGCTCAGTGCAGAAATATTTAATAAATGAGAAGACACAGGCCTGTCTCCTGCGGGTCTAATCTTAATCTGTTTGTTATTGTGAGGATTAAAAAAACTGGTGATAAAGACAGAAGAGAGAAGCAGTAAAAAGTAATAAAATCTCACATGAGCTTTAAAGGAAACAACAAAGTTAGTGGTCTTGCACAGTCTGGTGCTGTAAGCCCACCACAGCTCTTACAGTGAACATCTGATAACCCTGTGTACTCTGGGCCATCAGTGGGATCTGTACTTTTAGAATATCAGAAGAATCTAAAGGACCTCTAAGGGCTTCAAAACTTTTTTCAACATTCGTTCAAATTCCAAGTGATCACATGAAAAAATCTCCACTCATTAATAATACAAGATTGCTTATTTGATGTTTCAAACACCACAAAGTAGCAAAAAAACTTCAGAGGAAAGCAGATGGGAAGATTCAGTCGACATCAGAGCAAAAACGGGCTGCAAACTTACAAAAGAGAGAAGGACATGCCAGGGAGGAAAGTGGCCACTCAAGGCCAGTGTATTATGTGATGGATGACTTGCAGGGTCAAATGTTAATCACAACACAGTTTAATATGAGTCACTGCTGTGGAAAGTTAGCAGCAGACACACGCTCACAAAATATTTATTGGCTTTGAACATGATACTTCGCTCTGATTTCTCTTTTGTTTTTTAGTCTGGCTGACGTGACGCTCTGATGTTTGTAACTCAAGCCTGACAGACTGTGTTACAATACTCTCTCCTTCTGATGGCAAACTTGACTGAGAGGAGAAAATTATGCAGCAACAGTGAAACATGACCACCACAGGGTCTGATCAAGGGTGTTTCTTCAGACTTCACTTGAGTCTTTGATGGATCCATGAAATAACTCTAATATTTACTTTTTTCTGGAACTGTTTAATGAAGTGGTAATGGAAAACTCATGTCAGTGTTGGGCTCCATTGTTGCTTTACCATGAGTTTTGTTCCATAATTTCTTTTTCACATAAGTGTTGAATTATTGACTCTTTTCACATGTGTATAACCCTCATAGGTTATGTTGTACTAACTATGCTAAAGTCCAACTTATTTGTCATTTCTTCACAATAAGGTTTGGGTTTTATGTCAATGTGCCAACAAGCTCAGGTTATTTTTCTATAAACTTCTATCCTTGTGTAAACTTTCAAACTATGTCGTCTTTGTTTAAGGTTGATCTGATAAGATTATTGGGGCAAAATCAAAGCTCTAGGTAATGTTTATTATTACCTTCTGAACAAAATACCTCAAGAACAGGGCCACATGTGGCCTGCCAGCCAATTCAAATTATCACAAAACGTATGTACATGGAGAAATCCTGAAAAAATCGGCCAATATAATATTAAAAATAACAATTTTTACAGAAAAACTGAGTTATAGTCAGCTGATAATGTTTCTGTAAAGCCCTTCATATAGATTTGTTGATATAGACATACACTTGTCTGTAATTACTATTTATTCACTCATTCATTCATTTTTATTAATCGTTCTCTATTAGTACTTATTCATCCATTCATTGATCATGCTATTTTCTATGGTGCTGTCACGTCAATTGATGATCGATTGGTGGGTGTTCGTGTGCATGGGGGTTGACTGTTTTGAATGCATGTTGTATTGTACACGCACTGATGCTCTGCACAAATGAAGTTCCTGATGGATAAATAAAGTTCTTTGAATTTGAATTAAATTATTCTTTAATAATTAAATAAAGCCACTACACTCTGACAGTGAAAGACGCTTGGTGCTCCCATCTCAGCATGGGTCATAATCACTAGCTAGGCTCTTCTCTGTTGATCCCAAGTGGTGAGATGAACTACTCAACTCCATTTGATCCAAAGAGTCCCTGTCTGTGTTTGGAGAAAGTTGCAGACTCAGCTGTTTAGGGGACACGTATACATTTAGTCTGACTCTTCTGGTCTGGTAGTAGTCAGAGGGTTTTAGACACAGCTCTTTGTGAATGACTCAGCACTGAGTATGCTGATGCTTATGATGTCAGTGACATGAAGACTTGATGATGTTGAAGACAGTAATGATGATGATATTAAGATGATTTCACAAGGTTTCCTGCCCATTGCTTTGCTGGGGAAAAACAATCACTGACTTCAGCATTACATGGTAGCATCTGTGTCCAATTGGTCTTGTAGCAGTTTGTTGCACTTACATTGCTGATGTTGTAGAATTTGTGTTACACTTACTCTCATATTTACACTGCTTTGGACAAAAAATCTACTGAATGAAACTGTAGCATTGTAACACAATACAGACCAGGGTTATGAAGCCTTATAATCATTCTTTGTTAACTCTTAAGCACAGATGTCCACTCTGACTGAGAGGTGATCTGTTCACATTTTAGAGGTCATGAGTCAAAGACATAAAGTCTAATGTATATCCTGTTATTGTGACTGAAAAACTTGAATTAACTAAGGGCCCCTTCATCAAACTTTGTATAAATTTCCAAATTGTGTCAAGGATGAAACATTCCGATTTTAAAGGACATGGGCTTAGGTCACGAGGCCCGATGATGATTCTTTAGCTGTAAACACCCATCTTGTAAATGCAATATTTAAGAAATATTTTACATCCTGCTTGATTTTAGCTAATTTAAATGTCACAGTTCACCCCTTTTGTGTTTGCATTGGTCCCAGATGTTCCAGCTTTTCCCTTTTAATGCCTATATAAGCTGTTTTGTTTTAGAGCCAAATTAACTATGTCTGCCACCTCCCCCCACACATGATTTCTCTTTAGCTTTTCAGCGCTGTGCTCTAATATTTACTGTATGAGCACAAACATGTCTAAACATACTATTTCCTACTCCTTTTCAAGTGTGTATGATTACTTCGATTCTTTTTCATGTATGCGAATGGCATTTCACTATTTTTTAATTTCTTTGCATACATGTTTGAAATTAAAAATAAATACAATTCAATTTACTCTATTATATGTTTACAGCTGTGTGGGGTTAGAAACAGAGCAGTGGCAGGGATGATCTCATGTCTCTGACCCTACCTGCTTCAGAGGTGGAAGTTGCTTAAGCTTTTTTAGTGCTGTGCTCTAATGTTTACTATATTTGCACAAATACGTCTAAACATGCTCCGTAATTCATTGCTTGTTCACGGTAATGTGGAGCTACTTACAGAGTAGCAGCAAGAATTTTCTCATGCTGCATGGGATTGTGGACAGACCACAGACACACGTTGTTGCATAAACAGTGTAAACATTGTGCATGATGTAAAACCTTTAATGCAGCTCATTATGGAAATATTCTGCTGAAAACAAAGGTGAGTACAGTTGCAACCACTTCAATCTGCCTCAGACAACCAGATGCATGCCAACTTCAAGACAATTACAAGCCAACTTCCAACCACTGGGATTCATTAACACAACAAGTGCAATTGCATGGGGTCATCACAAGATGCTGTTTTCCTTTCAAATGCTTCAGCCTCTGCCCTTAGTAGAGTAACGTTAGCAATTGCCTGTTCCCAAGACTTTGTTACATCATAGCAATGAATCTTATTACAGCCCAACGGTGGTAATTTTCCCACAAGTTCAAGTCACAGAACGGTAAAGACTCAGTCAAGGAAAGTGTGGGAGATTTAAGTGTCCCATCTGTATAGCAGACAGCAAACCTACTGTATGTTCTAGTTTGTATGCTGGATGCAGCATTGATATTCTGCTTAAGTACATAAAGATGGATGTAGGCATGGCATGAGCACAGGGATAGTTCTCAGACTTTTCACTTGCTTACTGCTACTTTTTTGCAACACAAGAAGACTGTACAAAATATTATAATCAAAAGCAGTATTTAAAGAATAAACTGGTCTGTCTAAATTTGGTTACTTACTGATATAGCCTGTGACGACTCAGTGTCATTAAATGCATAATCATTCTGACTGGCATGTACTGGCACATATTACTTATGGCGTTTCATTTAGTATGCCTTACATTTTTAGCTCAACATTCTTTATCGGGAAGCATATTATGCTCTTCCAAAATGTGTTTGTCTGTCACAACATTTCAGTCCTGAGCCACTTCGGAGAAAATGAATGGAATCTGGCACACGATGGATGTTGTCATCAGATGTGAGTCAGCTGTGCTTTGTGTGTCTCATTTCTATTTGTGCATGTATGCATGACAGTTGTTGGGCCTGTGTGTGACTTTTTGAATTTGTGTGCATGTCTGATGTGCTTATATGCAAAGCATGACTCTACCTGTTTGGTTAATTTGCAAATGTGTATGAATTTAAATCTGCATTTGCATGTTTTTTCTCTGTTTGCTTTATCAGCCTGCACATGCTGTTTTTTTTTTTGTGAAGACGTCTGCCTCTCAGTGAGCGGGCGGATATGTATATCTGTATATAGATGCGTGTACGTGTGCTCAACTGATGTGGTTTCTCCCCAGAGGCTTGGCACCCTGAGGTGTCAACAGAGAGGGCGGCTGGGTGTGTGTTACGCCTCTGTGTGTCGGAGCCTGTGAGGAGTTCACAGTGTGAGCTGTCCCAGGAGAAACCAGTCTCCATTTCTCTTCTTGAGTCAGAGAAAGTTGTGTAACCTTTGATTGCCTCTGGACAAGACAGGCAGATAATGAGGCACCTTCTGTCACGCACACACATTTGCAGCACATCACATGCACATTAAGCCTCAGCTTGTGAGGATATTTCAAAATTATTTGATGTTGTATAAACAGCCTCACCCTGTTTTTCCTCAAATAAAATATTGAAAAAACCTTGTACCAATAAAAAGTTGATGTTTCTATAAAATCAAAATCATTGATCAAGTTTTTGGAATTCGTCAGTACATCTAGTATGGTGGTTTCGTATGTTACTGAGGGCTGGAAAATAACCTCAATTAAGCCTCAAATAACATATGTTTTTATCAAATTTGAGGTGAATATGTTCCTATGGTTATACCATTTTATGGCATTATCCTTTAGGATGAAGAAGACCAGACACAGCTTCTTTTTTTCCAGTGTTACTAACACTATCCCTTACGATGCCATACAAACTTGGTTCAGATTAAGTGGCAAACCTTAAAGGATGAAAAAAGTAGAGGTGCCAAAATGGCAGCACATCCACAACATAAACCAAGCTCTATTTGCTTCCTTTTTCTGATAAATAAACATCCCCATTCCACTAAAGTCCCAAACACAGTCGTGTTCTGTGGGAAACAAGACACACCACAGTCTAATTTCCAAGCTAATTAATTACCCTTGGGTACTGACTGAATAACTCTGGTAACTTAGCATCTGCAGATTCTTTCCTTCTCTCGGCTCCTCCCTCTGTCTGATTTTATAACGTTGAGCTCAACGATGGACACCGTGAAGCAAGGTTGCACCTTCAGCGTCTTGCTAAGAGAATAGTGTTATTCCTTTAATAAATAAATGAAATAAATATAAATATTTGCAAAACAAGGATTTGGAGCAAAAGTGTGTTGCCATCATGTATAGCAGTTGTTTTCTGCCAGCTATGATTAATGTGAAGTGCTGTTTACAGGCCCTTGAATGTATAAGCCTGACGATGGGCTGCTTTGCTTAGGGACCCTTCACTATAAAAGTGGTCACCTCTTTTGATGATAAACATTATGCCAAATAAGTAGATAACATCCTTCACTTCCCTCAAGACCCAGAAACCCTGGATGAACCATTAACACCGATGTAACTAAATAACTTTTTGGTGTTTTTTTACTTTCATGAGGTAAACAAGAGCCAGACAGTGAAAGTCTGGCATCAATGGGTCAAGAGGGTGGTCTTTGTGTCTGTGTGATCTGTAGAAATTTTATAGGCAACAGATGAACTGAGGCCCAGTGACGCTCTTTGACGATTTTACCTCATTAATGTAATCAGGTCCATCATGAATCAGAGAGGACATTTGTGCGGTTAGTGGCCACCCTGAGATAAAATGTCCTTGGGGGACCTAAACTGCTGCGGCTTATACAACATACTGTGAGTGGCTTTCCTTTTGGTGCAGCACAGTCAGTTGCTAGTCCTAAATACCTGAGTACATGTAGTCACTGTCAGACTGTCATTTCCTTTTTTTTGATAAATAAGTGCTCTGTGTCAACTTTCATGTAGGCAAGTGGGCTTTGTAAAACTTCAACCAACAGAAATACATAAAATTGTCGTAATCGGGACAAAATATTCATACATTCACTAGTAAAGTCTTTTTTTTCCACTTCACAAAAAGAAGCAGATAGTAGTTTTGTGCCTGACAGTGACAACATGTTAAACTAGGTGTGCCTTGAGAGAATAAACCCTTGCCAAGGTTTTTCCAACATTGTCAAGCAAGTCATCATCAAAAATCCACTGTATTGCACTCCTAAAAAATCCTCTAAAAAATCCTAGATCATCCAGATTCAGATAAAATCTAATTACTTGTCCCTTTTGCCATGACCAACAGCTGTTTGCAAGAGTTGTCCCATCTTAACCTGACACACCAGATTGGAATGGTCAAAATATTTTACTGGTCCATTTGGAAAGATCCCATGGAAACATTGTCTTTAACATGAGAAACACATCCAGCAGGTGATAGGATGATTGTTCCATCAATCACATTCATCATGGGCCATTTAGATATTAGATGGGTGGTAATTTTCCCTAATTTATTAGAAAAATGTGGTCACCATCTAATAAAAGTGCTAATAAAACTATTAGCATCTATGCTAATCTCTGTACAAGCAGTACAAATTTGTAGTTTTGGCCCTTCAACTGTAGAATACATCAATGGGGCCCTCTAAGCAGTTGAAGTCGCTTATCCTTGAAGTAAATCTTTCATTTGACTATTCACCAATGACTCAGAGTGGTCATTCACATCTGTATTACAAGAATTCTCTTTAATCACATGTCATAAATCAAATGTTATTGACTACATCGACACATATATATATAGTCTGTATTATATCAAACTACATGCCATTGTTTCACTTGGATTGCTTCAAATTATGTTGGGCAGATAATACAACACTGAAGTGATACCATTACACCCAATTAGTTTTCATTATGATGAGGCGAGCTGTGTTGCATAATTGATGCAGCAGGTTGGTCTTCCTGTTTATGTGAAGAAGATGCCTGTCCCTTTCATTTAGGAGACAAAAGTATTGATGGTGAGTTTCTGCTGAGTCAACATCCAGAATAATAAGCAGAAAACTGACTCGGCAGTCAGACTGAGAAGGAAAGGTTGTGCTGCTTCAGGCATTCACACGAGTAACAAAAAAAAGAACAACACTTTCTGGATTAGTACTCTCACTTCTAAGACCGTGGGCTGTTTCAGCATTAATATGACACATTGTCATCACACTGCTGTTAGAAACTATTAAACTTTAGGGATTGTTAATCTAAATTAAACCTGCAATCACATGGCTTTAAAAATCAAATACAAAGTGGGAAAAAAGACAGTCTCAGACAAAAAAAAAAAAATGTTGTATCCCCTGATGCACTCAGAAAAAAGTAATAGTGTGCATTTTACCTTGAAAATTGCCCTAAAATATTCTGAGAGTGAAAACACAATCTATATACAAAGTTGGGCATGATTTTCGCTATTTATTAGCTGTTAACTGTTAATTTAAGGTAGGGTAATTCTTCCTTTTCTTCCTCAGCTATTATCTGTGGTGTACCGCAAAGTTCAGTTTAAGGACTGTATTCTTCATTTATATGCTACTGATTGGTCAAATAATTCAGTGATTAAAATTGTCCTTCGACTAATATGCAGCTGAAATGCAGATGTATCCTAAAGGTACCCAAAAACCTTTATCCTGCCATAGACTGTGGAAAGGATATTTACTGTTGAATGGTTCAGTATTATATTTGACCTATTCTACATCTAAAATTCACGTTGTTCAATCTACATAATTCCACCTATATTATCCAATTTGGCTGTGGCAGATCATCTTTGAATTATTAACCCCCTGCTATAAATCTGGAGGGGGTGTTTGATTCTTACTTTACATTTGCAGCACATATGAATTACAATACACTTTAAAGATGCACCATTAAGCAAAACCAATACTTTAATCACAACTAATCTCAAAGCTAGATAGATAACTAGTTAAAATTAACTCAACTTAAATTGTACATTCAGAATATTTCTTATTTGCTATATGATTTCTTTCATGGTTGAGAGCATATTAACTACACACAGCAGTTTTACCACTTTAGTGGTACATAAATCAGGTGAAATCTTGACTGATTCCAGCAAGTTTAAAATGCTACAGCCTAGCTCTTAGTGAGATTTTGATTAAAATAATGTTTGGACATGTCCTTGCATGTAGATGTCCATTTTATTTTACTCACTCATTACTATAAAATAAAGCTTTCTATTTTTTCAAGATCTTGGCCTTACTTTAATGTAGATATTTGAAAACATGATTTTGCTGTAATAGAGAATTCACCAGTTTTAACAGGTAAACCAGAACTGATATAACAGTCCCAGGCATCATCAATTAAAGCTACCAGTACTGTACACATGTTACTTATTGTATTTTAAAACAGGAAGAATTATTTAGTTAACCTAATTAGTATGAAGCAGAGATGGTAACACTAAGAAAACCAATTAAAGAAACATATCATCCTGGTTTAATTTGTTCCACATTTTCCTACACTGAACATTTTCCATTTTTAGTACATTGAAAAGCATCAAAAATTCTGCCCCAGGCTCCAAGGCAGAAATAAACAAAATAAGTCAAATTAAACCAATAAACTGAACATCTGTCTCTAATAATACAGTCTCATTACTCGAATAATGATGGTTTATATTCAGTAATTGTGATGACAAAAACTGTTACACATTCTGCTGAAATTATCAAGGACCCATTTTAGTGCAGCGTTATACTTATCAGGCTTATATTTAAATGACAGGGAAGAATATAATTACAGAGTGTCCTACTTCCAATATTCGCTTTGCTTGAATGTAAGATATTTACCACCATGGGGCTGGATCAAAACAAAACCAAAAGATCAGTTTTGTTGGTTTGCTTTCTGCATAAACTGACAAGGATACTTTTAATAGCTCTTCTCTCTCAATATGTGAAAGTCATTAATGAAAAAAAAAGGTGGTTTACAGTTTTTATAAAGTGAATCTGACATGTGGGTCAAGGATGGAAGAGTGGGAGTTTGGGTTTTGTGTTATGAGAAGATTTTGGATGACAAAAAATGCAGGTGATGAAAGAGAATAATCACGGTCAATCACAAGTGAACTGCAGAAGTCATGAATGAGATGCAGATTCAGAACAGGGCCTTCTAGTTATTTGAGTTAACAGTTTTCACAAGAACAGTTTTTCATGACCCCCTCGTCATGGCAACTGCCCTGACAAGACAAATTCTGTAACAACTATAAATCCTCTAAAAACCTATGAAGCATGATCATAGTCATATTAGAAATGTTAGCACAAAAATTCAACATTTTGTATTCTAAAAGAATAAAAATAACATACGACTAAGTGATCATCAGCCTCAGAGTCTTACTGGTAAATCCATTATCATATTGGGATACAAATGTACCAGACAAGTAGAGTCAAAAAGGCACAGAAGAAGAAGAGGCAGCTCAGAAAAGATAGACAAATTAAGTGGAAAGCTCCAACTCAATGCTGTGTCTAGAAAAGAACATAATTACAAAGAAACTGTTTTAACTAAACAAAAAAAAGCTATGAAAGGAAAGAAATTGCCACAGTACAACTAAAGACAAATTGAGTTTTCAAAAGAAAAAAAATGACTAAAACTCTAGTTTTTTATACAACTAACTATAAAAAACAGCAAAAGAGGACAAAATGTTTGTTGTAGTCTTTAAAAGCAGACAAGATGGATTGTCAAACATCTCTTATAGCCTCATTGATCGAGATTAACATTTTAAATGGACCATAAGTGCAGAAATTACAACCTCTTTCCCTTTTCAAGGCTGTACAAACCTGTTTCCTTGAAGTTCTTCAGAGGAATTACCTTGAGATCTCTTCTCTGAGACTCTATAGCAATTAGTTTCCCTGAAAACTATGAATGGGCTATTTCAACTGAAACAAAAGCAAGCTCCCAAAATAATAGAGTTTTCACATTTTTCATGAACGGTGAAGCCAAATGCATCAAGTGAAAGAACACTCATCGTGAATGGTTTGTCCTCATAACCCCATGGTTTTTTTTCTGAGGACAAATTTGGGGGAAAAGGCCTGTTAGCTGATAAACACATAGATGCAGCACACTGGCTGCCTTTTAAAGATGTACAAATCAGCTTATATTGTGCTTTTCTAACATTTTTACTCTGCAGGTCACATCTTCACGTCCACACCCGTTTTCTCTCTCATCCACTCACTGAAGGTTCTCAAAAGCTATGATTTTCTAACGGATCCATGCCCTTTCATACCTGATTACACAGCCCTGACAAGCAGTGGGAGCAATTTGGGGATGTGTTATGCCCAAGGACACATCCACATGCACAACCTCCTGATTACTAGTAGAGCACACTACCAGTGTGAGCCACCAATGAGAAGTTGTCTGACCTTTCCTCGGGTGAAAGTTGAGCCCTTTTCCTTTGCCCTCTGTGTCCCTTCAACAGAACCTGTACTAAACCTAACTTTCTTGGCGATGACCATGTTGGACAGTAAGCTGAGTCAAGCTCATTTGAAAAGCAGATGTGGAGCATCTGCATTTTGAGCTAAGTTGAGATGCACCGGACACTGACAAGGTCCTCCCTTCCCTGTACACAGAACATGTGCATTATGAAGGGTATCGCCAACTGTGGGGATGCTTTGCCTGTTTTTGAACTCATTGAACTCAAAACACCCAGTCTACAAATATAGTTTTAATCAGGCATCAAGTCTCTGTAGATTAATGGTTAGTACACTGATTTCCCAGATATTACATGCTCTCCGTCCCTTATGTTCCTCATTCAGTGACATATGCTTAGACAAACACATGCATCCCTGATAAAAAAAAACTTCTCTACATTTCTTTTGGATTTGCTTTGTCATTTTGTTTCTCACTGTTTTTAAAGCATTTTGATATTATTGATGAGCAAATGCAGCTGTTAGTGCACATTTTTGTATGCTCTTGAAACTTCAGGGTTAATGGCTCCCGAGCATGCGTGTAAACGAGCTTTCTTGTTATCTATCAAAGCAGTTTGTAAAAGGAGAGACAGACAATAACATGCTTAATGAACTACCTTACATCAGTTGGAGATTCTGGAGATCCTCAAAAGAGGATGGAAAAAGAGAGGAAGAGAGGGCTGCATAAGGAAGAAGAAAGTGTCTCTGAATGTGAAATAAACACACCTAACACCTTGTCCTAACTGAACGTGACATCAACGAGAGTCAGCCATAAACTCAAGCACACTACAATGAATCACATAACACTGTCCTAACTGCCCAAAAGCCATACAATGTAACGTAAGGCAATGTGACATTTCGCCTTGACACCTCATCTCTATTTTTCCCTCTGTCGCGCATCATCTGCGACCAAAGGTGGGGAAAGAGGGATCTTAAGGTGTGCTGAGGGAATCTTCTTGGTTTTATTTCACTTTTATCTTACAGCAGAGCTTGTTTATTTGCTTAAAATAGTAGAGATGTCAGAGTTACTTTACTTCACAGAGAGCTATGTAGTTATCAGCCTTTGAGAATGCCCCTTGTCAGTAGACAGCACTCCACGATCATTTTTCCTGCTGTACAGTTAATGCACTTGATGTACTGTTTATGAGGGAATGCAAAGTGGATGGAATTTTTAACAGATGCATTGTGGACAGTAAGCGCACATTGTGACATGACATCCAATGCTTGTGTTCATTTAAAATATAGTTTAACATTGCATTATATGTTTATATAAACATGGAAAGGGCTAATCCCATGTTCTGGCTAGTGAGGTTAGGGTTAACTTCAGGAGCAAATTTACAACCCAAAGTGATTTTGATCAGCTTTGCTACAGTATAAAGACAACTACCATTAGTTCTTTGCTGAACATTGCAGTGGACGGGCCAAAGCCTCAGCTAGGTTGACTGAAATTTAAGTTGAAGTAAACCAGCCTACTGGGTTGATTTTACACAGTACTGAACTCATTTGTAATGTTATATTTATATAAAGTATGCGTATCTTAGAGATTTTTTTTCTTACTGAGTTGCATATATATGGTAAAAGTAATCAAATTATTTATTTATTTAATTTTATTTACTTTTTTTGTCCATATCTAGGGGGGAGGAGGGGTCATGAAGCCCCGCAAACAGCCTGATGTGGGTCAGGGCCTCCTCACCCTAACACTAATGAAGTTTGTGTGCATCGGTAAAACTGGTGTATTTCCTTTATGTAAACATTCTCAATTCATTTTCTCATTATTTAAATCATCATTTAAGCATTAGAATTAAAGTTGGGGAAGTTAGGACTATTAATACAATCACTGACCACCAAAACTAGGCCAGTGTAAGATGGCCTGATGTCCAAACATCACACATTTTTTTGAGTTGTTGACTTACCCTTGCGTGTTGGAAAACATGACAATTCCCTTCAGTTGCATCAATGGAGATCACAGTGCAAACTTGTCACCTGCCTCTTACAAGTAAAAGTCACATAAAAAACATTCCCTGTTTGTGCTCACACAAGTACTTTACTCACACTTCAGTGGCTTTTAAAGAGTTATGTGGAAGCATAACATACTGCATTAAATCCTACCCCAGACCAAAAAGAAGAAAATGTGATATCCCACTTCTTTTCCACCTTTTCCTTCTATTTATTCCTCTTTGTGTCAAATATTGTTGCATGTTAGCTAACTGGTGTCTGCTTGGCTTTCTTTAATCTCTTCAGCTCTCAGCAGGTTGTCTCTCTCGACGTACAAACACTGAAGCTTCGGCTCAGCAGGAGTTAGTGAGCCTGCTTGATGTTGTGGCAGTTGTCATAAAGAAGCAGGTTGCACACAGGTCTTAATTTTTTCTCATCTTTTTTTTTATTCCTGCAGTCTCCTTTTTAATGCTGCTGTGTAGAGTACAAGATCCTGTGTGCACTGCATGAAAGAGACAAATATAATACTGCATGACAAAGTCATTAATTGACCAATGATGGACTCAGTGTCACTATCAATGAGATATTAAAATCCAGACATGTTTGCTTGCATTGAATATAAATATGACACACTTTGGTCTATTTAAGCCAAAAACAGGCACATTTAAAACCCATTATTTGTATTTTATGTTGTTTTTTATGATTTTTGTTTGTTTGTTTTATTATCATTTGGCAAATGCAGCATTAAAATAAGCACTTCCATTTTGATTTTGATTTACAGGCCAGGCTTCAAATTTGTAATTTAGTTTTTCTTCAAGCAGATGGCCTTCTGTTTTTAGTTTGGTTTCCCTAGGCAAATACACAAAATTCTCTTCAACCGGGAATATTTGTTTCAAATCCAACACAATGTAAAACAAGGAAAAGAAGCACTCATTAAGTTTTGTTGAGTTATTTATTATGAGGCAAGAGCCTATCCCAGCTGACATAAAGAGAGAGGCAGGCTGCACCTTGGACTGGTCACCACCAACTAATCAAGGGGACAACACTTACAGACAGACAAGCAGTCACACTCACACCTAATGGACATCAGGATCACAGTTTAACCCAAGGAGCATGTTACTTTTCTGTAAAAGGACTTAGAGAAAACCCACACATGCACTGGAAGAGCTTGCTAACTTTACAGAGAGAGACCCCATACAACCGTTGAGTCAATGCATCAAGCCTGCAGCTGTAAATCAAGCACTTGCTGCTCCACTAACATGTACTGACGTGTTTAGGCTATGTTAATCAAAAACTGATTTCTTTTTATGTTAATGATCAGCTCTTTTAGGATTTTTCTTTAATATCAATGCATGATGTATGTATGTTAGGAGATTTTATTTCATATAAGCAGGGCTTAGGGTGGTAAAATATTAAATGCAGCAGAAATGCAAAATAATATCAAAACATTGTCATTACATGGTATTTTTCTGATACACCTCCCATTGAGACCTCATGGACCAGCATGTTTTTTGTTCTTTTAGATGACTCAGCACAAAAAATATTAAAATAAGTTTTATTATCACTGACATGTCTCAAACTGTTTGGAGAAAAAAAAAAGAACTTTATGCATTTTGCGTCTAGCCCAAAAGTTAAGATAGACTGTTCCATAAATTCATTGGATATATTTCAAGTCCATTTGGACAACATCAACTTGAAAGATGAACATGGACATACATTTTAAAAAACATATTAACTGAACAAACCTGCAATCACTTCTCATTTTCATTTAAACTCTAGCTGCCGCCTCTTGGCCATGGAAGGACGTTGGAAAACCCACCTGTCATGTCCAAACCAACAATAAGGGTTTCAGCTCGAGGCTTTGTCCCATGGATCTACCTTGTGACAGACATAGAATCTAGCAAATTCACCTGCATTGCAAGGTTATTTCCTCATTGAGAACACGTTTGTGTTTTTGTTCATAAGAAACATAAAGGATATGAAGTACATAAACTGGTACAGAAGGAGTCAAAGGTCTAAAGGTAAATCATTGCTTCTTGTTCATAAAGTCTAAAGTTGTTGGATGTATTTGCTGCATTGAAAGTAATAAATATATCAATACATTGTAACTGTTTGGTTCTTTACTGATGAGTTCACTTTGTCTTGTGAGACTTTCTCTTTAAGTTGACTCAACCCAAGGACAAAACGGCTCCAAACTATATGCTGCTGGTAATCACTGACACATAAAAGACAAACATAAGAATGACTGAGATACTTTATACTCACTTTTAAAATTGTAAAAGTCAATAAGATGGAGGTCAAAATGTGCTTCATAACTAAACTATGCTTCACATTTTACATTAAATCTTTCCAACAATGGCTTTCCAGGGCAAACAAACATTAGTTGTTAAGGATATTGCAGTAGCTAATCAGGTTTTAGGGGCCAGAGTTGGCCTTGGCTCCCACTGAATCGGCCCCGAGGCAGGATAAGAATGGTGGACAGCAGACAGAAGAGTTACTGACATCTTATCTCTACATTCAGCCAAAAAACAAGAACAAACTGCACACAGCTGACAAACTGCATACTCTAAGAGCATTGATACTTGAGCTATGCTGTTGCTGCTATGTGCTGCTATGGTCCAATGTCCATAGTCAACCATATGGTAAAAGCCTTTTGTTATAATGTGAGCCATATTTCCTTTAATATTTTGGATGAGTTATGGGCCGTTTAAAGCTGGGGTATGTGTAGTAACTTGGATGAGACTGCAGTGGGATCAATTTTCAAAAAGTGGGTGTTCCTTGCTAGATTTTCCAATGGCTTTAAACAGAGCAAGGAGGAGCACAGATGCTAATTTACAATGCTAATCACATTTTTTGGGCCAGTGACATGCAAAATAAATGATATACTTAAGCTTTCCAATGAGAAGTGGGCCTCAGTTGACCTCAAGGCTGTAGTTTGAAAACCCCTGTCCTACACATTGTTATCAAGATTCAACTTTTAAAACTGAATGTTAAGAAACAATAAATCTTTTTTTGAGTATGTTTTCCTGTAAAACTGTCAGAGTATGTCGTAAAGAGGCAAATGAATGATTACATTTCTTAAAATGTATATACGATCTTTATTATGTCTAGAGCTGAACTTAATGAATATGTTGGTTCAGTAAGAGTAGACAATAATATTAATTTGAACTAAATTCATGACATTTTTCTGGTGCTCCTTCTTTTAAAATACAGTTTACTTTCCCTCACTTCTTTTAATGACACATCAGGTTGAAATAATTTGTGCATATTATAACCATTTTAAAATTTACAATAAAGTAATGTGGGCTGTCACCATTAAAACTGCTGGAAGCACTTAATGTTCCACTAAAATGTTCATTTTTAATTCTAAAACAATGTTTCCTCACCCATCTATAAATATTCATCAGAGAGTAAAATTAGAAGCTTGCTCTTTGTGAGCATGAGTGTGGGCGTGTGTTTTCTGCAAGTGTGTATGTGTGTGTACAGGATCCTCCTGCAAGAAGCAACCATTTCTGTGCACAAGAGTATACTGCGTGTGTGTTTGTGAGTGTGAGTTCAGTAGGCTCCCATTGGAATGAATTATTTAGAGAAGAGTCTCCTTTACTTATCCACGGTCGGCTGGCAGCAGGCACGTAGCGTTCTGCTCCCAACGACACAAGAGACTACCCTAATTCACCATCCGCCCTTCTGCGATATGCCCCTATCTCACCCTCCAACCCCATCCTCATACTTTTCCCAGCTTGCTTTGATGGTCCACTGCAGATGTCCTTTCTTCTCAGTGAAAGGGTCTAAAATACTACTTTAGGGACAGGAGGATATTGGCAATGTTGGGCTTTTTGAAATTGATTAACATGGTGCTACTGAAACTGTAAGAAGAAACTATTGAATGGGTAAAAATGTGACAAAAATATTATTGTTAATGGAAATCAAAAGTCATGAGATGCTTTTCAACAGACTCCCTCGCCGTGACAAGTCTGTCATCCTTGTGTCCTGCTATCTAGGAGCTGGATGCGAGCAGTCGGTGTTGAGAGTGAAGAATCGTGTAAAATATTCATCCATGTGGCTGGCTTAATAATGTATTATCCCTCAATTTAGCACCCAGAGCTTTGCTGCTTTGCTTCGGCTGCCACCAAGTACTTGAAGTCCAATCATTCAAGAACCATCCACAGCTTTAAAATTTCAAACTTACACCGTTACAAATCGAGATTAGAGTGGCTGCCACTTTGCGGAAACGGCCAATTTTTTTTTGTCTGTCTTAAAATATTACATAAGCTTCACCCCAAAAAAGTCCAAGACAAGTAGATTTGTTGAGTGGAAATTGGAGCCTGATTTTAGAAGAATGCAACTTTAAAACAGTAAAAGCATTTCTGGCTTGATAGATATGTCTTGTTGATAGTTTAAGGGGTTACTCAGAAGTTTTGTGATGAAAACTGAATACGTTACACAATGTCCAAATATAGCTGCTGGTTCATGAACTGATCTCTTCATTCTGCTGCAGTGAGGCGTTGATATGACCCTGTCATACAGCAGACTGAGACTGATTGGATACTGTGTGGATGTTGTACAGCTGCTGCATCACCATATTTATAACTAACTCTATCCATCCTATAATCCCCATGAAGTGAGAGGAATGCTGCCGAGTGCATGTATGGACTCCCATGCAGACCCCGTCCCTCTGTCACCATCTTGTCTCTCTCAGTGCCTCTTAATTTTTATGTCTCTTTTTCTTATTTCCTCAGGTGATGTGTGTAATCTCCCCCTTCCCATCTTGAACCACACACACGCACACACCGGATTGCGCACATGCTTGTACAGTGCTTGGGATTGTGGATTAAATGTGAGCAGTTGTTGGGAGCCACAGGCTGTGCCGATTCAAAGCGAGAGTCAGACTCCAATCTGACTGGAGGGGGAGAGAGCTTCCTTAACTCCCCCCGAACTTCCTGTGTGTGTGTGTGTGTGTGTGTCAGTGCTGACAGGCACATTCAGACTCACTCGTGACCTTTGATAGAGGGAGGGGATGAGGGATAAGTCAGAAAAAAGGGGAAGCTTCAAAGAAAAATGCTTTGCTGTGCTTTAGCTTTGGAGATTCAGTTAGGGCCACACACAGTTTTTCATCAGGATGTCAGACTGCGTGTCCAAACAGCTGCCTCAAGTCGGACATCAAACTTCATCTCCTGTCTGAACTGGACTCACCTGTATCTGCTGGAATGCATGTTAACAGTAATCTCAAAACTGCTCAACATAGAAGCAATGGCTCAACAGCAGAAGCAATACCTGCAAACACAGGATATGTAAACGTATCAGCTGGGCTTTAACCCAGGCTGTAACTCTGAGTTTTCTATTTCTTGTCTGAACAGATTTGTTTTTAATAATAAATGTAAAACTTCAACCCTCTCGAGCACAAACAAGGCGAAACAATTTTTTGGAAATTGTGCTAACAATATTTATGCTCAAATGTTGTCAGATTATTGTATCAAAATCTGTTTGACTATAAAGACGTAACAAAAAAAAAAAAAAGATGAATCTCACTTAATTTTACCCAGATTACTCACAGCTCATTGATGAGCGAGCCTCTTCACATCTTACTATGCTTCTGTCAAGTGTCCACTGTAAAGGGGGAAAACACTACCACCATGAAATCAAGCAAAAAGTAATTTGTATAATCTGATTGGCCCATAGACTTGATACTTTTTCTAGGGTAAAAATCAAGGTTTAATGATGTAATCCTCATGGGGGAACGATTCTTACACTGAATGTGCTCCTGTGTTTGGCCAGTACATTGTGGAGGGGGCATGAGGCATTTTCCAATATGTCCTACAGCTTAGACAGCATCCCTCTCTCTGACTCTGCTGTCCAACTGCACCCCCACAAGGTCACTGGCCTTGCATATCAGTTTGTTGAGTCTGTTGAAATCAGCTACCCTGAGCCTGCTGCCCCAGCACAGAACAGCATACAGGATATTGGCCACCATAGATAATAAAACATACTCAGCATTGCCCTGGAAGCATTTTAAACCTCTGCTGCAAGTATGAATGATGATCTATAAATGAAGTTACATTGCTCCGTCAAAAGCAAAAGTCGCTTGAATTTAAGCAGCTGCTTTGCTTAAATTTAAGCAAGTAGTTGTTTAATTTTTTGTTTTAACCTCTTTAGAAAAATGCCACAACTTTATACAGCAAAGTTTACAAGAGATGACAATATTGTTTGAAACCATCAGGGACACAAACTGGAGATGGAATGGCCGACTATGAGTTGCTGAAAGCTTACTCCATCCCTTTCCTCCTTCATGTTGGCTTGAACTTTCTCGCAGGTCACATGTTAAAGGTGTAGTCAGCGATCTTCTAATCTTCTAATCTAATGCAGTGTTTGTCAAATTCACTGTATTTCTTCTCTCCATCCACAAGATGTCCACTGGCAGCATCCACTGACAGCATGTAGAAAAAAAAGTCCGGTTTCAATACACTGCCTTGGCTCTGAATTTCAGCAGGTAAATACTGTGGCTCGGGCCGAGACACCAAAACAGGGTACACCCCCCCACATCCAGGGGGCGATCATACTCATGCGCAGATCAGACAGAGGGGGGAGGGGGAGTAGTAGGTTGTGTAGCATGCACAGTTAGCGTAAGAGAGAGATACAATATGTGCAGTAGCAATGGTTGAAATATAGCCTAAAAGAAAAAAGTCAGAGGAGTGAAAAGTGAAAAAGAAGGGCTATGACCATGAAAGAGCGAAGACCCGGGTCAACATTGGTGTTGCTTTCTGACAGTGGAGGGAACTCTGCTAATTGAAAGACCTGAAAACGGATGCAGATGTCGCCGTCTTTCTGCTGGATAGGTAAGCAACATTAGCTTTGTGGTGCTTCACATAACAGTAACAGCCGTCAGGCATTCATCTTATTGTCTAATCTGCCAGAATGTACTGTTGTTGTGATGTTATTAATATTATCAGTCGAGCTGTCTGACGAGTCGGGGTTACCTTAGCTACGTTGGTCAGCTACGCAGTTTCTACGGCCGTTTCCATGTCCACGTCCATCAGCTTTCGGGGGTGGAACCAGGGGTGAGGCATGAAGGGAGAGGAGGGTCTAAATTCGTTTATAAACAACCTCTCCACTCGTTTTCTCCCACATCGCTGACTACACCTTTAACATCACCATGGTAAAAGCCACTCAGGAAAAGAATAATTAACAAAGTATTATATTATGCATTATATTAAGTAGAGTATTGCTGGCACTGGGCACAGACCTCCCACCTCCATTTGAACAACCTTCCTTTTTTTTTTTCCCAAATATACAGTGCTCTTAGTAATCTTACACATTGGTGACTGGCTTTTGTAAATTTTAAAGTTTTAAAGTTTTTCAAGCATTTTATTTCCATTTCCTGAATAGTAGGAATTTTGAAGACAAGAGGTTTTTGCTTGACAGCAAGGATATGAACTGTAAAGTTTACAGTTTAGGATTATTAATCCTAATAGTCTACAGTATATTAAGCAATGTCATATTAATCATGAGAGACCAACTTTCAGTGAAAAATTATTTGTAACAAGTGTGTACATGTAAAGAAACTCAGCGTGAAAATGTCACAGCCCCTCCCTTTCTGAGCCCATGTGCCTTGGTCTATCCCATTTGTTGAGTTCAGGTCAAAGTTATGTCATCAAGCAATCAGCTACGGTGCTGAAAAATTTCTGTGTGAGTGCAATGTGAATAACAAATAGGTATTTTCATGCTGGAACCTCTCAGTATGATTTTAACTGATGAAATATCCTACTAGCGCTTGTCTGCATCAAGTTTCAAAAACAAGATTTCCTCGCCTTAACAAGCTATTAAGTCTTTGGCTCACTGTGCTTGAGCAAAACTTGCACCCAAGGCAGTCAGAGACCATGATCAAACAGCAGCATGAGGCCTTCACTAATCGAGATATTGGCTGGCTGAGACGTGAAAACATACAGATCACTTTTATTTTCTAATGTCCCCTGCTCTCTCTCTCTCTCTCTCTCTCTCTCTCTCTCTCTCTCTCTGGCATACCTGCAATCGGTCTTGTTTATGTTTACCTGTTCCCACACCTGAAAATTGGTGTCATTACATTTCTTTGTGTGTTTCGGGCCCCATTAAATATGTCAGAGTTGGCCATATCCCAGATCAGCTTCTCACAGTTTCTCAAACCATCCTCTATAAACAAACTGACAAATAAATATGATAATATATGACTATTACAATTACACAAATATGCTTCAAAAATTAAAGAAAACACCCCTAAACTGACATTATAGAATACATAGTGAATATGTACTCTACATAACCTTCTGGAATTTTGATCATCTGAAGCATTTAAAATGTTTCTATTGTTCATATTATTATTTGGTACAGCAAAAATCATAATCAAAACAAAAATCATCTAACAATTGTTCAAAAGAGCCTTTGTAGAAATGTTGTTTATGGAACATTAGATTTTTTAAACTAAAAAAACTGGAAGAGTCCATTATTTTTTGTTTGTAAAGGGAAAAATAGATTTTTACCCTTTATGGTAAAACATTTGCAAAGTGATACATAAAAATACTGACTCAAATTTTGTTAAGGACCTCTTCCAGCAATATGTCCTTAAAGTCTTCTAATCTTTCCCTTGAGATGGCCTTCTTGATAATACTCATAACTCAACTTGGGTCAGTTGGGTACTTTCAGGACTCTATTATCAGCGTCTGTTGGCCAGGGTTTGACCCATGGGTACACCAAAGACCCCCTCCCATTTGGTCAACCACAGCATGGAAGACCTTTGAATGTCTGTATATGCAAAAACATCATAACAAAACTCTGGTGTCTTTCCATCTGAAGAGACACACATATCACAGGGACATGATACTGGTGTTGATTCACAATTCATTAGCTATGTAAGCACATGAGGGAGTGTTGAGAGTGACATACTGTGTATGTATACACAAAGCTCTGTGCTCCCTCTCTGACTCTATTTGCTCCCTTTTCGCCTTAATTAAGCTTTGACACCTTGAAAGACAGAATAAAGAGGGGCAAACTTTTTCCCTCATTCTGACCCTGTGACATTCACAGTGATGGTGAAACAGCACAGGGGCATAAATATGTTGGTTTGAAATGGGACTGAGAGTGAGACTATCATGAGGCTATAGGCTTGGTCTCATTCATATTTTGGATCTAGAGGTAAAACTTGTCCCATCTTTAATGTTGGGTAGTCAGATTTCCATTTGCTACATATCCACTCATCTCTGTAAATATATTGCTCAGCTTACCTGTGTGCTTGGCACTGGTCCTGGGACAAACTCCTGTACTTGGCCCTTTAACTCAGGGTGAGATGCTCAAGTTAGTGTGGGCAGACTCCACGGTCTCCGGCTGTGGAGAGTTGTGTTAGAGTTCTCCATGGGGACAGAGAAGTTGCCTCTATGACTAAGATACAGATAAAAGGCTCCAGCTTTTGTGGGTCTTTATGCACAAATCATCAGAGTATGACACCCTCCTGAAGTCTCATGTAGGCGTCCTGGAAAGGATTACTTTGAGGGATTCCAAAAAATATGCTGTGTGATAAAAACACTGGCAGAGACAAGTAAGAGAGAAAATGCAGGGAAAAGGTCAGTCTAATCAGTTGTGATGGATAGTTACTAGTCAAGTGGAATTTTCATGGTCATCTCTGAACTTGTGATGGGTCATTGTGGACGTATTTCTTTGGTGCAGAAAGAGCAGGCTACTTTACATTTCTGAGTTTGGGCGATGCTGTATATGCCTCTGAGCCCCTCACTGTGTTGAGTGTTGTTGTGGTGTCATTGCTCTGCAATTATCTGCCCAAATCATGCTCAAAGATTGTTTCGGGGTAACAGAGTAATATTCATTCAGTTTCTCACATGTAGTTCTTGGATGAGTCATAAGAATATATTTCAGATTTATGCATATACAATGGTAAGTCAGTATTTATTGTCTGTCACAAAAATTCACTCTCGTAAGACTATTGGATAAAGAAAAAAAGACATCAGATCCACCAATCTGTCACTGACAGATCATTTGCTTTTGTGCTGTTTGTTGAGAAGTAACACTTCCAGAAGTTAAAATAAAAGAAAAATGCAGTATGTGCATCATTTCAAACTGAGCCCTTCTGACTCATGTCTGCAGTGACAGTCACTTGCAAGCTCACGAGAAAAAAATGAGTCAAAAGGTCTGGTTTTAAGTAACAAGAAGACTCAGAATTCTAAATAAACTGAAGAAGGACTTGATATATACAGTAAATCTCTTCCAAAAAGTTTGGAAACATTATTTTGGTTGCTTGTTTTTACTCTTTAATAAAACCAATTGGTACTGTATTTTGTTACGTAGGAGAGCCTGATAAGTTACATTTACAGCAAGGTACAACTTGTAAAGATTGTGCAATTTAGGAAAGAGCAAGAAGGCTAAGCATTTGGTAGGGGATTGAGTAACTGTGCCACAACCCCAAAAAGCTGGCGTTCTGACATGCGGGGTGTCAGCATTATTTGATGTCAGCCCTGGTACCATTTCCAAATTTAGGGCAAAGTTTAGCGAGGATGGTGAGGTCAAAGACAGACCATGAAGTGGGCCAGCAGGACATCAACCCAAGAAGACCTTTCCTTGCCCTTGCTTCACTGAGGAACTGATCTTCCAGTTATTGTGGCACTTTTTTTTTGTAACGGTCACAAAGCAGATGTTTCAAAACATACAAAATACATTACCAATTAGTACTATTAAAGGAGAGAAATAATTAATCAAAATAACATTCCCAAACTTTTTTGAGAGTATATGAAGTCACTTCTTTTTCACTCACCTGTTTGACAACAAAAGATTCTGTATGCTTTGTGCTCTTAAAGTTTGTTAGTTCATCTGTTTGAAGAAAAATTTAAGCAGCTTGTCAAACTGTTGTATTGCACACATAACCAAGAAATGAATTAAGATAATCCTCATCAGTCCTTTTGAGCATACAGTCAGTTTTGAAAATGCAGTTTGACAGAGATGCTGTTATTTGTTGACATAAAACTCTGAGTGGAGAGTGTTTACCACTTTGCTATGCAATTACTTACATTCACTCTAAAGACAAATAGCACTACACACTACCTGAACATGCACCTCAATCAGTACTTGTTTAGGACATCACCACTGACTCGGTTTAAGTAACTTTTAATGATTTGTCACCATGGCTGCAGTTCCAGGCAGCAAACGTTTGTTTTAGCATCTGTGTAGCCCACATAATGTGCCTGTTAAAACTGGTGATGACACTATATTGCCCTAATGAAAAATGAAAAATAAATAATATCCAAGAGTAAAAATGTTTTTGAAATTGATTATATAGAGGTGCCAAATATGTGATTTCTTTCTTTTTTATTTAACAGCTGTAATTTGCTTTCTTTTGTAAAGCTCTATAGCTTTTTCAAACAAAGGATGTGTGTACTGTATAAAGTATAGTTTAAAATTCTGTATTTTTGATGTAATTTTATTTCCACTAAGTGATTTTGTTTTATGCAGTTGGATTATTTTGTTGTTTGATGTATCCATTGGTCTACCCACACTTTTCATTCCCCTATCCTGTCTGTTTTGTTAGAACAAATACACTTATTGACAGTCCTTGAGCTTCTTCAATGACCATCACAAATCATGTCACCAGGAAAAAGTTTTGTGGAATCTTGTTTATTAGTACATGGTATGACACACTTTGGCCATTCTTGGATTTAATACAGATTTATTCTAAATTGTGCATTTCAAAGTGTTTCTATACATTGTCAGTTTGCAGTGAGGTTGTGAATCATTGTGAGATGCATAAACATACTTTGTGTGACCTAAATATGGAAAAAAACAAAGGTTTGTACTGCCATAGCCATTGTCCCTCTCAGTCACCATGCATAACTCACATGTATTTTACAAATGTGCATACCAGTGAACAAAAAAGCAGACAACAAAAAACATTGTCAATAAAGAGGTGGCAGCCATTAAATATCTTCAGCATTGACAAACTGTCAGATATAATCAGATAGGGATGTAACAATACACTCAACTCACCACATCATATGCATTATCAGAACTGGACACATCTCCTCTCATACATCACTTGCAAATACTGATATTTTATGAAGATTTAAAATGGAAATTAGTCAAAATGCTAGTAAACCAAACCTGTTACTTCCTTTAAGTATTGTTAAACAGATTTTTTAAAATGTGTTTTATTGTTTTTCACTCAAAGTTGGTTTGTTTACCTGAGAGAAAAGAAGGATCCAACCCCATCCTTATATGGTAAGATGGATTACAAACAACCTGAGTAAGAGCTTATGTCCTCCTGAACTTTAGAAAGTTATTGAATATCTAGAGTCTGACCAAGAGGATGTTTTGACCACATGTGCTTTTATTCTAAAATGCCCGTTGACCTGCATTAGAAAATGAACTCCCTGAGAACCTCTGTATTAAATATATAAAGTCTCTTTTAATAGAGTTGGAGCAATCTGTGGATCTGTATGGATGTAGTGTGTTTGTATTACTTCTTTCAAAGGATTTGGCCAATGGGCACCCTTATTGATGCAGCAGTGCTGAGATTGTTGGAAAATCCCGATCAGACATATGGTGGAGCTGCAAATGGCATGCCTAAAAATTCTAAAAAGTTACTGTTTGTTTGTTGGTAGTCATCTTGCAAATGTGCTGATTATTGCTGTTGTATTAATTAAATGTTTTAAAGGGGAAATTGTTATGCAATTATCTCTTTTTTAAGGCTTTGAACACATTTTTGGGTATTTGACCTTCCTCCTAGCCCATAAAATGTTAAAGTAGACAACAAAACCTGTATTTAGCAGGTTGCATGAATGTAAACTCATGTTATTTGGTGAGCTGTTGAGTCCGTGGATATACTGTTATGTAACAGTATTTTTTTATTTGCATACCAAACTTGATTGGTCTACCTGAGTATCCCCTCCCCCTTGCCAGAGAAATTCCTCTGCAAAGCACAGCCATGTTGTTTATATCCTGAGCGAGAGATTGATGCTCAGCATGCCTAAGGTCAAAAGTTGTCACTGCTCGGCTGTTGGATGTAAACAGCCACATATCTTCTTGCCAGAGGACCAAAGGGCCCAGTGGATTAGTTTTAATTTTGAAGGGAATGAGCAGCTACAGTCTGCTAAAACTTGTATGTGTGTGCCCATCACTTCACATCCGACTGCTTCTTCAACTTAAGTCAGTTCAACACAGGACTGGCAACTAACCTTTTCCTGCTCAGTACCAACAGTCTGCCACCAAACCAGATGATGGAAATGTGAGTATTTTAATGCTGTGTAGTATTTATTTTGGTCATTGCTCCAAGCTAATGCTTACAGCAGGGAGAAGTGAACTAGAGGTAATTGCACAACATGTCCGTCAATGTTAATGTAACTTGTTGAAAGTCTGAAGGATAAACTTCAATGTGTGAGCATTCTTACATTAGTCAAGAGGAGTTTAAACAACTGGCTGAATATAATTAGTCCCAATGAGGTGACTAGGCTGAAGTTAGCATGTTGAGCGTTAGCCTAGGATGTAGTTTACGTGTGTTCAGGAAGAGAAGCTTAACAGTTGTCTGAAAGTAAACAGTCTTGTACTCACCCAAGGACCCTCCATTTGTGCTAAAGTTAGCCCATATGGTAGGCTAAGTTGTGGCCATCTCACACCGGTTAGCATGTTGTGCATAGTCTGTGATGTTTTGGGAAAACAAGATTGCTGTTATCTGTTAACTGGCATGAATTAACAGTTTGTGTATGTTCAGGACTGTGCATGGCTGAAGCACACCT
This sequence comes from Scarus forsteni, assembly GCA_036419115.1. Lineage (NCBI taxonomy): Eukaryota > Metazoa > Chordata > Actinopteri > Labriformes > Labridae > Scarus > Scarus forsteni. Next base: position 7,627,853 of record JAZDUH010000383.1, on the reverse strand, counting down.
TAGCTCGAGTTACGCTACAGGACTATAGTGAATTCCCATCTATACGCTGCTTTGCGCTGGCTTATTAGCATATGAAGACGGTCGCCTCAAAACCTGCCGTTCTGAACAGAGGGGTGATGTTAGCGTGGAAAGAAGGCAGCTGTGCTTGATTCATAGGCTTTTCAGATCAAAACGTGTGACTAACATTTCATGAAGACATCAAAGATCCATTTTAAACTGCAGAAAAGGAGCAAATATGGGACCTTTAAGAGTTTACGTCATGGGTCTAAACTACTATCGAGCTATGGACTTAAACCAGGCTGTGGATCTTTAGAAAGAGACATGATACAAAGGCTCTTTGTCCCTGTCCTAGCTGCGATGACTAAAAAAGAAAGGTCTAATAAATCTGCTGTTTAACCTTGTGTTAACATACTCATCAAGCCCTGCCATAAACATAGTTGTATGTATATTTGGCTCCACAAAAGTGTTACAAGAGAATACCATAGGCATATGATAGAGTTCTGACTGTGTTCAGTGACCTACAAAGCAAGGAGACAATTCAGAGGCCCAAGCTAATACAATTCCTACTCCTCATAACAGTGACAACAGATCAGGTGAAGACAAACTGACATAAAAACAAACTTTAAGGAAATATTTTTAGCAATATTGTTCTTCACACTGCATTGTAACATTTCAGTGTTACAGGAAATTGTAGCTTATCTCTCATGTGTTGACAGATAGGCTAACACAAACTAAGTCACACTTAGCCAAAGGTCTGGTGGGACTGATACACCAATTGTTTTCAGTGTAGTTTTTCAGAGGTTATGGCTCCAGCTGATCCTATGATGTGGTGAGTTAAACTTTTTATGTGCATCATTAGTGTTTGTTTGCACACGACTCATCCTCACGACAACTGGTCCATGCTGTGAAAAGGTTGGGGACAGATGGTTTACATGATCAGAATTGTGAAGTTGGGGCTTTTCCTGATGTATGTGAGGACTGATACTTAATAAAACACAGTAAAAAATTATTGTGGAAGTAAGAGGAAATGCAAATGACATCACCATGTTTTAAAATTACATTGAACTTCAGGTAATTGCAAACTGAATAAACAGATAAAATGTTATGCATTTACTGTCTTTGCTTACTGATTACAAGTAACAAAGGTAAATATTGAGTTTATCCAAAAATCTTTGGTTCTGGTGTGGTTCATTAAAATATATAGACTAGTGCTACTAGTAACATGTAGTACTAATAAAAATACCATTTTTTTTTAACAAAGAAATGGGAATAACATAAGTCTTATGTCAAAGACAACTATTTCAGTTCTTTACTTGTATTCATAGATATAAGATTTTTTATAGCATTGATCCATGCTTGGGTAATTTTTTCGTGTATTGTGATGTGTTGTTACATCCCTATAACCAGATGAATAAAAAAAACATACCCAAAACTGTGGCATCTAGCCTGAAGAGAGATGATACAGTGACACACTGAAGGTGTCATATTTATTCTACTGGTTTACAATGTAATGATGCTGCAAAACACAAATGATATGTTGAAGTTATTCTCTGTGATTTGAGTCTTAAGAGGTTCTAATTAAACAATTTAATGGAATAAATTTAAACATAATCCTCAAAAAAAGTTTAAACCCTTTTTTGGTTTAATAATTTACCAATTATTAAACCAAAAAAGGTTGATAATTGGTCAATTTCTCCCCTTTGACATTAACAATTGGTTTTGTATTTTATACAGATGGAAAGCCTGGCTATTTACAAATGCAGGATCAAGTTTCATGATACCAGTGAAGTTGAAAACAGACTGAAAAGGGGGCAACCCAGAGAGACAACACTCCAAGAAGACTGGTTCCTAACACTTGCTTCACTGAGGAACTGAAAGGTTACTCCAGGGGCAGAGGGGAATCTGATGCATTTGTTTTGGGCACTGTCAATATGTTTAGCTGTGTTGCCCATTCAACAAATGCACAATCCTTACAAGTTGTACTTCAATGTAAAGGCTTTCCACCAACTGAAAATACAATAACAGTTGTATTATCAAAGGAAAAACAATAGACCAAAGGAATATTTCCAAACCTCTTTCGAGGAGTAGGCCTATAATTGCCTGACGCTGTCAAACATCTAATAAGACTTAACAATAACAATAACAGAGTGAACACAATAAGAAAACACAGTATGGAAATACAGAGAGAAAGGATACACGGAAAGAATGAGATAAGCTGCAGGTAGTGGCAGGTCAAACCATGGCACAGGAGAGAAAAAAGGGAAAATCATTTCAGAAAAAAGAGGATGTCGAGGAAGCAGACAGGATAACAGCAGCCTACGCAAATCGACGGCACAAGGCAAAGGAAAAGTAGGGAAATGAGGGTAAGTCATACAAGGAAATGGACAGCTGAGGGCTAGAAGGGTTGGCTGACTGATTGTAGAGGAGCAGAGCGAAGAAAGACAGAGGGAAGAGAGACAAAAAGGCAGAAAGGAGACATCAGCTCAGCTCTGTGATGTGACAGAGCTGCAGGAGGGATAAATCCCAGAGTATTCCAAATGTGAGGGCACTGAGACAGACAGAAAAAGACAAAAAGAGAAGAAGACATGGGAAAGTAAAAGCGTCTCATTTAACAAAGCTGATGAGTGGCTGCAGGAAGAGTCCTAGAGTTCCCAGCACACACACCATCACAAAAACCCACAAAAAGATCCTGTCAATGACCATCGCCACGTATTTCCAGTCATCCTCCACCTGGAAAGGGAAGAGAAGAGGATTATGAGTGTAAATAGACAAAAATACCAAATAAATCCATGGCACACAAATACAACTGCAACACTACTGCTCCCACTGTCTTTATCTATTAGTGTCTCTCCTTTCTGTCCTTTTCCCATCATCTCCTTTATCATTTACACTCACTTTTTCTTCCTTTCTTTCTCTGTTTCATTGATAGTTCTGTTTTATTGGGCCTCAAGGCCAGAGACGGACACAGCCCCAGCTGGAGGCAGTATGCGTTGGCTTTTCTGTCGGTACATTCATAACCGTGAGGATCAATGTTGTGAATGAGGTATCTCGAGACCACTATAATGATTTTCTCCTCACAAAGCACACATGTCCAATTCATTAATTTAATTATGAATATGCTATAATTTGAAAATAACAGAGCAAAGTTCAAGGTCACGGTGTCTTATGATCATCATCTGTTTATTAACTCTTTGCAATGTTTTTGTTGAGGCTTTGCATAAATGTCCACTCTGACTTTAGCATGATGTTAATACTTTTTACAGTCATCAGTCAATAGTCAAAGTAACAGTCCACTGCTGACCATATGATCAATGCATATGAGGTACTGCAGTTTTAAGAGACAACACCTATTCTCAGATGAACTAAGAAAGTACTGTTTGCTAGAATTTGTATCTATGAGCATAATTATCAGTGGCAATCATTCCTGTGTATCTCCTCTTTAAATGAACGTCTGTTCTGCAATACAAACTTTGAGAGTGTTTTCATGTTCCAGGACAGAAACTTGTGCTGGGTGCACAGAGAAGCTGTGCAGCAGCTGGACCTGCCTGATTCAATGTCAGACAAATCCATCTTACCAGGCTCTAATCCACAACAACTGTGAGCAGCACAAAGGGACACAACCCAATCAGAGTCCTTCAGTACAGGAAGAGGTGAGACGACAGCAGGAAGCGATGGTGCATTAAGAAATTAGCATAGATGCTAACAGATCAAGTAGCAGTTTGATCAGATCTAGACCACATTTCTGCATAGTGGCTTACGTTTTGTATTTCACAGTGCAGCAGTAGTGCCCTACAGTACATTATCTGACTGGTTCGTAATTAATTTGATTGATTTATTGATTTACAATTACTTGCCATATTTGCTTTTCAAAGGTTTTGCCCTTTGCCAAACACTTTCAGTTGGTTGTTTCCTGGATGGACTGGTAAAATATATTGAACGGTCCATTTGGGATCTTGGGTTACAGAGAAGTGCTTGCCTATTACAATTACAGATAACACTACAACAAAAATCACCCATCACTGTACTTTTCAATGACTGAGGTTTTTGTATGTATAATGTGGATGCATAAAACCTCTCCACAATGTTTCTAGTTTCTTAGATTGGTTATTATTGTCATCATCTTTTTCTCTCATCACCTATTTCCCTCTTCTCTCTCTCCCAACAGCACTTCACATATCCTTTGTTTTACAGACATTGTAGCATTTCTCACTGAAGCATCTATTACCATATTCAGTTAATTCCATAGTGTCACTATGACATACAGCTCTATGTGATCATATGCACGTGAATACCCTCTATGCATCTGGCTTTTGTAGTTTGCACACTGTGACTGTATTTAGTATGAGTCTTCCTCAGTCAGGTGTGAACAATAGGATCATGGCTGCACTGACCGTAATGCCATTGTGTGCCTAAACAGGAGGCAGTATGGCTATTCTGCGTGCATCAAAGAAAGATCCCAGCTCTGCTAAGAAAAGATGAGGCTGAAGCAACAAACATATCAGAGCTGTCCAGAGTGTGCAGGAGGCATCCGCAAAGCTCTCCATCTGCAACAAGCAAGCAGCTTTGCGCTCCCTTTATAGCCCTGTGTAAATGCTTTTCACTGCATTTACCAAGCTAAGAAGAAATTCACACTTCGTAGCGATAACACACATAAAGACTCTACTTGTGTGTGTGTGTGTGTGTGTGTGTTTTGTATATTTTGGGTGTATAAAAGGAAAGATGTTTTGGATTGATTTGGATTAATTTTTGAATGAGAGCCAATCCTAACTTTCAGGATAAGGACTGACATTAGCCTTTTAAGCTAATGTGATGTATTTAATGGGGCTGAATGCCCTACTATAAGCTCAGCAAGAAGGATCTTAGTTTGCAGCACGTGTTATTCCTATTTTCAACCTCATACAGTGTCCCCTTTGATGCCTGCTGCTTACATTAATAATAGTAAATAAACTTAGGCCTCTACTACGACCTACAGGTAGTTATAAAAGTAAAAACAAAACATGGAGTGGTTCTTTAGAATGCAGAAAACACTTCACCCTTTCATAATCAAAACTTGATCCAGTAAGTTCCTTATATTTAGATTTTTGTTGCCCTTTTATTTGCATTATATGTCTCGGTGGTGTGATGAAGTACCTCAATGCACAGAGATTGGCCTTCTTCTGCTCCCTGTTTGCAGCAGCAGCCTAAAACGGCTTGTTCCCCCATACGTTCACATGAACTTACAAGAGTCATGTCCTACCATTGTTTCCTCAGCAGTTTTAGCCCTTTGGCTCAGAGTTGAAAGCAGAGGTATAAAAATGAGGAGTGGTCAGGTGCAAAGCTGGTGTGATTTCATGTTGAGGATGCAGAAAATTACTGTGCCTTATAACTTTTCAAACTTAGTGTAAAGTTTGTAGCACAGCGTGTTTCTGCTACTCAATGGATGCAATATGGAGATAAACAGTATCTGAAAGATCTAAACAGGCATCTCACTGAGCTTGTTCCGCCCAGAACAGATGCATTATTTGCTGATAAATTCAATCTAAGTTTATGATGTGACAGAGGGCTGTGACAGAAGGCTCCTGAACACAAAGCATATTCAGGAATTAGAAAAACATGCTCAAGAAAAAAATCATATGGAAGACATAGCTGCAATTTGAAATGTTTGTATCCTTGGTTTTACATGCCACCTATAATTGTGCTCATAAATATTAATACAGGCTGTACTGTGTGTTGTATGGGGTAAAAGATGCAGCCAATGAAATTGGAAGAAAATATAAGAAAAGAAAAGTTATTTGATGAACAGTAAATGTGTCTATCATAAACCTAAACTTGTCCTATCCTGTCAGTTTTCTAAGGAGATTTTTTAATTAATGAGGTTTTGCTTTTACCTTGCTTCATATTCCAGATTGTAAATGTTGAGAGACTGCTTTAGTGAAATGTAACTTTAACCCGAGCTTCACATTTTATGTTGTGTCCTGTGAGTGTTCTGTGTGTACAATGGCACAGTATAAAGAGAGGGATTATATGACCCAACAATAATTCAGACCAAACAATAAACTCCACAAACTAAATAGTAAATTGTCACTTGCACAGCTTGCACAGAAAAGAGAGCTGGAACTCTGACTATAATTTATTCTACAGCCAAAACACACTTTTGTATTATCAAGACACATATCCATCCTCTTTGTGCCACACACTTTTAGACATAGGTTTAGTTTATGTTTTAGGTCAAGCATAAAACCTAAATTCTCAGCTCTGTGTCAATGTTCAAGGTACTGTGTCATTAAAGAAATCTAATTTCACACTGTATGTTTGACGTGGTGTTCTGTGACTGTGTGGTCTAACTATAAAAAGATACATAACTGTTTGAGTGAGTGTTGCCTCACTATCACCTGACCAGAAACAGTACTTGAAGAATATATGTGATATTTTTGATGTGATACACAAACAACACAACACTTGAAATGATAATCTTCCGTTAAAGATTTTTTGTTTGTATTGGACTTCACTCCACCTTAATCTAAGCAATACGTTTTTAGAAAGGAAAGTATCTATTTCCCATGCTGACTTCTAAAAAAAGATGATTTGATTGTTAATTATGCATTCTCAATAAGCTCAAGAGAAAGGTAATACAGTGTTATTAGACCCCCTGCTGCGTGAAATCTCAGCTTCAATGGATTTAGGAAAACAAGTGTATTAACATAAATTGGCAACCTTCAGTGTATTTTTGTGTCTCTGGTGCTAAGAATAAAAAGGAAAAAAAACAGCTTCCAAATAATGTGCAGATTGCAAAAGAACACAGCAAATACTGTCGTTATAATTAACATGCTAATATTAAATCCATCCATTTGGGTTGAGTTTGAAATTACTGCATATACAGTTCTCTAAACAACATTGTCTAAGACCCAAACATTGGTTTAAGATGATTCCTTTAATCAAATAACTGTAAAAGTCTATGATCTGTTGCCTGTCTCTATACATCCTGCACTTCACATGTGAATTCTGATTCCTAGTTCCTGTGATTTTAATATTACCTTTCATTTCTTCATTTGGTTTTCATATAAATTCAGCTTTTTTTTACCCCAGTACTTTTCTGTAATAGTATGAATTTGCACTTGCAATGCACAAAATGATTATAGGATAAAGCAGATCTTGTATTATAATAGCAAATATGAACTAAATTCAAATTAAAATTGATTATAAAAAATACTTTTCATTTTTAGAATGGAGTTGCATTTTTTATTTATAAACAAAATCAATAATTCATTCAAACTTCCTTTTCATCTTCTTTTTAACACTGCTTATTCTGTAACTTAATTATAATGAAAAATAAAAGAATATTTGAGATTGGATCTTCGTAAGATGTCCCAGCATACAGTTACCAAAATTGTATTTGAAATGTTGAATAGGAAAATGAAAATGCAATAGCAGTAATGCTTTTTGTTCCTAGGTCATATGCATTATTTAACTCATAAATAAGATTAATTATAATGCATCCAAACTGCCTTTTCATTTTCTTCTTTAAGACAGCTTATTGTGTAACATAATTAAAATGAAAAAGAAAAGGACATTTAAGATTTAATTTTCAAAAGATGCCCCAGCAAAAAGTAACTAAAATCAATTTGAATTGTCAAATTAGAAAATTAAAATGAATTAGCAGTAATGCTTTTTTTAATTTCAGGATTGTTTGACTTATGCATTAAATAAATACAATATCAGCCAAACTGCACTTTCATTTTTGTCTGCTGCACATTTTAAGACACAACAAAAAAAGAAAACAAGGAGGACATTGCTTTTTTGTTGTTGTTGTTTTCATGTCTGTCCTGCAAAAATGGTCCATAATTCAGTTGAATTGGCTATCCCAAGTGGTGCAGGAGAGTGACGTCAGTGGCCGCTCTTTGTCTTCTTTTGACTGCGCTGAACAACATTTTGTTGGAGGAGAAGAGATGAGAAGAGAGTGTGAAGCTTTTGTTGGTACCATAGACTGTGGTACATGTTTTCAGAAACAGCGGGAACGTAACCACCATGTCCATATCCATGCCAGAGCTGCTGAGGGAGGCCGCAGCTGCCCTCAGACAGCAACAAAATTAGCCACATACAATCAGGTTTTGCCTCAAGTCTCTCACCATGTCAACAACACCTGCTCACATGGATCTCAAAATCCTGCCAATGATGGCTAAATAGCTTAGGGACCCTCTGCAAAGTATAATAGTGAAGGAGTGATGTGAAAGAATATTTAGCATAAAGAGATTTTACATCTTTAAAAGAAAAAAGAAAAACAACAACAAAAATATACATTAAACTAAAATATATTTCTCTGAAGTAAGAGCTGCAGTATTAACTAGAGAGGCTTTTAATCACCAGGGTGAGCTTGTTGTCGCTACATTTAACAACAGTACAGTCATAACAGTTTTTATGGTCATCACCTATTAACTAACACCACTTAATATAAAAAATAATATAAACGAAATTAAAACCTATTTCTCTGAAGTAGGAGATGTAGTATAAAGTAGAGAATATCAACATTGATATTTTATTACAACAGCAACTCATCACGAAGTGGTAGGCCATGTAAACTGACAGAGAGGGGTCAGCGGATGCTGAGGCGCATAGTGCAAAGAGGTCGCCGACTTCCTGCACAGTCAATTACATGTGGCCTTCAGATTAGCCCAAGTACAGTACGCAGAGGGCTTCATGGAATGGGTTTCCATGGCCGAGCAGCTACATCCAAGCCATACATCACCAAGTGCAATGCAAAGCGACGGATGCAGTGATGTAAAGCACGCCGCCACTGGACTATTGAGCAGTGGAGATGCGTTCTTCGGAGTGATGAATCACGCTTTTTCATCTGGCAATCTGATGGACGAGTCTGGGTTTGGAGGTTGCCAGGAGAACGGTACATTTCAGACTGCATTGTGCCAAGTGTGAAAGACATGGATGACAGAGTCTGGTGTGGATGAACTTGACTGGCCTGCACAGAGTCCTGACCTGAACCCGATAGAATACCTTTGTGATGAATTAGAGCGGAGACTGAGAGCCAGGCCTTCTCGTCGAACATCAGTGTGTGACCTCACCAATGCGCTTTTGGAAGAATGGTCAAAAATTCCTATACACACACTCCTCAACCTTGTGGACAGCCTTCCCAGAAGAGTTGAAGCCGTAATACTGTATGTTGTGCAGAAAACGAAGAGCGGCAACTGACGTCACTCTCCTACACCATTTGGAGTAGCCAATTTAGACGAACTATGGATCATTTTTTGCAGATCTGATATGAAAACATAAAAACAATGTTCTCTTTATTTTCTTTTTAGTTGTGTCATAAAATGTGCAGCCTAAAGAAGAAAATGAAAGTGCAGTTTGGATGATTTAAAATGTATGTAATTTGTTTGTCAAATAATGCAGCCATAACCTTAAGAGAAAAGGTCGTTTGGCTAATGCATTTAAATTTTCCGATTTGACAATTCAAATTGAATTTTGGTAATGATTTGAAAATTACATCTTACATGTCCTTTTCCTTTTCTTTTTAATCAAGTCAAAGAATGAACCATATTGTAGAAGAAAATGAAAATGAAGTTTGGATTATTTATTATGCATGTTATTTTTGAGTCACAAAAAGCAGCTTTATTCTGAAAATGAAAAAGCATTTCTGTTAATCATTTTTTTTATTTGGATTATGGTTCATTTTTGCTTTGAGTTGGAGGTTTGTTTTTTTGTTGTTGTGGTCATATACAGTAGTAGATTACCTTTTGTAGTTGTGCCAGTAATAATCATTGTAAATATGCTTTTACTAAAACAGATTCTTTATATTCACATTAAACACAAATCATACAGTGGTGCGGCAGCTTGAATCTCTTTATGGTCTCTTCTCCATTTCACTTTCTCCATCATACACAGCTGTTCATCCTTCTGCTCTGTGGTATGTTTGTCCATCCCACACTGAATTAATGTGTTTAATGCAGACATGGCTTGAAAATGAGCACAAGGCTGAGCAAGACCCAGACAGAGAGAGACAGAAAGTTACTAATACTGTCTCTAACATCATATCATGGATTTTTAGAAATCATTTAGGTGGTAGTTCAGGTTTGAAGCAGTGCTCCTCTTGAATCTGGCATCCCAGGCAATCACCCTTACTATAAGGCTGCCTTAAGCCTGCCGGTCTGTGGCAACTGTAGGTGCCTTGTTCACCAGTTGAATTAGGTCGTCTACCACTACTATGTAGAAGGTTGCATGTACACTGGAGAAATGACATTCAGTTGTATTAATGATAACACCTAATCACAAGACAAAATGACTAGCCTTGAGTTACTTCTGTGTGCATTTAAGTGTGCCTCAAATCTGAGACACTGACTCGAGTGCCCATTCCTGGAGAGACAATTTAACTGGTGACAATTAGCCAAATGTGCCTGTGCTTGCTGCAGTTACAGCAGATGTTAAAACCAGCAAGGGTACTTAAGAACGCCCCTATTAGAGTTCTTCATTATTGTATCAGCGCCAGCTCATCAGAAATGACTCAGACTGCCAGCTACACAAAGACTCATTTCCAGAGCATACCAGTTATTTCCAGTTAGCACAGTCATGTCAAAGTTGAACTGTAACACTGATTTGACTTCAGGTACATTACTCACATCTCAACACTCCAATTGAAATAAAGAATGTACAATTAATCATGTCTATTGTTTAACAGCAAACAATATAGATAGCATTTGTAATTATTATTAGAAATTCCTAAATCACTTGTAACTATGATACCATAATTTTCTCATCAAACAAAGTTTAAATTAATTTTGAAAGTCTATTTTATGAATTGTTGTCATGTTAAATGATCACTTCACTTTTGCACCATATGTCAAAGAATAAACAAGTTAAATAATGTTTTAGGTTTTTTATCATTTTAAGTTGGTATATCAAATATCGCTCGGAAACAATAATAGAACCACCACAATACTGATTACAAGACTGTAAAATATAGCTTTAAAAACTGTGTCTGATGTTTTAGATACTCACAAAAAATGAACAGAAAATGAAGTGAATATAAATTGAATATTACCCCTGAAAAATAAATCCCTTGATTAAACCTGAGATGATATTGAGTGTACGGATACGGACTTGACTTTCTACACAACAGTGTAGAAATTCTACACAATATACTACCAAAGAGGGCAAGATACATTAGGTTTCTGGGACACGTTGTCCCCTTTGTGAACAGATCCAGCTGCTTTCATTTCCCCCTCCCAGCCAGCTACCAGTCAGTTACCAGCCAAACTTCCTGCCACTGGAAGTCCCAAACACCTCTCTGGAGTTGTGCCTGAGATTCACTGGAAACACTCCCATTCATGCATTTGCAAAGTGTCTCTAAGTGATAAAGCCTCGCTCACAAGACAGCATAGCCTCAGCCTTTTTTTAATTAATAGAGTACCAGCTAAATCAACTGGAATAAACTCCAAAATTTCACACAAATGCAGCCTAAAATTTAGAATGTATAACTTTCAGGGTGGGCTGGCCCTGTTACCGACCAGCCAAGACACACACTATCAGAGAAAGAGGTGAAGTTTGGCTGTATTTCAGTTTTTATTAGTTTTATGCAACCAAAGTGGACACCAAAGTGGCATCAATTTTACTAACCATTATTGCGCCACATACAACTGTGATAACATAAAATATCTTTAAGTATAATTTTACTTCTTTAGTTCTGTTAAACCCCAATAGTTTCAGGGATCAAAATTTGATCATCCCCTGAGGGACATACCTTTGTTTGGGTACTTTAGCATGTGTGCTCAGAATTGCTTTTTTTATTATTTTAGAAATACCTCATGAAAATGAGTCGACTTTGGAGCTTCATGTTTGTGACATTTCTTGAGCACTTTTCTTGTTATTGACATTTAAAACAGGTTACCCGAACCACATAAGGGTAAAGCTGACTTTGTACCTCTTTGGCTTTGTTGCGAGTCCTCATGTTCTCTGCAATGTACTTCACGCTCTCGATGGCCTGTTTGATCTCTGGTGAAACCACAGAGAAGGCAACAACAGCGTTGACTGGTGAAGGTGTATTCAGTTGCCTTGGCAGCTTGGGCAGCTCAGACTCCGGGGGCCCCTGGCTCTGCGGTGCCTGAGGGGGTGGAGTTGGCACCATTGGGGGTGGGACAGGAGTGGGAACCTCCTTGCCTCTGTAGGGGCACCTTCTGTTAATATCCCGCTTCTTGTCACGGTTCAGGTCGCCATACTCCACACAGTTCATGGGACCACCAGCTGAGGTTGACCCTCCTCCTCCTGCACCGCTGTCCAGCGGTGGACATGCTACACCCCCTGTTATACCCCCAACACTCACACTTGTAGAACTACTTCCTCCTCCTATGCTGTTCTTTCTTTTCTTGTTCCCTCCAATGCCCCCTCCTCCTGTTGTAATGGCAGGTGAGGAAGAGCCCTGGTCAATAGGCCGCCTCATCAGCATCACCCTGGGCAGCACCCCGAGGAACACAGTCCTCACCCACTCTGGCATGGTGTGAGTCATTGGGGTGCGGTAGTGGACATTCAGCACAAACACAGTGATGACAATGCTGAGGGTGACAAAAATCATCGTGAAGAGGAGGTACTCTCCAATCAGAGGGATGACAAGTGATGTTGAAGGGATGGTCTCAGTAATGACCAGCAGGAACACAGTGAGGGACAGGAGAACCGAGATGCACAGCGTGACCTTCTCGCCACAGTCAGAGGGGAGGTAGAAGACCAGCACAGTGAGGAAGGAGATGAGTAAGCAGGGGATGATGAGGTTGATAGTGTAGAAGAGAGGCAGGCGGCGTATGTAGAAAGAGTAGGTGATGTCTGGGTAGATCTCCTCACAGCAGTTGTACTTAATGTCATGCTTGTATCCTGGTGCATCAATGATCTCCCACTCTCCACTTTCCCAGAAGTCTTTCAGGTTCACCTGAACAGACAGGAAATAAACATGTCAAATAACATGCCAAATATTTTCTTCTGTTTACCTCAATGATTTAACCAAAAAAGAGCTCCCTTTTGGCAATCATTGCAAGGTTACCCCTGGTTGGACAAACTTTGACCGAGGCTAAGTTGCGGTTCTATGTGTGGCAGTGTTTCCTTTTCTGTTTTTACTTTAAAAAATGATAAAACGTCACTATGGGGTGACTTTGGACTTTATATGGTATTTTGGGAGTGTTTTTCATCACATTACCTATTCTTAATATTTATTTTGAAACCTTCTTTCTTGAAAACTACACAGCTGACAACTGCACTTGCAATTAGACACAACTGCGATCACAGAGAATTATAACATCTGCTCAAAGGTTATGAAAATAGAAAGAATAAATGATGCCATCTCTTTTATCATTCATGCTCTGTTAAAAATTAAATCATTTCATGTCAATGTCATGGTAATAACAATAATAATAATAATAATAATATAAAATCCTATTGAGAATAAAAAGTACCTCTGTAACAAAGCATTACTTTGATAAGCATTTTAGTACCATTATTGATATAAAAACTCTAATGCTTTATTTTATGAGTTACTCAAAACACCCATATAATTGCAGTTCACTACAAGTAACTAGTCCCTACTAATATTAAAACACGTTACACTAGTATATATTTTTCTTTTCATTGTTTTACTTAGGACAAGAGCTTTAAGGGAAGAGACAGTAAAATAGATATGAATTGGGGAATTTTGGTAGCCCTTTAGGAGTGGGCTATATGGCCTATAAATAAAATACTTGACTTTTTTTCCACAACCCTCGATTTACGATTTGAATCGATTTTTCCCTCCCTTAAAGAAACAAAACTCCCAGTTACATGAAAATGGCACAAATCAAGTTTTGCCTTTATGTTGTCTAAATGTTTCCCTCTTAAAATCAAAGTCTGATATATTAAAAAGGTACCAATTATGTGAAAAGGCAGAATTTTTTAAATGGTTTGCTTATGATTCAGATTTTGTACCAGGCAAAATCGACTCGAGGTTTAAAATATGGTGTAAATCCGGTTTAACTACCTACTACACTCTATTTAAAGAAGGGACAATGATGAGCTTTCAGGACCTTAAAGATAAATTTGGATTAACCCCTCAAGATCATTTTAGATATCTGCAAATCAGAGATTTTGCTACTAAAAAATTCAAACAACCAATTTTTTTAAGAGGAGAAATTCTGGAAATTTTTCTAAGTGCATATAAAGACCTCCCATTCCAAAAAATAATTTCAAAAATATATATTGGAATACAAAATTGTAAAGCAAATGACTCAAATCATATAAAAACAAGATGGGAAAGAGAGGGTAAGTTTTCTTTATCCGCAGAAGATTGGGAAATGATTTGTAAGCAACAATGGTCTGTTACCAGTGCTCCTCTATGGAGGGAATTTAGTTGGAAAAATGTGACACGTTATTTTCGTACACCAGCTCAGAAATCTAGATATTCACTTCAAACAGACTGTTGGAGGTTATGTGGTCAGACATTGGCAGGTCATTTCCATATCTTTTGGGATTGCACATTTATAGCTCCATTTTGGAAAGAAGTACATAAGGTCCTGGAAGCTGTGTTTAAAATAAAAATTAATTTACATTTTAAAATCATGTATCTGGGTAATCTAAGAGATTTAAACCTTCGGAAAACCGACTCATATTTGATGAGAATTATGTTAGTAGCTGCAAGGAAAAGTATAACTCGTAAATGGCTAATGAAGGAAACTCCAACTATTAATGAATGGATTGACTTGATTTACAAGATTTTCACAATGGAAAGAATAACTTTTAAATTGAAGCTACAAATGGATATTTTCAATGACTACTGGTCAAAATGGTTTATGTATATCCCTGCTGTGAGACCGGACTTTGTCTGACTATGATGTTACCTTCTATCCACTGTGTGTTAGTTACCCACTGTTTGTGGGTGGATTTTGTTACTGTTCACAATAATATTTTAAATATCAATAAAATGTGAATGACAAAAAAAAATAAAATCAAAGTCTGGGTCATAAAAGGTTGATTATGTAGTATAAACATAGGCAGGTTTGTCTACATAAACACGAAAAGACTGAGGTATTTTTACAGTATTAACATGAAACTCTTTGATCAATATTTAAAAAACAAATACAATCCTATAACAGTGCTTGTGCAAACCCTACAAGGCCGGCCATCATGAAAATTGTATTTAAAAAAAAAATTACAACTACTTACAATTCGACTAAGGCAAGAAAAAAAATCTCAATTTTTAATTTTTTGAATCTTCTGCAGAAAATAATTCGAATTAATCGATTTAATCGATTTTTTGCCCAGCTCTAGAGCCCATAGACAAAAATTGCAAACTTTGCAATATTAAAAAGGGTTAGCTGCAGTTTCCATAACAAAACTGCTTCAACATAAAAGTGGCAAATAGAGGAGACTTGGTCAAAGTTACACTTTGGCCTGGTTTGTTGGTAAAGTAAAAATATCCTCTGGCCATGTTTCCACATTTCAAGGCCTTTGCAGCCCAGATATTTTCATCATGACCTGTGACTCTTTCTGACCTTTGAGCCAATCAGCACTAGGTCGATCTTGGCCTTGTCGTAGGTCCAGGAGCCAAACTTCATTGAGCAGTTCTGGTAGTCAAAGGGGAAGTAGGTGATGTCCATGGGGCATGAGGATTTAAAAATAGCTGGAGGAACCCAGGTGATGGTACCATCAAACTTCAGCAAAGCCTTGGTTTTGTCCTCTACAAGAAAGTCACCTACAGCACTGGGAGAGAGTAAGTATAAGGCAATGAAAATGTCATTCCACTGAAAGGCTGTTACAACATTTAGCTGAAAAGGTCAGGAGATGAAGAGCATAAATAAAGAATGGGGGAATGTAGCAGCTTCAGGGCTAACTCTGCATTTAGACTTACAATGAGCACATTGTAGTAGTAATGACTAAAGACTTGAAAGAAGCATATTGGTGATGGGTAAAACAATTTTGTTATATGAGGTACGATAATTGATAAAGTGTAGAGATTATCTTTGAACTTTAAAGTTGGCCTATTTTGCACACCTGCTCCTCCAATGATGAAGAACTTTAAACCCACTTGGCCCAGATCACTGCTAATGCAACCATTTCATGTTCAAGGGTAGGTCGAAAAGACAGCTGACAAATGTCATTTACATTCCAAGTTTAACATGAATAGATATGAAGACAAAGTTTTGTGTTGTGTAGTCGTTTCATTCCTAGTTCTGCAGGTTTTCTGTAAGCTTTAATTTTTAAGCACTTAAGTGTTGCAGTATCACCTGTAATTACAGGGCAATGATAAGCAGTGAAGCCAGCGGTATAAGCTAAACCAGCCAAAGTCAACAAAGGAAATTGCTTTTGGCAATAGCTCAACTTTTTGATTAAATACAATGCAATTTGTTTGGAGGCATTCGGTACACAATGTGTAATGTAACATAGCTCCTGCAGAGGGTCAGACACCTACAACAGATTGGCTTAAAGCAAACTGAAAATTTCAGTTTGGTCTTAGATATTCTTGTACAAAGGAAAACTTAACCCTGATGGTTTCAACACAGTTGATGTTTAGCAGTTGCAGTGTTTGTCAGCTCTAACTCATAATGCCATGGCTTTCAGACCATCCATAAATAGACCCACCATGCATTTCCAGCAAATCAGTAAGAAACAGGATGTGGAAACCAACTGATTGAAGAGACTTGGGGTGATTTGCTGTGAAGTGCATGACATGAACTGAACACAGAACAGGCAGTCTGTTGAGTTTGGGGAGTAGTGTAGTAGTTTTGGCATTTATGTTCACAAACACAATGGCTGCAACTTATATGCATACATCAGGTGATATATAGGGTGCTTTGCATTTTCACAGTGCTGATGTTGGGGTAATCCCAGTTTTATGTACAATAGTCTCTTTTAAAAGAAATGGTGGTTCCAAAACGGTCACAGGACTGCATTAAAAAATCAAAACCTCATCATTTTTATAAGCATGTCAGAAAACATTTTTGTCTCTCAGCCTAGCATTTTTGACAGTTATGTGCTCTTAATCATTTATGGTTATAACACTTACTTGTTGTATAAAACGATGTCTGGCCTCCAAATTTTGTTGGAAGGAACTCGTATGAACTCAATTCCATCAAACTCTACAGGGACCCACTTCAGTTTATAATCATTCCAGACCTAAAATCAAGAAAAAACTTAACAAACTTTCCCCATACAAAAGGTGACATACAACAACACATAACAAATGTCACTCACATGTCTGAGCCACAGATTGGTTTCCATGATCTGATTGACTTCATCCTGGAGGAGCAGAAAAAGACAGATTAGTCATAAAATAATAACATTTTATGAAAAATGCATATTGTCTTACAAGTACTTACCACTTTGACCAGCTGTGATATGGAGACCTCAAACTCCACCGTTACAGGGTCAGATACATTCTCCACAGGTCGGATGAACTGGTTATATCTCCTGAATAGCCTCCGAAATAGTCTGTCCTCTGCTTTGGATGTGTAGCACACTGATGAGACAAAAAAACAACTATTCATAAACTCACTAGCATTTTCAGGAGAAGCTGTCATTAGTGTTAACCTGACACTCCAAATCAACTGTTCCATTTATTTCACGAATCCATCTGGGCAATAGCCCATAGAAAATGTTTGGATATGGACAGGACCTTTTAAAGACATATCTGACATGTGATTGGACTATCATTCCATCAGTCACAATTTACTGCAGCCACCAGACAATGGGGGAGTATTGGTATGGTTTACATAGAACAAGCTTGCCAAAAAATTGAGTTGAGCTAAAATATCCTTTCCACCAAGAAGTGCATTCAGTGTTATTTGTTTTTATTTGATAAAGAATTCAATCTGAAAAAACTGCTACCAAAGCTGTTTACATTAATGCTAATCTCTGTACAAACGTGTCCATGTCCATACTGTTTCAGTTAAGTTCCTGTGGAACCAACTACCTTCAGGGATCAAAGGTCCAAACTCTGCATGTTATTACAATGGGGCACCTTTAGCCTTGCCCTTGGTAACAGCCTGAACTAAAGATGCTCAGACAGAGCATGAATCTATGGCATTTACTAGACAAGTTATCGGTGAAAATGTTGAAAACTTGAACCGTTAAAATCCTGAACTTTAATCAGTTCTTCCTTGTACCATGATAATTACTTAGAAAATGTTATCAAAATCCTTGATAATGTATTAAAACTTGCACACAGACAAACAAATAGATTAACTGACAAACACCAACATAAACAATAGCCACAAAAGCTAACAATATTTAATACACTTTTACACATGTATGCTTATGTTTGTATGTATGCATGTGCTTTTGTCTATGTGCATTTGCATGTTTATATCATTTGTCCTCAAAGAACTGTTCAGCACCTGCTGTCGCTAAACTAATAATTGACTAAACTTGACTTTTCACTCTCTCTGTTATATAATCATTTACATTTCAAACTACATCATTAATGGCCTTAATTATTTTTTTTTTTTGAGAGAAAGACTGTGTCAGCATGGAGATACAGTAAACATATGGGATAGGCAACTTTAGGCAAACATTTTTTTTCTTTCTATCTTGTATAGGTTGATGGATAAATAACTTATTAGGCAATTAGTGTACATTAACAAAAAAAAAATGTATATTGCATCCATCAGGATTTATCATACCAAGATTTACATTTAAAATGAAATGAAATTGTTCAGCCTTTACAAATTTAGACTTTTTTAATGCAGACTGGGTTGGGTCTACTAAGATTTAAAATAACAGAGCAAACAACAAAAAAACACACCATTGGTGGGTGTAATGCAGGGGATCTACTATGATTACATGCGCAATTGATAACTAGCACAAAAGTGGTGTGGACCGCCCTCTTGAAAGGAAGATTTGTGCATGCTTAAAGCCTTCACTATGGAGAGTTTGGGAAGGCTCGGCCGTAAACCAAAAATAAAGTTTGAAGCCATGGAGCTTGAGGTAAATGAGCACACTGGTGGACTCCAGCAGAGACATCTCAGCATTGCCAGAAGAAATGCGATTTGGCAGGCCATCTGTGAAAAGCACACAGCTCAGAACTAGCATTGCTGGATAGATAACATGTCTCTACTATTTTATCTCTGACCAGAGGTTACGGTAAATGTTTTGGCTGAAGATGCAAACACACCAAGTGCAGTTTAAGGTTTGATAAATCATATTGCAGGTGCTAAATGATTACGTTTTCATCTCCTGCTCCCAGTATTTTGCACATTCTGACAATCTACATTTATTCTGCATATTCATGAAGGCATATATGATAAATGTATTGCGTGTGGTATTTTGCTCATTTGACAGACGCAATCCTTGGTGCACCCGGTTAGTAGATCAGCCTTGTTTGAGTCTGAACAAGCTCAGTAGATCTGGTCCAGTATATGTAATTGAGTAGAAAGCAGTCACCAAAGTCTATTTTCACACATTTAAGTCCATTTATAGATGCATTTATGCTCCATAAAGCATTTTGAAGAGACAGATACAATCATGACATCAACTGTTTTTTTTTTTCCTGTTTTAAAAATGAATGTAGAAATGTCTGTTTGTTAATGCTGGAATGTTTCAGGTTTTTATAACTGGTATTTTATTATTCTTTCAACACTGGTTAGAGCCAACAAGGCACCTTTTATCTTATTTTCATCATGTTCAAATTGACTCTTTCAACTGACTCGTGGCCTATGGGGCGCCAGTTATCCACCCCTGCTGTGGGAGACTGAAGTGTGTTTGGTGACATTTTGGTTCTACTTTAAAGAAATAAAAAGCCCAGCAGCATTTTGAAAATCTCCTAACACAAGCAAAAAAAAGAAAGCTTCGCTATTGGCCAGTGTACCATTGGAAATGTGTGTGTGCAGACTTTGGGAGGCGGGACTGAAGGTCATTTTGTGGAGAGGTGCCAGTAGTAACACTGGTGCCTTGGATGGCGCATAGACCCACGCCTGTCCGAGCAGAAAATGTGGTCTCACTTGGGACAGCACACACTCACACCACCAGCACAACCTCAGAAATGCTGTGCCAGTGGCTTCAAAGGCTTCAAATCCTCAATACATTATCACAGTATGACACACAGAATCACGCAACCCCCCTACCTCTTTTTTTATTTTATTTTACATCCTCTGCTCCATCTCAGTCTCTGTCCTTTCACCACCTCATCACCAAAGAGTTTCTCTTTTAACATTTAGGTCTGTGTTTCTAAACACAGAACACTTTTGGAAGCCAGTCACGCTATACTCCTAGCTATGTAAATTGATTTTTAAGGTGAGGCATTAAGGGAAAATTATATAAAATGAGAAAATATATCTTTGTAAAGGTGGAGTCAACATCTCCCACCACTGCCTTCAATCCAAGAGGTGATTCACACATTATTCAACACACACCCGGACATCAAAATTGCTCTTATAAAGCTGGCAGGACCATTTTAGAAACCTACAAAAATATGCTTCAATAAAAGGGCAAAAGGTGCAACCACACATATACACACAGAAAGCTCCATCCATTGAACAAGGTCATTCCCTTGACAACAACTAAATAAAACATGGTTCCTTTAATGGGGGGCTTTTGCAGTGTCTCTGTAAGTACAAGCATACACAACAGGATCACTGTATTTCTCTTAACTTTTGAATGCTGTGTTTTCATGTAAATATATCACTCCCCTGAATAACTGTGATTTTTAACACTGAGATATAATATTTTCCGTCTTACAAATATACGAGAGAAAGTAACTACCCATCTCATGCTCATTCTGTCAGGGGGAGCAGGCAGCACAGGGAAACTGGAAAAAAAAATATTCGGGGGGTGTAGACAGGCCATGGACATGTATTTTGTATAAAATCAAAAGTGTATCTTGCATAATATGTGGCCTTTAAAAAAATGACCCTAATTATCATTTATCAATGATGCTTTCATTTTAAAATGCCTTGCACAACATTATTTATTCCCTGTATTGACTGTATTGTAAAATAGGAGTGTTGAGGAAAAACACTATGTTATCCTAAAGACTGCCACACAAGACAGCTGGCTGTGATACTCAATTCAACATTTATGTCTCTGTATCTCATCCTTGTTTTGAGTTGCTTACCAACAACAGGCCACCGTATTGGTTTGGCTGTGTTTTCTGTAGCCAAAGCACCTCCTGTAATCCATTAATCCATCCACCAAACCCTGTGATGTCATGGGTAACTAAACATAACTAAATCAAGACCCCATGTTCTCTTGTTTTTACTTTTTGCTTTGAAATTAGGGCTTTATAATGAGAGCACTCCATAAAGTTGCTTTTATTACCTCCGCCAAGGAGGTTATGTTTTCGGGAGAGTTTGTTTGTCTGTCCGTCCGTCCGTCTGTCTGTGAACAAAATAACTCAAAAAGTTATAGATGGATTTTGATGAAATTTTCAGGAAATGTTCAGCATGGGAAAAGGAAGAACTGATTCAATTTTTGTGTTGATCCGGATCAGCATCTGGCCGCCATGACAAAAAATGTGATTTTTGTGAACAATTACTGAACTAAAATAGATATCATTATGAATCCAATCGCTAATTGTATGTTTTCATGGTCAAGGAATCTAAATATTTGGATGAAATACAGGTAGGACTAATATTTATGGTGAAAATCACAATATGGGCGAGGTCTGCGCTCTCCGAGTGCTTTTCTAGTTTAAGTAAGCAGTCACTCTTATGTTAAATGGCAAATTTTATCAATATAAAGCTTAACTGGCATGACAGATGGATTGTTTCACATATCCATGGGATAAATTTCACTAGTCTATCTGGGTAGCAGCCCATAGGAACAGTGGTGGGAGGTAGAGTTTTTTAAATATGTACAATTGTAACTGGATGAAGGTTGGATGATCATTCTGTCAGTGATATTCAGTGCAAGCAAGTCAGATGATGTTGTAGGCGGATGTTGATCCAGATGTTTTAACAAACAAATGACAAAACTTGTTAGGAGAAGAATGAAAAACTTATTTTGATCAGGAAAAGTTCAGGTATTTATTTCTCTTCTTTTGTTGAAGAAAGAAAGTCTAATAAAACTGCTGCTGTAGCAGCAATCGTGCCATCTCTTTATGAGCTGCTGTCATTTAGAGAAGACTTCACCTCTTTCTCCTCAAAGGACACCAGTTAGTCCTTTTCTAAGACTCAGCTCAAACACTCCAGCTTAGAGCTTGCAACCTGGATCTGATGAAATTCAATCTGGTTTTAAGTCATATATTTTATAAGCTTGATCGTATTTAAATAAAAAAGGACATATTCTACAAATAACTTGATCCAATACATTCATGTACCTTGACTAAAACTGAACTTTGACAGCTTCTGCACTTTATTAATGCACCTTTTATTCTGTGAGGACCAGACAACATACTCTGAAACAAATATTTCATATTCTCTGTCAGTTCAGTAAAGTCATAAAAGCAGTGTGTCTTTTTATTACCTCTGGGAGTACAGTTAAATATCTTGCAGACATCTCAGATTGCAGTCTGTCTAGCTTCACAAAATTGGACTTGCCAGGATCAGAGGTGTAATAATGTTAGCAAAGTTTATCCCTGTCACATCATGCTTATCTGAGTCCTTTCAAATCAAATCAGCTACATAAACAGACTAATCTGGCTTAAGCCTAATGCATTTCACTGGTTTAACAAAAACATGTAACATCATCTCAGAGGGGACTGACATAGCTCAGAGGTAAAACATGCTTACCAAGGCAAAGGTTCAAAAAGCATTCTCAACACTTACATAATCACAACATCCGGTACACATAAATAATGACCAAACACACACACACACTTGCTCAGGACATCATTAAAACACACCATCCTGTAGGTCAACACTAGGTTACATCAGGAACTTAAAGCTTCAGTAACATAGAAAGAGGACTTGAGAAATTGTTTGGCAGAATGTATAAATATGTGTTACGTGTAAAACTTTTTCAGTCCAGACTTGACAGAGTGAGATTCACTAAACTTCAGGTTCACAAGGCAGAGTGCAGATCATGGAGGCATAAGCAACTTAAGTCCACTGATGTGAGTGAAAAACCAGGTCACATTGCCTTTCCACACTCATGTTTATTCCCCCAAACATTTTCCACTGATTTAATTTAATTTAATGAAGCTGTTAGTCCCATTTTTACGGGCAGAGTTTTCTCTCCTCAGTTAACTAAAAAAACCTGTCTGATCCAGTTCCAGTACACAATGGGTAAAAAGTTGTGTAACACCGTAGAGCTCTCCAGAAGTTTTCTGAGGTCACTGGCAGAGAGAGTTGAGTCTTAAAGCCTAATGAAAAGGCCTCTCTCCTGAGACACTTGGGTAATTTCAGCTCTTGGTACCTGACTTGAAAACCGCTCGCCGCTCCCTGAGTCGCTGCACTCTGAGAGCCTTGTGTAAGCCTCTAATTGGCCGAGGAGAAACCGGGGCAATTATAATCAGTCGATTAATTGGACCTTTTGTTCACTGTAACTTAAAAAAAAATTAAGCCAATTTTTTTTTCTCTCTCTTGACAAATTCCCTCCCTCAATTCCCTTCTTTGTCCAGCCACTGAAGATTTATAAAGTCTTAATTTGAAGCAGTTAATTATAACCTTAGACCTTTCACCTCAGTGGATTCTGCATGCTACTTTTACTGTATATGCTACACTTTAGTTTTAAACACAGAGAAACTGTGTTAGCACTGAGGCAGAGCGGCAAGTAATAAATCAAAATCGTACCGCACGTGTCTGATCTGTCATATGAAAATAAAATTAATCCGGGCCATCAAAGAATGACAGTTGACAGTCTTGCTAGTTAAGGCAAGAGTTACTAGATGTTAGAGGTATTATGATGCATATATTTCCTCTGAAGAATTTTTGTTCAGGCTGTCTTTGCTTCTGTATGGATGTAAAAAAAAAAAAAAAAAAAAAAACACGCACACCTAGAGGACTGACAAAAGGTCAGTTATTAACTCTGGAAATTAGAACATACACTTTAGACGCCAAGACTAATACAGAAATCTTTCATCCTTGTAGACACCATACTGTACTGACATTTTAGGTGCAATATCTCCTTATTTACTTCTTTAAAATATCTATATTTTAGCTGATGTTTGTCTATTAGTTGGTTTTGCTTGTCTATCTGTCTGTGCAAGATAACTCAAAAGGTTCTTGATGAATGAATTTTGAATACATTTTCAGGGAATTCTGGTCATGGCTCAAGGATGAAGTGATTAGATTTGGTGGCGATCCTAAAACTGATGCAGTTGCAGAAACTTAAGGTATTTAACATTGCCAGATGAACATTCTCAGTGTATTTCGATCAGTTCTCAGATTGTAAGATTTTAGTGATGAATTCAATCTGTATGCAGAACTAGGAGTTTTTAATGCTTTGTTAAAATGGTGATGTAGGCCAAGAAAGTTGATACTATTGTGATCTATTGGAATGTGTCCTTGGGTCAACCCCATATTGCAATATGTATCATATTGGCAGATCTTGCCAATACACACCCCTAAATTAAACACATGCCCACTGGCCTTTTCACAAACCCAGCAATATGACCGAAATGTCCTAACACAGGGCATTTATCATATCTTCAGTCATTCATGTATTTTGCTTTTTTCTGTCTGCAGTAATGATATAAGTGCAGAAAGAGATTGGATTTAAAAAATATTGTTCTTCTTACCCCAAAAATCAAGCCCATGATTTCAAAGACTTTTGCATTTGTAAGAAAAAAAATCACAGAGATGTTTTCATCAGTCTTTGATTTCAGTTGTGGACTGTTGCATGTGAAACTGATACAGTGGTTTGTTCAGCTCTTCATTTAGATTGTAAATGTAAATGTAAATGTTCTTTATTTATACAGCCCTTTACAACAACCCTTTCGGTGAACCAAAGTGCTTTACAATAGGTGCAAAAAAGAGCAATAAATAAAACAATTAAAAATAAATAAAGACAATAACAACAATAAAAACAATAAAAGCAATGGAAAGAATAAAAGCAATAAAGTACAATAAAATAAAGTAAAACAGAGTCAAAGTAAAAGTGTCACCTCACTACTGGGTATTAAAAGCCATCCTAAATAAATATGTCTTCAGTCTAGATTTGAAAAGGCCCAGGTCAGAAATGAGACGCATTTCAACAGGGAGTTTATTCCAAAGCCTGGGAGCAGTGACGGAAAAGGCTTGATCCCCCCACTGTTTGTATTTCAACCTGGGCACTTCCAGCAAAAGTTGGTTTGATGATCTCAGTGCTCTACCAGGTTTCCGAACAGTTAAAAGCTCAGTTAAGTACACTGGGGCGAGACCATGAAGAGCTTTAAAAACAAACATTAAAATTTTAAAATCAATCCTGTACTGGACGGGAAGCCAGTGAAGTGCAGTTGTTTTGTTGTGCTTTCAAAATAAAATCATTTGCCCATGGTTACGTATGATGACATTTATAGTAAAAATATTTTTGGAAGTGTTGTTTATCATTGACAGAATTTTGCAATACTTTGCTAAAGATTGTTGGCAAGTTTGCGGACATGTTGTGTTTTTAGCCTCATCTTTGAATTATTTCAAACTTCAACCACAGAGACATTGATTTAAACAGCTAAAATGTCAATACAATGGTTTAAATAGAGATATAATGGTTGTATGCATTAATCAGTATGCTCTGCATATATATTCCAGCACATCATCTATGTCAGAGTTTAAAGATGCACACCAATGCTTAGCAGAGCAAAAACAGTATATAATGTTGTTGCTGTTTACAGATATCAAACTATAACAGGAAATAACACATTTTTAATACACACACTGCATATGAGGTGGACATTGTATTTGTACTGTGTGAATGTGTGCATCACTCTGCACAGAAGTTCCTCTGCCAGGCTGCTTATATTAGCTAGTCATTGTGGCTGGAAGGATAAACAGTCCCTTGTTATGAGGCAAATAGTCACAAGGTTTTACCATATGCCTATTTTTAGCCCAAATAACATTTTTTTTTTATAAAGACGGTTATCGTCCATACCAGCATATTGCGACAGTCCTACTTACATGCCACTGGGATCATTCAAATATCTCGGTAGTCCATCTTGCAACAGCCTATTACCAGTGTTTGGCAAATGAAAGAACCTTCTAAAAAGCAGATCTGGCTGGTGATTGGCCAATCATTCTGTCAATCACATTAATCAGGACCAATCAGATAATGTACTGCCACAGTGTAAAGTACAAACCTAAACCACTTGGTAGAACAAACTCTCACCAAGACAGGTTGGAATTGGAAGAAAAAACTTCCTTTTCTATTTAGAAATTATTCCAGTGTTATTTACCATTCATTGAATAAAGCAATGCAGTCCAGACCTGATAAAACTGCTACTGGCACACATTCAGTGTAGATCAGAGCTTGGCAAGATGCATCTGATTATAGACAGGAAACTAGAAAAACACTCAGAGAGCCCAGACCTCCACCAGCACCACAGTCCTCTACCATATTGTGATTTCCACCATAAATATTAGTCCTACCTTTACTTCATCTAAATATTTAGATTTCTTGACCATGAAAACATACCATTAGTACTTTGATTCATAATATCTATTTTAGTTCAGTAGTTGTTCAAGAAAACCACATATTTCGTCATGGCGGATCAAGACGATGAGCCGGATCACTCCCAAAATAGAATCATTTGTTCCTTGTCCCAAACCGAACACGTCCTGAAAATTACATCGTAATCCATCCATAACTTTTTGAGTTATCTTGCTAACAGAGAAACAAACAAACTGACAAACACAAACTAAAAAAACAAACAGACAGGCAATAACATGACCTCCTGACTGAGGTAATAAGGCTGATCTATCTGCATTTAACTGAGAAGCCTGTTAAGATGATTGAAAGAGGAGGCTGCTGACATTCAGCACTGTATGAAGCAAGGCCATGCAGAACCTTGTATGTGATCAGTTTGATTTTAAACTGGACTGGAAGCCCATGCATGGCCTTCAAGCTTTCCTTAATTTGTAGCATAACTGTCCATAAATGTCTCAACACACAGAAAGACAGTCAGTAAACTGGAGCAAAAAAGACAGAAGACAATCAATCCCAGCCAATCACTGGACCCATCTGCAATCAACAATAATCAGTTTGCAAAGGGTTTGCATTCAAGTGCGGTTCAGACACCTCATTTAGATCTTCAGACAACATCAACCTTTTCCTGCTTCTTCAGTTGCTTGTTTGACAAAAGCCTTCAAATATTGACCATCAATCCCTCAGATGTTCATGAAAGGCAGAAAAACACTGGCTGATTTTTTGACTGGTTAATTGAAAGACAGGAAGGCATACGAAAATCCTTTGGCAACCCGTGCAATAATTTTTGTATATGTGTTTTTGAATAGTTATGTATGTTTAATAATCTTCTGCCCTTTACTGCACTTCTCTAATTCACAAAAAAAGTATTTCTAATCATTTTATGTTGTATACTGTTTCTAGCAAATATGTTTTTACCATGATGTGTGTTGCTGACCTCTTGGCCAGGTCACCCTTGTGAAAGAGATCATGATCTCAATGGTTTTTTTTACCTGGTTAAATAAAGGTTAAATAAATAGAATATATCTCAATCAGACTTTAACATCACACTGTGGTTTAAAAACATCTTTAAAAATGTTATTTGGGGACAACAGAAGAGTCTTTCATGGCAAAGATCTGTGCCATACTTCCCCTTGTTTTTCTATTACTGTGATAAAGCGATGAGGCTTTGTTCTAAAAGCCAAGTCGAGCAGTCCTGCATTTCACCCTTAAACAGCCACATTGATTTAGAATTTGTAAACCAAACACTGAGCTCTTGTGGCAACAGGAGCCTAAAAGCTGGAGATAGAGTTGTGGCTTGAGGGGAGCTCTTTGATCAGGCATGTGCTTAACAGGATGAGCCTGGGTGCCAGTGGTGGACACTGAAGGAGCTAATTACCCTCCAATAATACACTGCTGACAGGGTGTGTGAGCGTACGTAAAGGGGACTACAAAGAGAGAGAGGGGAAGAAGCGATAGGAGGAGAAGAGTGGCTGCAAGAAATAGAGAAAAGCTAGATAGCATGTCTCGGCTCTCCAGGGTTTTTGATGCCCTGACTGTGACATGTTGAATGACGCACAAGAGGCTCCACAGTGATTACTGGGTGTGCTGTCACTATTCCATTAAGCATATGGTGCACGCTTCAACCTGTGTGTCTTCATGTATAAAGGCTCGCCTATAGCCTCCACAAACATGTTATTGTGTGCACATGTTCCTATTTATGCAGTGACCACTCACCTTTGATCTGACTCGATCTGAACCGCATATGATTTGTTTTCACCGAGGCATGAAATTCTTGTTTACACGATTTCATCTGAAAAGCCGTGGAAGTTCTGAGGTCAGATCATCTTCATGCTGTTTTACGTTTTAAAATGCAAACATATTTTTCTTTTTCAAATAAAAAAGCTGTTGTACTGGCAACTCACTCATTTGTTTTTCCTAATGCATTTAAAATGAGCTGCATTCATATGTTTGCGTATTGGCTTCATAACAATCCAATGCCATACATCAGATAAACTTAAAAAAGCTACAGGCCAAACAGCATTTAAAGTGAACTTTGTTTTTATGGGACTTCATATATTCTGTTTTGATGACCACCAGAGTATGTTCACAATTGCTATTCATTCACGATTCATGTTCTTTGTTTAAGATGCTCTGTTGGAGGTCTTGTCACTGTGAAGCTGAGATCAGACATTATGGTTTTTAAATGATTATGGCTGATTTTAACAGTTGCTGTGTTTCAGGACCCTTCCACCATGAATTCAGTTTTCTGTCTGCAGTTTTCTGTCTGTAGTGCGTTGTAGTGACCAACAAAAAAAGACTCATCATTGTAACTCCAGAAAAGAAAGTTTACAAAATTGAAGATCGGTCCATAACAGGGATAATTATGTAGTTAAGAAAATATTTTTTAGTGTCATCATCACCAACATTCTTGAGAATATCTGTGCAATTCTTCAATCACCTAGCACACTGCTTACTGCAGGGATATTAAGGCCCCACCCCATAAATGATTTCTAGAAACCTGGACTGAAGCCACAGTTTAAAACTAAGAACACAAAACTAACAGCCACACATTTGAACATGTGAAGCTGATTGGTCAATGAAAAATACATAAAGCTCTACTTAATCTGTTGAAATGCAATCTCTTTTTAATTGTACTGTTTTTGCCTATGACATAATAAAATATTTAGATTTATGTGCGAATCAGACAGTTTGTTTAAATTACCCCTAATTTCTGGTTAATCCCACCTTGACTTCCCATGGAAAATTTCTGTAAAGATTTCCATAAAATTAACCTTAAATTTATTGAAAATTTTCCACCCCATGCAACCCTAAACTTGACCATTTTACTACAGAGAGACATAATGACCTTGACTTTTAGCCAGTGACATCCAAAGTCAAATAAGTTTGTCTTAAAGGAGACATATCATGCTGATGCATGATTTAATACTTACATATAATATAATAAATTTGAAAACAAGACCTTACACCCCCTTAATTTTCAAAAAATGAGATATTGTATTTTTGAGATTTGATGCCTCTGAAAATAGGTCATTGCGAGATGTCCGCAAGATTTAAATCGTCGTGACGACACAAGGTACCTTTCTTTTTATTGGAGTACTCTGATAAAACACTTCCTCCTAGGTGATGTCCGTTAGCCACAAAACCGTCACCGAGGAACACATCCACCAGCAGCAGTATATAGCTCCCTAGCTGACATTCACTCATTACCAGCTCTAGCCTGTAGGGGGACTCAATACGCGGTCGCTGCTTTGAGCCTGCCGGAAAATACAGTAGAAGAAGAAGGACAGGCTGGCTCTACCCCCGATAGACTTGACCAATCAGAGCACAAAGGACTGTGACGTTGCGAGGTAACTGTAGGTCATCCTGAGATCCGAGTGTTTCCACAAGAGCTTGATAATGGCCTAAAATGAGGATTTTGAGAACGCAATTGTGGGACAATGAAGGAACTAAATGACTTGTACTGAGGGCAGAAATGCTTTACAGGCATCCTAGTCTGGCATAGTAAAAAGAAGAAACAAGCATGATATGTGTCCTTTAATGTCAGAGTGAGCATACATGCAAAGTTTTAGAGGCCTTTTGAAATATCACTTGCATTAGCAGTATGACCACTGGGCTCCATGACCTTGGAGCCTAACGTTACACATACATCCAGGGCAACATGTTTACCAAATTTTAAAAAGTCCTCAAAGTCCTCTTTAGATGTCCTGCTTACAGCAATGAGCCACCATACATAGACACAGCCTATAAGTGTATCATCTCCAGCCCTGCCTGTCATTGGCTCTAAGGTATGAAAATTTGCACTGATCCACTGATTTCTGATGAGGAACTTTAAGAAAGAAAACATAGTTAAATTGGGGTGACCATACTTCCATATTTTAGTCCATGTCTTAAGTTCTGACAGAATTCTTCAAATCCAGAATGTGTCCCAGTTTTGAACAGCCCCTGTCCCCATTTTGACCAGCTGTCACAGCAGCGCACCATGCCTGCAACACTGATTTGTGTGTGTATATGTCAATCAATCTCAGGGTAATGTAGCTGCAAAGCCAGCCCAGCTTAACAAACTAACAGGACCTGATGCGTAATGTCAGGTTGGCTGGCTGTCATGCTGAAAATGACAGTCAGTCTTTACTAAAGACCTCCAACGAAACACAGCTGAATTTTGCACACACTTCAAGTGTCCATTTTGAACACATGGCAAAAGATAAAGTGGTAAAGAATCCTGCCAAAAGCTGAATAGCAGCAACGAACTAGAAAAAGAGCTGCTACAAAGTACTTTGAAAAGGCTTACACCACTGACAAGCAACTTAACAAAGCTAACTTGTTCTTAGGAATTGGTTATCATTTAGAGGTGTTTGAAAATACAGTATAAAATAGCACAATTTAAAGATGCAGTGGATGAAACTCTAATTATTACACCATGAGTAATAAACATGGTAATCGAAAAATGAAAGTCTGTATTCAGAGAATACAAAAAGTTTGCTATTCACAAATGTTTTAATTAAACAAATCAGTTACTTTAAATGTATTTTCATCCATCATCAGCATTGACAAATGATTTATATCAGTTAGAATAACATTTGTTTAGAAACACAGCAGTAGATCATACAGAAGCGTACTGAAGCAGAAAGTTCAAATGTATCAGCAGCTGTAATGCTAAAAGAATGATCTCACAGAATTTCAGAGTTTTGCGTGTCAAAGTGGGAGGTCGTGTTGGTGTTTAAAGTGCTGCAGCCTCTGCTGCTGTTTCTGTGGTAATCGGTGAAATGTCGTCTTATCTCTCCTGCAGTGAGGCTGGAGGAGGCCTGTTGATCTTGCATGTCAGCAGCATTAGCAGTGCTAGAAGGCATACTTTATTTTTACTCTGATTGAAGTCCTTCCAGTTGAAGATTTCAGGTGTTCACGCGGACTGTGTTCTCATACAGTCTGTTGTTACAGCAACAAGACCTTCATAAGAACAACTCTGTATCCATCTTTGTGTACTTAAAGCATATATTGTTCATTTGAGGGCCCACATCAGCACAGCCTCTACTTTGCTCAAAGCAATAACAGCAAATGAAAAAAAATATTCCTTTCATTCTTTTTGTTATTAATCTTGAACTTTAAAAACAAACAACAGAAACAACAAGGTCTAAATAAAATCATATATGTACAACAAACGACTGTACATCTCCATCAAATGAATTTGAACGTGAGTACATACATATACTCAACACAAAAAAACACTTTGAGAAGGGACAGAATGAAGCAATGAGCTTATCTTGTCCTTACCCTCCATTTCAATTCTGACCGCAATACTGAATTAAAGTACATCATCACCAGCTGTCATTATATATTGAAACGATGCAAAACATATACACAGACAATAGCCCTATTTTACAAACTACAGTCAACCTTCATAGAAAAATAAATCTCTTCATGCACAACCCCATTCTTCATACAAGCATCCAAGAGAAAAAACAAAACACACTAATGGTAAATATCCTTTGTAATATACAAAAGTTTACAAAGAAGAAGAATATGAATAATTGTCTTCCTTCAACAAAGTCAACACACCTTATTTACATTTAAAATACTTGTCTTAGTTCTTGAGTTAATATGCCTGACATTTCATGTACATCATGTCTGTGCTTTGAGGCCCCTTGGGGCATTTGGCCCCGGGCATCTGCCTACCCCCGCCCTTTGGTAAAGCTGCCTGTGTGCAGTATGAATATAGTCTGTAAGAGCTACCTGTCAGGAAAACCTTTTTGACACACAGCTGATCCCCCTAAAGACATGTGTCACTCTTACGTTCAGCAAAGCTAATGCTGCTAACTAGCACAAGCTTTTAACGGCATACATTTACATTAACATACATCTTTAACATTTAAATGTCAAGGTAAAAGGCATACATTCACACGGCTCGGTTTAAATGTGTGCTGGAACATCATTACCCCAGCTGAAGAAAACAACAGTAAGCCTGCCAATGTTGCCAAGTCCTTAGTAAGGAAAGATGCGTTTGGCTGCTCTCAAAGCTGCTAGAAGTTGCTAAATGAACTCACTGCCTAATTAATTGGCCAAGTACATGTACTTATAATGTTTGTGTAATAAATGAAAAAGAGGTGTTGCTAAGAAATGTGGTTCGCTCTTCACTTTGCCCCTCAGACTAACTTAAAAAAAACTGCAGAACATTCTTAGGACACTTTTATTCATAAAGAATATTTCTTAATTTATCTTGTTGCAATTTTAATATATTTTCAAAAAGGTCCGATTTTAACTTTAAACAAACCCATAGAGTCATTCTGAAGTTTATTTTGATGTAAATGTATTTGGATGTAACTGGACAAATTGTTTGTCGAAATATATTGAAGACCAATCCGAATTAAATGCATTTTTTTAATATAAGCTGCTTACATTAAGTAAAACACTACGTTATGCTGGCATAAAAAAAAAAAAAAAAAAACAGTCACAAAGATCTAGACAAAAACAAATCTCCAGTTTTGCTAGATTAACTTGAACATATGTGTTCAGCTCATGTTGTTTTGACCAGCATATTGTTATTTCTACATTTGGTCTGAATTTTGTATTGATTATCACTGCCTACTTTGCCTGCAGTTCTTTTTATGTCTGTTTATGTGAAAGCAGATTTATTGAATTTAAATTATGGGCTCTTTGCCTGAGAAGCAGGGTTTTATAACAAGTATGATAACTTAAACTACATCTGCTGTATACCAATGTCCTGCAAAATAATGAGGGATTAACATGTATCTTATTGTTATGTAGTGATCATAATTAAGCTTATTTCACAGCTCTCCACTCTTTTTCTGTTGGAAATGAAACCACCAAATTTACTCACTAGTTAATTCTAACTTAATTAACCTTTATATGGCCTCAATTTGGGTAAAACTTGATAAGGAGTAGCTTGATGATGAAAAAAGTGTAGTAGTTCATTTTTTGGAGAGCAAACTAAGTTAATTTTTCATAATATGACACATTAATGCAAACAGATTCATTTTAGGTTGTGTGAATTAAACTTTGGGCTAACCCATTTGTCAGAACTGCCTACACACGTGCCAGCTTTGGCTCATGACCCTCTGGCTTTCATGCCAGGCACATATGTGTGCTTAGTTTTGGCTGCTGCTGCAGGTCCACCTTGCCATAAGTTTCACCTCAATTAAGAGCTTTTATGGAAAGATTTTTTATCAGAATGTCCCAAGAAGTGACCTGATTCATTGAATTACTCAGTGGGAAAACCTTCAATAAAAGCAGTCTGTACGAACCAGATGAGTTTCTTCACAGAAAGGGCAAACTGAGCTTTAATTCTGAAAGGCACAGACAGCAAGGGTGGCCAAACAGGTTCTGTCTTGTGTAGGGATGGGAATACAAAACCAATTTCAGTCGAGAATTCTGCTAACTACTTTCTCCAGAAATCAATATGATTAGTTGTTTTGCTTAATAACTCATGGCTTCTCTCTACAAGTTTCTTCCTACAGACCAAAAACATGCTCATAAGAGCTTGTTATTGGTGACTCCAGATTTGACCGGTCCAGGGAGTACCCCCTCTCTCGCCCAATGTTAGCTGGGATAGGCTCCAACAACAACCCCCCCCCCCCCCCCCCCAAAGGGACTAGTGATGCAGAAATGATTGAAAGAATGAACTTTTAGTAAGAGGAAATCCAGCAACTTGCAAAAGCAGCACACCATCGAATATAATAAGTGTCATGTCTGTGACATGGTTGCCTTTGAAAACCTGTGTAGGTCAACTTGCCCTCTCAGAAAACTAAACATGCATCAATAGGGGGAACTGTTAAAGAATTGTATTAATAAGCAAAATCATCAATGGCATCAGTATCAATAAAATCTGATCAATTTTTTAGTCTTGTCTATGAATCATTCTGAAATATTATCTGAAAAAGTCTGTTTTAAGGGACATGTTCTTTAATGAACCATACCACATTTCTCTGTGAGCTGAAAATTTATGACAAAGGATCACATTCTTCTGCCCTGTAAGCTCCTTCTTAAGTGGTGTTCACACAAATACGACTTGGCGACTGAGATCGCATTGCCAACTCAAGTTGCGTTGCGACCATCAATACCTAATTTTGGTCACTGTCGCTGTCACCGACGCTCAGTGATATCACGTCCACTCTAGTTTCACCGTAATCAAATCATATCATATAACAGGATGTATTAGCTGACACTGTCCCAACTGTATCATTTTCACTCACCTACCAACCACAAAACACTGCAGCTGATGGTCCTGCAGCAGCATCATCTGTAAGTTTTTTGCTGTCCCATCATAGACAGAACTCAAGTCCTTACTAGCTAATGTTGCCCACAAGGACATCGATCATCACTCTGTGAACCAGAGTGAAAACAGTCTGTCAATGGTACCATCACACACCCAAACAACGCTGATTGGCTGCCGCAGCACAACCACTGGTGATGTCACCTGAAGGGTTCAAAACGTTCAACTTTGGTGACCAAGTGCCAAGCAACCAAGTCACCCAGATTGTGGCCCGCAGGAGGGTTAACCCAACCCATCATGGCTGTACATTGACTTTCCATGAGGGGTGGTCACCCAAGTCGCCCAAGTTGCGTGATGTGTAGGCAGCTTAATGATGTTAAATGCAAGGAAAAATGATTTTTCAGGATATGGGACCTAATAAATGTGTCTATTCTGAAGCAGCTGTAAAATGGCAAAATACTGCTTGAGCAGTGGTGTCAGAGGAGAAACAACCTCATAATGCAATGATTTTATGCCGGAAAAGGATGTTTTTCCTGTTTTCACCTGAACCGTCTTCTATCACCTTGGCAGGGGTTTTCCAGAAAGTACATCCAGTACTCTAAACACTAAATGAGGTGTTCTCAAAAATCATGTATTTATGTGGCTTAATATAAGCAGTGACATTTTTTTTAAATCTTCTACAGAACGTAATTGGATTGGATTTCCATATCCAATCTAATCCATAAAAACAAAGAATAAAACACATTTTTGTGCATGCAGCAGCTGCAGGAGCTGGTCTTTTTCTTTTGCCAGGTTGTTTTGTGTTATGGTGATAATGCAAAGGTTGAGATGATTGTTTTAACAATGGAGAGCTGTGTCAACACAACACTTAATTAATGGTGCCCACATGGTTACCACAGCAACACATGCAGGGTGGTCGTTCTTCTCTGGCCATGCACCTCTGATATGTTCATTAGCAGATAATAGCCTGGATGTTGTCTTAAATGTTGTGATTTGAAATGCAAGCCTGGTCTTTGTGCTGTCTGAAAGAAGCAGCTCACTTGTCAAGGGGGGTCAGGGTTAGGTATTCTAATTACAGAATAAGCATGATTGTTATTTTAGGTCAAGGAACAAAGAGGAACTAGGATGTGGTTCCTCACCTTTCTGGGGAAATGTTTACAGTCCAAAGATAGTTTAACCTGTCATAAATTATCCTGTTCATCTGCACCCTATGCTTTCAGCAGACCCTTCAAGCTCTTAGTGGTAGGAGAGCAATGAGATAATGGAAACATTAGATCAAATAATCTGACAGCTAAAGTTAATCTTACAGACAGAGTTAGAAACTGAGGGAGGACAAGCTTCAAACTTTTATTGTCTGTTGTGTCAAACTGTCATGTGCATAGGATGGAAATACAGGAGCTCAACAACATCCTTATCATGGGGTCCACAACCAAATGAGCATGAATTCTGGGTTGGATAGCCCCAGAGAATGTTGTAAAAGCTTCAGTTTTCCATACTGATTGGCGAAAGGCTCCATCAAGAGGAAGGAAATTCTGAAAGACTGGATGCTGACCCAGACAAGGTTAAGTGAAATGGCTGAATGGATCAATAGAAAGCCTACATCTGCACTGCATTGTACATCTGAGGCATTGTGTGCAGAAAGCTCTCTCTCATCAAAAGCGAAGATCCTGGAACATCTTTTTTATTCCAAGCCCTGTCTTCATCACTCAATCTATGCACATGTTGAAGACTTATTGTAACCAAGATAAAAGCAAGGAGCAAAGAAAGAACTGTAGGTCCAAGAGGCCAATCTGACTGAGCTGTAAAATCAAAAGAGGGAACAGAGAGCTGACTTTGTCCCTGGCTTGGTTGGAGCTAAGCAGTTCTCAAAGTTTGAAAAGATGACTACAGAGAACATCAATGAATGGTCCAAAGTTGGCTACAGTTCTCTGCATCCCATAACATTAAACAACATAAAACTGTCTTCCACAGCCTCACCTTGTAGATGAAGTCAAGCTGGTTTGCATCCAGTTTCAAACCCATGGGGGTAGGGGTGGGGGGTTCTGCTTGCTGGTTTGTTGTAGCCAGATATCTTACCTTACTATGCCTGACTACCAGGACTAAGGAGAGACAGGAAATCCAGTTAGATTTTTGAATGTGATTGGAACAAGGTCGAACTCTTTTAATAGGATAGGATGGAAAGAGAACACATACAAAAACATGATTACTTTTTCAAGTATCAGTAAAATTGTTGCCCCAAATCCCCAACAAAGACTGAAGGTAATAGAGGTCATGATACTATCAGTAAATAACATAAACAAGATAGTGGTATCTTACCACTTACCAATTATTTGATGTCCTCACCTCCCAAACAGTAGCACTAGTATTCCTCATTTTTGCTACTTACTTGCCAAACAACTTTTGAAAGGTCTGTGCTCAGAGCATAAAGTCATAAAGGATGAATCTGCTCTGAAAGTAAGAAAGTAAGAAAGCAAACTGATATGCAGTAAGTCAAGATGGACACAGCTTTTTGTCCAATACAACCATGCAAACATCCTCTGTGTGTCACATGACAGTACTTGAAACATTATTGTACACATGTCAAGGACTTTTCTGAATTACAAAACTGTACTGGTGGACAATCCTCAGTTCAAAATTATGGACACACACTAACCAATTATTGCTTAAAACATCCAAGCATCATGAGAGTATGAACGTAAAGCTCCTTCAAAATATAAGGAAGCTGACACACAAAGGCCTAACAGTGATAACAACCTTTAGTAAACAGATACATCAAACAGATACATCAATAATTAATAATATTTCATGCCAGTCTGAAAACTGTTATAGCCTGCATCAGCTTGACAGACACAAAGTGCAATGGACACATGGGAACACAGCAGCTACAAAAATGTTTGATATGGTGCTGGGTTCAACACTAGAAAAAATCATTTCAGGTTGAAGTAGAGAATGGAAATGTCTAAAAGCTAAAAACTTGCCCGTCCATTATCTGAGGCATCTGTTGTTTGTTCAGCCGACTTCCTACTTTTTCACTTATCACCATCTCTCCGTCCATCCTAATGCGTGACTCAGTTCATCACCAGCACTCAACACCGGGATGTCCCAGAGGAATCAGGGAGTGGGTCTGTCTAGTGGAGGATATGTGAAAGTGTGTGTGACAGAGAACACGAGTGTGTGTGTTTGGAGTGGTTGGAGGGGGTTATGACGGTTAATGTCTATCTGTATGGGGGCTGCCTCTGCCTGTGGTTACATCGCATGTGTGTGCAGGGGAAGAAAGTGAGGGGCTCAGTTGCAATAATCACACGACAATCGTGTTAAGAGAATCCTCAAGCCACCACGCGGTCCTTGAGCTACACACACTGTAACGCACACATACACAATTGTGTGTCAGAATTTAATGCAACTGTATTGCTTCTGGGGGAGGGGGGGGCAGGGAACCTGCTCTGTAGTTCTGAGCTCAGAAGAACATTGATGTCTGGCTGCAACTTAGTAGACTACTCTTCACAAGCAGAGGCAGATAATGGTGTCATGGGCTTAATAAAAAGAAGGATGTTTGATACTTGACTCTAAGTGCTCATGAATTTTCCATGGGAAGTCAAGCTGGGGCATTTTGGAAATACTCTAAACTCAAAATTTTCTATAAGAATTATGGTAATTTATGAGAATTAACTGGAAATCATAGGTAATTTGAATGAGTTGTATCATATCCAAACTTAAATTCATACATCTTATTTGTCATAGGTAGGTAGGTAGACATCCATTAAAAAATATAATCAAACAATTTAAAATTTCAACATATTTATTTGTAAGTAGAACTTTCTCAAGTTTAAATAATTTTATTGAACAATCAATTTGAAATTCACTTCATGTAGTCCATGGGCTCATAAATTCAACCTCAACAGTCCATGGGCTCCACAATCATCTGAGCATGTGATGGAGGAATGAACACCGCATGTAGAGGGCATGGCCTCAATACTTCCGCAGTAAACAGTGTGCTGTGTGCATGTGAATGAGGAATTGCAAAGATTTGCTCAAGTTAACTTTTGAAATCTGGTTGTTTTATTATAAACATGCTAAGTATAATCTTGTAACCTGCAACCTTCTGATTACCAACCAAGCACACAATTACACTGTGGAACCAATGCCCGGACATGAGTGAGCTCAGGCTGATGTACAGCGTGAAACTACAGGGTGGTGCAGAAATTAGTCCAAAGACACAAAAGTGAGTTAACATTTGGAACTTACTGGTTCCCAACCCCCCAAAGTAGATGGGATGTAGAATACTGTTTTTTAGATAAATGCCTTGAATGGGGTTCATGATGAACTCACGCACATGAAGTTTTGATGTTAAATGGGAAATAATAAAATTCCTATGATGTTGCATGCTTTTGAATCTTAGCCCATTGCTGTGCATTTAAAATGATGGTTGCTCTCTATCTTCCATCAAGAACTACAAAAATGGCCAGTGACCCAACAGCAAGCATTTCTGATTGTTTTTTAACAATCTATTATGTCTGCAAGTCTGACACAGAACAGAATAACTAAAAAAACAAATGATCAAACCTTACATAAAAATCTGCTCAGATGGTGGACTGCAAAACATACTGGACAAAACCAGAGTGACATCAACAGAGTGACAAACAAAGAGTCAAGGCAAGGCTTTAGGATGTCTGACAAACAGCAACAGTGAACAAGCTTGTGGTCATAACAAACATGCCCCTAACTATGGATGACTTAAGACTGGCAAGACACACAAGCAAACAATGCAGGAAGAGATTGTCTTATTGTGCTATTTTTAATTAATGAAAAAATAGTGTCTGTTGTGGTGGTCTTATTGTCACATGGCTTATCCTTGTGTCTGTGGCCTTCTTTGTTCATAAGATTAGTTACCATTTACAATATTGTAAATATCTTGAATGAGTTGCAGGACATACTCACTTGGGTAAGATTTGACGGTTGATTTCAGTTTTTTATGCATGCACCGTAACTGAATGACTGAATGAATGTCTTATTTATTTCGAACTTAAAATGGAAAATGTACATATGTATATCTCTATACAAATCCAACAAAAATAAAATATAAAAGGTAAGCAGAGGCAAATAGCAATTACAGCATTTTTTCTACTATCATTAATCTTTGCAAGAAAATATACCAGATTCAGTTCGAAAAGGGTGTAGGAAGAAGTAACAAACTTATCTAGTCCCACCCCTTTTTCATTTTTTAAAATGTCTTACTTAAATTCACCCTGAAGCCTCTTCAGGTCATAGCTAACAATATATTTAGAAACAAAAGTAACAGCAAGCTTAGACAAATAATAGTAATAACAACAAATTTCAAAGCAAAGACAATAATGACACATCACTGGATACACATACCCCTGATGTTACTGATTTTCTCGCTGTTTTTCCATTCTGTATCTGTTTAATATTTCAGCCTTAAAGATTAATTTAAACCTACCTATTGTTTTACATATCTTCAGTTCATCACTGCAGCTGTAACTGGAACCACACTGTAGTTGTTCAGTACCAACATATATCTGTAAACTTAATTTATTCTATAACACAAGACGCCTCTTTTCCAATACGAACCCCACCTAAGACTAATTTTTACCAGCACAAAGTTGTCATGATGCCTCATTTAATATGAGAGGACTTTTCCTTAGGTGAGTATCCTTTTGAATAATTAGAAGGCTGCTCTATTTTTGCAGGCATAACTTGTTTGAATAGGCAGATCCCTTCACTCTGTAAACACACAGGCAGCCTCTTATAATGCACAGTCAAGTGAGATAAAGCCTGAAACATGATGCGGATCAGATCATTGTAATGCAGGCACGGCTGGACATGCAATTTCTCCTGGGGGTGATGCAGTCAAAATGCTGCAGGGAAATGCATCACGCAGTTTTACAAATTTTAATCCGGCAGTGTCTGCTGATGTGCATTTCCGTCTACTGCTCAGGCTTTATCTTGAATGTCACTGTTAACGCTAATTCACACCTTTCACTCAAGCTACTACAACCACATCTACCTCCACTAAAATACCTCAATCACATGGCTAGCGGGATCAGCAATTCCTCTGTTACAGTGGGCAAATCTACTGATCCTGGATGGCAGGAGACAATACCTTCTGTCGCCTGCTAATCAGACCCCCGCTGGGAGTGTGAGTGTGTCAATGTGTGTTTTTCAGGCACTTATCTACATACACAGCCCCAGAACAGAATCATAAAAAAATCCAACACAGCCAATGAGAGGGAAGGAGATGTAGAGGACATAGTAGAGAAAAGAGGAGAGTGGGGGCAAAATCCTTTCATCTAACTAGGGTTGCCCCCCAGAAAAAGCCGAGTTATCCACCTCTAATGAGGCAGAGTACAGACCAGATTTCCTTTCACTCTCGTAAAACCAGTTCTTCTGTAAGAGTATTCAGTCTGTCATCCCTACTCCGCACCGTTTTCTTGTTCCTTTTGAAATTTGTTCAGTTCAAGGGCAGAACGACAAAGCAGTCAGCTGTAGCAAATCTCTCCAGCTGGAGAGAATGACGGAGAGAGTGAGAGACTCCATCCCACGTGTCATAGAGAGACACATCCCTTTCCCTGCCGACTCTGACTCTGCATCAGGTTACAGGATGTGTGAAGCTAGTGTCTTTAACATGACGAGTGGAGCGTGACGGTACAGCAGCACTCAGTGTTACTCCCACTGAGGATCACATCTGGGACAAACTCCACTCTGCACTCAGGACTGTAGAATAAAATTAAGTCTTTGAGTCACTACGTTTTCATTTAACATGGCACCTATAGGCAAAAGTAGGAGTTCATTAGGAGTTTGTCCAAAAACAGTTTGAGATTCAAACAATTTGATTTTCAAAATGACTCAAGTTAAAAAAACAGATGATGTTGACAATCCCACCAAAGTCCCGGGCACCTATTGGACATTCCTACTACTTAAAAAAACTTCAAACTACTGCACTCTAGGTCAATTGTGTAAATAAGTAGAAAAAGAAAATGATATAATTTGAGAGACACTACCATTATCAGTCCTGCTTGTCAGTTAAATTCTTTTTCGATTCTCCCATGCATTCTTGCAAGTTTCCTGAGAGAAAATTCTGCTTTTCCGTGTCGCAATGTCAAATGTGGCAATCCTGATGTTTACTGCCATGCTTAATTGGCTAAAGTTTCAGCATAATACTTAGAAAAAAACAGACATAAGTATTTTAATAATGAAGTCTAAGTGTGAAATTAAGTCACATTTTAGACTGCCTCTGTTCCCTGTCCATCATAATTGTATTCTTAACTCCTATGTTGTTGTTTGTGATGACTGCCTCTCTTATAAGCAGGATATCTTTCTCTTGTTAGGCAGCATAACCAAGTGATAGAAAGTGATGACTTCTGAGACTTGTTGGTTTCAGTCCAACTGGCATCAGTTCTTAATTCTCGTCCCTATAAGTTTCCTAACTGATTCATTTAAGTGAATATTATAGCAGGAAAGAACTGGTCTGGTGCTGTTGATGCCCCCATTCCACTCCATACTCTTTTTCTTTGTCCATTTTTCTGTTTGTATGTGAGCAAGATAAAAGATAAAAAAAATCTAAAGCCAAATTTTTAAGTTTTTCATGGGAATACTGGCATAAGGAAGAAATTGTTAGCTTTTGGCAGTGATTCTGATCCAGGAATTTATTTTAGGATGTCTTAACAGTGTGGGATAAAGCAGTTTTCCACATCAATGTTGGAAATGCCTTGATGGAGGTTTGCACTGTGGGAGCACTACCATTTTCAAAGCTTTGATAGTTTACGAAATGGAGTAAAGCAGATTGTGTCCTTAAAACATGTGGTCCCCAAAATTGTCTAAATATATCTCAACACTATACCATGTTATGCTGACCAAAACACCTTTAATGTGCCACTCTAAAATAGAAAAAACAAGACTTTGCCCTTGTTTTTCAATTTGTCATATAAAAGATAATGCACCTTTTCTTCAATTTCTAGTAAAACTTAGTGATAGTAGACAGCAAGAGTATGAAGCCTAGAAGCTTGTATGGGATAACTTTAACTCATCACAACTAAAAGGTAAACATACCTGTCTGTTTAAACTCAAAGTATGTAAAAATCTGCTCCCAGGGGCTCTCAACCAAAAGAAAACAAAAGACTGAGTCAAGACTGACTGGAGATTGTAGAAATATGAGACTGAAAGTCGCCTCCAGACAAATGTTTAAGTTTATTCCTTGAAAGAATAGCACCCCATCTGCCACAATTACAGAAATGCAAACCAGCAATTTCTGAACCATGGCTGAATTGTATATGAGACAAGAGAAAGGCTCTTAAACACAGACTACCTGGTGAAATCTGTTAGCTACTTACAAAGCATGCTCAGCTAAATAAATATATGTAACATTGGATTTGTGATTAACTATGATTTATCTTTTGCCAATTTCTTTAAAATTATATATATATTTATGAGGGAAAGTAAAAGTATTACAATTTTTCAATCTACAAACACTTGTTAATTTGTGGAACTAAATCATGGATTAAAAACTCCTTTAACGTTTTATTATTCTTTAAATTAATCAGCTAAACTGTTTAGCCTCTAACCCCAGTTAATTTATATTACTTACTTACTTAAACTTTTAATGATATTTAATATCAGAATTTTCCATGACCATGTTGTAAGTGCTTCGGCGGAGGTTTGTGTTCTTGGGGCACTCCTAGGTTACATTTGGTTTTGAAGGCATCTTGGGCGCCAAGGCAGTGACCATTATGTCGTCTATTATGATCACTAGTGGTGTTCAGCTATGTTGTACTTTAGACAAAGGAATCAACCAGGATTTGTGCCTTTATTTATATAAGATTTAAGAATTGATTTATTTAACTTGTAAATCCAAACATAATTAAAAGCTATTGCTTTCTACCCACACACATGCCAAACTTCAATGCACAAAACGGTAGATTTAGTTTATTAACACATCAATATTAAGTAAGTAATGAATAACAAAAAAGAGAATACACTGAAGTTCTAAAGTTTAAACCTTACTTCTATGCTTACATTTAAAGTTCCCTAGGGGTTAGAATAGTTTTACTCTTTGAATTTTTTAAACTGCACACAATGTTGACAATTTACTCAAATTTTAATCATAATTGAACATCAGATTTAATAAATGATAATGAGACACAATTAAAAGGACAGCGTGATATTAAGCAGAAAGAAAAGCTCTATTAGATCATAATAATAATGATCTTGATAGTATTAAAGGGGAGAAAGTCAGTTTTTGGCCATAGAAGCAGACCATGATCATTTTAAACAAGACTGTATTTTCCCAATTGGTAGTTTTTAATACCCAAAACCTTATCCAAGCAGTGGGAGCCGGACAAGGTGAATGAAAGCAGGAGCTTCTTAGTTCTCAGAGGCCATCAATATCAACCCACCTTAAAGTTCCTCACACGCAGGAGCTTAAAATGACTCCAACCAGGCAGAACATTGTTCAAAACATTCTCGTAGTTACTTTCATGGTTTTTGTTGCCGCTCTGGACTACAAAGTCTAGAGAGGCATCCCACACGTTACAGTCCTACACTATATGTGACTGACAGACATTAAAACCAGAAAACTGCAGTGAGTGCTCAGAACAAACATGCTGCCAAACAATGAAGCTACTAACACTTCAAAATAAGATATTTTATATTCCACAGAGATAGCTGGATACTCATTATGCTGTGTGGTCCCATCAGAGAAGACACTCTTCCAAGAAAACTGTGTAGACTTTATATTCGGGATTAAAATAACCACTCAGCTGCTTGTGGATGCAGAAGAAGTTTCTCTCTCGTGCATTTATATTCTTTGTTATGGTTTGGGCCCCCTGAGAGCCACCCAATGACCCCGTTCCAAAATCTGCTGTTTTAAAATACCCAGGAGACCGTCAGCCTTTCATGAAATAGGAGCGGAAGAAGAGAGAAACAACATGTTGGGGTTATATTTAAAACAAAAGAGAGGAGAAAAATGGATCAAACATGGAGCAAAAACAAAACAGAGACAACCTGACAGAGTGTTCATGCTGTGATTGCATGTCATGATAAATCACTGGGGGTTCTCCTCACAAGTAAGCTTTTGCAGCATCTAAGTTGCTTCACGGGACTCTTACCTTCCATTGGCAACCACTTAAGTGTTTAAATGCCACTGAGCAATACCCTATCCTGACCTTTGAGCTGCGGGAGGGGGGGGTGTCAAGAAGGCATCCCCCCACATCTGGAGAGGGCAGGCATGAAATACACTGACAATCATTGAGC
This sequence comes from Scarus forsteni, assembly GCA_036419115.1. Taxonomy (NCBI): domain Eukaryota; kingdom Metazoa; phylum Chordata; class Actinopteri; order Labriformes; family Labridae; genus Scarus; species Scarus forsteni. The sequence continues at coordinate 7,582,876 of JAZDUH010000383.1, read as the reverse complement.
TGCTGCAGCAAAAAAACATATGTCATGTACTGTATGCATTCGCTCGTTACGTGCATGGCTGGCTGCTCCACGGTGTAGCTCGAGGGGCTGAGACATTAACCGTGATGCTGTATGTCATGACCACAGATCATTATCCGCAAAGAAAACTGGATCCTGAGAGCTGAAATGCATCCATTACTTCTCAGGGCATCCATTAGCCTCCCACCTCCGGCTTAAAATGTCTTTTAAAGAATTTTCCCGGACGTGTTTGATAAGGAGCAACGGATCAAATCCCTGGTTTTAATCTTAAAAACATGTTTAATAAACGGAGCAGAAATGACGCAAAGGAGGGCGCGCTGAAACGTGTGTGCGTGATTGCATTTCTCATCATTACGCCAAAGTTCTGCGCTTGTTTTGACAGAGACGTAAAGTTTGCATGCTTTGCTTCTTCAAACATAAAATAAAAACAGAGACAAACTTCTTTCTTTACAGCACTTGCCGGCTGGATTTCAGCAGTGTTTTGTTTTCATCTCACCATGCGCACACGGACGGTAACTCAAGGTACAGATTGCCACAGATTAATTTAAAGTGACACAACAGCAAATTATCCGAACAATCCTCTCTCTTAATTCTAAATGCATTAATGGTTCACTAAAGTAACGACTGTGATGGCACTTTCTCCGAGCCGAGCATCATTCCCCTGAGCGCTGCGTCTTACCTTGCGCTGCGAGGAGCACCAGCAGCAGGGCGCAGATTACTTTCCTGTAGAAATTCATCGATACATCAGCGCTCGGAGGCGCTTTCCGCGGACGGACGACCATGAGTTTTGATTGGAGTGTTTCTTAATAATCTACTAAAAACGTCTGCGAAACCTGGAGATCAGAATGACATTTTCCTCTGCGTTCCGGAGCGTGGAGAGGTTGGACTCGCGGTGCGCTCTCCCGACATGAATAACTTCTGCACATCCCGCCTTCCCCCTCCCTGCGTCCCTACGTCCCTTACACACACAACACACACCCACCCACCCATGGGCAAAAGCTGGCGACCTGACTCAGAGTGACTCACAGGTGATAAGTTTGGATTATTGAAATGGTTTTCAAACATGGCAGGATCAGACAGAAGTGCCCGGGGAGTCCTCAAGTCTGACTACAAATGTAACTCTTTGAACATTTTTCCCATGATGCCTCTCAAAATCCAGTTCCTCTTCATGTTATAACAAGTTTACCTTGCATTAAAATGTCTTACACAGTTTCAAATCTTACCTAAACACACAAAGAACAAATCAAAGAAAATCTGTTTGACTGTTTTGACACAAGTAGCCTATAAGAACTATTACTTTTTATTTATTTAAGGTTGTATATTAGGAAACAAACAAAAAAATAATTACTAATCTGAGTAGTTATCCTCATTAACATAAAGACAGATGCAGCCCACACACACTTAGATCACATATTTTCTCTGCTGAGCTATAAATGACCTATTTAGTCACTTAATTGATTTTGTACGCATAACAATACTCAGGCAGCTTAAAGCATTAGTGGCGCTATAATAGAGTCTTGAAGGCTGCAGAGTCTGCCCAATTCATATAATAGAAAGCTATTAAATGCACAGCTGCAGTACATGGGATTGGACATGCACGTTTCCACTGAACCATTCTTAAAAAAATGTGCAACAGTAGTCGTGATTAATCTAAATGCAATAAGGCTATTGTAAGAACGCCTGTATTATCAGTTTGATTCTTGTACTTAGGTATTTTTAACCATTTCATTGGTGCAAATGTGTGTCAGAAGGGTCCTCATCTAGTGTTTTCCAAATGCCTCAAATTTGCTTTTGCAAACCCAGGTCACATCCACAACAGTGATGCTCTTACTGGATTGAAAAAGAAGCTTTTGGTTCATTTGCCTCCCTCAATATTTCATGAAGCTGTGCATGGTGCATTAGTGTGTACACATATGTGAAAGTATGTTTCAGTGCAGGATGTATTACTCTCAGAAATAGTTGCTCCTAATAGTTTTCTGCAGGGGGTGATATGGGGAGAAATTTTGGGAACATTAAAAGGGTCTATGGCTGATATAGGGACCACCTAAAAATATGATATTCAAATTTCTAATCTCACAAAAAGTGTTGATTTCATTGCATGTTGCCCACTTAAACTCCAATATATGGTATTTATGAATAAGAGGGCATTTGAAGCATGTTAAAGATTCTACCTTTATTTATGCCTTCTAATGTATATCAGATTGCCTAAATGGTACGTGGAAAAAACCTAGATCTTTAATAAAGTCACAGCTTATGGACAGCCCATGTATGATCAGCCAGTTTTCAGTATTTTACAAAAAAATCAGAGATTCACTAAGACTGATTATATGATCAATGAAAAAATATGTAATGCTTGAAATGGTCCAAAGTTACTTTAGGAATATGATTTGATTTTCACTTTACTGCAAAAGTGTCAAATTAAAAGTTACATTCTCCGCTGTTTGATGCTTATTTGTTTCTTAAAACAGAGCAACATACCATAGCATTAGTGATGTATGCTTTGATTTATAATATATTTATTTGTAGTTTGACAGATGCTTGGTTTGGTTTTTCTTTTTAAACACAGAGGCTGTGGTCTAAATCAGTGACTCTCCATTGGTCAATCTAAAGACCTCACCACAAACTCCCTCATGAGGAATTAACATCCACATAAAAAGTCATATGGTTTATCTGTTTCACTTAAAACATCAATGTTGGATGTCGATGGAGTGCATACAGTTTATAAATGAAAAAAGACAGGACAAGCCAGCATGCTTAAAGTACATCTTTAAGCCCTTTGGCGATGAGCATGCATAAGACTTGTTTTCATGACAACATGTACCTTTTTTAAACTTGGATAATTCCAGAAAATCTTATGAAAACTCTGCTTTCCCAGTAAATTAATGTTAGATAAGTCAAAATCTCCAAGAAAGTATTTCAATATATATCTCAAATACATCTATTCCAGGACTAGCCTTAAAGTCCAGGGAAACAGACACATCAGCTTAGGGCTTATTTATATCACAGACTTTTTGCCTTTAGGCACTCACAATCAAACCACTCAAAGCAGCCCATAACCCTCTTCTTCACCAGCTGTAAATCTTTTGTCAAAATGAAATGTCTGTTAAGTGCTGTGGTAAAAAAATATTAAGAATCAAACAAAGGAGGAGGATTTTGACCTTGTTTAAAACATCTCTAGACAGCCTTTCTCAAAACAGTCAGTTTGGTGTCTGTCTCTTTAAAAGCAAATGAGCTCCATCTGTCTCATCCAGCAGCCATCTTTACTCAGACAGACGGATCAGGTTTTCTTCTTCTGTTTTTTTGCGGGTCAGAAAGAACTGTACCCTAGTTATACAAACATCCATCCATCATCAGTGCCGCTTGTCCCTTTTTAGATCACGTTGGCCGGGCCAATATCTTAACAGTGAGAAGTGGAGATGGTCACTGGCTGTGCATAGGACCCCAGGATCCAAGGGTGGCACCACTTGCACAAGGGGATGCATGTTTGCTGTCTGATGCAGCCACAATCTGGACAACACGCCTAATATTTTTCATTTAAGTGTGGATGTTACCGTTGCTGTCTGTCAATTATGTCATTTGCAGTGCAGCCGATGTACTCAACAACTGATCTAAAAAAACCTCCTTGATCACTCAGCATCTTTGGTTGCTCTCTCCTCCATGATGCTGGTGAGCGTGAAGATGCAGATAGACGTGCATTGCAGGGACAGTAGTTACTGTACGTTGCTTGTTTGTTTTTTTATTTAGGTGGTGTATTCATAGTTAATGTGCACGGTTTAAGTGGACACAAAGACTTCAGATATGACGACATCGGCTATGTTGGATCAATTTGGCCAGGGGAGGCCCTGGTGAGAGGAAGCTGTAGTGCTCAGAGAAAACCTATGCAGGCACATAGAGACCATAAAAACAACACCAGCAAAAGCACAGGCCGACATGCAGAGTCAAACCAGCTAACTTCTTGTCACGAGGCACACACACAAATCTCCCACATCACCATGCAGCCCTGATACCCAAACAAATGTGCAGAAATTTCCGAAATTGTGCTCAAACATCCTTAGGTCTTCTTTCAAAACAGACTTATGTTTGTTCAACTGAGATCCTACTAAGTTGAATTTCTTTATTTTTGACTTACACACCAAGAGAATACAGTTGGGGTTGCATTTACTCTTGCCTGCACCAGAAACTGGTTTAACACCTAACTCTATGCTCTATGTGGACACATGTTTGCACATTCATAAGACAATAAGAGATCACCGGGTGAGCATCAAACAGGCCCTATAACATATAGACAATCTGGAACAAATTATGTTTCACTAGCAAGGACCACACTGTAAATGTATGCGTTTGAAGGTTTTAATGAAGATTTAGGAATATGAGGAATGACAGTGATGAACATATGACATGAGATATGTTGAGAGATGAGCCGTCAAGAAGCCAGGCAGAGGGAGACTCAGTGTGGGGGTACCGTCTCATTGTGTTCTGCCCGAGCTGATCTTGACCCCCACCTAGGATAAGGTGAGCGAGGAGCTGAGTGGAGAAAGAAAAAAACACTATTAAGATTGAAGGGTGGGAGGGTGGGTTGAAGAGTCACAGACAAACTGAGCAATGAGGCGTGGCTGAGTATAAGTAGGCTTGTCAGCTGATTGGAAGTGTGGTTTGTGGCTTGGACCTAAGTTAATACATTAACTTCATTTATATGTTTTGGCTATTTTCAGCCCTTCAGCAACCACAGGCCCCCCACGCTGCAGGGTTTAAGTCAGTGTCTAATGTGAGGTGTGATTGTAACTTCAGCCCACACAGAACACAACACGTTATCAGCTGGCAGGTTAAAGAGCCAAGAGGCTGAAGACAAGTTGACTCACTGGATCCCTGATTTTAACCCCTGTTTGAATGCATAAACCCTCCTCTAAAAAAAAAGCATTTGCAGATAAGGTGTGATGGGGGACATGAAAGGATAAATGCCTCTGAGAGACATATAGTCAAGTCAGCTTGACATGAAACTGAAAAAAACTCCAAACCTGATACTGTATGATGAGGTAGTGTCACCCAAAGAAAAGGGAAGACTGTACAGAAACAGGGACAGAGTTTAGCAGCTTGATGTGCTTCAATCTGACAGAGAGTGTATTTCCACAAATGTAGTTTTTTTATTACTTGACAAAATGAAGGAAAACCAGGAATACTCTGAATCCAAATACTCAGACTGTGATGCAAACCTTTTTTTCTGTTATGCTGTAGTAAGTTGTTTGGTGTTCTCTTTTTTCTGTAGTGTTTGTCTTTCCCCAGGCAGACTTTATAACACTCAGGGCTGGATCTACTAAAGGTTTGTGTGTATAAAAACATGTGCAAACTTGATAGCAAACCCCAAATCTGATCTACTAACTGGACGCACCGAGGATTGTGCCTGTCAAATGAGCAAAATAGCACGTGCAATCCATTAAGTGTGTTTGCCTTCATAAATATGCAGAATACATGCAGATTATAGGAACATGCAAAATACTGGGAGATGCAAATGTTATAATTTAGCACCTGTAATGTGATCTATCAACCCTGAAACTGCTTGAAGTCAATGTTCATGTGTCTATATTTAGCACATTTGAAAGGCAGGTGCAAACTGGCAGAGCGTTACGCACAGATTGCTGATGAGAGGTGAGAGAATCTTATGTGTGCGTGTCATCATGTTTGGACAGCTCTTCACATGAGAGGCTATTGGTGACAAAGCTGTGTAACTATTTGAATGCTGTCATTTAGATTAAATTTTAATTGGAATCAGAAAATACAGTTAAAAATGACAGATAAAAATATGGAATGATGCAAAAGTGACCGCTTTGTCCGTCAAAATGACAGACAGTAAAAAAGGTTACCGCAACCTTTGGCCAAAAACAAAAAAATAGCAGAGACATATCGCCTATCCAGCAATGCCAGCTTTCAGCTGTGTGCTTTTTAAAGATGGCCTACCATATCATGTTTCTTCTGAGATGTCTCTGCAGGAGTTCACCAATATGTTTATTTGACTCCAGCTTCATGGCTTCAAACTTCATTTTCCCGTTTACGGCCACTCTGCTCTCCCAAACTCTCATGCAAAATCCTCATTTGAAGAGGGTGGTCCGCACCACTTTTGTGCCTGTTATAAATTGCACATGCCGTCATAGTAAATCACCTTCAACACGTTCACTAACAGCACATGCAATTTTTTTATTTTGCACACGCAATTTAGTGCTCCTTATTTAGGATCGTAATAAATACGGCCCTTAATTTGTTCCTTGTGCACATTGAGGGAATTTGCCTGTGAGATGTTGATGGACATTTAAAAGCCTTCATGACTTTAAGTGCCAGAGAAAACAAACCTCTGGAGGTATTATCTCTCAGATAATTAAACTTAAAGGTCAACCTGTGACCTTTAGGATGTTTTGAATAGTTTTTCTTTTAATGACCAATTCATGAGTTTAACGGGACAGAGGTACTAAGCTCTTTGTTTGTCCAACACAAGTATCTGGATTCATCAATGATCTCATTTAACTGGCAAAATTTGACTCTCAAATTAACCTTCTATGGGAAAAAACAATGCAGTGCAATAGGGATTTTTTGTGTTGGGCTACACTTGGTCACGCTAGACCATGTTGTGCTGTGTTGAGGGAACAGGGGTTATAGGCCGCAAAGACTTTCAAAACAGGCATGCTTAAGTCCCAGTCTGACAACATTAAAATAAAAGAAAGTTGATTTTGCAAATCATGTGACCTTTAACTTATGATGCATTAGGTTAACCTGAAGAGGGTAACATTAAGATACCACGAGTTCCAATGCAACAATGCCAGAATAGTGTGAATTAGGTAGCTTTAAAAAGCAAGATTATTTGGGACACAAGGTATCACTGTATGATGCTGTACAATACAATAAAGCTGGACAGATACTATTTAATATGATACAGTATGACAGTATAACACAATATGGTACAGTATGATATATGAAACAGTACAAAACAGTACAAATGGTACAAAATGATATGATTTGTTGTGGTACAATATGACGGGATAATCCTCCATATGATATCTCAGGGTCCATACAAGCCTGTACAGCTGCCACCCTGTGGACAATCAGGTTGGTAAGGTCTTCAAAGAAATGGCACTGTCTGCTTTTCTTGCATGCTTTGTAGTTTTGAATCTTCCAGCATCTGCATTTTTTCTGCTGTGAAAGTGACAGTTCGGAACTGACACATGCAAGTCTACATAGTCAGAAAGTTATTTATTAAATGGATGGTTTAGGATTTTTTAAGTTAGATTGTACAGTGTGAGGTTCAAGTTGGTAGCATGAACAGTGGCCACATTGTAAAAGAACAGCGCTACATCTGTACAGTAACAGCAGTCACAGAAGCTAGGGCTTTATTTTTCTTCAGATAAGGCTGACAACTTATACATTAAGTAATTTAAGGCATTATGAAGACACAAAATCAGCGTAGGGTGATTTCACATTGTATTCAAAACATTTTCAACAACTTACTTCTCCACAAACATGGGTTTTCATGGGGTACTACTTTGGCACACCGCACAGCCCTTATGGCCTTCTGATCAAACTGACCAAAATAATAATGTCTTTCAGTTTACCAAGTACCCTAAATTAACTGAATCTCACATAAGGGTTAATTATTGCATAAATGCTTAAGATGATCAGGTTGACAAAAAGTGTGCCAGTGAAGGTTAGTTTATACCATTTATGAGTGTGTTTTCATCAAGAAGACTTAAAAACACTTACATTGTAGACTTATATCTCTGGAACCATACAACAGATTCTGAGAGGAACAACTGTGTTTGGAGGCTGGCTACTTTGCTATCAATGGAAGACATCAGGTAAAATAAATGACTTCAAAAAGTTTTATAAACAGCCAATAAGTCCTTTTTATTCAATTTTATTAGACCACCCTTTTGACTCATCAATCAAATGCTCCCATCTCCTACTTCTCTTTTGTTCTTAATCGAGTACTGATCAGGAGCTACTGAATATCAGCATGAGAACTGGTCGTTTACTGTCAATTCCTAAAAGACATAATAGAAAATAATGTCAGCACTTTGATATATTTGTGGCTAAAGCTGCTTTCAAGTAGACAAATTATTATTTGCAGTGAAAAATGTGTGAAGGAATTAGCGTAAATATGTAATAAGACTTTGTTGTCAGTTTCATTGGAAATTTGTATTTATTTTCCCTTATTTGAAAGGTTAAGGAAACCATATTCAGATGTGAAAAAGCTTTGATCTGTTTAATTTTTATCAGGTTCTCAGTTTGATCTTTCTGATTCTATTGTTGTTTTTGTTTTGTCTCTTTGGTCCCAATTGAAGAAAGATGCCTTGAAGTTACTTGTGCTTGCAAAAGTTGAGATTATACATGCATATATATCTATATATATCTATATATATATATCTATATATATATATCTATATATATAAATATACATACATACATAAATATATATAGATGTATACTATATATATAGATATATATACATATACATATATAGATATATATATATATAAATATATATATATATATAAATATAAATATATATATATATATATATATATATATATATATATATATAAATAAATATATATATATATATATATATATATATATATATATATACACATATATATATATATATGTATATACATATATCTGAGACAGAAATAATCATGATTTAGACCATCCATCAACCCATCTTTCTCAACACCTCTAGTTCCAACCAGATCAGGCTGAATTTAAATCACGACCCCTGAGAAACAACATCATTTAAGGGAATATGATACAACAAAATGTGAAATATCACAATATGACAAGGTACATGACAGCATGCACTTTCTTATCTGCTTGGGGAAATATGCCTTTGATAGTTTTCTGTTTTAATTATACAACCTGTTAAAAATTGAAAGACAAACAGGAGCAACAGTTTTGGGAAACAAATTAGTACATACCAAAAAGCTATTTATACTGCCCATTATCTGCATAAAAATAGAGCATATAAACAAGGCTGAAATATTAAATGACTTTTTAAAAACAGTATTGATATAGATATTTAAACTGAAGGTTACTGATGCGTATGTGTATCAAGTACAAGTTAACAAACATGTAATAGTTGCTCTCGTTCATCAGCTTTTGGACAGTCACAGCGTTGTGGTCCTTTCTCACCTCATCTGCTTCTTATCTGTCTCGCTCTCCCTGTGATAAGTTCTGGTTTAATTAAGGGTAGTGCGGGGGTTAATGTCTTTACTTTTGCTCACAGTCCTTATCAAAGTATAAAAAGTGTCTCTTTTGTGTTCAAATTGAATTTGTCCTTCAACTTTTAGCCATCTAATCAAGTTTAGAAAAAGCTGAGATCATGGCTGTTACAGACATGTTTCAGGCCTGAACAAGAAATTAGGATAAAAATCATTTCATACAGCCAGCAGTATTGAGATTAAGAAAGAAAATAATTTTATTGAGACTACAAGTTTTGTGCTGAAGTGTTAAAGATTCATTCAAACGTGGAGATTAGCCATACTTTGAACTACTGAAATGAAATTTTATATTTTCACATATGAGAATGACAAGTGTGGATGATGACACAAGATAATGAGACACAATAGGAAAAAATGGGACTTTCAAACAATTGCATTTTTAATTACAATTAAAAGCAGAATTTTGTTAGTTAATGACACAGATTTTTAATTCTAATATTTCTCATCTTTAGAGCAACTCTGACTTTGAAAGTTGTTTCAAGTGCCCATACTGCCAATTAACTGTTTGTGTGTTACTTTCCTTCCTATTCAGATAAATAACCATAAGTTTACTTTGAAACTAAGTAAATGCATTGATTCACTCTATGGACCCGTGAAGACATGTCAGCTGCAAAGAAAACAAAAACTGAACCAGATATCAATAATTTTGACTCAAGTGACAATGATGCTCTTGTTACTGCAGAGGGTTACTGTACATTTATGAACCAGAATATAAAGCAGAAGAAATTCTTCAGAATGAGATCGAAGTAGACGGAATTAATGCTCAACACAAAGGAAGTGAGGAACACAAAGCCATATGCTGCATCATGAACAGTCTTAGGAGTAATGCATTACAAAGTAATGTGATTACTGTAATGCATTCCTTTTTACTGTAACATAGTAATGTAAGGCATTACAAAAAATAAACAGTCATATCATACTCGGTACAAATGTCAGGAATGCAAGTTACAATGTATTTTTAATGTAACCCGAAATGAGGAGGCGCTTTTTTTTTTGTTTAAATACAGATTCACCAAAAACTCCATGAACAGAAACAGGGAGAAAATCTTCCGTTTGGCCTAAAGTTACAGTATCCCTGTCACAATTGACCAGAATTTTACCTTTTGTATTGTTTTGCAATGATCGTTTCTTGCATTGTGCCATGAGCCATCAATGTGGCTATTATATTCTACAGTTCTAGCCTCGAGCCGAACTCAGATAGCCACCACATCACCTTCCATTGGATGTATAATGAGCTTTTTGAGCATAATGAGCTACATTTAGAATGCCAAATCATTGTTTCCTGTTATTTTGACGAGAGTAACTTAAAAGTAATGGGATTTGGTGTAATGCCTTACATTTCAAATACAGTAATATTATAATGTAGCTAATTATTTCGGAACGACAGTAACAAGTAATGCATAATTCATTACATTTTTGAAGTAACTTGCACAACACTGATCATAAAATAGTACCGTCATTAAAACAACACATCCCCTGCAATGTGTGCTTTAATTTGACCATATTTTATTTTTTTATTGTGTGGCAGACAAGAATATTAAGAAATAACCAAAAAAAGGGGTAGTATGCATAGCATGAGGGCCTTCATTGAGTATAAGTATAAGTAATTTTTCAGGGGGAAAGTATCCCCACAGTGTCACTATCAGAGGGCTGGTGTTTTTAGAGTGTCTCCAGCTGAGCCGACATCCATGGGACACCTTCCTGTGTCCCCTCTGACATTCCTTTGTTACTTCCCTGTCCCTTTGTTTTTTCTTGTTTTTTTTTCTGTCCCTCTCTCTGTGTACGATCACACAGCCAGACAAACTGTTAAACAACAGCAGGCATCTGGTCAGACAGCCCGGACAAAAGCGGAGGGACCTCGAGGGCCTGACGGAGACAGGAAAGGAAAAAGGGAAAGGGCAAGTGTGGCTGTAACAGTGTGTGTCAGACAGGACTGTCCCGGCTCATCCACATCAACCACGCACACTGCTTCTCTCTCCTCAGCTGAATCTCTGCGGGTATTAGACCTCTATATTCTCTCTTTCTGTGTCCTCTATCACTTTCATGCTTACGTGTCTTTACATAACTCTTCTTCAAGGCCTTTCTGCCTTTTTTCTCACCCTTTAAGTTTTTTTTTTTCTTTCCTGTCTTGATCTTATCTTTTTTGGAGCTTTAATTTAACCTGTCAGCTAAATGTGCTGATTTGCTGCATTGCCATATGGAGAAACTTTTAAGACTTAAAGATTTATAGCAAGAAGCTAAAACTGCAAGGTGAATGATCGAAGGTCTTCTACTTTGGCAGCAGTGGCTGCCTGTGTGGGCTCATTTATTTCCTGTCCTGATAAAGAGCATTGTTAGATCCTTTTGTCCTCCTCTGTTATGTCCCAGTGTCACCTTGTCACCTGTCCCTCACCCTGATGAGATGTAGTCTGACGTTGCACCTAGTCTGACTCTTACATGAATTATTAAACAGGTTGTGTCTGGTGTGAATTTAACACTTAACCAGCTTAACCTCTTGATATATATTTGATAAATTTCTCCACCATAAATTATTTTGAAGTGGCTGAAGTTAAAACATGAAGCCATTTTAAACCCTCCCTCTGCAGCGTCGATGAGGAGCATCTTTTGCTTTTTCCACTCCCTTGAGCTTGACTGTTGAAGTTGACTCTTTGTGCTTTGTATTTATGTCAATGCAGTAAATACTGTAAAAGTATGAAAATATTAAGTTTGAGGTCTAAGGACAAACTTCAAGACAAAGCTGCTTTACAGTGATCCCCTTATTGTGGTTGCAATATCACTACAATGCACACAATTTGCAGAAACGACCAACATGACAGAACAAACTGAGGAGATTTTAGAGGTCTTAGCTCATCAGGTGTCATGTTCAAAAGCTTTCAAGAATTCTCTTCCAAGTGTTGGCTTAATGGTGTAGTCAGCAATGTGGGAGAAAACGAGTGGAGAGGTTGTTTATAAACAAATTTAGACCCGCCTCTCCCTTCATACCTCACCCCTGGATCCACCCCCGAAAGCTGATGGACGTTCATCGTCATGGAAACAGGCGGAGAAACTGCGTAGCTGACCAATGTAGTTAAGGTAACCCTGACTCGTCAGACAACTTGACTGCTGTTATTGATAACATCACAACAACAGTACATTTTGGCAGATTAGACGATAAGATGAATGCCTGACAGCTGTTACTGTTATGTGAAGCACCACAAAGCTAATGTTGCTTAGTCTACCTATCCAGCAGACAGACGGCGACATCCGCGTCCATTTTCAGGTCTTTCAATTGGCGGAGTTCCCTCCACCGTCGGAAAGCAACACCAATGTTGACCCGAGTCTTCGCTCTTTCATGGTCATAGCCCTTCTTTTTCACTTTCTGCTCCTCTGACCTTTTTCTTTTGGGCTGTTCTTCAGCCATTGCTACTGCCCACATTGTATCTCTCTCTTACGCTAACTGCGCACGCTACACAACCTACTACTCTCCCTCCCCCCTCTGTCTGATCTGCACATGAGTATGATCGTCCCCTGGATGTGGGGGGGTGTACCCTGTTTGGTGTCTCGGCCCGAGCCACAGTATTTACCTGCTGAAATTTAGAGCCAAGGCTGTGTATTGAAACCGGACTTTTCTTCAACATGCTGTCAGTGGGGACATCTGTGGATGGAGAGGAGAAATACGGTGAATTTGACAAATACTGCATTAGATTAGAAGATTAGAAGATCGCTGACTACACCTTTAAAGCACAGGATGAGCTTGTGTGACTTGGAAGCGACAAGGTCAGACATCTTTTATCCTGTGCTTGTTTACATGATAGGCTAAAAGTTCTTTGAGGACAGATTTCAGTCATTGCACAAATTTTCACTTTGATTAGACAATTCAAGATTCGTGATCAAAGTCCGAGGTTAATACATTCTTAAGTTCACCCTCTTCTATAAATCACCAGACAACAACAACAAATTGGTCAAAGTAAGGTCACTGATCAGGGCAGATGTGATAGACTTAAAACTGGGTTTTTTAAGATCACATTAAAGTTTCATGGACCAAACATTTGCTGGGAAGAACCCTTGAACCCCTGTCTGAGTTTGAGACCCTCAAAAAGTCTCAACATGTCTTCATGTCAAGAAAGTTATATAAATACATGTAAAAATCAATTCATAAAATACAGTTTTACTGTGTGGGAAATGGCTTAAATTAGATGTACAAAATTTAATATGTCATAGAAAATTGATGGTACACCTAGAGCATGCTTATTTATTGTTTCTTGTATTAAATTCTGACATGTTTCAAATTGAGACACCAAAGCTATTCAATGCTCGTTGCCTGCAGACCTTATTGCTCAACCTGCTCTTGCATTCCTGATCTTTTTCATCGTCCATCTTCACCCCATCCAAACAGTTTTGCTTTCCCCCCATGATCCCCCTCCTCCTGCAGCTCAGTCTACTCCCACTGCTCCTCTGTCTCCAGCTTCCATCGGCCCTTTTTAAAAGCTCTCAGCATCCCCTCATCCCATGGCTCGTCCTGTTCTTCCTGTCACGATACACTCTGTGACCCCACTCAACCCTGCAGCGTTCCCAGCCTCGTCTCCTCCTCACCCGCTACAGCTCGGTTCTCACTTCTTCCCTCCCCCCTCTCTCCCCCTCTTTCATTTTCAACACCAATGAGAAGTCACATTGTACTTTCCCTCCATCCATTGTCCACCATGTACAGTCTGTTTGGTCAAGCCTTGGCCTGTTGCTGCCACCAGCGTCTCATTAAAGTCTCTTCACAGCTCAAATCACAGCTATCAGATTAAAGCTGCTAATTAAACTGCCATTTCTGTGTGTCCTGTTTTTCCCACGATCCTTCACTCCCATTTTGGGCCTGTCTCCGACTGACTTCACTGTACCAACTTTAATACAATATATTCTGACAGTTTGCTTACAGTCGTTCGTTAACTCAGTTTTAAAATCATCTGTGAGTCTTTTTGCCCAAATAACCAGCAGAGTCATTTTCATTAAAAGTCTGCAGCCTGAGGGTAAAACAGCCATACAAAGCTAACTCATTATCTTGTCCACTTGCATTTTACTCAAGATGAAATCTGACTTATCGTCCCAGCTTCTTCTTCCCGTCACAGATGATCTGCTTCTCATGGCTTCAAGTTATTCTTAATCATCGTAATAAAATGTGAAAGGATAGTTTCAGTAATAGCCCTGGTGATAATAACTGGTGGCCTTGAGGCAAGTGTTACACCATTTTCTCCATTATTGGAAGGAGGATTGTGGTCTGACATTTGCTGGCAAAGAGTTCTATAAAAATCTAATCAAAACATACTATGCAATATTTCAAGTGGTTCCCCCCGAGACATGAGGTTAAGTTTGCAATATATTCCTAAAATATCCCACTTATGTGATAACTATAATGTATGTTGTCACTGAATATGAAGTGGATTTAAAAACAAAAAAGTATAAATGCCTATATGAGGACCATAGCTTTATCACTTTGTATAAATTGGTAAAGCTACTGTTGTGTAGTAAAGTATAAACTTACTTTCTTCACAAAGCTGTTTAAATAGACTGTTGGTTTGATTAAGTAATGTAAGACTGACAGATGTGATGGCAGTCCGTAAGTGGGGTTTGGGTTTGGTCAGTAATGCTGCATCCCATCAAATGGTCCTGTTCAGTTTAGTCCAGGACTGTGTGCATCAAAATTGTAAATTCTCATGCCAAAAGAAAAACTCTGTGCCATGCCCCAAATACTTATTTATCAGATGTTTTATATAAGGGACTAAAAAAGACATCAATACATATAAAAATGACCAACTTTCAAAGCATGATTAAAAAAAATCAGCAGTGGCCAATGCATCATGTCTTTAAATTTGGATATTTAAGATTCAGATGCAGAAAATTGAAATCTACACTGAGGAGATTATAAGGTGAGTGATATCCAATTATTGTAAAGTTTCCCAAAATAACAATTATAAAACTATAAAACTAAATATCAGAAGTTTTTTTTTAATTTGAAGTTAGATATACATCATTTACTTTAATATAATTAAAGTCACATGAATTTTATATTCATAGGTCCATTTGTATTTTTTAATGGGTTTTTATGGATTTACTGTGTTTTTAATGTTCAGTGGGGTTTTTTTTGCAAATTGTATGCATCTTAGCAGAGGGGGATTTATTTGTTGTTATGCTTCATTTTTTATGTTTTTTTTTTGTTGAGCACGTCCTTCTTTGTTGTTATGCATTTCATTTGTTGTGTTTCTGTTCTTGTAGATTTTATTTTGTTATTGTGGTTTTTGAATTATTGTTTTTGTATTTTTTTGTTGTGTCTTTTGTGTTTTTCCGTTTATTGTAGCATTTTGTGATTTCCTTCATCTAGACATGATCTGAGTTACTTTTAAAGTTTTTTTTTGGTTGATGTTTCCTTTTTGACTGAGTTAAGAGAGTGCACAGTCACACAGAGAGCAGGATAAGACAAACAGGAATAGTATGTCTGGTGAAACTGAAAGTCGACTGTCCACAAACCTGAAAATGACTCCAGACAAAATCCACTGAGTCATCAACTGAGAACTGAAAGTTTTAAAATATGCAAATATAACAGAGCCTTGAATTGAAATACATTTAGTCAGACAGCAAGTGCATCATTTTTAGCACTTACTAAAATTTATCAGTGTTCTCTGGTATCAACAGGCATCTTATTTTTCTTTTAACAGATGATTCAGTCTTTTTTTATTTTTATGTATTGAATTAGTTTTTATCTGAACTTTTCAGGTAATTATGTCTTAGACTGTGTAATGTGAAGTATTAATCAATAATATTAGAAAAACATGAACTTGAGCTTTTGCAGTGCATGGATATACAATAGCATCAAGCTGTTTAACTCTAAATGTTTTTGTACAGATGTGCTAAGAATAATCCATTCAATTCACTGCTGTCATTATTCTGTACAAAAATCACCTCCATTTTTGCACTTAAGTATTTTGTGTGATAAGATATGGTCTTGAATCTTGCCTGCTCTGCTTTTGTGATGAATTACTGTCACATTTGTTCTTGCTATGATCAGACTGAGAGAAACCCAGCAAAGTGCAGTCTCTGTTTTGACCACTAGTGAGCAGCAGCACTCTCACTGATCTGCCAGCAGGTAGCAGACTTGAGGACATATTTATGGTTCCAGCAGGGACATTATTGAGACCCCTGAGCCACCTTTAAAGCACCGTAAAGAGTCGGGAACAAAGCTCTGCGTCTGCTCTCTAAGCTCAGTGTACCTCTGAGCTGAAGATCGATGGGGGCCCAGACTCCACTGCAAAGCAGCTACACATTCTGTAATGCAGTAATGTAGTTCATAAATATTGACCACAGGGCTGAAATGGCAGGTATAAATCCTACAGGAATGTCCTGTTGGAGATAATGGGGGAGATGGAGGGCCACAGCCCACTACAGGAAACAGATCAAACTGCTGACAGTCAACATGCTGCATTAGAGAGGACCAAGAGACTGATCAGAGCAGAGAGGAGAGAAAGAATAAAGCATGAAACAGACACATCTCGGAGCAGATCTGTTGTGACTGATGTTCATGGCTGGGTGTATGTGATGCCCCTTTGATTTCCACCTCTGATAAACTTTTTAAAAATCCCAAAACAATATTTAACCACTAAGCCACTGTCTTAAATGTCACTTACACTAGGGATTTTTTAAAAAACATATTCACTCATGACCCCTAAAACAACAATGTGCATCTTCATAAGGCAACGGATCGTAAATTATTGCTGTCATCTACAAATGTGCATTCTAAGGACTTTTGATATGCTCCTGACAACTTGGGAACCACTGGCCATAACAGTTTAAGTTTCAAATATGACACAAAATAAGCTCTATTTATTTTTACAATCTCAGCATTAAAAACAAGATCCTGTTGAAAAAGATTCCTTTTAATCAAGTGTGAACAACTGGCAGCCTTAGGACCACATTGGGCCCTTTCTCTTCAGTAAATATGGCCTCTAAGACTATGTTCACACTGCAGCTCTTAATGCTCAAATCTGATTTATTTGTTTGGCTGTTCAGATTACACCTGTAAATGTGGCCTGACTGCAGGCTGTCATGTGAACAGCTCATGCTTCAGAAGTGACACCCATGCTCAGTGAAACGTTAATGACATAACACACAGCACAGTGTGATGAGGGGCAACAAACACAGACCAGAACTGTGCTTCACAATGATAGACTAGAAAAGCACTCGGAGAGCGCAGACCTCCGCAAGCACCACAGTCCTCAACCATACTGTGATTTTCACCATAAATATTAGTCCTACCTTTATTTCATGTAAACATTTAGATTCGTTGACCATTAAAACATACCATTAGTAATTGGACTCATAATGATATCTATTTTAGTTCAGTAGTTATTAACTAAAATCACATTTTTTGTCATGGCGGTGCCAGACGGTGATCCAGATCAAAACCAAAATTGAATCAGTTCTTCCTTTTCCCATGCTGAACATTTCCTGAAAATTTCATCAAAATCCATCCATAACTTTTGAGTTATTTTGTTCACAGACAGACAAACAGACTCTCCCGAAAACATGACCTCCTGGCAGAGGTAACAGGTTTTTTCCCATAACGCAGAACCTGATGTTACAGCACCTCACCTGCAGTGAACTCTTATTAAAGTAGTTATAGGTATATTTTGTTTCTTATTGAACTAAAGGCAGCCACTCTGTCCCGCCATCCCCTGCCAATGACAGATCGCTGCTGGAGAGCCGACCATCTCAGAGCCATAGCGCGTTGAACAGGTGAACAAAGAGGCAAAAACTTAGCTTTGTCATCTGTTCTGATGTTTCGTAGTTTGTCTGAGAGCAGATCAGACAGGAGCAGACTGTTTACTGACTGACGCTGTCTGGTAGAATCATACAGGAGCGTCCTGTAAACTGTTATTTTAGCCTGATAAATCCATTCAAAAAGTCAGTGCAGTGTTAATACAGTAAGTTTATCAGATCATAATACAAATGTATGATTACCTCCGCCAAGGAGGTTATGTTTTCGGGAGAGTCTGTTTGTCTGTCTGTCTGTGAACAAAATAACTCAAAGAGTTTTTCAGGAAATGTTCAGCATGGGAAAAGGAAGAAGTGATTCAATTTTGGTGTT
This sequence comes from Scarus forsteni, assembly GCA_036419115.1. Taxonomy (NCBI): domain Eukaryota; kingdom Metazoa; phylum Chordata; class Actinopteri; order Labriformes; family Labridae; genus Scarus; species Scarus forsteni. The sequence continues at coordinate 7,564,495 of JAZDUH010000383.1, read as the reverse complement.
GATCTGGATCACCGTCTGGATCCACCATGACGAAAAAAGTGATTTTCATGAATAACAACTGAACTACAATAGATATCATTATGAAACCAATTACTAATGGTATGTTTTCATGGTCAAGGAATCTAAATATTTACATGAAATAAAGGTAGGACTAATATTTATGGTAAAAATCACAAAATGGGAGAGGACTGTGGTGCTGGCGGAGGTCTGCGCTCTCTGAGTGCTTTTCTAGTTCATTCTCGTTTATTGTTTATTATGCATGTAAGGAGTGGGTCAAATGCCCCAGCGCTCTCTAACTTTCTTTCATCACTCCTCCCTTTATGCATTGTTAAATCAAGCGTGTAGATGGAAAATCAATTAAAGTGCTTTATTTTAGGGAAAAATTGCATAAACTTTTTAATAATCTTGTCTATATATTAACCTCTGATTATGTTCTGTCCATGAGTGACTTGGAAAAAATTTGACCCAAGGTAAACTGCCGAGCCCTGCTGTGGAATGACGTCAAAGTTGCATTAAATGCAACCTGACTGTTCAGACCGCGGTCGCGTTCAAGAAAATCTGTTACGTATTCGATTCAGTATCACAATTGAAAGTGGCCTGAGTCTGATACGAAAATGTCAGATTCAATGCTACTTGTGCTATTCACACTGTCAGAAACAAAGCAGATACAGGTCACATTTGTGCCAAAAAATCTGATTCAGGTCACTTTTGACTGCAGTGTGAACGTAGCCTAAGCCAAGTTCAAACATTGAAAAAAAGTGGAATTATCAGCAAAGAAAAAATTGTGATAGAAATATTTGTATCACTCCATATTAATTTGTGATGGCCACAGCCACACCGAGGTGGAGTTTTAGAAAAGGAACCTGTAAACACTGTAATTTACCCCCTTATAAGTTAAAACCACTCAAAAAACTACTTTGGCTCGATAATATTCAACAGTATAATTATTTACTATGTTTAACTTTTCCTCAACAAAGCCCCCTTGCAAGTTCCTTTATTGGCACTCGTGTTTACTAGAGCCATGGGCCTCTAGCAATCCCACTTCTAGAAATATGAACTATCCCTTTAAGTTTAGGCAGATTAATCCAAAACTCAAATTAAAAGTTAGATAGTAAGTTACTTTAAACAGACAGGATGACAGTCATCCTATAACCCCAGAGCAGCCCAGTCTCCTGCTGTCAGTGCCATGTAAGCTAGCAGTGAGCCACAGGTCTTTCACCTGAAGTACATATTGTTATTCTCAGCACTAGCTTGAGAAGCTAGTAAGCCCATCCCTAAACAAGAGGTCAGACAAAAGAAGGACATGCGTCATTCTCCCTGTTCAAAGTTACTGTGCTGATGGATCAACTGTAACTAGGTGAATTCACCTCATGGTCTGCTTACAGTCTGATTTCCTGTCTGTGTGTTTGCATGTTTTCTCCCTTCAGGTATGTTTTCTGTGCATAGAAGAACTAATGCTTATCGATCACTGACCTCAGTGTGAGGTTTTACAGTACAAGCTTCTCTTCGGCCCAACAGGCAGCACAAGTCTTTTGTTTATGACTGACCTTCATCATTCCTGTCTCCCTCCATCATGCCTCTCTTTCTCTCCCTCTCTTACCCTTCCAGTTTCATCTCCTCCGTCACGCTTAATGATCAGACCGTAATGCCAACCCTCTCCTGCTGACTTTTCTCTTTTCTTCTTCTCAGCATTTTACACCTCAAAGAAGAAAAAGGGAGCTGGTAATGCATGTGTCTTTCAGGAAGCTTGATACAGTTAGATTTTCCGCAGCAAGTTTCACTGAACCAACCCAACATACCTGACTTATAATCCTCCAAATGGAGGAGGATCAGCAGTCAGTAAAAATATATTTACTTTTAAACCACATTTTATGAAGAAAACAAGCAAAGGTAAATTGTTCTCTTTTCATCTCTTCACACTCCTCTGTTTTATTGTTTTATGGTTAAAAATGAAAACAGGGTCAATTTCTGTATTATCATTCATTCTAATAATGTATGTTCATCCATAAAAATGTTCATGGCTTTTAATTTTTCTCCAGTCCAAGTCATAAGAGGTTAGTTTCTAACAACAAAACAAAAATGTGACCAGTGATATGGCATTGATGAAACAATCAGTTGTTTTAGACTTTAAATTAGAACAAGGCAATTGAGCTGTATGTGTGAAAGAACCCTATGTCTAGTTCTGCAGAAAACATCCACATGTGTTACCTCTTGTGTCATGAGAACCTACAAAGGGCATGTGACTGTCAAAATTGTCATAGGTGTTACAGTTTAACAAGTGGCCATGTTTATTGCCCGCTTTCAGTGGAACACCTCTGTGGTTTGAGATTAATGCTAAAACCCCATGCATAGTTTTTCATAAATGTCATCCGATATGTTTTTGACACTTTGATAAAAGAGGTGTTCATCGAAGCACTTTTTGTCTTTAGCAACTTGAGGAAGTAGAGATTATAGTAGAAATGACAAGAATAAAGTCAAAATACAATTCTGCAATAAAACTGGTCAAGAAAAATGGTGAAATGTCCAGAAAAAAAGTGAAATGTTGACAATAAAGTCAAAATACATTTTATGTTGACTATATTCCTGAACTTCGTTTCTTGACATTTTAACTTTATACTCATCAATTTTGTGTTTATCACGAAAATGTATTTCAACTTTATTGATGACATTTCAACTTTAATCTTATCAATTTAACTTTAAGCTCTAACATTGCCTTTATTCTTGTTATTTCGCCTTTATCTCGACCGGCCAAATTTTTTTTTCCATCTAAAATGGCCCTAATACTCTTTGGTAGTCATAGGACTCATACATATAGTCGCAAAAAACATCTTACCTTTGATTAGTGACTGCATACCACATTCTCTATTACCAATTTGGAATCAAGGTCACTAACATATCACGACACATGCTCATGCATACAGGTTGAGAAAAAAAACAAATATGGGGATAAATGCAAAGGTGCACTTTTGATTATGATGAATAGGGAATGGATGCTAGCCTTGCAGAGCAGACGGACCTGCCTGATTCTGAAATCCTGCATGTCTTTCTTGCCAGCTTCCATTGTCCAACGACTTCACTTGGCCAAATGCTTAACAGCCCAATCAGGGAAGAGAGGTGGGAGCTGTGGACGTGAAGACAACAGAAAGTGACCACATGACTGAAAACATGATGGCATCTGAAACGGTCTCAGTAACTGCGTTTTTTTTATCAGCAATGAACTAATTTTTTTCTTTAAAAGAGGAGGAAAGATCATCAACTTGAAGCTTGTCTTATGGGGAATCATGTTTTTTGCTCCTCTCCTGACCGCGGGTCACTGCTGGGAAACTGGGAGAGAACACAGAAATCCTCCACGAACATGCTGGTTAGTCTGTAGTCATCATGGTTACTCAGTGAAACTTGCAGGAATATGCTCCCCTCAGAAGTTTACCAGGAAATCTTGGCTGGGATTGTCTTTGACCTGGTTCATGTCATATATAAGTGCTAAATGACACATCTGTGTGGTATAATTTAATGTAGGATGATAGTTTAAGGTAGTAAGGTAGTAAAAGTAGCTGTGGCAGCTAACTGCCAATAGCTGCTACAGCTAACTGCAGTTGACTGCTACAGTTAATGGCATTAACTGTTCGCTGTTAGCCGCCATGTAGCTGTTAGTACTAAGCAGCATTGCTTGATATGGATTGGTCTGATGAGTGTGACGAGCCAAACGATCGTCCAATCACAAGCTGCCGTAGTTTTTGAAGGTTCTGCCTTCGGAAACATTTTTGAATGGCTCTTTCTCAGATGTTTTAGTGAAATATTTCCGTGGCAGATATATGGAACTGTTCATCTGGCATGTCAGGTTACCTGGATGTCACTGTGCATGCAAAAACACAATTATGTAAAACTTAAATTGACAACTGGCCACATTGATAGTAGGAGAAGCAATGTGTTCTTGTAGTGATTTATAGTAACATAATTTATTGAATAATTAACAAAGAGTAAATGCATATCAAGCTTTACCGCATGTTTATAAAAGCTCACATTGTGTAAACTTTGTTTATTGTGGCCTTGAAAGTATAAAGAATGATCTCCAGTAACAATAAAATTAACAGATACATTCTGCCAAACGTCTGCAGTTAGCAAATGTACTTATTCAACTGTGTTCATGCCAAAGGTGAATTTCATTTTTTTGCCTGACAGAAATACATTGCAGTGGATCAGAAGAGAAGAAATTTGTGTTGTCCACAAAACAGTGCAAATGATGCAACTTTCACCTCTAATCAAAGTTTTAGATAAAACCTTCAAGTTATTCCACTGCTTTCTGCTTTTGTTTTAGCTTCTTATTTATAAGTTGAGAGTCCTAGCAGCTTTTGTCCTGCAGAGACTAAAATGGGGTCATGTCCTTGTCACTGCTCATGCCTCACCCTGGGGATCAAGATTTTTCCCTCAAACTGAGACACTCACATTGACAGGGAAGGCTGGAGTTGGCACACTGAATTATTTAAGGACTGTTGTAAATGTGACAAAACTTATTTGTTTGTTTTGGACTTGTGCACAAGACACCCTGATAATTCTTTAACAGAAATGGACATGTTTTTGACCAACAGAGTTGTTATTAACAGCACTGACTGGAGGAGGCTGGAAACTGTACAAGCAAATACAGCAGGTCCAAGTTGAAATGTAATGATACAGAGTAGAAAGATCTGCATATGAAAATAAAATAGCCATAACTGAAAAAGAAATAGCAAACAATCAATTAAAATATCACTCTATTAATGAGGAAAAGACATCAGAACAGGAATCCACCATCGAATTCTCACTCCCTCAACAACAACCCCTCACCCATCAGCCCGTCTCATCCCCCACACTTCCATGCGACCGCTCTCTTAATCGAAATTGATGCAGATGTCGAGAATGTAATTTACGAGTCACACGACACGGGACACAGGCGGGGGGCTGAACATGAGCTGTAATTGCTGAACCAAACTACAGTAAAATGGCTATCATGTCTGTAGGATTATGTCACTGTTTGACTCTGTGTGTGTGCAGGGGGAGGGGGGTCTGATGCTAACTGGAAAAATAATGATGCTTTGCTGGAAGCGTCCACAGCTGCTGGGGAGAGAGACCGTAGATCCTCTGCTTTTGTGGCCTAGAAAAACAAATATTCAGGAACGCTGAAATATCTGAGCAGACACTGACGTACACTGCATCTTTTTGGGAGGAAAAATGTGAATATTCTGTTTTATGCCATGCTATTGTTACAGATTATGCTTATGAATCTCTAACTGTGTCACATTATTTAAATCTAACCCAATTATGCAACAATGACGCAGCCAACAAACTTAAACTTCAAAGTTAGCTAATGTGTGAAATGTAATAATCAGTGTAGCAAGCTTTATCTGCGGCCCCGGGCTCTTTGTCGAGGTCCACACCACATTTCAGGAAGCAGCTGCTATCTGATTAAAAGGGTTAAAGCTTCACGACACAAAGGATTTCAAAAATTTGTGAAAATGTGCAGATTTATTCACAAGCTGTGCCCCTTTAGCGATCCAAACGCCTCAGTGCTGTCTTAAGCTAACAGACGGTGAAGTTAGGGACCCCAGGGTTATGAGACTGTTTAATGAAGCCTTAGTCTATGGAGTAACATTTAGCCCCACTGTGGATGTTTCACACATACACAGAGAAAACAGGCACTCCAGAAAACTTGTGTCCAAAAGAACAACTCCACCACACACTGTGTTTCTCTTAAATCACCTCAAGATGGCTGAAGTGCCTAAGGTGGGATGGACTGACCTGGGTGTTACAGCTTTTACTGTGATGTTGTCAAAAAGGAGACAGTAAAAAAACCTGTTTAACAAAATGAGAGAGGAGTTGCTAGGGAGGAAGTATGACATGCTTTTAAGGAATACTTTGAAAGAAACTGCTACAAATGTGTAAGGGGATCCTAAAAAACTTAGAATGAGGCATCTGAAATCTAAGGTCAGTGAAAGTCTTAAAAAGTTATTGTTGTCTGTAAGAGGTCTCGCACATGGGGTCATTCTTAAAAATTGCTTAGAAAACACCTAAAAACTGGAAGTACTCTGATAGCACAAACTTCCACAAAGGCATTTCTAAAATTGTTGCTTAGTTACTTGCAAAAAATGTGAAAAACTGCCCTATCTTGCAATGTTATCAGATCCTTAAGAAATTATGGATCCAGATTAAGATCACTGAAAACTGGAATATTCAGAGTTATTGGTGAAAATGTGGAAAACTGCCCTGTCTCAGGTGTTCACAAATCTTCTAAAATGTCTGTATCTGCATTTGCAGTCAAGTTCTATTCACGTCCTTCTTGTGCCGTGACCAATATGTGCAGAAAAATTCATGAAAATTGGTCAAAAACTGTTTGAGTCTGTATCTGCATCCGTGCTCATGACCAGATCAACACCAAAATCCCATCACTTTGTCCTTGTGCCATGACCAACATATCTCAGCATAATCATTTATTAATTAATTTACTATACACCTTCAGGGCTGGAGCCTATCCCAGCTGTCATTGGGCAAGAGGGGGGGTACACCCAAGTCGCCAGTCGATCACAGGGCCACATAGAGAGATAGACAATCATTCATGCTCACACTCACACCGAAGCGCAATTTAGAGTCACCAATTAACCTTATGAGCATGTTTTTGGTCTGTGGGAGGAAGCCAGAGTGCCCGGAGGGAACCCATGCATGCACAGGAAGAACATGCAAACTTCACACAGAAAGGCCCCTGTCTGACCCGGGAATCAAACTGTGAACCTTCTTGCTGTGAGGCACATGCACTACCTGCTGCTCCACCGTGCCACTCATCCAGTACATGTATGGCTAACACAATGATAACCAAGTGTCAGTATAAGTCGCCTCAGATACTCAAAAACAGTTACCGAGGCAGGAAGGGAAAGTGGGACTCACACAAGTTTGTTTTCTGAAGTTTTTTTAATCTGTCTTTGGGGGTTAATTTAGAAAAGAGGCTTGCAGATAGGAGGCAGTTTACGCTCTGCTCACCGGCTGTGTAAGGAGCAGGGGCACAAACACACCCAAGTTAGGATGACACTGACACAAGTTTCCAGACAAACAAAATCTGTTCAAATGGCATGTGAACTACTTTAATTTTTGTCATACGCTTGGATGCAAAACGTCTACTCTGCTTATCATAGGAAAGCCCCAGTATTTCTATCTGCCGAGGAAGAGAAGAGCAGCAAGAGAAACAGAGTATGCTCTCTTAAAGCTCTCAGGGCTAAAACATGAGGAGGGTGTAGGCGATGACATTTATGCCACTTCTCAAACCTACCTGATAATCTCAAGCTGTGAGAAGTTTTCCTCCACATCAGCGCTTTCTCGTTGATTTCCTAGAGGGTCTTAAACTCACACTGTAGGGACAAGAGGGACACAGCAGGGATGGTGTTCTCATCCATTTTCCGTATTGTAATTGCTCCCATTTGATGCAGTGGCACAACTTGTGCTGAGCTCAGTGTGGCACAGCACAGATCTGCTCTTGCATCCAGCAACACATAAATAATGAAGAGATTTGTAGGCTGTGTTCTGTGCCCACTGACTCCTCCCTGAAATCCTCTAAAAGTTCATTACAAAGAATATGAATATATTTTCTTATATTAAAAGTGTTGCCTTGAAGCATGGACAAAATGTTTATTTCCCTTTTTTAACATTTTGTGTGTTCACCTTTCATGTAAGGTCATGGTTTAGTTCAAGCCAAGATATCATCCTATATGGTTTAAGATTATATTTGTGCTTCATTGACAATACAGAAATCAGAAAAGTCAGCCTTACTCCTCTGTAATGATGTTTTATCTGCATTCCATTTGATATTATTTAATGAAAAACACAAAACAAACACTAACTTCACTTGCATTTACTGTCAGTGATGGCTGTCCAGGAAATGCTGATAAATCTGATATAAAATTTTATACCACAATTCTCATGACCAATTCTTAACTCTAACACCTAATTCTTATAGAGCATAAGTTTAATGTCCATCTGTTCATCAAGGTAACATTTTTGAGTTAACAGTTTAAACAACATAAAGTGTAAAGTATATAAATGATGATAAGTGACTATATATCAATCAAGGAATGCTGATAATCTATATTTATTTGGTTGAATACAGTGTGTTTATGAAAAGAAAAAAAACTTAGAGAAGTGTACATGGATCATGTTTTATAGCTTAGTTTCAATGTTGTCTTAAACAAAACAACATACTGACACTATGAAGAGATTGACTCACCACATCCCAGCCTTCAACCATTCACACAAGATAGAAAATCATACTCAAAGTTAAGTATATTTAAATGAAGCAACACACACTTTTATTTGAGAAGACTGATAGAGTGCTACTCTATCTGTGCTTGGATAACATTTTACTCAAATAACTGTACTTTTGAGTATCATTTTTGTGTACTACTTCAGCCCAGAAGTGAAATATTGTTTGCATATTGTAGATGTGTCAGGATTCTTTTGGATCTTTTTTTTTGCGCTTATTTATTTTTCTTTTGGATTGAAGTTGATATGATAGCTTGTGCATCACTTATTAGTGCTGCATTAGATGAATGTATTAGCATTTAAGGTCCCATACCGCCGTTCCTGTGTATAAATGTGTTAATGCCGCTTTGGACTAAATCCTCATGTGCTGTAGCCTTGTGAGGATTTACACTAAAACAACCTGAAACAGACAAATTTACCGGCATGTGAAATTAGTATCTGACTATACTATCTTGATCAGATTTTTTGGAAAGAAACTTCTGGACATCCAGGACTAGTTTAAACTTGCTTAAAAAGAGTTACATTTGTGACCTTTTTATCCCAGATCTATTGTCATTGTTTTCTTATATTGTCCAAAAGGATACGCTGACAGTGTAAGGCTGGTCTAAATAACAGACTGCTTTGACGGCTTTTGGGTTACCAAACATCAAATGCCTCCTTGGTAATTGATATATATTGACCAAAGCACCACATATGCATCCACTAACAGTAAACCATGGGTGACTGCATTAAGATAAGGGGATATGTTACCATTGAATTAAAAGGCAGTACAGAATGACCATAAATACTTTGGGGGTCTACATGTAGCTTTTAATGCCCTTTATTGATCCATTTATCAAATCTCAACTCCATCAACCACAACCTCTCTTTAGTTCACTCAGCTTTATTGTCCAAACAGACAAAACCCAACACATCCCACAACATAACAAAAAGAATAATTATGCCTTATGTAATCCACTGAAAGAAATCAACACAAATCAATCAAACTGGATACATACAGTACACTTTTTGGAAGCAGTGACAGACAAGTGATGGTGATAACTTGTAATATATCTGTAAAATAATAAGTGTCGTTAAGTAACATCTCTGAGAACTAACTGCCAGAATGAAGCATACAACATGATGGAAGACGGAGCAGGTGTTTGTAGTATGTCCTTAGACTGTGAGTATAAAATACTGTACAAGATTATTGCTGCTGGTTTTCTTTGTGGGTGCTGACAAGCACTGCTTTGATGAAACCAGCGTACTGAACCTTTAAACCAGACATGGTGAGTAGGAACAGCCTAATGGTCATTGGTATGATTGTCCTTTCCTTCTCTCTTTAACATATCTTGATTCAGAGCTCAAAAACTTCAGCAGCGAGGTGTGTTTAGGAGTAAAAGCAGGCTGGGCCCCCTTCTCACTTCACATCTGTGCATTTCACTTGAGTAGTCCATCACAAAGCTGTGCTGTGCCCCCTCCTCTCACACATATTGAAGGCAAATTTATACAGTATGAATGCTGTAGGCAAAAAAAGATGTTAGGAGGTGATCATCATTTATGCAAGAGATTAATCTGCATCTCTTCTGAGGAAGAGATGTTGATCCAGTGCATATACTGTATCTGAGAATTAAGTCTGCCTGTGAGTATCTGTGGTTTTGTTCATATTTAGGCTATCTTTTGGCAACAAAACAATTAAGACAAAGAAGAACAAAGTCTTGTTTTTGCATGCTTGTCCCCACAATGGTAAGTAAAGGCCATCAGGGTTTGATTTAAAAGCAAAGGGATATTGTGGAGAGGAGCAGGAGTAGAGCTGTGTCCCATTTGAGAGGCTACATCTTTCAGAGCTCATCAGAAGGTCATAGAGGTGTGTCATACTTTACAGGCTCTTTCAAATGTGGGGAAAATATTTATTGTTCTTTCCACAGATAACTGAGAATTCTACAGGGTTAAAAATGAAGTTTCTCTTAAACTCTAGATTATGTTAGATTATTCCGGTGCAGTTGTGCAGTCCATTTACCTCAGAACTGGGATGTCAGAGCTAGAAATGACATATTCCCCAAACACATTTCAGGCAAACTCAGGTAATAGTAAACTCTAACTTGGCATGCCAGATCCACAGTTTAAAGTATACTTTCTCTCTCTGAGGAACAGCCCACAGAAAGCATATGGGCAGAGCAGAGACTTTTAAAACACAGCTGGAGGGTGACAGGGTGATCATCCGGTGAATCACATTAAATGCAGGCCATTTAGATGATGTTGGAACGGGCACTGCTACCAAAGAGTAAAGTTCAAAATGCGGGCCAGTTTATACAACAATCTTTCACCAAAACTAGTGGGAGAAGAGTTCAATTTTTTTTTCCATGGAGAATTGTCTTCAGTGTTTTTCATTCAAGAAGAAATGATGCCAAGTTTTGGTAAAACTGCAATTGAAGCTGACTGAAGCTCCATGCTAATCTCTATGCAAGCAGTCACTGGTACAGATTTGCAGATGCTTCTGGCTGTTGTCACGCTTGAACTGCCATCCTCAGTTCCTAAAAACATGCTGATTGGCCCGTACCGCTGCAGACCTTGCCCAATTGTTCCAGTTTAACGGATCTGTCAAGTTCTTTTCCACAAAACTACCGCAACAAGATTCTGTAGTGTCAACACCTTAAGGCATTCACATTAATTCTGTGAGATGGTCACATCTGTGTGGATTCATGCAGCAATACAGCTTAGGTGCACATGGCATGACAGGTGCCCCCACGTACACACAAAGGCAGAGACACTTAATAGCAGAGCTCCTGTCTCCTGCTGTATCTGAGACCCCACCTCACCAATGTCATGCCTCTGAAACTAGTAGTTGACTGAAGTAGTGACTGAATTTTTTAAGTCTTCTATGAATCTTTAAATATGTTAATAAGCTTGAAAATGCTATCCCTAAGTGTAGTGATTGATGTCTGAACTGGCCGTAATAAAGTCTACAGATAATATGCCCAGTCTGTCTCTAGATATTTTATTTTGTGCATCTGAAGAATTTTATGCTATCCAGGAGCAAAAATTGGTCAACTTGTTCACTTCATTCTGTCTTCACAATGTTCACAGTAAAGGCAAAGCATTACAGGGGCATAAATATAACATCTTTAAACAGCAGTGTAAATTAGGTTATAGAATCACGTGGATCCAACTGTGTTGCAAGGTTAGATAGACTCGGAAAAACTGAAAACATCCACCTCATGAGAAGGAATTCCGACTTTAGAAAGGAGCTACTAATTCACAGCTCCAACATTCCGGTTTCTGAGATCAAATGGAATGGACTGCTAGAAACAAATCAGTAAGGACAGCTCTAAATGCAAATGTAAATCCTTAAAGGGGCATACCGTGCTACTATGATTGGTCAAAGGAGTCAGGAAGACTTCTAATGTCTGGATCTCTTATAGGATGCTACTGCACAAATGAGACACAGCTGATGTCATAACATAAAAAAGTCCTGAGTTGTGGTCAGCCAGGTAAACCTTTGTGGACAGGGAAAGACGTCATCACATTCTGCATTAACCGTTTCAGGTAGGTTAAGTTTTCATTTAGGGGATTTTGGATCATGTAACTAGATCTTTTTTTTATAGATCAAGTTTGTATTTTCCATCATATCATGGGGGATCAGGGGGCGTCCGACTAGTTGCATATACAAAACACTTGGCAAAAGAGGAAAACATGATTACATAAATGAAAAATACAAGTGCAAATGCCACATCACAAATTTAACAGAGGTTGTAATGAGTCAACCATCACCAGTCTTTCCATAAGTGGCTGTTTTCTATGTGCACATGGATGATTTTTTGTAAATAGACAAGCCATTAAACCCTATCAAATTTATTATAGTTAATCTATATCATGGTGAGTTAGGGATATTCAAATTCAACATGGGCCCCATCTCATCATATGGTGCCTCTTCGTCTGTAGTAAAGGCTGAACTCCTTGAAATCCTGTGCTTTCCATTGTTGTCTCTGATTATACCTCCTTAAGGTATATCATAACCATCATAACACGGCTTCGGGAAACTACCATGCGATATCAGTGGTCTTAGTCTCAGTAAAGAGTTTTTTTTTCTAAAGATGCTTGCAAGCAGCAAAACAACATGGCACTAAAAGCAGAGGGAAGATTGTGGAAGTCATGCAGAATCACCTCTCACAAAAGGGGGTGATTGATTTTCATGTTGGATATTCCACTTTGTTGTGACAACCATAACAGCTGTGTTGGTCTAGCTTAATTCAAACCTGGTACTAAAAATCCTGCCAGTTACCAGGTATAACCTCTGGTATGAACAGTCAAGTCTAGTTAAGCCAACATCACCAAGTGGAAATAGCCCAGCATTTCCTTTAGAGGAGCAGCGACACCTCTCCAAGATGGCAGCTATGCAAACATGCAGAAGCTCTCCATAAATGATTGTTAGATTGCTTAAGTTTTTGATTTAACTTTATAATGTTATGTGGCCTTTGGGAATAGCAGCCTTTTGTTATTTGGTGATAAACTTTATTTGTGTCTATTTGCTTTTGTGTTGTGGCATTTGTTTTGGTTTTTGTGTGACTATGTTTTCTTCTTTTGTGAACCATTTTGGATATGCAGACTCTCCAGCACCACTTGCCACAGAAAATCTTGTTATAGGCATAAACCATCACTAAAATTACTGTGGTTTCATTTAGAATAAGCAACATCTGTTTCAAACCATTGTCCTTTCCCTTTTCTCCCTTATATTAGTGACCCATTAAAGGCAAAAACACCAATACAAAAAAGTACCCACTGGTTTGTAAACAACTGTTTTGAGGTTCAAAGTTGAAATGACGAGACAAATTGTATTTGTCTGACAAAAGCTGACTTTACTAGAACAAGAGGATGGATAACTTTTTACTTGCATATCTCAAATAGATGAATGAATCAGATAAATGAAGTGAAAACCTCCCATCAGTTCCCATTTATTATATTTAAAATGGTTAATAAAACACTGATCTGTATGGATCAACTTGTCTCACCTCTAGAATTCAAAGAGTGCAGATTTTGGCACTTCAGTGTTGGTTTCATCTGCATGGTTGGATAAAGTGTTTTTGCCATGATCCAAAATAAATGGTGACAGTTAAAACTATAAAAATTGTGACCAGGTCATAACATACCAGAAACTTCAGTTCTTAAGCCAACTTAAATAAATGATATCCATTTTTGTCTGTTAAAGACATTGGCAGGATAGGAGAGGGTTGTAAGTAAAGGAGAACAGGTGTGGTTAAGAGCTAAAGTGCATAATAATTCTTTCCCAGTGAGTGTGTGTTAGGAGGCGGTCTTGTGAGTTTATGTGTGAACATGTTGACAGAGCTCTTATTTTCTAGGGGGGACTCAAAGTTCATTTCTGGAGCACGCTGAGATTTAAGTTCAGGTCTCGGAGCTACGTTCCATGTCGTCAACCAGCGGGGTGTTGTAACTCTGGAACAGAGGCTGCATGAAAAGACCCAACGTGCCGACCACACACACCAAAACAAAGATCCACAGGAAGAGACGGTCGATCACCATTGCCACGTACTTCCAGTCTTCTATGATCTGCAGGGAGAAGTTAAAAATAATTTAATATTTCAGGGATGACAATTTTTGTCCTTGACTGAATGCTATAAAATGAATTCAGATTTATAATTTAAATGTTAGTGTGGTACTGTCACATGCTCTGACGATAAATCAAGTGGTCCATATTCACAGTCACTCAAACGCTGTTGTTGAATGCTCAGACAAAATGACACAGTATCTAAAGAAGTGCAGTTCAAATCTCACACAGAAATCAACATCTTTATGCCAACACTTAGTTTTTAAGAAAGTATTGTCAAGAAATCCATGATTTAGCATTGTCATACAGCTAAGAGCGCCAACATCTGCAAGTCCAAAAACAGTTCAGATTTTGTTGCGGCTATTATTTGCATGTAGATATGTACACATTTGTATTATGTAACATTCCCTGATATTATGGGTCAGTGAAGCAGATAATGTCACCAGTACCTACAAATTATAATTACAAAGTTAACCAATTAGGATGAGCCTGAATGATTTTCCATTGCTGCAAAGTTGACATGTCTTAAAAAGTTCCATCCACACATCAATACTCTTCATACACATACAACTGTTGAAACGTGATGGCATATTTAACACTCATGCCTAAATTAAATATATATATATATATATCTATATATATATATATATATATATGATGGCATATTTATATATATGTATATATATATATATATATATATATATATATATATATATATATATATATATATATATATATATATATATATATATATATATATATATATATATATATATATATATATATATATATATATATATATATATATATATATATATATATATATATATATATATATATATATATATATATATATATATATTACTCAGTGCTATTCTTTTTTATAACAATTGTACTACCTGCCCTATCAGTATTTAATGCCAGAAAGCTTTTTATCCCTGTAAACTGTATTTCAAAGTTCAGCTCCCGCAGCCAACCCAATGGTGGGTCTGGGTAAATAATGTAAATACTTCCTAAATGAAAATGGATTTATAGCGTTTTGGAAAAGAGCTCTTCATTTCTTCTTTAGTACAGGGGTGTTCAAGACTTTTTTTAACAAGGGCCAGAAAACATAAGGAGAAATTTGCCATTTTGAGGTGGCTGAAACAACCCATCAATCTGACAAGAGGTAAAAAAAACAAAAAAGCTGACATCACAAATTTGAGTAAAACAGCCAAGCACTTGGAAATGCTGCATACAACTGTGACACTCTGTGCCATGGGTGGGAGACACCTAAGACTCAATTATCACAATGGAATCAAAACAAGATCAAACTTCACAAAACTGTTAAAAGTTTTTGGTCTTATGGCATGAGAATAGGTTTGAAGCACAAAACTTGCAGAGAGAAAAATGTAATAGTCAGAACTCCGGAATAGCCTTCATACAGTCTTTTCTTTGTTGTTGCCATTTTGTGCCTTTAAAGACACAAGTGAGAGAGACAGTGGAAAGGCTTTTCAAGGGGGGTGAGAGAGAGTAGGGGGAGTACACTACAAACTGGACACAGGCTGGATTCATACCCAGCCAGCAGAAGCACGATATGGGTCGTGTCTGGTTGCTTACCACTCCTACAAAGAAGTGTGGTCTACATTTCAGACTTTAAACAGTTCAGATAGCAGGCAAAATTCATTCAGCTTTTTTTTTTTATTGTCAATAGCCTTTTGCAGTCTCCTAATTTTAGCCCAGTGATGATAACAGTACAAAACAGTAAAGCACAGGATCATATTGTAAGACATGGCCACATTTTAGTTTGTCCTTAGAAACTGCAGCAGGTCAGGGGGTCATAGTGAGCCCCTGAGCTGTTTAGACACTCCTACTTCATTGACTTAATAGCATCATGTCATGATCCGTGGAGAAAGATGGCCGTAGAATTCGGATATTTCATATGGCATCAACCAACAGATTGAGGCTATGCCCACATGTAGGTGGATATTTTTCAAAATTGAGATGGTCCTCCAATTTTGTTGTTTTTTTTACTTCCCATCCAGACCAAAACATAATTCACTGGTAAATGATGTTCATTACCTTTAACTATGTCCATCATAGCTATAGCAATGCAAAAGGGATTTTAATTAATATCTTTCCTACCACCATGTTAAACTGGTGCTACAGTTCAACGTGTGTCTATGTTAACTAGTGATAGCAGACATGTTGAGTACATTTCTTTGTTTATATTTCCATTCAACGCATATCTGAAAATCTTGATTAAATCCTGTTACTAAAACAGTTTTATCGATACAAAACACAGAGCACATGACCATGGGTCACCAGTCAACAAGGTTACATATGAAACAATAACCCTGGGTCCTGTCTGACGCATTTGAACAGAGTTTTTAATCCAGCTCATAGTAAGGCAGAGACAGAAGATATGTGTTGTCATGTTAATATTCAAGTTATCAACACTTTAAAACAGCATCAGTTTCTTCAACAAAAGTTGCAACAAAATTGAAACAACAGTGGCAATGTGGCCAAGAGTGACATCATCCCAGAGAGGTAGCCATAAAATGTGATATTGAGGCCCAAAACACTGTTTTCTCTGTGTACACTGAGCCACCCAAAATTACATGTTCAAAATCTTCATCTTGGCAGAACTTTCCAAAACATGTGTTTCCAGTGACTTAAAATGCAGTTTATGTATGGACAGGATGACAAAACACACCAATTTTTTTTTCGAATTCCACAGCCTCAAACTGTAACCCATATGCTGTTAATAAGACAAAAACAAATTTCAATTCCATTGCTTTCTTACCACAAATACTTTAAATAAAGGTTATATTTGTGAGGAGAAAAATTAAACTACATCTCAACAAAAGGGTGAACTGTGTTAAACACATACAAGTACCTACCCCTTCATCATCATCCTCACTCTTCATTTTGTCGGCAATGTAGCGTACTCCGTCCACTGCATCCTCCACATCAATGTTGCTCTTGAGCGTCATCCTCTTCCTGAACTCTGTGTTCTCTGGCAGGTCGCTGATCTTCCAGCCGTAACGTTTGGCTGACTCCTCATTCACGAAGAATGATGAGGATGAATCTGCTAAGCCCAGAGGAGCTCCAGTCCCTCCATCAACTCCACGTGTCTTCTGGTCAGAGAATGACTTCTGCTGGTGTTTTTTCCTGAACTTCTCACGAATGTTGGAGCTCCCAGGTCTTCGCATGAAGAGGAAAGATGGGAGTTGGTGCAGGAAGACGCGTTTGACCCAAGGAGGCATAGTGTGTGTACTGGGAGAGCGATGGTGGACGTTGAGCACACAAACGCTGGTGACAATGGAGAAGGTGACCAGCACCATTGTAAACATCAGGTACTTCCCAATCAGAGGCACTGCTAAAGATGTGGGTGGCACAATCTTTGAGATAAGGAGTAAAAACACAGTCAGGGCCAAGAGGACTGAGATACAGAGAGTCATCTTCTCACCACAGTCCGATGGGAGGTAGAAAACCAGGATAGCCAGCGACGTGATCAGGATACAGGGTATGATCAGGTTGATGGTGTAAAAAAGCGGCTTCCTCTTGATAATAAAGTCATAAGTGATATCCAGGTACCTGATGTCATTGGGATCCTCATTTTTGCGTCCAGGCAGAGAAACAATGTCCCATTCACCGCTGGGTTTGAAGTCGTCCCGTGAGGCATAATCACTGAGGAGGATGAGGTCAATCTCCGTGTGGTCGTAGGTCCAGGAGCGAAATTTAAGGGTGCAGTTCTGCTGGTCAAAAGGGAAATCCCGGACCTCGATTTTACAAGCTGACTTATAGATAGCTGGTGGGAGCCAGTTCACCTCTCCATTGTTGGAGATCACAGCATTGGAGTAGAAAGAGACTTCATATGTCCCATCAGCACTTAAGGAGGGAAAAAAGAACACAAAAAAGACAAGTCACTTTGAGAAACTGATCACTGTAGGGATTAATACTGAGCATGTCTAAAGACTCATACAAACACACCTCTGAGCTTTCTCATGGTGAAGTATCAAGGCATCCCAGATGGTGATGTCACACCTTTAATATGATTGTCACAGTTGCATTTGAATTGATCCTTCCTCTGTACCGTTTTCAGAGGTAATAACACAGTTTACAGTGCTGACCAGAGAGTGGAGTGTTTGTGTTATTACCTCTACCAAGGAAGTTATGTTTTAACCAGGGTCTGTTTGTTTGTCTGTTTGCAAGATGACACAAAAGCTACTGGATGGATTTACAAGAAAATTTAACCAGAGGTTTGGTTTGGTCCAGGGAAGAAGCCATTAAATTTTGGTGGTGATCCACATATTTGTCTGGATGCAAAAAAACTCCCCAATTAAAAAAAAAAAAATCTCATAACTCAGCCATATTTTGAAAATTCATATCTCTGACATCATGATGGATTCGCTTCAAATTTTACAGGATAATAAATATAATATAACTCCATCATCAAGGAGAATTTCATCTGGCTCTGATCCAAATTGACATCACATAAAACACTGAAGTTTGTAATGGTAAATCCCATTCATTTCTCCTCGGCTGCTGTGAGGGTTTTGCCCACTACATCATAATGGGAATTGTACTTTATTTGCAAATTGACGTCAATGTTTTTTAAGCCTATGTCACTACATTTCCCAGCTTTCTTTGCAATGCCAGCGGAGGAGTTCTCCACACAGACAGACATGAACAGAGACTTGGCCATCCAATTGCAGCATGTGATGATCCAGAATTTTAACTTTAACAGGGGTTGTGGAAAAGCCACTGCCATAACTGAGCTGTCTGGTGGAGGTCTGCGCTTCTGGAGTCCAGACTTAATATGAATGTCTTATAGCTGTGAAGCTTCATTAAAGTTGCTGCAGAGAGGCACTGGGAAAAGGTCTTATGCCATCCCCAAAGGTGACATTTTAGGACTTGTGACACTTTGTGTTTTTTTATATTTGCAGCTTTCTGTTGCATTTGAGTCATGTGTTGCACATTACCATTTCATTTATTCACATGCACCCAACTTCGCAGTGTATCTTCCACAAGGGTCAAAGTTATATAGAATTGTGTTAAAACAAACTGGCAATGGACTGATAGACAGTGTTGCAAGAATTTGGGACCAAATTATTATATTCTAAAAAAAAATCACTGAGGGTAAATTTTGACCCACCATTTAAAGCTACTATAAATATAATTAAAAACTCTAATTTAAATAGTTCTAACAGAGTGTAAAAATGTGTTTTCACAAAAAAATGACTATTTACATAACAGTAGTATTAAGCTACCATTGCTGCTAATGTGAATTACATTAGCAGTGCTGGCATCCCAGCCTCCTATACTGAGGGAAACATCCACCTGCCTGTGCTGGTTACATAGCACTCCAGTTTAGTGATTGTAAGCCAGTTAACTTGCACTGCCTAACCATGAGTTAATCACATAAAAAAATAAAATAAAATAAAAATACTGCAAAGCAACTGTGAGATGCCGCCCATCAGCAGTGCTCTGTGTGGAGGATCATTACAGCAGAGGCCTGTTACGGGAGCTTCTGCCCAGCTGAGGGCAGGTAGCTGACAAAACATTTCACTGACATAAAAAGGCTGATACAAATATTCACATTTAGTATAACCAACATGCTATTTAGTTGACATCTCCAGCTCTGAGTATTTTCTCAAGGGAGAATCTCGACCTTGGAACCGGACCAGCAACACAGTAACAACGGCCCCTCATCTTAAATCTGCTGAGACCTCCTTTTTTCCTCAGCTCACTGGGGCTGCAGGTGTTGCATTATAGATAAGTGGCCTATCAATTATAAAATGGGTCAAGAATTCAACCACCACTCAGTCTCTAATGTATTGGGGTTGCTGTGAATATTCAAGCAAATTAAAAATGCAGAGGCCCACCTGCTCACTGTGACCCCTGGTCTCCCAAACTTGGTCAGAGAGCTCGGCCTGAGCTGCACTGATCTTCCCCTATCACTCTGCCCCTTTAGTTAACATGTCTTTCTCTGGTATTTAGCTGACCAGAAGTCTGTGTAGGTTAAACATTCATGCTAACCAGGTCTTTAAAAGGGACCGGAACTGATGATCAACAACATTAAGATCCGCTCATTAGAAAAGATGAAGGTTTTCATTAAGCACTTAAGTTCAAGTGTACCAGCACCTTTTGGATAACGTGGTCATGAAGAGGAAGTGTGGACAGTGGATGGCTTTCAGTCATGTCAGTGAGGGGGGTTAGGGTGAGAGTGAAGGTCAGAATGAGTGCAGGCCGGAATTGACCCAAGTGTGGAGCTGCAGCACAGGCTTTTTAATTTTCCTCTCCAAAAAACAGTGGAACTGAGGGCTGAAAGGGTTGGAAAAAAAATACTAAATTGCAATTATTTCGACTTCAATTGTAATTACATATAGATACAAAAGTCATTACATTTTTAAGCTTGATATTTTCTTCTAAATAAAAAAAACACATTAAAACAGTTATTTAAATGTCGTTGAAGTCGTTTGATGGGTGTGAGGTTTTGTTTGCTTGTTTGATTGTTTGTTTTGGTATTTCTGCAGCAAACAAATATAATACATTTCTACCAGTGTATGATGTGCAGACCAGATCATAGCTGTGGCAAAATATTTGGATCAATATGGTATATTGACACAGATTTGACTTAAAATAAGTATCTTTTAGGTTGAGCCTTGTAGAAACATACTGTATTTTTGGTTTGTCTCCTCATTGGTTAGTCTGTATCAAATCAACAATCTGAACCATTTCTAAATAGGCCCTGTGTTTTTACAATATGTCCCTTTGAAATATCAATGATTTTTACGGTGTGTTTTTTTTGTCTAAACTGAGCTCTCAAACTCCTCTCATTCTTGGAAAAGTTCTTAACATTTCAGAGGTTTATTTACATGTTCAATACCTCTACTTTATCATTTCTTTTGCATATCAATGTGGATCAGTCGTCTCTCCTGAATTTGCAGTGAGTTCAGAATGAAGTTGTCTGTGCTGTTGCAACTGTTTTGCTCAAGTAGTATAATCAACGTACCAGAAGCACGTGGCAGAACCATCTCGGTGGTGGCATCTGTGCCACAGTTTGACTTAAACCTGAGACCTGCAGAGTCCACTGACAGGATTAAAACCTTTAGTAAAACACCTCTTTACACCAACACATGCTGAGCTTATCATGTTGATTTTTTTTTAACGTTCATATCTATTTTGTTTTCAGTGAGTTTTACAGTGATTTTTAAATTTGATGGGTTTTTTTTTTTTATGACTTTTTAGCCATTACAGTACATTGGTCAACTCAGGTGGTTTTAAATTTGCTTTATAAATAACAGGACTGACATTTCTATCATAGTTATAGTATAATGGTTTTTGTACCCTTGATAAGAAAGACATTTGGTGGGCTTCAGGAAAGACATAAATCAAACATTAAATTATTTAAAGGGGCTGTGAGGAGTTTCTAAGTAATTACAAAAAAGTCTCACTTTTAGATGTATGCCTGATCGAAATACACACTTTAAGATGAGTTTTATAGCATCAAAATAGGTTATCTATAAATGCTATTCCTTAGCCTTCCGGTCCGGTTGGACAGGGCTGGACTGGCCTGGATACTCAACTTCGGGAACAAGACAATTAAAACTAGAGCAAATTTATATTATTTTATTATTTATTTTACACGTCTTAGAGCACCGGGCTGTAAGTAGCAATATATAGCCGGCTACAAAACTACGATTCCAAGTTTTCCAAAAATTGCTTGTTGTCACACATCAAAAACTATCGCTACGAAACTAGAAAGAAAAACATTACCTCATCGCTTTGCATCCTGTAAGTTGTTGAAAAAAGAAGTTGTAAAGCAATGTAGAGTTCTGAGGAAGGTCCGAGCTGCATTCATTAGCATCACAACACACACACACGCTTTAGGCTTTGATTACGTCTTTTAGTACATTTCAGTTATAGTCAGAAGTTAGCCTGAAATTTCCAGGTTCTGAGTAGGATACTGCAACTGGAACGCCCCCAGAAGTCTGAATTTCCTACTGGGAACTCGGTGAAACCTCGCCACCCCCGAGTTGACAATCGAAGATGGATGCCCCCAGTGTGAACAGTTATTTAGCTCCTGTAATAATCAATTTATTTGCACTTCTGACTGGGGTGTGTTGCTCTAGATCAGCTGTATACATTGTATTGTTAGACTTATATTGACAAAAATGCTGCCATAGTGATAATCACATTCTTCATGTGAAATTTGTGAACAACTACACAGGGCATGCTAACAACAGCTAACAATAGCCTGTTAGATCGGGATGTTTTTTTCCGACTTCAACTGGAACACTAAGTCGGAGATGATGTCACTCCCAGTTCCGAGGTTACTGGAACGCAGCATTACGACAGTCACCGCGCGTGCTCATGGGTAACAGAGTCTTTATGTCGCCGCAAATAGATTCTCCTCATAGCACCTTTAAAAGAAAAATGGGTAACGCTCTGATGGATGAGTTTGTTTATGTGAAGTATACACCAATTAAACGTTCATATACATTGAGTCATTCATGGTACATTAATCACGTATCTATCGCTGTATTTTATCAGTCACCTCTAACTTGAATGACGGATGATGAATTTAGTATATATTTATCTCACAAATTAATTGAGCACTTTTAGAGTATAAGTGATGCTACTTTTTATTGTAATTATGAGTAAAATGATTTATGGGTGAACTTCTGAGCATTTCCTACTGCTTGACTAAGGCATTACAAGTACATTGATTAAGCATTTATAATTTATTAATTTTAAACTAATGCTCTGTAGAGTGTTTGCTAAGCATAAGGAAGTGCTTTACTTATGCTTAATAGTATGCAGTAACTACATACTGTTACCTAAAGGGGGATAAATGGATTACTTGGTATCTTATGTGTAAATGTGTTTTAAATCATTATCTCACCAGCTTTTACATGATCGATGAGACAACCCACATTACTCTATCATCTGTGTAACGAGAGGTTTTACATTGTCACTGTCTAAATGTGCACAAAATATATGTATATGCATGACATTACAAAGAATGGCTGACAGATTAAAATTTATACCTTGAAAAGGTGATGTGTCCAGGATATACTAACTAAAGTTAAAAAAAAAGTTACATTTTAAATACAATTTCAAAAAAACCTTGTTTTTATTAGCTATGGTTCAAAAACTAGCCTTTAATTTTACAAAACATTAGTGCATTTTATTTTGTGCACATTTATTTATGTTTTTTATCTTTTCTGTATTTTTTGGTAATTTTGTCCAAAAATAAAACAAGCTGCAACAATCACCATGTATTGTATCCCAAAACTTAAAAAAACATCATCTTAATGCTACTCTACATGCTGATAGTTTAAAACTTCATAACTATGAAGTGAGGAAGTGTCAGCAGCCTTACTTGTTGTACAGGACGATGTCCGGCAGCCAGATGTGCTGTGACGGTAGCCGGATTTTCTTGATTCCCTCATACTCCTCAGGGTCCCACATTAATCTGTAGTCATTCCAGACCTGCTCAAGTTCACACGCAAGACAGAGAAAAACAGCAAACACAAACAGACATCCGCATATAAGTTCATACATATGGTAACAGGGTCTGCCGTGATTTAGTCACCCACTATCTGGCAACAGTGTCTGAATATGTTATGGCATGTGCTATGCGCTTGTACTAATGGTCACTGTGAGTCACACACTTGTTGTGCCACAACTAGAGAGAAGTTTGGACACAACCTGACCCCAGGCAAACAAATAGATATACACAAATAAGGAGAGGACACAAACCTGACTGAGCCAACAGTTGGTCGTCATGATCTGCTCTCTCTCATTCTGAAACAAAGACAAAACATGTTTGTGGATCATCTCTCCCTCTGCACACCACAAAAATATGCTTCCACACATGGAGGTCACATGCTTTTTGTTTAATTGTGCATTTATGTTTCTGTCCTCACCACATTAATCAGCTGGGCCAGAGACACCTGGATGTAAATGGTGACCTGTTGGCTGTTGTTGACCGCTGGTCTGATCAGCTTGTTGTAGCGCTCTGGGGACAACAAGTGATTAACCAGCCGCTCCTCCACCTCTGCACACAAGGCAGCTGGAAACACACACACAGAAAAAGAAAGACAAAAGAACCTCATGTAATCAGCCTACAGAAAAGCCCATGTCAGTTGTCAGTTACAGTTACAGTTAAATTCACTGATACAATAAAACATCTAAAGTGACTACAGGGTCATCTATATTGCTCACATTGATTTTAACTTCAAAACTGTTCAAGTTAAAGTGATTTAAACAACATAAACACACTACAGACAACAATGCCATACTCGCAGGGCTATTAGAACTCGTGTTTATACCACAAAATGTTACATAACCACAGTTTACACAACAATGGAATAGCATGATATTATTTATCATCATGTCACAGTTAGCATGTTATCAAATGCATGATGACATGCAAGGGATCCTGTATGAGCCACTCATGGAATAGGCCTGGCCTCCCTAAAATCCTATCTGCTTGGATTAGGGACTTGTCTGACACCCTTATTTCTCTTTAGAAACATCTGCTCAGAGCGCACTGTGTCCTAAACATGGATGCATCAGAAGAGTTTCAAAAATATCATATATGAGTATATAAGAACATAAACATATCCGAAGTATGACCATGAAATAACCAGACTGCAATCATGAGGATATAACCATAGATAGATAGATAGATAGATAGATAGATAGATAGATAGATAGATAGATAGATAGATAGATAGATAGATAGATAGATAGATAGATAGAAAACAATTGGCTTCTGCAAAAGAATGATAAAAACTAAAGGGATCTGTTGCTTTTTTCAAAAAGCTTGTGAAGTATGAGAGTTGTAATTGGTTAGTAGTTCATAGTTCAGTGGCTCCCGATCATTTTTTCAGGAGGGGTCTCTGTTGGAAAATGAATGTGTTTTCAATCCCCCCACCCCTCACCATATACTTCCATACCTTCAAACAACAATAGCAATGCTAGTCAGACTCTTTTCTCACAATCTACCATAAGCCCATCTTTTCACAATTTATTGTAAAATTTTCTTTTGCAAAGTATACAGAACAGCATTTTGAAAAGTCATTGCTAATTAAATAATTGTCATATTTAAAAGTAATAAGACAACATAAAACTTCTGAGCATTGGAGAACAACAATAAACATTACTGTTTTGCACGAGAAAGTGAGATATGCTCCTTTTTTTATTTGCTTGTTTTTTTAAGCTGTAATATCTGATGTTAAATTTTACCTGATGATAAAATGTCAGTTCCGTAATGAAAAAAAATAGCACATTTTTTATCATAATGGTGTGAATTGTTGTTGTCCAGCTTTGCCATACCCCCACCCCTCTGATGCATCCCTCAGTGGGCCCCACTTTGGGATAACTATAGGTTCTCAACTGGAATCATGTAATAGTATAGTGAACCTGACTTTATTAATTTCTTTTTTCTCAGCTGATGATGTCAGTCAGATGCTGGATCAAACAGATCGTGGTAAACACAAACACACAAACATAAAAACACACATGTGCCTGGAGCAGTAGTTGATGAACCGATGTTCAAATCTCGTGCCGTTTACTTTTACTAATTAGGTGCTGCAGCATGTCGCATGTCCCCAGAGGTAATGAGTGTGTAATCAGACTAACAATGCATGCAATCTGTGGTTCATATGACGAGTCTCTTTAACACACACACACACACACAAACAGGCACACACACACAAAAGTCACAGTTCACCTCTGAACAGAGTGCCATGTGTAGGTCACTGAGCTTCCAACTGTTTTCCTAATATTTAATAAAATTGCTCATTTATTCAAAGCTTTTCACTATCAAACAAAATTTTCTGACCAAATTGACTTCTTACCTTTGACCGAGGTATTATTCTCTCTGCATAAAGAACAGTGAGTAAGATCCGCCACCAGAGGGCACTAAATCAAAACAATGATTGATTCACTATTTGTCACAACAAAGATGACATATAGTGAATGATACAAATTCAGCTTTTACCACTCCTCACAAATATTCTGGGACTGGATCTTTTCTTTTCCATCTTATTTAATAAAGTCATTCAATGCAAGAAGGAAGCAGCAAAGGTGGATGAAGCTGAAAGCCAACAGTGGAATCTCTCATTGCACTGCACCATTACAGGGGTCTAGGGGTGGGCGGTATCAAGTGATGGAGATACACATTAGAAGAAGGATTGGGTGCAGCTGATTACAGAACTGACACTCGGAGAACTTCGTATTTTTGGGGCCTCCACATTGGCTTCAATTTTTCAAACTGAGGAGCTTGCCTCTTGGGTCGTCTTTGTTCTTAATGATGAACATGTTCAGTTTTATGACCGCTATTTTATCATAACTGGTCAGCCAAGAAAAAAAAGTTAAGACATCAGCAGGGCTGTGTGTTAAAAAAAAGCATATTAAACAAGAATATGAACACTTCTTTGGTGTAAATATGAGTTCACACCACAAAGTTTTCACTCTCTTTGCAGTCGGCACTTTAACTCTCATCAAGTACAATTGTTGACCCTACATGAAGTAAAAATTTTAAATGTTGTAGTTCTTTAACAGTTTGATATTATTTACTACTTAAGTGTTAAACCCTACATCAACACTGCAAACAGTAAACATTACTGTATTCAATTACTGTGTATATCAATGTCGAAAACTTACTGAAATAAATATATAATCTTTGGTTAAAGCACTTGAAAATCATTTGCACTGTAGTTTTCATTGCAGCATCCATTGATACAGTTGGTACTGTTCAATAATGAGGGACGGGAGAGATGATTTATTCCAGTGTCACTTACAGGTTCAGTGTTCAGAATGAAAAGCTCATAATTGATGATTCACAGTGACATCCATGGATTTTATGTGCCGAAACATATTTTTACCTCTGCCAAGGAGGTTATGTTATTGCCAGCATCTGTTTGTTTGTGTGTTTGTTGTTTTGTATGTTTGTTTCTCTGTTTGCAACATAACTCAAAAAGTTATGGACAGGGGTGCTGGTTTGGCGGGGTGGTTAGCAACCATGCATGTCCCATGTACATGCTTTTGCTGGTTCAGGCTCGAATCCAGCCTGTGACCAGTTTGCAGAGCGTCTTCCCCTACTCTCTTGCCCCCTTTCACAAGCCTATCCACTGTCTCTCTCCTATCAATAAAGGCACAAAATGCCCCCAAAATACATTAAAAAAAGTCATGGACTGATTTCGATGAAATGTGCAAGAAGTGTCCGAATTGGGACAAGGAACATGTGATTAGATTCTGGGAGTGATCTGGATCATCGTATGGATCCAGGAATTTTTTAAAGGATTCTTTAACCATTTTCAGCATTTATGCATAATTTTCATGTTCAAGGAATCTAAATATCTAGATGAGATAAAGGTAGGACTAACATTTATGGTGAAAATCACAATACAGGTGAGGACTGCGGCGCTAGAGGAGGTCTGTGCTCTTCGAGTGCTTTTCTAGTTTATACTTGTTTTTAATACCAAATCCTCTCCAACTGGAAATATTCAGGATTTGAATCCATCCACAGCATTATTAACTCTGCACTTGATGAAATGTTTCCAACAGCCAACATTTAAGTCCTTTCAATTTGCCTTGTCCTGAAGTATTTCTTATTAAGGCAATGACAGTCCTTGATAAATATACTGTGAACCTTCATCCCTATAGTCTTTTCACAGCAGCTCTGTCATCACAACAAGACACCATCCATTTCACCAATAAAAATAAAGAATTTCTGTTTGAACTAACATCACAGAATTTTTAATTTTTACTAAGACAATTATGAAATGTAAGATTCTTTTTCATATTTTTGAATTGCTGCATATTTACTCTCCATCTGTGGGACTTTGAAAAGTGTTCAGACCAACTTTAAAAAGAGGCTGGGGCTTAACAGGTTAAGCTTTTCTGTTTTGATTTCACCTAAAGTTCCCCTCTGTACCAGTGACTCGGCTCTCAGTGCCACACAAAGTTATACTCAAACACATTTTTCTCATGTTTTTGTCTTGTACCTGCTCTTTCCCCTTTTCTTTTCTTTGAGTTTAGGTCCCTTGTTTTCTGGAAAGCTGCCTTTTTTGGTTCTTTTACAAACAAACTTTTCTCAACATGACTGTTGGCGATGGCTTTCTGCAGCATGAACAGGGCGGTGACAGGAAAGATAAGATAAGGAGAAAAGGTTACATAAGAGGGGGATACTGTGTTTATCTCAGCCCAAAGCACCCAAAGCAGTCAAAAAGTCCATTACATAAAGTTTCCTTTTTAATTAAGCTTAACATGAGCATGAAGTCAACAGCAGAGAGCCAAAAATCTCCATAATTATGAAGTTTCCCTGTTCTTGACCTCTTCCTTCTGCTCTGCTTGGCACTGTAAACTTATCTGTTGTGACATTTTTATTCTGCCTCCTTTCCAATGCAAATAAAAAAAATTCGTTGTTCGTCAGTTTCAAGCACTTCGGTCTTAATGAACTCATGCTGTTTGTGCAAGTTTAGATTTTCCTACCCATGTATCCTCTTTTTAACCTTCCCATTTTATGATATGAAATATACATCCTCATCACTAAAACAGCCTCAATCAAACATCACTACAACAGGATGATTCAGATGGGTACATCTTTTAAACATATGCACATTTGTCTTCATGCATTTCATTTGCCAAAAAAAACACTCTAACAGCCAGACAGCATCTCACAGGCTCAGCCCATTCAAGATTCAGAAGACAGATGACTCAGCAGAGTGTGGGACGATATGAGGAGATGTCCAAATGAAGGAAAAACAACTTCAGTACTCTGCTGTGTGGCCGACTTGAAGTGATGTCTGTTTGTATAAGTTGCATCATCAGAATCATGTTCTTACTGGGGCACAAAGTGCTCTGACAGAAAACTTGTTCCGTCTTTGTCTGACAAGGGACAATGCTCTAGGACATACAAGAGAAAAAGAGAGAACTATAAATGGCTTTTTTGACATTCATAGCCAAGTTGGCTAAAATGTGAACTACTACCCTGCACAGCAAAATTAACTTCCTTTTTAAAATTCCTGGATCTGAATCCAGATTCAAAACATAAGAGGAATCGTATTGCTTCTTACCTGTACCATGACCAGCATTTTCCAAAAATGTCAATAAATCCATTTATAACTATTCAAGTCATCTTGCTAAGTCAGGCTCACGCCACTAAAAACATAAATAAAACTAGAAAAGCACTCGGAGAGCATAGACCTCCGCCAGCGCCACAGTCCTCACCCATATTGTGATTTTCACCATAAATATCAGTCCTACCTTTATTTTATTGAAATAATTAGATTCATTGACTATGAAAACATACCATTAGCAATTGGATTTGTAATGATATCTATTTTAGTTCAGTAGTTATTCACAAAAATCACATTTTTCGTCATGGCGGCCAGACACTGATTCGGATCAAGACCAAAATCGAATCAGTTCTTCCTTTTCCCATGCTGAAGATTTCCTGAAATTTTCATCAAAATCCATCCATAACTTTTTGAGTTATTTTGTTCACAGACAGACAGATAGACAGACAAACAAACTCCCGAAAACATAACCTCCTTGGCGGAGATAACTAGAAAAGCACTTGGAGAGCGCAGACCTCCACCAGCGCCACGGTCTTCACCCATATTGTGATTTTGACCATAAATATCAGTCCTACCTTTATTTCATCGAAATATTTAGATTCCTTGACCATGAAGCAATTGGATTCATAATGATATCTATTTTAGTTCAGTAGTTATTCACAAAAATCACATTTTTCATCATGGCGACCAGACGCTGATCCGGATCAAGACCAGAATAAAATCAGTTCTTCCTTTTCCCATGCTGAACATTTTCTGAAAATTTCATCAAAATCCATCCATTACTTTTTGAGTTATTTTGTTCACAGACAGACGGACGGACAGACAGACAGACAAACAAACTCTCCCGAAAACATAACCTCCTTGGCGGAGGTGAAAATGGAAGCTTTTTCAGAAAATTGACTGTTAGACCTCTACTTACAGCTGACCACAACTCAGTGTACAGAAATATAAGCAGAGTTGTGTTATCTTGTGCTTGTTCTCTTCTTTAAAATAAGTGTCAGTTCATGTTTTATCTTCCGCAGGGCGAACACAATCTTTTACCAAGTCCTCTTACATGGTTTTTCCACAACATGGCACTTGGCTTAACTTGACCCAGTACTTTTGATTTTCCAGTAGAGATTGCAACTTGTTACTGCCACAGTTTTTCCTATCACCTTTAGCAGAGTTCCCAGCGAGCTAAGCAGAGACTAAACATGACATTGAGACTCTGTTTACCTCTGTTAGTCAAAAAGCTGCAGTGAGTCTGGAGCATTGACATGGAAATGAAAAGCCCCATGTCAGCTCTATAATGCTGTATGACTTACCAAACTCTCTGCACCTTAAATTGCATGATCGATGCTTGTCATCATCTCTGGATCAACATTCATCTCCCTACTCTTACAAAAGCCACAAAGGGGCAAGCAGCTCCATCACCCTGGTTTCTTCCTTTGTTTTTTTCAAGGATGTCACTGTAGCTTCGCACAGCCGAGTTACAAAAGTCTCACCCAACTTGAAAAGGGACTGATGAAGCATATTTTGTCACAGAAAACTTAGCAGGTGAGCAGATACCACAATGGAAAAACACTATTGCTTTATTGGCTTGCAGCGAACACGCATCTGCATTTCAGTTGAAAGTTTAGTGTGCCCTTCAACAATGAATATTTTCAGGAGCGTTATCAAGTGCCGCTGTGCAAAAGACACAAAGTCTTTGAAGTAATAACTTTTCCTCATCCTGTTTTGCAGTGTGAGTACCTGAAGAGGCTACCATTGATTTGTCAGCCATTGATTTGGGGTGGCAAGTCCAACTGATCCTTTGTCAAGCTTTTACAGGAAGTGATCCCTTGTCAAGTCCTACCCTTTTCGAAAAATGTTAGGTTGGACAAAATCTGTTGGTGGTCTCTCTCCCATTTGAAACAACTGAAAATGACTCACTTTATGACAAATTTAAAAGACCAAATAAAATAAATTAAAAAAAATAAATAAATAAATATACTGACGTGTGGCATTATTGATGTCATCTAATATTAGCTGGTATCAACAGAATGCTTTGTTAAGCTAAACTTTCCTGAAACTCGAACTGTTGTCTTTATTAAAATACTGTCTTTCCTTTGAGTGAACATAAATTGTCTTTGTGATTTTCAATGATGAGGTAACACATTTAAGAGAACAATATCACCACAGTGCATTTAAACAGACTCTGCCAAAACAGACTTTGTCTGGGGTAACCTGGCAATGGCTGCTTGAGGAGGTGCCCTCTGAATATGATTGGTTGGTCAGTTAACAAGTCAGAAAGCCAAAAATGTGTCAATTAGCAAAGAGTATTTTAGTCAACCAATCAGAGTTGACTGAGTTCTGTGGGAAAAAGCCTTAAAGAGGTAAGAGCTCAAACACAGTGTCTCAGGCAGAGAGAGAATTCAAGTGGATCAGGAGTACTCAGTATGTGTAAAATAGAGGGTTTTATGAACCGAAACGATTGTGAAAAACTCTGGCAGTCATGCCAGTGCATATATGAATGTAAATTGAGGCAAAATATGGTCTCTTTGAACTGACTATTTCTTTAGTCTGCAGTCTGCTATGCTGCAGTTACGTCATTAGCTGTGCCAGTGAGTGAGTGAAAAGGCAGGGGTGTTGGTCGCACATCTGCAGTCATATTCAGTGTGACACAGAAAAAGGGGTCAGCCATGAAATAACATTACAGCAAAAAAAATGTAGAGCAATGCCAATTTGCTATCAATGACAGATGCAGTGTCTGGAACACAAAGAGCTCCATCCTATATAAAATTTTATCCTGCATTAAGTTTGGTCAACAATACAAAATTACCTCTTTGGCAAAGTTAAAAGACTTTGCTACACTGTAAAATTTAAAAAGCATGTTTTTTTTTACTATAAGTTTTTATTCAGAAATTAAACAACACTATCTGACAACAGACAACAAAAAACAAGAGAAGTGCTACAAAGTGTTAGCTCAATGGAGACCAGCAGAGGGATTATGACTTCAATTACACTGATTTTGGGGCTTATGTTGAATGATTATGTACACACAGCACACAAACACCCCTCCATTGTATGAAATTACTGCCGTAAGGGGAAGTTGTGCTGCATTTTTCAAAGTTAAATTTGTACAGTGTACCTTTCAGACATAGTATATTGCTAAACTACTACAGTAGCCTCACTACTATATATGCTTTGGCTTTGTCCTCAGACAGTTTTAGTCAGTTTAAGAGCTCCCACTTTCTTTTTGCCTCTTAACTCCACAGTAAGACTAAGGGTTTTGTTACAACTGTTTAAGTATGATGAAAGGGTAGCTGTACAACTGTGCTTTGTAAGGCAAATCTAAAGTATATAGCCGAACATATCTAGCTTTCCTAATTCAGTTAGCGAAGGTACATGCTGGTGATTGGAGCAGAGCCACAGTGCAGATGGAAAGCTACATATGCAGACTATGTGGAGATTGTGGCATGTGTACCTGGTCATTTTTAATTAATTTCTCAAAGTCTACCGTGCCTGAGAACAAATAGTCTAAGCAAGCCAGAGTCAATAAAATCCATCATGTTTGAACATGTTCAAGAAGACTTTCATTTCTCAGAGTTTAGAGAAGATCACAGGTCCCCAACCATTTAGAATCATACTGGACCAACATTTGATACTGAGCCATAGAGAAAGAAAAAAATATGTCAGGAGCTCTTTGTCAAGAATAGGAGAAAAGGAAAGCATGAGGCAGGGAGAGAAGCATGAAAATCCCTCCTGAGCAAGCACCAATGTCAGCTGACTTTGATTAAGTCAGAGAATAGCATAAAGGAGGAGCTAGAGTGGAGGAAGGTTGCAAAGCAGCTTGCAGCAGGAGCAGTGAAGAGTAGGCAGACTAGTTCAACTTAAATCAAGTGGTCTGATTGCATTCAGCCAATGGAAGCTTATAGGTAATCAGCTGGCTGTGAACTATGGTGGGCCAGCTTTGGATTACGTGTTCAACAAAGGAATGCTGGCGTTTTAGCAACCTTGACTCTTTGTCAAGCCAAAACTATCACTTTGCCCCATTTATTTTAAATATTTTTTTAAACAATGCAGATAGAAGGGTGTCTGGCTTTGAAAGGATGACCAGAGCCTCACATATCAGCCTGTGTAGCTTAACTGTGTAGACTTTACATACAGGCTCTCTGTCCCTGGACAAATAGTTGGGATGAACTTGTGGGATAAATGTGCTTATGTACTCTTTCACCTTGGCTCTGGCTGTAGACATAAATGTATCTTGCTCTGCACAATATGTGTCACTGAAGGACAGTTTAGGTTCCACTGAAGGTCTGAGTTCCTGATGTTGTGTTGAATATGCATGCCATTTTTTCAGTATTTACCTCAATACTCAGAAGGTGGAGCGATTTGTTTTAACAGTTGATTTTTTAGCAAAATGTGTCCCTAAATGTCATTATCAAGCAGCTGATAAAAGCACAATGAGTGCTTTGATTGTCTCTTTATTTGAAGGTTTGAAACAAGCCCATGGCTTTCTATTGTCCTGCATTATGATAAATCTGCAAATGTGACTGCTTGTTACCATCATAGCCCTTGCCTTCTTGTGGCTATATTGTACTACATAAATAAGACTTTTGTACAGAAAGGTTAGGGAAAACAGGAAGATGGCATCCAGCATTTAAACTTTAACAGACCTGCCTACTGGAGTCTGACATATCTCTGTCTGGTCAATAGGACCTTTTCAGAATAAGATCCTGTAAACCTTGAAAACTGAAACAGCTGTGCAAACACTTCTGAACTGACATCAGCAGTATCCTGGTGTCCACACATCTCAAAACTGTGCAGTTAGCAGCTTTTGACTACTATAAATGCTGTTTATTTTGTCATTTTACGAGTGCTCCTTTTCAGCTGCACTGCCAGCTGTCACACTGATGTATACTGAAGATGAAATGTTGTCTGAGGCATGTCAACATCAACTGACAAAAAGGAGCAGCAGGCTTTAAAGGCAGGTGCAGGGAGGAGAGATATCCTCTACACTCGGTCTTTCTGCGTTAACCTCCAGCAGGATGAGGAGAGCAGGGAAGTGTCCGGCATCTGAGCAACTGTGACATGACACTAAAGCTCGAGGGTAAAAGTCTTCAGAGAGCACTGAAACACAGAGCTCTGTCTGTCAGGATCAGGCATACAGAAGGGCAGAGACACACACAAATACAAACAACAGTAGGAGTGTGAGATGAGCGACCACTAAAGAAAACCATTTAAGAGGATGTAATGATTGACTGAAAATCATGAATTCAGCATGTTTGGATCGATGATAATTCAGCAGCAGAAAGTATCCAGAGTTCTTCTGAATGGCATGCTCATTTACGATCTAATCAAAAGCATGGTGTGCAGTATGATTCTGCAGTCTGGCTGCTCCTGAACTGAGACCACACTTTCTACGAATCCTGTCGGAGGAGCTGTTTATTTGTTTCTCTGCTTTAATTTTCACCATGCTTTTGTTAATTGGATTATGCCATGAGTTATTCATATGGCCTTGTATCAGCTACAAATAGAGAAGGGCTGATGAATTTGCAGCACTGGGCTGAAACATGTTTAGACTACTACTGAATAATTACCAGAGCTGTGAAAGAAAACAACATTTAAAAACAGAGAAATAAAGTAAATCAGCCAATCCGCAAGTGAAGCAGGATTCTTTGAATGTGATTATATTTTCATTCATTTATAAAGTTAATTACAAAAACTATAACATTTCCAGTATTTTTAACATGTGTCATGTTCCCCTGGCAGTACAGACACAGTGAAGTCACATTCATGTCAACACTGACTGTGTTTCGACTTTTTCTTTGCAGGTTGCAGTCTAAAAATATCCTTGGGGTTATCAATGTGTGCTTAAAATAATGATTTAATAATTATTATCATTTAACCACATTTAAGGAGAATGTAACACTTAAATGCAAGAGCACTGACATAGTCTTAAGTTCATATATATATACAGTATATATATATAAACTTATGTATATATTTAGGTATATATTTTTTGTGCTCTCTTTACTTCATTTGGATTTGAAAGGCCCTGGTCACTCCCACAGGTGTTTTAATCAGCCTGGTTGATTAAGGTTGAAAACAGGTGTGACTATTATGATTATGTTGATGTCATAACTCTTAAACACCAATGGAATTGATCACTCTAACTAACACCTTTGTGTGTGTCCAGGGCATTTTAGTCACTGCAATGATTTCTCTAATCTGTTTCCACACAAGTGATGGGGTAGATTGCTTTTGTCAGACTTTTGATTTTATATGAAAAAACACCCCACAGTCCACTTTTACGGCCTGTCTTTCCTGTGATGTTATAGTTGAAATGGACTGTTGTGGAGGACTTGGGATAATTTAAGTAACTTATCATTTTTACTTTTTTCGAGGTGGTTCAGTGGAAATAAGGACAAGGTTGGCCAACTGTGTACTTGTGATGTACATGAGAAAGGTAAGAGCAAAACTCTTCAAAAACTAGAATGTTTATTCTGACTAGTAGACAAAACCTATCAATAACTGTCTGTATACTCCAGTTTGCATATGATTGGACAAACAGCATGTCCACAATAAGCTTACACCATGAAACTCTAAACTGATAAAGGACAATTGGAGGACGAAGATGTTGCATCCTAAAACATTACAGCACATGAAGGGCCTGACTTATGTTAAGGACTACATAGCATCATGTGCTGAAACTTTTCTGCTGGTTGGCAACACAGACTATAATTAATATTGATAAATTTTTATGACCTGCAACAGTAAACTAGTTAATCAAAAAGAAGGTAGAATATTATCGCTTAAGTAATGCTACTGAAAATACATTTTCCACACAGAGCAACATATTTATCAAAAAAAATAACAATTGGCAAGAATTGGGGTGGCCTAAATTGGGAGTACCAATAAGAAAATTAGAATACAACCAACATTAGTTGTTAGATGTTTTTTACACTTTTCGGCAGAGTTCCTGCAGAGTTTGCCTTTACAAAAAGAGAATAGAGAAGATATGAGAAGTTCAAGAAAAGAGAATGGTGTTCTAAAAATGGCCAGACTCAAACCAGGGCTGCCTGCATAAATAACTCAGGCTCCTGAAAAAAAATCAAATGAGGGTATTCCATCCATTCATCCACATATATACCCGCTTTTCCCCTTTAAGGATTATGTAAGGGGATGGGTACTCCCTTGACTGGCCACCAGTTGATCACAAGATCAACATATAGACAGAAAAACATTGATGTGAACACAACAGGACTTTTTTATTTTTTATTCTGCAGTTAACTTTACAAGCATGATTTTGGTCTGTGAGAGGAAACCTTAGCACACCCTGAAAACCCAGGTATGCACAGGATCATCATGCATACAACAGCATAGAAAGGACCCATCTGAACAAGGTATTGATCCAGTGACCTTCTTGCTGTGAGGCAGCACAAAATGCTGCACCACCATGCAGGCCACGAGGATATCTGTACCCCTAAGGTTTCTTTTGTTTTGGTTTAAACAGACTGCTTGATTGACGACATCAGCAGTGACATCATACCATTAGTAAAACTGGAGGCAAACATGAGTTGCTACCGCAGTACAGAAGGCAGCTAAAGTCTAAAGTGTTACCTTGTTTTGGTGTTGCAGGTCAGATAGCAAGGGGCAATAGTTCTGGCTCAAAGCTGAAAGTCAGTTTTAACTCTTTCAAATACAACAGGTCCCAAAGATTTAGTGGATGCACACTTTCAGAGTGACACATTATTTCTTCTGGTGGTGTATAAAGCAACTTGCTAGCAAGAGCTAGATAGTCAGATGTTTTAAGAACTGTATTATTGTTGTTGCTGTTTAAGAAATAGTAATCCCTAAAACTACTAGTTTCTCAAACAAAGTAATATTGTTGCAGCCATACATTTCAAGAGAGTAGGTACTGACAAACGTTGAAGTATTTAAGTTACTAATCAAAGTAATACCTAGTAACAAAGTTTTTTATCATCCTAATTGGGCAGCCAATCATAATTATGCACAGGGAAAAGCTAGTGAAAAGGGGTGGAAAGGGTACACTAATGTTGTAACCCTACAGTGCAGCTGGATCTGCCTGATTTATTGTCTGTAATCAGGCAGATCCATTTTGCAAAGCTCCAAGTGAGGGCGATTGAGTCGGTCAGCAGAGGCAATCGCCTAATCAATATCCTTGAAAAGCAGGAAGAGGCTGGACCTATGAGCATGATGACAGCAAGACTCTATTACCTGACAGATATTACCATAGATG
Source organism: Scarus forsteni (assembly GCA_036419115.1). Taxonomy (NCBI): domain Eukaryota; kingdom Metazoa; phylum Chordata; class Actinopteri; order Labriformes; family Labridae; genus Scarus; species Scarus forsteni. Next base: position 7,527,369 of record JAZDUH010000383.1, on the reverse strand, counting down.
CTACCAGCTTCAGTAGCAGAATAGGAACCTAATAAGCCCTTAGTATTGTCTGATAAAGAGCTTGCAATCTATCAATTAGGATGCTAATAAGCAGCCAGTCTTGAATATGGCAACCCTAAAATAAAGTGTTACCATATTTTCTTTTGAGATACAAAATACAGTGTCATTAGTAATAATCTTCCTTCAAAACCTCCTGTAGATCAAATATCTGAAGAGGAGAAGGACTGAGTAACTTCCAAGTGAGAAGTTTGAGTAAGATGTGAGCAATTTAAAACTTTAAAGGACTTTGGAGTAAAAAGATAAGCATTATAATATCCCTATAGTGAATATCCAATGTTTAGCCAATTTGCAATAAAATTCTTGAAAAGATCATGGTGTAAATGCTGCTTGGTCATTAACCAACATACAGAGGAGAGAAAGTTTGTCACTTTACTTTACAGAACAAAGAGACACTGAGGAAAATGTATGTTTACTCCACAGCTATTTAATACATAGAGAATAAGCTGCCTAAACACATATATCATAAGGTTACCCACATTAATGCACTAATAAGATCTTGGTTGAAGGAATAGGCTACTGTTTAAAGACCCACTTATAATAGATAGGCTTTATTTCCATAGTTGACCTGCAATATCCTTTTTACTGCAGTGCACTTACTTCTACCTTCTCTCTCCGATTTTTTCTTGAGATAAATCAAAGATGTAACAATACCTTAAAAATGCAGCAGGGCATAAAAATAAACGTAGCACAAAAGAATATTAAAGTGTGAACGATAAATGGCTCCATGTGGCAGGTCGAATGGATCGTACAGGAATGTGAAGCATGGGGCTGTAGAGGTTAATGCTCCAGTGGGGGGTGAAGTTAGAATAAGATCTGTGTGGGGTGCATGTAAGTAAAGAGAAGGCGCATTAGGGAGCCTACCAGCAGGTTTTATCACACATGTACGCACACACACTTGCGTACACACTCCTTTTCGGCTCACTGCACTCTCTACACCTCAATAATTCATCACCACTAAAATAAAAATGCCATCATCTCACAAACGGAGACTCAACCACAATCAGAGATTATTCCCTGGGACGTTCTCAACCAGATCAAATTGACACACAGTGGCTCACAAGACATGCAAAAAGTCTTGAGATGTACGAAAATGAAAAATCAGACACACCGCGGTGTCTGGGTGACGCAGATGGGTGTTCAGACTGTGTCATCAGTCTGGAAAAAAAACATCAAATTCTGCATCCTTTCTGCCTTGTGAATTATTCAGTACCTTGCCATCTGGGGTGGCCTTTCTGAGGCCAAAACAATTTAGACTTCAGCTGTCTTTGGCTGCGCTTGATGCACTGCCCGCATCAGTCATGTTAGGGAAAAAAACTAAAACACCCATGTGGGATCAGCCTGCATCTATAACCACATGGTCAGGTTCAAACAATATCAAGAGCCTCAGCCTGAGAAATGTTCAGTTTTAAGGTCACAGGGGATTTGTGTTGGTTGCTTGCCCCTTAGATTTTCATCATCCAAGGGTAAGAACAACTCTTCCTTAATGTTTGTGTGTTTGTATTGGTGGTTTGCCCTGTGTGTACTCCTATACTAAGGGTAAGGCAAGGAAAGCCAAGTTTATTTGCATAGCACAGTTCAACAAGAAGGCTACTCAAAGAGCTTCACACAGGACATGAATACATTATGGGAGAGGAAAAAGAAACAGCAGGAAAAAAAAGCAAGGGCTAAGAGTTTTTAAAACAAAGAAAAAGAAAAAGCCAGAAAATCTTTGTTGAGATGTAAAACAAAAGATTGTACAATTTAATTTGCAGTATCTTAACCTCTTATCTCATCTGTAAAAGTCATTAATCACCACCACTTAATACAAAGTCATAAAGGTCATTTTTCACCATTTGTAGTAAGAGCACATAACACTTTAAAGTACTTTCATCAACTGAAAGACTCAATAAAAGTACGACTGGCTTAGAAGAACACAAGCCTGAATAACAATTATATTAGTATTTTTATTTTTTTTATCTACATGATTTTTATTAAATGTGGCCTGCAGAAGATTACAGCTGGGAGCTATTGGCTTGAAAACTCAATTCAACCGTATCATGAAGCCTGAACTTGTTCAGGTTCAAGTGGGATAGCAAAACCATGGCACATGAATATTTTACTCCTGTTCTGCTTAAAGTACGTCCAGGCATTTTCAATCGGTGCCATTTGGAGACACTAAAGGACATGAATGTGTACATGGTCACACGTTCACAACGAGAAGTTCTCTGAAAGCACAAATTTTATAAAGGTATTTCTAACATAGTTGAGTTATTGTAAAATGTGGGAAACTTCTCTATAAACTGTAAAACTGTAAACGAATCCTTGAAAATATTTCCTGATCCACATTTGGAATTGCATTACTACAAAAATCTGGTCAGGTCTCTTCTTTGCCATGACCAACATTCCCTGAAAATTTAATTCATATCCATAGATCAGTTTTTTGATTATCTTTTTTAATCAAAAAACAAAGGTTGGCAAAACAACCCCCTCAGTGGAGGTAATAAAAGACTGTCATTGATGAACAATTCCACAAAGAGGGGGAGACCTCTGCTTCATTTCCACTTGCCATGTTACAACATGCAGCTCAGTAACCACCTAAAATCAGCATTATTTTTACATGGATGACCTTCACATAATGAAGGACAAAATCTGTCTGAAAGTGGTGACTCCTTTTAGGTTTGTGCTATGAGCAGTTTACTGCATTGAGGAACAGGGAGGCATCACCTATAAACAGCTTTTCTCCTTTTACATGTCAAATTCAACCAAACGCAACAAATGTAAGCAACACAGTGTGACAGGGTTTGTAAATTCATTCATTCATTCATTGTCTGTACCTCTTATTCCTTTTTGGGGTAGTGGGGGCGTTGGAGCCTATCCCAGCTGTCATTTGGCAAGAGGTGGGGTACACCCTGAACCGGTCGCCAGTTGATCGCAGGGCCACATAGAGAGACTGACAACCATTAACACTCACACTCATACCTATCGGCAATTTAGAGTCACCAACTAACCTAATGAGGATATTTTTGGTGGGAGGATGCTGGAGCGCACGCAGAGAGCCCGCGCATGCACGGGAAGAACATGCAAACTTTACACAGAAGGGCTCTGTCTGACCCGAGGATCAAACCGGGGACCTTCTTGTTGTGAGGCAAATGCACTACTGGCTGTGCCACCATGCGGCCCGGCTTGCAAATTCAGAATGATAAAAATGATAAAAATCTTAATGAATATAATCATGCATTTGGACTGATATTTACTGGATTTGGACTGTGGGATCCTTTTAAATGTAGGATAACTGTGTTTGTTGGAATATTTTTGATTAAGGCAAGACAGTAGAGCTTTTAATATTATGTTGTATTAGTTTTTTATTTGATTGGTCAGACAAATGTGTGAATTTTGGATGCTGTGGCGGTTTAATCTTAGAGAGCCCATATCCTGTTTTTTATTCTCATAATCTGTTTAGTAGTTAGAATTCCGTGAATTCACCAAATTATGACATCCTTCATTTGTTTCATAATCAGTTTAAGCTTACTGGCCCAACATAGCAAGTCTGTGCATACCATAGACAACAGAATGAATGCAGGGTTCTCGACAACATGCTATCCAACCTTAGCCTGTAAACTATCCAGAGTGAGCCGGGCCTACATGGAGAAGGGAACTCGAATAGGATGTCGCAGATAGAGAAAGAACAGATCAGTGATACTCTCTTTATAAAAACCAGAGGACTTTTTGAATATTAGTGTTTGTGAACATATCCAGGAAGTGATCAAAAATTAATATATGAACCTGATTCAAGGCAGATATGACCTCAGTTCACATGGCTAGAGTTCTAAGGATTTTAGCTTAGTGTTGATGTATGTCATCTGATGAAATTCTGTACTCTCATTATTTTACATAAATTGACACAAAACACAGTTTACCAAAAATTCACTGCTAGGCCATTTGTGTATGAAGCAGTTGCTCAAGTAGTTACTAAGATACTTGAGTATTTCAAGCTTTGAGTTGAAATTTACAAGACTTTAGCTGACCTGTATTTTTCTGTGAGTTTACACCAAATATATACATATACAAATAAACTATAACCTGCTTCTTCATGTCTGGTTCAGACTCTAGGGACAGTAACATGCCCGTAACAGATTACCTGAGCAGTCTGGACAATTTATGTTAAAACAGGAGGTCACTAATGTATTTAAGGCTCAAGCCATTTACTGTTTTTTTAAACTGCCAAATTTCTTCTCGAATGGACTGACTGATAGTTGACTCTAAAGAAACAACTTTAATTTTGTCTGTGTTTGACTGGCACATCACTGCATGAGCAATGCATTAGTAGCAATGGGAGTGGTTACTTATTTATTCATTAATTTACCTAAATAGTCTGAGCCAGTGAAAACATGTCATGGTCATTATCTGGCGGCCCCAGGGCCACGTCATGTCTCACACAGCTTTCCATACGGCCCTAAAGATACAATCAAAATATGAGTCTGATCTCATTTTTGAAGGCAAAAAATACACAAAATAAAATAGAAATAACAATTTGTTTATTAGACAAAAATGAGACCATCATTTTAATTTAATGCCATCCCCCTCAGCATCAGTCAAGAAAAAAACTGGGCCTTGAACAAATGATGCTTACAATCCAGAGATGTTAACCAGAAAAGGCCCCAAGATGGACCCTTGGGGAACTCCACATGCTGTTTTTGTGTGCTCAGATGTGAAGTTACCAAACCAGTCTAAGTGAAGAAAGATCTGAAGTGATTGAAGTCTGAAGTCTGTTATTTAGTGGACGTCATGAACAGTGTTGACCAAGTTACTAAAGTATTGTGTTTCATTATATAACTTTAGATTGCCCTTAGGTATGAATGTTAGCATGAGTGGTTGTCTGTCTCCCTATGTGGCCCTGCAATCGGCTGGCGACTGGTTCAGGGTGTACCCCGCCTCCTGCCTAACATCAGCTTGGGCAGGCTCCAGCCCCAATGTCCCCCAAAAGGGAGAGGAGTATAGATAATGAGTGGATGGATGAAGTATATAACTTATTAGCCATTACTGTTTTCAAAAGAATCATAATTTACTATTATAGTCAGAAATTCTTAAGGTACTTGTTACTTTTCCCTCTTCCAAAAACTGAACATCAACAAAGTCACAAGGTTTAAAACAAATGACAATGTTCTTTGCACCTTTAACTGACAAAGACTCAACCTAAAGATCAAAATTTCAGTTAGTGTAGTTTCCTTTATTACTCCTCTCTGTGCTGGCTGTAACATTTTAGCTAGTCTTTGCACAGTTACGTAATTACTATAATAGCCACTTTGAAAACAAAACATTTGTAACTACACATAACCTTCATGAGCAACTCTACTGATTTCAGCTGAGAGGAAAAGAAAAGCTCCTCCAGGACCCAGGACCCAGGACCCCAAAGCATAAGGACCAGCATCACTATTACCCCTTTTCCACCAAGCTGGTTCCAGGGCTGGTGCTAGTGCTGGTGCTAGAGCCGGTTCACAATTGGTTCAAGAGCGAACCGGTTAAGAACCGTTTGCTTTTCCACAAACGGGTGCCGGCCAGAGAGCTATGTCAGCACGTCAATGTACACGTCTGTATACGTCACGCCAGCTTCCCATAACAACTAGCGAACAACAATAACCAAAACAATAAACCTACCAGGCTCTGTGGAGGTTTGCTCCATGGTTGTGTCCTCCTGCATAGACTCCAGCATGGCTGTGACCGAATTCAATGCCCCGGTAGCGCTGCACGCCGGTCGGCCCCCGAGAACAGCATCAAGCATTTTGTAATGTGGGCTGTTAAAACGTGGCCGACCATTGCCACTACGGCCCAGCTCAGTCTTCTGGTCCCTATATTCTTTCTTTATATATTCTTTATAGATATATATTCTTTTCAATCTGTTTTTCGCTTACTCCAACCTCGTCTTTTTAAAAATGGCTCTCTTCCGTGTTTTTACTCTGCTAATCCCGCCCCCACCCCCTGACGTAAGCGCGTAGCCCCCGACGTAACCTGCTTCTTTCTGCTGGCCCAGCAAAGAGTTGGTGCTTGCTAAGCACCGGTTTTGAGAGCCAGCAACCGGTGCTTAGTCTGTGGAAAACCAAGGAACAGGTGCTAAGTCTGGCTCTAGCTCCGAACCAGCCCTGGAACCAGCTTGGTGGAAAAGAGGTATGTCGGAGGGGTGTTTTCTGCCCCTTCAGTCTAGCCTTTCAGAGCAGACTGACCTGCCTGATTCTAAAATCCTGCATGTCCGTCTTGCCAACTTTCGTTGTCCAATGACTTCACTCGGCTAAAAGCCTAACAGCCCAATCAGGGAAGAGAAGCAGGAGCTGGGGATGTGGCAACAACGGGAAGTGACTGTATGTAAAACAAGAGCGGCCCCTGAAGCAATTTCAACATCTGCATTTTTTTTTGTTACGTTGTTTTTGTTTTTTAATCAGAAATTGACTCAATTTATCATTTGAAAGAGGAGCAAAGAACGTCACTTGAAGCTTGTCCTATGAGAAATCATGTTTTTGCTCATCTTCTGACCGCGGATCACTGCTGGGAAACTGGGAGAGAACACGGAAATCCTCCACGAACATGTCATTTAGCTTGTGGTCATCATGGCTACTCAGTAATACTTGGCGACTTGTGCTCTCCTCAGAAGTTTACCAGGAAAACTTGGTAGGGATTGTCATTGACAAGGTTCATGTCACATATAAGTGTTAAATGATACTTCTGTGTGGTATAATTTAATGTAAAACGATGATCTAAGGTTGTTTAAGCTAACGCTAACAACAGGGTCGAGCTGCTACGTCATATGTAGCAGAGTTGCTTGATATGGATTGGTCTGTGATGAGTGTGACGTGCTGAACAATCGTCCAATCACAACCTACTGTTGTTTTTGAAGGTTCTGTGCCTCAAAACATTTCCAAACGACTCCCAGATGGACTAGTGAAATATTTCCATGGTGGTTATATGTAACTTTTCTTCTGGGACTTTTCTTATGAGACTCCACAAAGTCCACATATAAAAGGGAGTAAAAAAACATCTGTAATTCACATCAGCTTGCTAATTAACTTGCTAAGTAGCTTTTCTCAATTTCTGCTTGCTAACATTGACTTTACATCCCTTACTGGCTTCCTGAAGCATGAAAAGGGCTGTGGCCCAATACAATAACTTTGACAGAACTTACTACCTGAGTCAATAAAGTGATGTTTTTTTCTGGCATTTGTCTGTCTATTAGCAAGATAACTAAAAAGAACAAAAAGATTTTGATGACATTTTCAAGGAACATTGGCCATGGCACAAGGAAGTTGTTACATTTTGTGGTGATCTGAAACCAAAAGGAACTTCAGGATTATTTTTGAAGAATTTGTTAATGTTGGGCAGTTTTCGACTCTTTGGTAAATTTCCCAGTAAGTTTTCACCTGATTTTGATTATATTCTCAGGGAAAGTTCATCAAGGCATGAGGGGGAAGTTCTTAGATTTTGGTGTTCATCTGAACCTAGATGTGTATCCAGAAATATTTTAAAGGGACTGTGAGGAGAATCTGTTTCCGGCTACATTAAGACTCTGCTGCCCATGAGCACGGGCGGCAACTGTTGTAATGATGCATTCCAGTAACCTCGGAACTGGGAGTGACATCATCTCCAGCTTATCGGCGTTCCAGTTGAAGTCGGCAAAAAAACATGCCGATCTACCAGGCTATTGTTAGCTGTTGTTAGCACGTCCTGCGTTGTTGTATGAAGAATGTGATTATCACTATGGCAGCATTTTTGTAAATATAAGTCAAACAATACTATGTATACAGCTGATCTAGAGCGACACACCCCAGTCAGAAGTGCAAATAAATTGATTATTACAGGAGCTAAATAACTGTTCACACTGGGGGCATCCATCTCAGATTGTCAACTCAGAGGTGGTGAGGTTTCACCAAGTTCCCAGTAGGTAATTCTGACTTCGGGGGGCGTTCCAGTTGTAGTTTCCTTCTCGGAGCTCGGAAATTCCAACTTCCGACTACAGCTGGAACGCACCACAAGCCAAAGCGTGTGTTTGTTGATGCTAATAAAAATGCAACTCTGACTTTCCTCAGAACTCTGCATTGCTTTACAACTTCTTTTTTCAACAAAAAAAGCGACGAGGTAATGTATCTCTGTCTAGTTATGTAGCGGTAGTTTTTGATGTGTGACAACAAGCGATTTTTGGAAAACTTAGTATCGTAGTTTTGTAGCCGGCTATATATCGCTACTTACATCCCATTGCCCAAAGACGTGTCCGAATAATATAAATTTGCTCTAGTTTTAATCGTCTTGTTCCCGGAGTTGAGTATCCAGGCCAGTCCAGCCCTGTCCAGCCCAACCGGAAGGCTAAGGAATAGCATTTATAGATAACCTATTTTGATGCTATAAAACTCATTGATAAGTGCGTATTTCGATCAGGCATATACAGTATCTAAAAGTGAGACTTTTTTGTAATTAATTAGAAAGTTCTCACAGTCCCTTTAAGTATGTTTTCACAGTGAAGACAGGGTAGTTTTCCACATTTTTGAAAATATCTCACCCAACAATGTTCGAAATGCCTTGGCAGAGGTTTGTGCTCTCAGAGCACTTCCAGTTTTCTTTATCACTTTAGTGTATTTTAATCATCACCATAATACTTTCAATGTACAATTCTTTCAAATTCCTGTCTGTGTCAAATTGTGACCCCTTTTTGTCAAAATTATTGCAGTGAACTAAAGCTACTAAAGCTAACTTTCAGGCTGCTGATGTCATTGTAAATATTGTATACTGAGACCTACAAAGACTTTTTCCAGTCAGGGATACCAATACAGGATACACGGATGCTATTGCTCTGGGGATTGCATGACATATAATCATATTTTATCTGGGGCACATTGTCAGGGGCTGGTTTATTTCTGTGGGTGGACCTGGGCAAATTATTGAATCAACAGGTAGAGGAACTTCACTCGTTTATGAAGATCTCCAGGTTGTTGTGGTTGACTAGAGAGTGATTGATTTTAAAAGGAAAAAGCACAAGACTTAATAGAAAGGTGCTGAAACCTTGTGATTTTTCCTTAAAACATTCTGTAAAGAGGGTTGGTAGAGCTATTCCCATTTTCTGTATTGTGTAATTCAATAATAATTCAATTTAGTGAATCATTTGGTTTCCTTTATCTTGCTACAGGATGATACATTATTTAATTAAATATTACTAATTTCATTATTTAGAATACTTGAGTATTTATCTAGCCGTTTTACCTTGATAAGATTGGTGAAATGGATATAGATGGGCAGGTAAGATAGGATGGTCAGGTACCGTGGGAGGTGAATGGGTTTTATAAGGAACCCAGGAAACCTAGAACATGCTATGAGGATGACAACTTGTTTGGGTGCCTGTGAATAAACACAAAGAAACAGTATTTTTGGCATAGGCATTGGCATTTTTTTGATCCTGTGTAAGGTCCACTCTTTCCATGCCACAGTGGCCATTTTTAGATCTGTTGTTGATTGTCAAAAGTTCAGCCACTACTGACTCAGGAGGGTTTGTTGATTTTATAATGTCAAAAAAAGGGATTGCCTTGTGTCACATAGTTGTAAATTATAGTACACTCACCATTTAATCATTTCAACAGCTCTTCTCAAACATCTGAATATTTTTATCCATCAGATCTTAGCCTTGTAACCAAATGTCTATACTTGCTCCATCCTCTCCTGCAAGTGGAGCCCGGCTGATGGGAACAGCAGCGGGAAAACAGCTGTGTTGCTGCTGTTCTCAGCTCCCTGGGTGTCACCCCTGCTTTACTTTGCACCACTTTCTCCCCAAAACACATCTGATGCTGCTCTCCATTCAAAGTGCAACACCCAAACAAGTGCTGAAGCAATGACTAATATTTACTATGAAGTGTTGACTCACTCAAGCTGGGCCCTCTCTGCCAAGCACACATCTGCAGTTTCTGAGAAAGCGCTTTTATCAACGCGTGAGAACCAACAGCCCCAGGACAAAAAACTTAGAGCTGCATATGTTATGCCTACCCACACATTAAGTTTAACCCAGGGGCAACACAGAGTCAGGGTTGTGTGTGTATGTGTGTGTGTAGGCAATCACACGCTAAACTCGAAAGCAAAACAGCAGATTCATTAAAGTACACATTAGAGCATTCACTACAGTATAAGTTTCAGAGGGAGAGGAGCATAATGAGGAGACAGAGGAGTCCATGACTGTGTCAATAACAGCACAAGAAAGAGAGTGGAAAAAGGGCAAAATGTAGTGCACAGAAAGAGACACAGCAGGGCAGAAAGCAAAAAGAGAAGAGGAGCTGAAAGTCTAAGATGCAGGAATACATCTCTGCAAAGTGGCGTCCTGGATTCACTCACTTTACTGCAGAAAGATTAAAGTTAGAGGGGAGTGGGGCAGAAGACATGCAATGGCTCATCTGCACAGGTAATAGTAAAAAGGGTTACAGAAAGAGATGAATAGGGAAAAAATAAAAATGAAAATTCCATTAAAAAGGGTAAGTAAGAAGGAAAAGGAGACTAACATATCTTTCACACACAAATTGCAAAATGTTTTGTGCGTGGCACTGCAGTTTGATTTAGGGTCAATATATAATTTTATGAAGGACAGGTAAAGAGGTTGGTTCAAAGGTAGTGTGAGGCATGTCCTGGCTTTCGCTTAGTACTAGAACTAAATCAATCCTTCATAAAGTTTCAGTTAAATTGCTCCTGAATTGAGACTTTAAAGAGAAATCTTGTTTACTCCTGCGACCACGTGTCACCAAGGGTAACACTAGACAGCTATCTAAAAAGAAAAGGTAGAGAAAAGTCAGAATCCTTGGCTCTGCATTTTGAAAATAGCACCAGAATAAAGCACCAAAAGCTGTGTTGTGTTCAGATGTGATGATATCTGTACAAAATCCCTTCTGGACATTGATATTCATCCTTATTAAAAGGGCAAGGGGTCAGAAAAAGGAACTAATGAATGCATACCATACACAATGACTTCCCATAGGTCAACATAGGTCAACATATTTCACTCATTAGCATAGGAATTCTTGATGGGCATGCATCTATTTGTTTTAGTTTTTCTCCAGTTCTCAGGATTGCTTTAGCACATTATGACCATCTTTCCCCATTACGTATCTGGGGAAAAACCACACCGGAGAACCACACTTTCCAATGGTAAGGGCTTGATTCCTCAAGAAAAAAAGAAATCTTCAGTACACTGCATGAGCCCTTAAGGCATTTGAAATGTAAGGCAGGGGTCCCAAAGTTCTCTGTCAGTGACCCCAAAACACAGGTTCCAGGGACTTGGTACCCCTGCTGTGTGCGTTCAAAGTGAAGAAGACTCCATGCAATGGTTGGCATATGCATTATAACATTTAAGAAATTTTTGACACAGTACCCTCATTTTACTGTAAATATCACCCTCTGATTACAGTTTCACTTAAATCAATCTCACTTTATGAATGTCTTCTTCAGACAAAAGTGGACTAAGATACGTCTTCATCATGTATATATCTTAATTTTTGGAAAGCATCTTATGATATGTCCCATGGTGTTTTGCGATCCCTCTAGTGGTCCTGAGGCCAACTTTGAAAGCAACTGGTTTAAAGTTTCCTGTATTTCAGTGAATCCTAATAAATTACATTAGAGTGGTGAGTGGTGGAGGGCAGCCTGGGGACCCTGGGGTGAGAACCTTGCCTGTCCTGCTCTCATGGCCCACAAGTCAATTTGCAATGAATTGTAAATGAGAGAAAAATAAGAAGAAACATGCACTGAAAAATTAAAGCTGAGGTGCCACAATTCTGTTAATCATAGTAACCACGTGTATTATAACATTAAAAAAGAAGAAAATGGAAAAAATAATGTATTAATACATTGATTTGTGAATTTATGCATGTCATCAGAAATATAATAACACTTAAGTCTCACAGGTATTACATGCCTGACTTCACACATCAGCATACATCACATACCATAACTGTGGTGGATTAGTCATCATGATTCATTAGTTATTTATCATGTTAATGATTTCTTTAAAGTTTAAAATTACTCTGCAGTTAAAAGGACAGTCTAAAAATAGTTTGTTTAAATCTAAGAGTTTTAGTCATCATTACTCCAGCATTACTTCTGTGTGTGTTATTATGTGTTATTTACATGAGTGGACCCTTGAATCAAGCAGATCAGTCATCTGTCCTAAACACTGTTCAATGTCATAAAGATTATTAACATTATCAATATGTCATGATTCGTGATGACTGGAACACCTACATCATGTTTTATTCAATGAATAAATTCAGGCTTAATATATATGTATTATTCATGTTACATCATGATTACGTGCATGTTTTCATGCATGGAGTCATACAGCAAACGTATGGTAATTCATGGAGTTTATATTTTACCAGATAAATGAGATAATCTTTAAATACTAGTCAATGTTTGGGTGATAGTTAATTACTTGTAAGTACATTTAAAGTTGGAGTTCGCTGTAATAGTTATATTACAAGTCCACTTCTTGACATTTGCAAATGCATGAAGGGAAAAATTGTAATTAGTTTAAATCACAGGCTGCACAATCTAGTGCTGTGTAGCCTCACAGCAAGAATGTTCCTGGCTCAAATGGACAGGGCCTCTCCGTGTTGACTCTGCTTGTTTTCATGCATAGGTTTTCTCCAGCTTTTCGAGTCCCATAGAGCAAGAACATGGCATTAGATGACTCTAAATAGCCCATAAGTGTGACTGTGAGTGTGCCTGGTGTTATTGTAATATGACAGCCCTGTGATTGGTTGACCCTACCTCTTACCACATGACAGTTGAGATAGACTCTGGTTCTCCAACACCTGTGGCAGGTTTAAGTTGTATAAACAAAAGATTAATTGATGAACGAATATGTTTAACCCTGTGTTCTTATCACTGCATTGAAAAAGGGCCTTAAATTGAGGTTTGAGGCGTGTAGTCAGCTCAATAAATTGAATATTACTGTCAACATTGGAGCTTTAACAGTTTACATTTGTATTAAAGAGTCTTATGAAAGTTGTACTTGCTTCTTACTCATTTTTTAAGATAATAGGGAATCCTATACCTTTTAAGATACCGGTTTGTCCCATCAGTGTGACCCTCTTGCCAGCCATACTTTGCCATCACTAAATATGGGGGAACCGATACAACAGGGGGGCAGGATTATTTTTTTTTTTTTGCCAAGTTTTGACTTTGCTGCAGTGAATCATTTACTTGCACAAAATGATATTTGTTGCACAATGGACAGCTCTCTAGAGGGGTGCTGATTCATGGACAGACTCCCATTCAGCTATCTGCTGAAAAAAAAAAATTGAGGCTGTCCTGTCCTTCAAGTGATGCACTAAGTCAAGCCAAGGTGGTGCAAACAGACTCAGCCCTTTAGATCCATGAGAATTACATGAGGGTCTTATATTACATTACTTGGCAAGGTGGACAAAGTGAGGGCCACAGAATTAGATTTTAGAAGGAAAAAAAGTAAATGCTTCTGCTAAATTTGGTCTCAATTAAAGATTGGTCATCCATCATCACGATGTGACCACCACAAAAATCTCAAAATTAAACTTACAGGCGAGCACTGCACAGAAAACTGTACCAGATGATACAGTGCGCATGATTAGCGTCTCCTTCCCGACACTGTGAGGTTTGTCGTGAAAAGAGGAGCAAGTTTGGTAATTGAGGCGTGCTTAAAAATCACGTGTTTCACTGACTGACGCCAGTAAATGCCACAGTGTCCCCCCCAACGGCCTGCTCTCCGGTATCACTTGCTGCTTTTTAAAGTCAAGTTATGTCTCAATTGTAACTCTAAAATTCATAAAGTCCACAGTGTGTGCTCATGTTTGCAGAAGTTTTGCATTTTTCTATCAGCAAAATGCACGTGACATTGCATGAATCACATCTACCACATATGATTGACTCCAAAGACTTTTAGCATGTATTTGCATGCAAGGAGTACAATGCGCTTTTTACGCAAACAGCCCGAAACTGTGGCACGAAAGACAAATACGCGTGGACACCTTCTGTCCAGTACCAGCCGTCAGTAAAATGATTACTTACTTGCCACGGTGAGAACCAGGAGAGCCAAAGCTGCTTTCACCGGGACTGCCATCTCTTCCTCCCCTCCAGTGCGGCACACAAACCAAAAACTTACAGTGCGTCTCCCTCTTTCTGTCCCTCGATGTGAAGTAAGTCAGAAGTCAGACAAGGAAAAATTCAGGCAGAATTAGAGCGGTTTTCCCGCAAAGTACGGAGGGCACATGAGGCTGGGAGGCATGGAGAGGAGCACCGGGTCCCGTCTGAGCCAAGAGATGAGGAGGCTGGACGCTTTCTGACAGAGCGCACGGACCCAAGCGCTGCTCCTGGAGCTGTGATTGCGCGCAGCGGAAAAAGGCTGCTGCACAGAGCAGACACACTCTTAATTCTTTGGAACGAAGCAAAACAACGTTTTTCCCCGGGAATATGGGTCAGGAGCTACTGGGGATACGCCAATCCCGTTATCGCCAAAGCGGCCATTCTTCAGATAAAAGATTTAAGCGTCCCGGTCCTCACATCGACCTGCCCGCCCCGTGCTCTCCCCCGACGGGCGTCACTTTCACTCTCTGTCGTCTTGATAGTCACAGCTTGACAGGACAACAAACAGGCAGCGATAACACATGGTCGTCCCCCCAGGGAGGACATGCAATACCCAGCAGCCTCCGAGACTAATCTGATCTTGTCCAATCAAAGACAATCATTAGAGGAGTCATTAAATCGCACTTTTGTCAATTATAATGCACTTTAATGTTGCTCAAGAGGGAAACAGAGCTGACATATTAGGAGAATTCAACCCCTCTGAGTTATACAGATTGTCATTCATGACAAAAATCATTAGTAGAGACAGCTAAGTTGTTGGACTAAAGCAGAAAAGCTTATCTACATTAAACACATTGTGGTGGAGCTATTTGTTCTTTAACTGTGGACAAGTGTCCATCTGAAGTTTGGTAATTAACAAGCACCTACTGATGATGGCAGTCCACTCTGTAATATAACAAGAGCCCAAAGTGGACATGCAGTCATACATTCATCACGTTTTCAATGATTTACATGGATAATGACAAACCTATTTCAGTAGTTTTAATCAAAAAAGTAGTTCTCTGTATCTCGTTATTTTGAGACAATATTGTCCTGTAAAAATAAGCTCACTAAGTCAGAGATTAGCTGTTCTTTATAAGCAAAACTGCATCACAAAACTAAAAAAAATAATTTAGAATGAGACCATTTAAGGGATTTTCCCCTTACAAAAACTTCTAAAAAAACAACAACTGATAAAGTCTACTCAATAAAACTAAGAAAGCAATTTTCACTCAGTAAGACTGTAAATATTTGGTCCAGTACTATGCATAAATTGTACCAAAATTAACAACTATAATATATTAAAATAAGCTCAGTAAATTTTGCGGAATAACTATAAAACGAGACTAATTGAAACTCAGTGATTAATGCTTGATTACACATTTTACCACATAATTAAAAGTTATGGGACTAATAAGTTTTAATCTTACCATCATCGTTAATGCCACATCACACCCATAGTTGGGACACTGGCCTGAACAAAGAACAACAATAGCATCTGTAGCTGCCTTACTCTGCACACCTTATGTTTTGGGGTAAATCTCAATAAGGTTTTGCTGATAGATCTTGTTATAAATTTTTAGTATCATTTAGATGGTATGAACTTATATTTCCACTGGTAAAGATTTTTTTTTTAATGAAAAAGGATGTCATTTTTTCATTATTATTTTCATATTATACATTTTTACTACCACCAACTGTATTTTTTCTCAGTTTCTTGCTCTGATTTAAAAAGCAGGCTACATTACTTTATGCACCCCTGTTAAAAATGATCTCTCCTACTCTGTCCCACAGCGGGTGACGCAGTGTGCTCTATTTTGGGAATATATGACATCAAGAAGGACAGGGACTTAACTTTTACCCAGGTAAAAATCAGGAAGCTTCTTAGGAATGTATGACCATCTTTCCCTCTTGTATTGGTTGGAACAACACAAGTATATTCTGCTGTTATGAGCAGTCTGTTGAACTGTCTTAGCTAAACTAAATACTTAAGGCCGACATGGGCACAACTGCTGTCTCTGGCATGTCAATGTTTCAGAATTATCTATCAAAAAGGGAAGAGAAGTACCTTCTTAATTCAAGAGCCTCATCCAGGTGACATCATGCTCTGATGCCACATTAAAAACAACCCTTAAAAGAAGTGTCTGTAAGTGTGTTTGCAACAAAGAAAAATTGTTTCTAGATGACACGTGTGGAGCAGAAAAGTGATATTATGGATGCCAAAGTGCACTTGATTTCCTGCAGCAACCCCCACTGTCAGGGCAAAGGTCAGGGTCAGCCAAAGGACAGCTGTGAGGGAATCATGTTATCTTAACTTGATGTTAAAGAAAGACACCCTAAATCATAAAACCAATATCAAACTGATCAAATCACCCAAAATCTACTAACATCCACAAGGACAAAAATGACAGGTGACACTTTCATTGCACATAAAGTGGTGAAGTGGCCTCAGCTGGTGGATCAGGACTCTGATCAGGCATTGTAAAGCGGTGTGTGTGTGTGTGTGTGTGTTGGTGTTTGTTTAGTGGAAGGCTTCTGGCTTCTTCAGTCTGCACACATCAGTGCAGTATAACTGTACCCTGAGGTCCCTTTGGTGATGTGAGCAGAGGAGAGGGCAGCAGTAAGACATGAGCTTAAATGTTCTTTACAAAGAGACCCTTGGTAATCATTAGACCGCAGATTGAGAGGACAGGAGGTGAAGGAAGAGGAGAGTCACCAAAAGGAACAAAGGTATTAATAGTTTAAGGAAAGATTAAACAAGGTTGAAACTGAAGAGAGGGTAGAGGAGAAATAACACATAATGATCAGATATGATTTATTTTATTTATTACATTTCAAACAGTGAAGCAGTATGTGGGCTGTATGTTGTTCATAGCGCTGTTGCCCAGCAGCAAGAAAGCTGCTGATTCTCAGCTCAAGCCTTTCTGTGAGGAGTTTACATGTTCTCCGGTTCGTATATGGGTATTCTCTGGGTTCTCCAGTTTCCTTCCGCAGACCAGAAAAATGCTAGGCCTGTCAATTAGTGGCCCTAAAATTGCTCAACTCCATTAGTTGGGATGTTGGATAAGACACACATGAATACAGAATACGATGATTTGCAAATCATATTAGACCTGTATTCATTGGAATAAATTACATTGAAAAAATAATATATGTTCAAACTGAAAAACCTGTTTTTGTTTATTCACTCGATTTTAATTGATGCATGCAATATGTTCCATAAAAAGTTGGGACAGAAGCATATTTATCCTGTAGTTGCATCACCTTTCCTGTTGAAAACATCCATGCATTTGGAAACTGAAGGCACTAAATGTTGAGCTCTGCAGGTGGAATTATTTGTTGATCTGTGTCAAAAATGAAAATGAAAATAGGACAATTTCAAGGGGGGGGGGCAATTTAAGACTTTTGGACCAATGTTAAAGTGTGATTTACCACAACTTAGTGCATTTTTTACATGTTTTGACACTTATATCTGACTATGGATTTAGAGTTATTTAATTAAATATATGTACACATTAATACAGAAACTGATACAAAGATTTTTGGGTCAGAATTCTGCAGAATCACTCACAGCAACTAAAATTGACCTTTTTCTTACACTGTGACACTTTATTCTTTGCGGTAATCAAGAAAAATGCAACATTTCACCCTCAAAAAGACATACTTTTGTTTTCTTTGGTTCAGACATTCAGTAATAATAAAGTGAAGTATCATGGTAAATTCATACACTGTTCAGGTGACTGAGAATAATGTAGGGCAGAACAGAACAAATATAGGAGAAACACAGTGAGAGGGGATGACGTTGCAAAACAGCTCAAGGATATCATAAAACAATAAATGGCTGGGAACCATGTTGGGTGCCTTGTCTGGGGGGAAAAAATCAATAGAAGAGGGGGGAAGTCTTGAAACATGATCATAAGATATAAACCCATTTTGATGTCTTTTCTTATTATTAATCTGCTCTGCTATACATGTATCCTTAATAATATTCCCCTATTAACAAAGCACTTTGATTAGGCAAATACAAAAATAAATATAACAATACAATTGAATAAAATGTTCTAAACAGAGGAATGAGAACGACATGAAAATGCTCACATAATTATGAATAATTAGCACCATCTCACATGAGTACTGTTCTGTAGATCCATGTGTGCTACACATTTAACCAGGTGCCTGCCTGTTAAATGTGTAGCACACATGATCCCTGACATCATTTTTCTTTGCAGAGCTCTGTGATCTGGGGGCCAGATCAGTCCCTTCAAGTTGCAAACAGGCTTTTCAGTGGTCAGTTTCATCAGTCTCTGAGCAACAGAAAGGGCCTGCACTCTTTAGGAGAGAAAATATCTGACCCAAGAGACATGTTTATCCACAGAAAGCCAACGCAGCCCAGTGGCCTTCAGCTGTTAAGCTTAAGTAAAACTGTCCTGCGAGTCCTTGGAGCTGTGATATTGTGCTGCTGTGGCTTCAGTGATTCTGCAAACTTTGTCACCAACTGTGCTGAACATTTGGTGTGTGTAGGGATTCCTTTCTTCCTTCCCACCTACGTCCAATGCAATAAATTCAAGTGGTTAATTTTAGGAGAGGATATTTTGTAATAAAAAATAAAATAATACATGTTGTGCATACGCCAGTGATCAGATCCTCAGGACATTTCAGTGTGAGAAATCATGGGTGTGACATAAAAGAGCATGTGAAGTCTCTAAAATGACTCATGGTCAGTATGTAAGAGATGGTAGCCATGTATGTTTAACTTTACTTTGCCAACTGAGTGAGCAAAATTAACTTGGAGAGATCCTCATAGCTGTTTTGAGTTTGATATTATTTGTCAATTTTGATGCTTTTTGGTGTATTTTAATGACAAAGTTTCAACCCAGATTTTAACTTATCTATTCTGTGACACTAGCTAAACAGCAATATATAGCATGTTATACTGTATACTTTTAGGTCTAAACTATTAACTACGTAGTCAACCTGTTGCATATTTTTAGAAATGTATCTGTTTTTTGATTCAGTTCATTTTAAATAAAGGCCTCTGAAATCTGTGTGATATGGAGTACTAACATTTTACAAGCAGTGTAACCCTAAAAGCCTGTTAAATCATAATTGATAAATACTCTCATGATACCTCTATCTAATCAATGCGATCAACAAGTTACAAACAAAACCTGAATACAATCAGATAAGTAATAAAAATGTCCTCAAGTGGATTATCAACTGCCAAAACACCTGATGTATCACATAAGAAACAAAAAACATACATGATAAATTTTATGGATTTTTATTTTTTAGTAGAAACTGAAATAAACATTTCAGCTCTAAAAAAATGTGTGTTTTCAGACTTTAAAGGGTTAAGCAATCAAACAAGAGGCTTTCTACAGATTTAAACAGATTGGATGACCTGATCTTATCTGATTACATAATCCTTTTTCATGTTGAAACTAAATTTCAAGACTCAGTCCTCTCCAGTAGGATGAGGTCTAAGCTTATTAGATTACATTTTATCAACCAAGCCCATGGAGTCCTTCAAATAACCCCTTGTTGTGAAAATACCTTTGGCAGTGTATTAGATTGTGACCTGGTATCTTGAGGCCCATTTTATTTTGAATTTGGAGGCTTGAATTTGCTCACTCAGGTGGATCCAGTGTCATATCAACAACTATAAGCTATAAGAGCAAATCAATCTGCACAACCAATCCATTCTGATATAGCATAAATGCATGCACGGCACATACTACTAAGTAACTGGCATGGTTTCTGGCTTTAACCCCCCCCCCCCCCCCCCCCCCAAAACAAAGTCAGTTATCCGATAGTCCTAGCCAGATGATCCTGTGGTGTGAGTTAGCTTTACTGCCCATGATCAGATCTGAAGAAGATCAAGGTAGCCCTGAATTGAAATATCATACATGATAAGATTTATACATTTAGAGAAAACTGAGGATAGTTGTGTCTTGTCATATGAAACAATACAAAAGCCAGCCAGGAAGCAAGTTGGCTTGGAGGTCAGAAATGCTGGAGCAACTCATTTTGTGGCAACAACATTGGTATTTATTAAAAAAAAATGTCCTGCAAAATAGACCATAAACAAAATGAAAAGGTTGGCATTTAAGGTGCATTCCCATGGACCTCGGAGGCTGGAATGTCCAAGTTGCAAATAAGATACATCACTGGGAACAGCCCCTTGGTCGGTGTGTCCCTTTGAATGTTCACAAACACTTATCTGTTATAATTCCACTTGGAAGGAAAATTGAGATGAATTCAAAAATCATTTCTGACAAAAAGTTCAATTGAGCGTTGCATGGAAATTTCAAGTACTGCAAGACATAAGGACAGAGAAAGGTAGGGTTGAAAATTTAAAGATACATGAAGTGTAGCACATCTGGAGATCAAGTGATTCAGCTCTGAACTTCATAAAACTTTTTAGCAGAATGATGACACAGAATCAAGGAGGTCAGTGGTGTATTGTGATTGGTTGCATTCTTTCTTTACCCTGGATAACTAAAAAGTAGTTTTAGCAAATAGTCTAACTGTTTAAAAATAACATTTAACAACCTACAATGAGAAGGAACGTAGGGATTTCATCATCTTCAGTCCATAATTTCATCAAAAGATCCAGAAAATGTTTAGAAATCTCTGCACGTAAGCCAGAAACCAACACTGAACATCAGTGACCTCTGATTCTTCAGATTGCACTGCATTTAAAACCAATGTCATCCTTTAAATGTTACCACTTGGATGTTACCAAGTGTGCTCAGGAACACATTTAGAAAACTATTGCCAGTCAACACAGTTCATTTCTACATGTACACATATAAGTTGAAAACACCATGCAAAGAAAAAGTCCTAATAAAACAGCACCGTGAAATGCAGCTGGCTTCTCTGGCTTCAAGCTCATCTGATATGGACTGATGTAAAACAGAAAAATGTGCTCTGGTCTGACAAGTCCACATATGAATTGCCTCTCGAAATCATGCATGTCGATATGGTGCATGCATGCCCTCCAGGCCAAAGAGGTAGAGAACCTTCCAGATTGCTCTCCGTGCAAAGTTCAGGAGCCAGCATCTGTGATGATATGGGGGTCTGTTCATGGTCATGGCATGGGTATCTTGTACATCTGTGAAGGGACAATTAATGCTGAAAGGTCCATGCAGGTTTGGGAGCAACATATGCTGCCATGTTGGTGACGCCTTATTCAGTCCCTGCTTATTTCAGGAAAACAATGCCAAGATAAATTCTGCACTTTACAACAGTGAGACCTCTCAGTAAGAGTGCTGTGCTAGACTGACTTGTCTGTAGTCCAGACCTGTCTCCCTTTGAAACTGGTCCCTAAACTGGTCTTTACACATGTTAAAGGCATTAGCTTTACATACATACACAGTTGTCTGGACATCCTCAGTGAAAGTAAAGCAAACACTTTAAACTGTTACATAATGACTCTTCTTATGCAGGCGAGAGAAGATGCTAGAACACAGTATGTAACTTTCACCTGAACTCTGGCCTCACTCATACATCATACACACACTATAAAATTAACCTCCAGTCACAGCTCCAAATGCAGCTTAATTGTATTACTCTCCCATCAGTCCTTATTACAGCAACACTCAAGCAACATGTGAGCATCCACCTCCCAGAGTCCCCCCTGTCCCTGCTAATGAACATTATCTCTGCATCCTAAAAGCAGTGGAGAGGAGCAGAGAGAGGCCAAATTTAATCAGAGTTACTTAGAGCTCATTGTGGAGTCTGCAGGGGCTCTGAAGATCCAGCCACAAAACACACACACGCTCACGCACTTAACAGGCTAGGAATACTTTGGCCTGTATTTTGTAAACACTAACCATCAGCTATAAGAAAGAATAATGGTGCATGCACACACACATTAATGCACTGTAAGCACAGGGTCTTGTTTAAGCATTTCTGAGGGTGTCAAATTTCAGGGTAAACACTTGTTGTGGGGCTACAAGGCTCTAACTGTTCTCTTCATGTATGCATCACACAGAGGTTCAGCAAAAACCTGCCAAAAGAATCCACTGATGATTTATAATCTAAATCATATTTGATACAACAATGGGAATAACACATCACACCATTTAAAATCACCTAAAATGGTGTGTTAGGTTTGAACTTTTACACTGGTATGTCCGGGGCCAGTTAAACACGGCTTGGTGTCCTTGAGCAACAAATTTCAAATGCCCCTTTGGAAATCTGCTGCCCACCAAACCCTTGTTTTACTTCCCCATTAACCACAGTATCAGTCAACAAAATACACAAATATATAGTCCAGTCAGTGCCATAATATTCTTAGTCTTAGCTATACCCTACAAGTCCATTTACATCCTTATGTCATGGCACATTTTTGCCATTGTGTAAGGATGAATATATGGTTTGCTGCAGACTTAGTGGTGTTCTTAATATCACAGGACTTTCCAAAACAGTTCGAGCTTGCCCTGGTAGAACTAGCTCTAAATGCTCAGGCTTATGTATAATGATGTCACCTTTCTTTTTTTAATAAAACACTTACTACTGTGGGCCACATTAATGTCTTGGGACCCCTGGGCAACTGCCCATTGATTTAATGGTTAACCTGATCCTGAGTATGGCAATAACCCTGAATTTCCACAGATTCCATCTGCATAGCATCTTCTCTTCTCTGAGGCTTTGTTCTGGCCAACTTCACATATCTCTGTCCACTGGAAGCATATTTAAAGATATATGCAGCACAGCTCTGATTAGCTTCAAAACTGAGATTTTAAGATCACAAGAGAACTACATCTTCATGATGTATTTCTGAGATCACTTGAAAGACCATAGGGCAATAAGATTATATGCTCATGCTCCACACTTTAAAAACCTTTAAAGACACATGTTATACCTTTGAAACAGCAGGGAAATATTCTACTTGTGTCATACGCTATATCCTCAAACACCTGATCAGCCAGCTGAAAGTGATCAGGGTCACTTTTAAAGGGATAGTCCAAGAATTTTGAAATGTACAAATGTGTAAGGATCATCCTGCTGACCAAGCACAGGGATTTTGACAAAAAAATATTTTTCGAGCGGGGAGTACACACAACACTGACCATATTATGTGTTATCATGAAGTACACATCAGTGAAACTACAGCTTCTGTCTTTGCAAAATTAATGATCAGATTAAGTTTAATACTTGCTTTAAAGATAACCTTTCATTCAGATCCTCTGTTTAGTCCTTGGAGTAAGTCAAACATTAAATCTTGTCTGTACATGCATAGATATCCGTTAAAGCTAAGCTAAACTTTGTGTGATGAGAGCTGCTCACTGCAGACAAATGAAAAGCCAAAAGTATCCTCTAATCCTGAACATCCTGAAGTTTAGTCACACTCTTACTTCATTTAGTTTCATCCTGCTGACTCTCTATCTACAGAAGTCTTTCCTGTGTGTACTCCAGAGCATATAACTATTGCAGTATTTTGGCAGTCATGTTCACTGCAAAAATCCTCAACTTGGCCCATTTGGTAGCCGCTGTAGTAAATCAGTCAGTGCTGTTGGCACCCATTTAAAGCAGCTTGGTAGTGAAAGAGTAAGTATGTCAACTTTTTATACTTCATTGACCTCCTGCTGTTTTGTGGATTATTTTTCCCACAGTATTTTTAACTACACAGAGGTGCTGGCATCATGTACAGCATTGTGTAGCATTATCACCTGTCCTGAGTTTTTTTTTTTTTACAAAGAAAAAGAAATGAGCAGTGACACTGTGGCACACGTTTAGGCTTGTGCCATGTACCTTACACAACCCTGCTTCAAAATCCAAACTATCCCTTTAAGTTACTTTATGTACAGTATGTGTTCCACTTGAGCTAATATGCAGACTTTAGTTTAAGTCTGGTAAAAGGGCTGTTGTGTATGAGTGATTATTTATCATTTTACCTCCCGCAGCAATGACAATCTGATGTATAGTAGTGGTAAAGTACTTTGTCATCATGATGGACTCCATATGTGTGTGTGTGTGATGTTTACACATTGCACTTACACAAAAACACACACCTCTTAGAGTTGGAGTAAAAAATCTTGATCTGTTTCCCAACATCTGTATTATCGTATATTTTTTGAGTGGATTAGGCTTGTTTGCTGTCCTTCTCCCCAAAGAGCCTCTGTGTTTATTTGTCTTTAGGCAACAAACTCAGAGACATCGTGCCCCGGTGAAGTGGCCGATTTCCCCGCTGCATTAGTGTTATCATAAATTCACATCAAAAGAGGACATTTGTGTCTTGGACTGACAGTCTAATATGGGGCTTTGTAAATCATAGACTGGTAGCCTGTCACAGCTGGTCACTGTATGGCTGCTGAGGGGAAGAATCAGTGTTATGAGACGTGATGTGTGATGGTGAGTGCATCTCCTCATCTATCACTATCTCCGTCCAATCTTTCTGCTACTACTCTGAGTTCCTCGTCATTGTCGCTCGCCTCAGGTCTTCGTCTCCTTTCCTACTCCACTGCTCCTTTTGTTTTCCTCCATGTGTCAGCCCCCTTTTTCAGCCCTTCTTATCTTCCCTCCTTCTTCCTCCTCCTTCTTCTTGAGTCCTCTAGAACCCCCTCCAGTCTCCTCTCATCTCTGGTGAAGCCAGGCGTCAGATAAACCCCTGCTGAGATCCCTGTGGTTGAAGAAATGTTGGAAAACTGGAGAATTTTCATGGTTGAACTCAATTTTGTTTTGAGGGCGCTCCAAGCTGGTATCCATGCTGCTTTCGAGGGTCACTGCTGCTCTTCTATATCCTTATTTAGTTTTATATATAACCAGTTTCATATATAATCAGTGAGACGGCATGCTTCAGAGGGAGTTTGTTATTTTAAAGCACATTTCCCTCATGAGAATAGTATTCAAGGATTAACTTTTTGTATTGGAAAGCATTATGTGCTGAGTGTCTTGTGCTGATGCGGAAAATCCACCTTGGAGCAAATTTTTCAACAACAGAAATTTCAGTGTGTGTGTGTGTGTGTGTGTGTTGATCAAAGTTAAAATCTTTCTCATAGGGCTCAGGGTGTGCAGGGTGGTGTGCACATGCATGAGTGCACCAACTCTCCCCTACATAAAGCCTCTCATGTCATCTTTCCTGCAAGCCAACACGACTCAGAGCTGCAAATAATCCAGAGGAAACAACGATGTGACAGGCCTGGACCCCACACATACTGTTGAAGAAATGTGACAGTGTTACACAATCTGGCATGTTTTCTGACACAGTCACAGTCCCTGCTGAAGGGGGAAGGAGGAGGAAGAGGATGAGGAGGAGGTTCAAAGGAAAACAGTTTTTGATATGGATGGATTAAAGCCTCATAAGCGCTATTGTACAAATGTAAGATATAATAGGCTTTTTTAATCTATACTCCTCAAAAATGGTTTTGAAACATTAATTCAGTCCATTAGTTGTCCCCTTTAATAATACCAATTGATATTGTATTTTCTAGCATTGAAAAGCCTTATTAGTCACCTATACAGCAGGGAACAACATGTAAGGATTGTGCAGGTTTCAAAATGAGCAACACAGCGTGTGGGTGGTGCAGCCCCAAAAGGTACTGAAATCTCCTGTAACTTGAAGCTGGCATGATGTGGGCAGATTGGCAGCATTATCTGGTGTCAGCCCTGCTACCGTTTACAAACTCAGGACAAAGTTCCATGAGACTAAAGACGTCAAAGAAAGACAACCAAGTGGGCATCCCAGGAGGACAAAACCTCAAGAAGACTGGTTCTTCACTGTGAGCAACTGCAGTCTTTCTTCAGGGAAGAGGGGATTTTTTCATGCTTTTGGGGGCACTACCTGCTCTTTCAGCTGTGTTGCTGACTCCATGAAAGCAAGATCCTTCAATAAAAGTGACTAAGCAGATTTTCCAATAAAATGACCTACAATACCAAATGATATCATAAAAGGGGATAAATAATTGACAAAGCTAATATTGTTAATAAATAAAGGTATAAAATGTCTGAATTTTAAAAAATGTAAAAACTAAATGAAACATGTGCTGTGGTTGTGTGTGCTCAGGTTTCACTTGTTGTCCTCAGGTCTTGAAGACATCAAAAAGACATCAAAAGGGCTCAGGAAAACTTGAAGTTCAGGAAACAACTTCATTAGACCAACAAGTTTCGGCTTGCTGTCTTCATCAGAGATAACAGAAATGCAGTAGAAACACTCACTTAAAAACTCACTTTTCAATAAAAAAAAGTGGTTTTGAACCAAAAAGGTGCTGACAGGGAGTGAGGGAAGGTGCCCAAAGGGATATATAAATATACAGTATATGTATATATATATATATATATATATATATATATATATATATGAATGCTGGGTGTTTCGTCAGGTGAACTGGATTAGTGCAGCTTGAGAAACTGCTGGTAAGTTTTTATTTTTCAAGAAGACTGCATCACAAAATTATTATTTGAATTTGCTTTGTTTAATGGGAATGCAGTTTTGGCGGTTGTGAAAAGCTGACCTTGTGTTGTGTGCAGTAAGGCCCACAGTGATGTACCCATGATCATTTGTAGTGCCCGTGCTGAAGGTCAAGACTTCCTGGGCCAATAATTTCCCCATTAGATGTGTATGTACATTCAGATCTATACTTGTACTCGTATATAGGTTAACAGCAGGTCTTCTTTACATTCTTCATTCCAAGATGCACTCACATGAACATGAACTGGCATAAATAATAAAAAGCCCCATACTTTACCTCCTCCCCACTGTCTCTTGGAATTTTAGTGGTCGACTGATTCAATAGGTGAATAGTGCACTATATAGGTCAAAAATAAGGGACAGATTTTTTTCTCACTTGTTAGTTATTTAATGTAAGTAGAGGTTTCGGATTCAAAGTGGCTGAAAGAAAAAAAACATCATAACAATGTCATTGTTAAACACAATATCCAAGTGCTTAAGAATCTCCAAATAAGGGCTATTCATCAGGTAAGATTATGGTACTTTTAAAAGCAATGGTGATCTTGAACCTCCTTTAAAGGTGACCATTATTTCTATACAGAAATATGGTTGTTCTCATTTATAAAAGCAACATCTTAAGCATAGAAACAGCATTGTATACTTTCATGGTTGGCTTCTATGTCAAAAAAATCTGTGAGGAATTTTCAGCCAGGTTGATAAAAGCGTGAACCAAACTTACTTTGCTGCATCAACAGTTTGCATTAACATCATATAGTTTATACGGTACTTTCAGTCATTGTCAAGGCAATCCAAACATGCAAAATGGCCTAGATAAAACCTTCTACCTCCTGTTACATGTATGCAGATCGCAGTTCCTATAGGTTAGACCCTGCTTGCATTACAGCATGAAGAATTGGATGTGAGGTTATTTTCTGGGGCAGAGCATACAGTGTGGAGTTGAATGTGGACTAGGTCAGAGCCAGAGCAGGAAAAGGTTGCTGCAGCAGGGCCAACTTATGGTGTTTTGCTTCAGGGGTTTCCATGATATAAGGAATGTTTATGATCCAGATTATTGGATCAGACAGCTGTTGCATCATTGCACTGTCACATCAGAGAAATAAAGAGAACAGAAAGCGTACATTGTTAACTGTAAAAAAATTAGAAGGGCTTTGACCGTAGTTTGGTGCTTAGCTCGAAGGAGAAGGAGCCAGTGACCTGCTCACAGAGAAACACACAAGGATAAAAGCCTACTTTAACATGATCAAATATTCACTTGACTCCTACACACTGAAAGAACTAACATGGACAGAAACACAGATGCATGAAAGCTAGCAACAACATGTGGCACAGGTATACCACAGAGTGGAAAACTTGATCTCGCAATACTTTAAAATACAGAGTAGCTCTGTAATGATCTGTAATGTGTTTGGATTCAGCAGCACCAAGAGCTCTATGCACATGTTAAGAT
The DNA here is from genome assembly GCA_036419115.1 of Scarus forsteni. Taxonomy (NCBI): domain Eukaryota; kingdom Metazoa; phylum Chordata; class Actinopteri; order Labriformes; family Labridae; genus Scarus; species Scarus forsteni. The sequence goes on along the minus strand of JAZDUH010000383.1, from coordinate 7,499,362 downwards.
AATTAAATCATTTTTTCCTCTAGTTTCACATCAACCCAGCATTTGCTGTGGTTTCTGTTTTACATCAGAACTTATTATTATCATTTTAATGCTTTGCTTTGTCAATAGCAAGGGCTGAATCTCTTATAGTTTCAAGTTGACTATCAGCCCATCAATCTGTCTTTTTCTTAGGTTCATCTGTCAGTCAATCAATGACATTTTTGTGAGTGTTTAATCTCAAGTATGCTTTGAAGAATTTCCTTCAAATGTTTGCTAAATCAACAGGTCAAAGTTCAAAATAACTGAACCTTATAATTAACCCTTGCATATAAACAGGATATCACACTAGCTTTTTCTGGTGTCTCATTATACTTTGCACATATGTCCACCCTGATAACCTAAATATATTTTGAAATTGCAAACTTTGCCCCTGGGGGCGAAATTTCTAGGGGCGGACAATAGCCAGTACATAGTTGCATACAGAGCCACTGAAAGTCTCAAAATTAAGCCCCTTATAGGTTAAAACTAGTCAAAAAACTATGGGCTCACAGACCATTCATCTGCATTGCCAGGTAAGTTGTGATCTGTCCTGCTCTTCAGTTTACACAATGTGATGGCCACAGCCACACATGGGAAATATTCACCTTCACCTCATCATCAGTTGCCCATCCCATAACTCTGACACATATTTTGCAATCTCAAGAACATTTGTAAAAATTATTTTGATTCAGTATTGGTTAATTAGTTTGTTTATGTCTTGCACTGTTAACTTTAATGTGCATAAGGTATTCACCGTAAGCTTCATCTCAGTTTTCTAAAATTAATTCTGTTGTCTTTTCTTTGAGTTACCTGGATGTTGGGAGAGTAAAAACTTTCTGGTTGATGAGATGAACTCAAAAAAATCATATGGCAGGAAGCAACACCAGTCACAACCTGTTACCCCAAGTCACAGATAATAAAGGAGAGGTAGAAAGCTTGTAAACCGCAGCGTTAAAAGGCAATAAATTGCATTTTGACATTAGATACGGCATCAGGATGACAACAACCAATAACATAAAAGTGCCAGCCACCAAAGGACCTGCTGGCATCTTTCTCCAAAATATGGCTCAGATGCACGGATCCACTTAGTAATTAACCTGTGAAGAACTTCAGGCTAAGAGCAAGAAGATCTCAGAGGCTGAACACCAGCTGCAGCACATTATTTGTGGAGGGGACACTGTCACAGTTGAGATTATGTGATGAACCTTTAAGATAGACTGTGCAATACCACCAGAGGGCACAGTTGTTATCTTTGTTTTCAGTCTGAGTGGCACGCTCATTATGGATGCATCCCTGAAACTGAGCTCCCACATTCAATTTTTTACTGCTCAACTTACAAGTGATGTAAAGATTCGAAACAACTTTTTTGTCTGTATGATAAAATAGTAGCTATACTGGGCTTTGTTAGGTTATGTCTCCCTTTTAATATTGACGAGCCTTGTGGAAATCCCAGACCTGTGTGGCCGTGCACTTCTGGTTAATTTCCTTGCCTCCAACACTCACAAAACACCTATTTGTTTAGAAATACTGATCCAGATCATTACAACATGCATGCAGCCCACAGGTCACTCACATAACTTGTTTAAGATCTCAACTTGCTCAGAGTGCAAGGAGACATAGCCACTTTGTTCACAACCACTTGCAGTTGAAATGAATGAAAAAGAGAAAATCATTTGAAATGATTAAATTTAATGAGTGACTCAGTATAAGAATGATAGCAGAAGCGGTCTTCGTTGATAAAGAGACAGATTGAAATATTGCATGAAAATTTGAACATGACAGAAGTGAGTGCCAAAGTTCTGACCCCTGACCAAAAAGAAAAACGTAGGCAAATTTGTGGAGACACTTTGTAACTAACTGAAGGAAACCAACATTTTTAGAAAGACTGATTATATGCAAAGAAACTTGGATCTTTCAATATGTATGATCCAGAGACAACCCAGCAGTTAGTGCATTAGTAGCACCATCATCACCGAGGATAAAGGAAGAATAAGAATCATGATTAGAATTGGTATTTATTTCCAAATACTTTTGTGCATACAAAGAGTTTGACTTGGCAAATTGGTGCAAAAATAAGCAACATATGGTAAAAATAAAGGATCAGGAGTATTCACATAAAAGTCTAAAATAGCTTGAAAAATGAATCTGATTCTGAAAGCAGGACAAATTCAAGTCCAAATTTAACAACATGTTAGATGTCTTCTTTGTCATTAAGGGTATCATTTTGGAGGAGTGGGTTCCAGAAGGGTCAAATGTGAATCAACTATTACAAAAAGGTTTGAAAAAACTGTGAAAGTCCAACAAAATAGATCATAACTGTATAAAAATGGTTTCATTCTTAATTAAGACAATGCACCAGCTCACACTGCACTCTTCGTAAAGCAGTTTGTGGTCCAAATAAATCACAGTGCTTGATCACCTTCCCTTTTCACCTGATCAAGCACCCTGTGTTTTTTTTCCGTTTAGATTAAATCTGTTATCAAAGGAAAACATTTTAAACTGTGTCAGAAGTTAAGAAAAATGCCAGAGGTTCTGCAACAGCTGTCAGAAGAAGACCTGCTGCACTGCTTTGACCTGTGGAAGACCAAAACCCAGAGGTGTGTTGAGGCAAAAGGGGAATATATTGAAGGAGAAAGACAATGAAAACTTTTTATGTTCAATAAATAACGTTCATTTAACCCGTATTACAGCATTAGTCTTCAGTCTACGTTTTCTATGAGGGGATATGCAACCACCCTCCCATCTCAGATAGAAACACACCCAGAGTCAGGTGTTTGTTTGGAGTAAGACACCCTTACTAGAGGTGGCATCAGTCAAAAGAATATGTTCTTGTACAGTTTCAGCATTCTAAAACTCCTAAAACACAAACAACTGGTACAATGACAAGGCAGGAACCTTAAAAGCATGAGCTATGGCCTAAATGATCAGTTCCTCTGTTAAATAATGGACTCCCTATCCACAAAAAATGCAAACAACAGGGCAAAAAGGCCACACTCTCTGTCAAAAAACTTCATCAATGGAAAACTTTGGAAACCTTGCAGTGCAGATGGATCAGCCTGATTCTATGTTTGTAATCAGACAGATTCGTCCTGCCAAGCTCCAATCTATGATTGTGCCCACAGCAGCTCGTTCCAATCAGAATCCGTTAGAGCAGGGAAGGTGGGAGCTATGCGCAAGATGACAGCAGGAAGGCACTGCTTGCACAAAGATAAACATACTAGCACGTCTTGGCCCTACTCTACTCGGCCCTACTCAATTTGCAGCGTGTTTCCACTGGCCTGGTACCTCCTAAAACAAGTTAGTTTTAGTACCTACTCCACTCTGGTTCCAAGCGAGCTGAGTCGATACTGGAAGATGACGTCACTGACTGCCGGCTACTGATTGGTCAGACAAGTCATCATGGATGAGTAATGAACGTGATGACTAAGCATGCTAGCGGTAGCTACCGTTAGCTTACCCTTATATGTCTTTTCTTTGCAGCTCGATTGCTCTCGTCCTCGGCTTCATTCTGTTGTATAGCTTCCAAAACTCTCCTGTGCTTCTCAAGGGTATTTCTACTACCACCTGCAGCCTTCTTCAACTTTCCTTTTACTCGGTTTGTGACAAAAAGCCACAGATTGTTGTGTCAGTCTCAAAATGGTGTCACCTCAGTGCCGCTCAGCTGTTTACAGCGACAATGCACCCCGTTGGGCAGACGACTGGGGCTAATGGGAAAGCAGCACAAGGCAAGTAGAGTATAGCTGGGTAGAGTCCAGTAGAGAAGGGGAGGGCTAATGGAAAAGGGTCAATAGATTCTTAAAGGTTCATTAACAGTTTTATCACATCTTGACCGCATTTTGTTATGAAATGAGAAACAAATAACACTACAAATGTCCGTACAGAAAGGATATTTTTAGTCCACCCACAAATGATTGTGCAGTTTTTTCTACTGAGTGCCTCATGTTTTGTCCTTTACACTGCAACAGTAGCACCTGCCTACTACATTGTCTGATTGGCCTGTAATGTGTGCGGCTGACAGTACAATTGTTCAGTCACCTGCAAAATATGCTTTTGTAGGGTCTGTCTTCCCCAAACACTCACCTGGGCTGTTGAAATACTTAAAAATATTGAATATTCCATATGGTGCGTAGAGTTAGAACTTAATCACAATAAAACAAAATCTCCCTGGCTTTTCCGATCATTTCTGCTCCTTTGCAAATACTGTACCTCTACCGCTACATTGCATTTTATTATCAACTAAAGCTATAGAAAATGCATTTTGACAGCGCAATATAGTTCACCATATGCTCCCAGTTTTTGTGCTCTTTGGAATCAGATTACGCTTAATTGCATTGTCTGGTTTTTGTTTACCTTTTGTCTGTCCTCTTCCCTCGCTTCCCCATCTATCCTCTCCCTAATTCATGTAACATACATGAAAAACATTAGATCTTTTTTTTCTCCCACACACACACACACACACACACACACACACACACACACACACACACACACACATCATCAATGCTTTTTAACTGTCATCAACCCTTTTAAACCCAAACTCTTTCACATTCACTCACTGATGGTTCAGTGGTTCCAAGTATGTTACTCATCACTGTTTGCTAATACATCCTCACCCTTAAAGCTGGGGTTGGCGATTTGATTTAGATACGCTTTTTGTAATACTGGTTAAAATGGTCTTTATGACCCGATGGTAATCAACTCATAATGTGTTCTTAAAACAGAGCGACAAATATCCGCTATCTACAGCAGGAGTAAAACAGGGAAAACACCAACCAATAATCATGCCGGGACACCTGTTTTTAAACCAATCAAATCCCGTCGCCATTCTGCCCGCCTACTGCGTGTACATTTTCCCAGCGTGCACAGACTTGGTGCGCGTAGCCGAGCTCATACGTATCAGACTCCGCCAGAGAATGCTTACCTTTCAAGTTTTGTCTTTGAAAATAAGGGAAGCCCGCCATGAGCCGTCCCACAGCCCCAACCAAGCTCCAGTATCCCTCACATTTTAAGACAGATTTACAAGAAATCTCAAATAAACTCTTTGTTTTTCTAAGTTTGTTCTTCTGCTCTAATCTCGCGATAGCTGCTACCCAGGCTACTGCAGGTGGACATTCTCGCAAGGCTTTTTCTTTTTCGGTTTTATGAGGGTTGGCATCCATCATTTTGGAGCATTACTGCCCCATTCTGGCTAGTGACAGAGTTCAGTTTGGAGAGGCAGAGGAATGTTTTTATTATTATATCATCACACGGGAGATTTTCGGGAGAGTACTGATACAGGAGGACGGCGGGAAAGAGGATAAAATACGGTAGTTTCATGGCCAAAACGGGAGATTTGACAGCTATGTGGAGGATGTCAGAGAAACTACCTATACCCCGATCAACACCGGCTGTGAGTACTAACTAACTTTACATGTTTGTTTGGTGTTTTCTTACCGCTGACTGAGACATGACTTGGTGTAGTGTAAAACAAATACGTTGTGCTGAGGGTTTGGAGTTGAATCAGTCTTCTGGATATATCAGCCGCGCGCTTGCATGTGAGCAGGGTGGGGCGGGGGCGGTTAGGCGGAGCCCTGAGGAGATGCTACTTTCAAATTCATGCTAGTTTTCCAAAATCGCCAACCCCAGCTCTAAGTACCCATTTACAGACCACTGATTCAGCATTGCAAGCAACTTAGGTTTAAATGTTTTGCCCAAGGACACATCCCCATGTGACAGCTGGACTTGATCCTACAACCTTCAAATTACCAAACCAGCACACTATCAAATGGTGGACCGATACCCCACTGTATATGTTACACACTCTTAAAACAAACAAACCATATCCTATAGTCATGGTTAATACAAACATACATGCAGGCAGAAGTATATAAACACAGATCTCACAGCTTACAGACTCCTTCACTCAAAAGTGACCACTCTTAGATTTTAATTTAGAATTTAATAGATTCTCATAAACTACTCAAAAATGATTTGAACTGAAGCTTCATGTTTGTTACTGTGCCTGAAAATAACAGCAGGAGCTACCAAACTTTCCCCGAAGTGGCACGAATGAATTTTTAAGGATGGAGTTAAGTACATTGCATTAGTACATTAAGCTGAGTGCTCAAAACCCATCTTATCAGAAACTTACTTTAACTATTTTATTTCCAATCATCTGAGGGTGTTCTTAGATTCAGTGGAAATAAAAAGAGCTCTTAAGGCTTGAAGAAAACTCAGGTCAATTAAGTTCTCTGTTTCCAAACAAATTAGACACGAGTCAGTGGGAACACAGCAGGGAGACGACATGCTACTGAAAAGCTCTTCTCTCTGTTTTGTTTGTCTGCTCTTGTGAGGATCTGAGTGTGTTTGTGTTAGAGTATGTTTGTGTGGAAATAGATCTGACTGTGGTTTTTTTTTTCGTCTGTACAGAGTTCTGTCACCATGACGCAGTCTGTGTCTGACCCCAGCTCACCTGACCCAGGAGGCCCTGTGGCCTGCAGCTAACACCTCATTCTGAAATGACACATTACACAAAAACACGCAAACAAACAGACACATGCACACACGCATCCACACTGAAATGCACAATTTCACATGCAGCTGATGACGCATGCATGAGTAGAAACACAAGGGGAGACACAAAAGGAAGGGAAATAAATATTCTCCTGACAGGCGTGCATATTTTAGCATTTCTTTTCCTTGGTGGAAAACAGAAAACATGGGAAGTACAGAGGCTCATAACAGAAGTGGGAAATGTAATCAGGAGCTGCATCTGCCTCTGACCCTTTGTGAGGAATAGATTATGACATATTTAACTAGAGCAATGGCTTGTTTACAACCAGAGTTACTCTTTCTGCTGTTATTCATTGTTGCCATCAGTTAATGCTGTATTATTGCTGTCAATATAGTCAGTTACCTTTCAGAGCAAAATTCATCAAATGCCTGTCAGTAATAAGATCCATCTTACACAGTGGTGTCATTTTGAAAATTATTAGCTGTATTTAGATTCTGTGACAATTCAAATTAAATCAAATTACAATTAAATTGATATTAAATTGGAGCAAACTTCAACTTTTCAAGTTCTGGTGAAAAGTTCTGGTGTCTTATTCCTTGTGTATCTGATTAAAATCTTCTCAAAGTCTTAGATGTTTTAATCAATTTGAGAAATATTTATTATTATTTATCCTAAAATTGAACTTAAGTTTGAATCCTTGAATGTGTTAAGCCCTCTGGAAATTACATTTAAGGGCTTCAATGGTTTCACATACAGATTAATTTTTATGGAGCTACAGAGAAATCATTCAACTTGAAACAATAAAACTAAAATAAAAACTGCCTCAAGTTTTCCATAAAGATCAAGAGGAAAAGTCCAGACAACTGCTAAAGAATAATTTCTGTTACGTGTACAAAATAACAACAAACTTAAAAAAAAATCATGATCAATTTGGAGACATTACAAAAAGAAAGTAAAGTTCTAATTTATTTATTTAATTTTAAACTTTCCAAAATTTGAAGTTACAGTTCTAAAAAATATAATTTACCCTTCTGAATATTCCCATAATTGTCAACAAATAAAACCAATTTTTATGGGAAGAAAACTTTCATCTTTATGCCTTCAAATAAAACAAATGTTTGGTGCATAAACAGGGGCACTGAAAAGATGGAAGGTTTTACCTTTTTAATATCACTACTCCTGACACATATCCCTCAATAGCATGGACGGCATTAGGGATATGAAAAACAGTCATTGTTCAAACTGTAACCACATCACTGTCAGAGAAGAGCCAAACTCCAAGCAGAAAATGCCAATTATACTTAAGATATTGTATCAGAAACAACACTTTTCTTTTGTCATTGGTAAAAAAGACACTGTGAGCATGCTTTAAATAAAACACTTCAACATATGTGTGGCCTGAACTGGCAGGGGTCAACACAAACTCCACACTAAAAACAAAAACATGTCCCTGAGACAAATTATCATGCCATCTGGCATCAGATCTACTTTCCTCTCTCTTAACTTATAATAACTTGGAAAACTGATGTTACATCACAACCATGAGGCCTTACAATGATCCCAAGAGGAGGAGGAAGAGGACAGTTTGGTCTACACAGATGGCAAATATGAAAATAAACAGATTTTCTTTAAATAAGTAATAGATGTATTTTAAGTAAACTTTTGTGTCTTTTTATATTTCTGTGTTTGTCTTTCTCCTCAATGTGTAGTTATAGTCTTATAAACTGTAAAAAAAAAAGTTGCTTTTAGAGGTACAAATGAGTTTACTGTGCAAACATCTAATTAAAGGAGATTTTTTCTAATGTTGGAGTTGAACTGTGAATTTATGGTGATAAAAAGCTCAAACCATTTAATTTACATGTTAGTTTAAGAAACATTTTCAAAGCTACAATAAAGGCTTTGAAGTGAAAATGGCTGTGACTGTTCTAACCAAATCAAACGGGAAGACCATACGATAGGCTTTGATAAAGCATTTGCTCATTTAACCTGTCTGCACAATATTTAATATGGCTGTTGATATTTTGAAGATAATCTTTAAGTTTTCATGATAACAGACTTAAAAACACCACTACTATACTCTTGAAAGGATAATCATGGACTATTTGACAGTGTCAGGTTTTTCCTTTCCTGGACCAGGCCAAGGTTGACTTGGCTGCAGCCTGCTGTACCATCTATGCCTCATTCAAGCTGTATAGATGTCCACAGAACATTCTTTGAAGATTCTTGTCATAAAAATCTACTTAGATTGGACCTGCTGTAGCAGCAGTTATGTCTAGACATGTTACTTCCACATGAGCCACCCGTGGATCAAACAGCAGCTGTCTTAAGGAGTCCCCCCCATCTGGAGGGTTGTCAGATCCCCTCATGACATCATTATTATGTTAATAATAATTAATTAATTAATATTACTGTTTGAGTGCCATTTTCCAAACAGAGTCCAAACAACACAACAAGTGTGGGTAATTTTCCCATGTTGGATGACTTTGTTGATAGGCTGTGGACACATATTTTTAGGTGTACTGTGTTTACATTTGGACAATAAAATCTATTTGACCATATTTTGGTCATTTTTAAAGCTATGATATTTATTTTTTGCATTAGTGTGTATCTTACCCACTTTTCTGAATTTAATACAAGCAGTGATGTTGGGAACTCTGAGATGACCACTGTTTCTGTACTGAGTAATCTAATGTTGTACTATTTCCAAACAGAATCAGATTAGAGTCACTAGTTCAATTCACTGTGTATTACTATTATTCTCATTTTCCTTGGTAAAAAGATATTTTGCTTTCTTCTTGCTTCTTGGTCAGTGACGTCACATATGCCACAAGTGACATTTTCAGCATGAAGAAAAGCCTGGTTTGATAAGAATTTACATCAAATAATAACTATCACAAAATCAGTTAAATATCAGTGCATCGGTCAAGAATGTTGTATTCCACATTTTCTGAATTAATGGCAACTTTCCTTAAATAAGGTTTTTATATAAAAAATGACCATAATTTAGAAGCAAATATTTACAAGAAATCTTTTTTGTCCGTTTATATGTTAGAGTCTGAAATAAAATATAAGTGAGATAAATTCTACTTTATCTGGAAAAGTTTCATACATTCATCATTTAATATGGTTCTGTATGTCAATCAATGAATGCCAGAGTTCAATGAAAAAATAAAACCAAATAGATAGTAACCGAGATTGCAGATACATCCTAACAGAATCTGTCTAGGCTGAGAAGGCTGAGTTTTCGGCAACGAGAGAGGCGATGCTGCTAGCATGCAATGAGATCAAGAGAGCCGGTGGTCAGAGAAAGATGGCTCGCGCACCCCTCAACAAAATCCGACTGGGGGGCGGAAACGCCCGCATGGCTGAAAACTACAGCAGAGCCCAGGATGACAGTGCAGGAGCACGCCTGGGTGAAGAGGAGAGTGAAGAGGAGTCACGCGTCTAACACATGTCTGAAAAGTGAAGAAAGAAAAGCAACGCGGGCACACCATTCCAACATCACCATCTCCAACATCACAAACCGACCAACATACAACAACAACAACAACAACAAAAAGCCTTACGTGGAACAAAGGATTATGTAATATGTCAAATACGGACACTAAAAGAGAGTCAAGAATTATGTCATACCTCTGTAAATGAATAAAAATGTATAACAACTTGTTAATATGTGGAAAAGAGGAGACTAAATACTAAATATTGAGAAAATGGGGATGGGACTAGATAAGCTCTGCTTCTCCCGTCTACCCTTTCGGACATGAACATTTGATCAACTATTGACAATGTATGATGCTGTATAACTGTGCTGACTTGACCGAAATAAATAAATAAATCAAATTAAAATCAAATAAATCAAGTCTATAAAATACAGATTTTAGTCATTAAATGACATTAATTACATCAGTTAATCCAAAAAGAATCATTCATTTTAATATGTTTTGTTCCTCTTTAATTATCTTTTTTTTTTTTACAAAAATAAACTTTGCATATTAAAAGAATCAGAACCATTCAGAGACAAATACATTCCAATCTGTACACAATCTGTAACACCAACAATCAGATGTTTGAACATGACTGTCAGACTAAGTGACACTGTCATCACAAACAGAGTCAAAAAGTAAGTAAAAAAAAAACTTTAATATTTCCAAGCAAAAATTGAACTTCCCCTGATGATTCTTGATTTCATAGTATCACTATTCCAACCTTCCTCTTTTATCCGGGCTTGGGACTGTCAAGAGTGCACCAAAAGAGACACTTTGGCAGAGTTACTAAGCTTTATTTATTTATTTATTTATTTATTAACCTTATCTTTTTATCTATCTGCTTACTGACTTACTTATTTTCCTGCTAATTTCATTAGATTTTCCTCATCCCCAGGGAAAAGACAGTATTAAAGGTGCCATAGGTAGGATTTTGGCACAAAGCCAGGTAAGATGGCGATTTGAAACCCAGCACAGCCCCTCCTGTCCTGTTTTCTCTAAGATCAAGCAAGTTTAGCCCCTCACACAAAAACGTGCATGCGAGCGCTACATTATGCCCGCCAGTATCAAAACACTCCTGTACAGTCAACTGTCAAAGGCTTCTCAACGACAAGCAAGACAACTGCAGCGACAATGTCTTATTCTGAGGTAATTTTTCAATGCAATATTGTAATTACAACTTGTGCTCATATTTAGCTTTTACATATCCCTGTTTTGAACAATACTTGATAGAACAAAGTTGAATTAGCCTATACCAGCAAGACAAGCTATCATTTACTTGGACAACGTTAGCAGCTAGCCTGCTAGACAAGTGATAAATAAACCAAGTTTATTCTTTCATTTTTAGTATGTGACAGAAGAAAGCTCTGGAGAAGACTACATGCCAGGAACATCCACTTCCTGAAGGGCGAGGTGAGGCGAGGTAGAGCGGGACAAACTACAGGCAGACAATCAGAACAAAGGCTGCGGACAGCCAGAGGGGCTAGTCCTTTGCGTAATAAAGGTTTTTATTTCTATGTAATAGGCATCTTTGTTGAAGTGAAACTGTGTTTAGTTTGCTAAATCTGAAGAGATCTTATTTATATTCCATCACACTCCACTGAGTGTAGTGCATGTTTAAAATCTGCTGTAAATCGTATTTGTTGATACACACCTGAAGTTTATATTTGCACAGTTCTGCCTTTGCTTTGCACAATTACATTATTTACTTGATACCTTTTTAAATACTTAGATTTATTTGCCATTATTCATTTTTGTGAAACTACACTTATTTTGATTGTTAACACTGATCTTTACTTGAAATTTAGAAATTAATAAATACGTTGCACTGTCTTTCTTCTTGTATTTATTTCTATTTATACATTATGCTGATTTTCAGTCTAAAATTGAATATTGTCTTTACTATCCTGTAAGTTTACATACTTGCAGAGTTGGTGTTTTTGAATGCAACAACTTGTCTGCTTCACTTGGGAGTGAATGTATTATTAGACCACAGCACTTTGTTGAAGATGATCTTTATACAACTCAGTAGATTTAATTACAAATACTGCTTCTATTTTTAAAAAGACCAAAGTATGGAATGCATACGTTTTTTTCCACATTCAAACTTTTGAAACTTTTTCTATGATTGTTAATATACAAATTTGTGTTTACAATTATTATATACGTAAGATCTTAATTTTTTTCTAACCTATGAGAGACTTAGGCTCTAGCTTTGCTATAAGTTTAAGTTTGCTGAACTGGAGTCTTGCTAATTTAACTTTTTGTACAGTTATGTATTGATCTTAATATTGAAATTTAAATCCTGAAGTCATATTGGATGAACCTGAAAAAGATTTTAACAAATCCAAGCATTTACATCAAACATCACTGTCATATTTTATATAAGATACAGTGAAAAAAGTGCAGTGCTCCATTATAGACAAATTTGATTGAAAATATTTTATTTAAAAAATTGTTGTCCATTTTGTAAATGTATTTTGACACACAATGGGCAGGTCCATCACACCACGAAGTGGAACATTTCACTGCTTCTACTGATCTTGTCCTGTTGTGAGAAAGACGTAGTTATTGTATGGTATAAATATTGATTTAGTACAAACATAGAAAGGTATAATAAAAAAAAGCTCAAACCTATTCCTCTGCTGACTTTTATCCTGAGCAGATCCTGGGTCGTAGGAGGAGGGACGCTTGCTAGCATGCATACACTCCTCCTCCTCCTCCTCCTGCTGCTGCTCTTCCTCACCAAAACACACGTACTGGGTCCTCATCTAGACACCAAGTCTCATCTCCGCTGCCTTCTTCCCAAGTCTTATCTGCCCAGCCAATACTATGTGTCAAAGTAGACATAAAAGAAACACAAATCGAAGACAGCTACACCTGTGTTGGAGGACAAAGGTACACAACACTTTTGTTGAGTTTTTGATGTCATTCAACTCATTTTCAGATATTTCCTCAACTTCACTTGAACACAAACTATAAACGAGAGAGAAAAATTTATCCAAAATATCTATAGAGGAGAGTGGGGAAAGATTAGCAATTTTTTACTTCTGTTGTCACTGAGGCAAGGAGAAATACAAAGAGATACAACAAAAACATCAGCTATTATTTAGGAAAATTTGGAAGTATGTGGGTAAGTTGACCATGTGACTTCATAACTTTAAATCTGAGAATTAAGTAGTGATAATATATTTCTGTCAAAAGAGTCATTTCACAAGAGATTGTTCACAAATAGATGCATGTATTTTCTTGTAATAGTTACATTTATTTTCTTAAACTAAACTTTTAAAAACTAGAAAAAAAAGTAATTTTGAAATTTGGCAGGAAGAAAAGTATTATTCCTTCAAGAAAAGTTTCTTACTCATATGCTTCAGTTTTTACAAGTTCAGACTTGCTAAAACAAGCAAGTTCAAACATCTCTCTTCATCATACACCTCTGCAAGGTTGACGGTCAATATTTCACTCCTATATTGTTTTCTCCATCTCAGCAGGGGGTGTTAGCCCCAGTTGGTTTTCCAAGTGTTTACCCTCACCATGATTTTCTATAATGTTTAACATTTGATCAGACATATCAGCTGATCAACATAACATTAAATAGTATTTTATGTCAGTGTATCAATATAACATTTCAAACTTTTGGTGGTATAAAAGTAGCAAATGGCTCATTTTACCCCACAGGTGTGGCTCACTTTGCCTCATAGCAAACATTTTGAAAGAAATGTTGCTACCTTTGCTATTCAGACTAATCTTTGGCCGGATCAGTCACACAGTTACAGTACAGCGGTTAAATAACATATAAGTATAATAAACCATTTTAGACCTGAATAAATTGAATTTGATACAAATCTCAAAATACCTGATCTGCAGAAAATTTACTTTGACACACAAAAAAGAGTTTTTGTGTTAAAAAGTACAAACCATTTATGTTGTTTACTGTTTACCAAAAACAGGGAGTGGCTTACCCCTCTCTCCCTTAAATTGATCCTTCCATTCTATGATATCTTTACCTGTCTGAAAGAGTTTCCGCACCAATGCTGGACTGGGGAGGTGGGGGCAGGGACCACCTACTCTTTCTGTCTTTTGAATGCAGTAGATGAGGTTGCAGTCTTTTCTTTCTCATAACTGAAATCAGAGAAAATGTCTTACATTTACACCCTGGTGTAAATATAAGACATTACATTTACACCAGGCATTTCACCAGGCTTGAAATGATCCAAACCATCATTTCAAGCCTTTTTTAAATTAATCAACTTCTGAAATCTTAACAAGTCCATTAAATTTGCCTTGATACACCCTAGCTGTACTGTGTATGCAGTAATTTGATGGTCAAGAGTTACAATTGTATGTAGGCCTTCTTGTGTGACTGTTTTCTGCTGAAAGTTGAGTTGTTAAAACACTTACAATGGAGTTTAAGTTGAATGAGTTTATTGATTCTCCATCTCTTGAGATTTTTGATCAGTGTACTAAGGCTGGTCTAGTGGCATTGGCTGATCATTATGAGGTATCTGTTTTAAAGCAGGCTAAAAAACAAACTATTAAAGCTGATTTGTATGCTGCCTTAGTGAGTAAAGGTATTTTGCCCCAGATATAGAGTACTCAAGAGCAGTTGAGTCAGTCTGTGGATGAAACAGTCAGGCTGAAACCTCTTGAAAGTGTAAATAGTGCTGTGAAGGATAGTACTAGAGGTATAGTTGTGGGGTCTGAGCTGGTCAGATGTGCTGGTCCCTCAGAACCCGAGGTTAAGCTTGAGAGGGATGAAATGAGGGAAAGAGATAATGTGATGTGCTTCTATTGTAAGAAAAAGGGGCATATAGTGGCAACTTGTCCTGTGTTGAAAACGCAGAATTCTAAACCAGTTGCTTTGGTCAACAGATGTAATGAAACTTTAGATGAGTTTCCTGCAGTAACCAGTGACCTGGCAGATTTTGCTCCATTTGTTATGGATGGTTTTGTCTCCTTACCTGGTTGCAGTCATAAAGTTCCAGTGAAAATGCTGAGGGATACTGCTGCTTCCCAGTCTTTCATTTTTGAAGGAGTGTTGCCATTCAGTGATAAGTCTGCAGTTGGTTCTGATGTTCCTGTGTTGGGTTTTGGCATGAAGGACATAGGTGTGCGTTTGCATTGGGTCTGTGTGCAGTCTGACCTTGTTTCGGGTGAAGTGAATGTGGGCGTGTGTCCTTGTTTCCCAATTCAGGGGGTTTCTTTCTTGATGGGGAATGATTTGGCTGCAGGAAAGGTGCTGGTTACTCCTGAAATGACGCCAGTCCCTGCCAGGCAGTCTCCTGATGAGCTTGCTGTGAAGTTTCCGAAGGTTTTTGCAGCTTGCGCTGTTACTCGGTCTTGTTTTAAAAAGGATGAAGCTGAAGTTGATTTGAGTGACAGCTTTATTTGCAATCCTGGTGTTAATTCCCAGATTCCTCAGGTTACTGTTGAGAGTAAGGGTATGGATGTAGGGCTTTTCTCTGAGGTTGAGCATTTGTCCTTGGCTCGTGACCAGTTGACTGCTGAGCAGAAGAATGATGCTACTTTGCCTCCCCTGTTCGAAGCTGTGGTAGCTGGGGATTAAGTGGATTCTGTGTCAAATGGTTACTTTATCAGGGATGGGTTGCTAATGTGAAAATGGACACCATTGACTTCTTCAGTTGCAGATGATTGGAGTGTGGTTACTCAGATTGTAGTTCCTGTTCCATACCGCATGACAATTTTGAATCTGGCTCATAATAATCCCCTTGCTGGTCATTTGAGTGTTACAAAAACATATGACCGAATTTTGTGACATTTCTTTTGGCCAGGATCGAAAAAGGATGTGGCAAGCTACTGTAAGTCTTGTCATACGTGTCAGGTAGCTGGGAAGCCAAACCAAACCATTCCTCCTGCTCCTTTGTATCCAATTCCTGTGGTGTGTGAACCTTTTGAACATGTTTTGGTGGACTGTGTGTGTCAAGTGTTCTACTGCGTCATGGCTTCCCACACTTGACAAAGGAAGGACTAAACCAGACTTCAGGATTTCACTCAATTCCTCTTTTATTTTCAGGAATCAAGTAGGTGAAAAACCTACAATCAAAACCCAAAAATATTTCAGCAATTTTTTTTTTAACAAACAGAAGAACATTTAAATAAACATTTGTTTTACAGAGAATTAAATATTTTCCATTTTTTGAACCATTTGTTTGAGGAAAAAATCATCCACTTTATATTTTAGCAAGGATTTTAAACTTAAACATCAACCTTATTTAAAGTTTTTAACAATAAACACATTTTTTAAAATACATGAAATAATTTTTAATAACCATGAAATCAAGTTACTTCACCAGATTTAATGTAGGTTTTAAACACTTCTATTAAACAGAAATACTATTTTTGTATATTAAATATTTTAAATTGCATTTTAATAAAGCAAAATTCCATGTTTTAAATCAATACTTTTCTACATTTGATTAACTGAGAATAAAGCCAACTTTAGCGCTCTAAACAGAAACCACATCAAGATTACAAAAACAAATGCCAGATATCCACGCAAAAGTTCCATTTTTATAGGCCATAAGGTGAACCATGAAAAAGTGGCAAGAAAATTATTTTCGTTCCCATGTCTGGGCACTCCTTTTTAGATACATTTTTGTTAAGGATATACCCTTACGGGCTTTGGGTTAAAAGTTCTCCGCAATACATGCTGCAGTTTTTTTGTCAGAAGCCATATATCTAAATAAATATAAATTTAAAAAACGAAAATTCTATGGTGCTAAATTCACTTGTTTTATTCATCAACATCCACTGGAGCAACACAAAATCTCTTACAAATTGACATCCATATATGTATGAAACATTTTAGGCACATCTTGATGAATTCTTATCATGAAATGTGAATTTAGACCATGAAATCTTGCAAATCAGTGGAAAAACACTTCACTTGTTTCATGTATTACAATACACATGGTGAGTTTTGACCCCCCCCCCACACACACACACACACACACACACACACCCACACCCACCCACACACACAAACACACACACACACCAATGTAACAGCATTGCTTTTCATTTACAGTGTTTCAGTTGCAGGATTTCTTTTCTTATTTTAACAGTACAATCTTTGGTCATTTTACAGTTCATGTTTTTAAAAGATCTCAGTCTGGCTTTTTTTACACATGACATTGTAAGTTGATGCTTTTATTAAGAGGATTTCTTATGGTTCCATAAACGTGTCTAATCATCCCCATCACTGTCAGAAATATCATCCCATGTAGCAATATCATCTGTTTCTTTCTGAACATTTACACAGTGCTGGCAACCACACAAATCAGTGCAAGACAATCTTGCTGACAGACAGGAACATCTGTCTGTATTACATTTGCCTTGCTTGCAAGTGCAGTGGACAAACTGCAACACACTTTGAGGAGCAGGATTTTTAGTCATCCAGGTCACTGTTAACTCCCCATCTTCAATGTGCCATCCTCTACCAATGGGTGAGGGTGCACACATAATACCTTTCAGACAATGTCTCATTATTGCTGCTTGGTAGTTTGCTCTTTTGCAGTGTTGGTGTAGAGCATCACGTGTTGGAGGCATTGATAGTTCTGGCAAAGCTGAAGATGCCATGCAGAATGCTTTGTATCTTGCATCGTTCACATTTTCAGCAGATGACTGGCCATACAGGTGGCACACATATTTGCAAAGTACTTCAAAGATGGACCGGTCCAGGTTAAAACTTCTACCCAGATTTGAAAATGCAGTGAGGTATTCTGCTTTCTCACAAGCTACAGAAAATGTCTTTTTTTTCCCCTTGCCATGAAAAGCACTTGTAGAGTCACAGCCTGAGAAGGTATGAATCCCAATAAGTGCTGAACACACACTGGTGCCAAGAGCTGAGGTCACTTTGGTTATGTCAACGATCCTTGTTCTGTTGGCTACTCCTGTGTGAAAGTACAACCTACATGGTAGATCTCTCTCCAGACTTAAAGCAATAACTGCCACATCAGTGTCAGGGCTCCTAATGACCACAGTGTGATGATCCTGTGCAGCATGTTGTGCATGTAAAAACACCCTGGTGTCACACTCTTCATGATCACATGTCAGATCTTCAACAGTATTAACAGTCTGTAAACCCTCTCTTACAGTCACACAGTGACACTTTTCTCCATGAGCAATGTATAAGCTCAAGTTCTTGCTCACAAGAGTAAGATCGCCATCTCGCCATGCAGCATAGAGGAATTCTGTCAGTGCTGCTTTGTTTGTTCCAACTGACAAAAACTTTTTCCATTGTGTTGGTGTCTTCTGATCTTGTCCATAAATTTGCACCTGTTGTGTACCTCCAACAGCTCTTCTTGAACGTTCTGGATTTTTTATGCTCATCTCTGGATACTGATCAGTCACAAAGTCTATCCTTGAACATTTGTGATGCAGAGCAAGTTTGACCATGTACTGCAGTATGGTCTCAGCAAGCTCTCCAAAGGTGTTTGGTCTGGATCGGATGGCTTGAATGACCGCCATGCCATCGAAGAGAATAGCTCCATCTGCCGGAACTTTGTCAACCAAGCAGTCTCCACCTTTGGTCTCTAATAAGTTCAAAAGAGCAGATTTGTCTGTTTTTGCGAGAGAACCATCAGTACTGGCAATAGGATATGAAACAGTTCCCAAGGAGTAAGACAGGATTTCTCTCAGGTCTATTTTTCTACTTTGACCTATAACAAGAAGTCTGGAGAATAGCTTCTTGTCTACACGCAGAATAACATCCTTGCCTGCGGCAGATTTTTTCTTTGCCCTTGCCTGGTCACTGAAGGTCTTCAGTTTCTGTGCCTTGATTGGGGAGAATATGTCAACAGATTGTGATAAAAGTCTTTGATCCATAAACTCTTTCACAGCTTTTTCCCCCTTTTCCAAAGCTGTGAGCAAATCCTTTTTTACTACTTCAGATGCAACTGTTCCTGAGCTAAGACACACAATGCCATCATGGTGTGTGTCAAAAGGGTTCAGCATAGAATCAATGGTGGAAATGATTCTAGTCACAGCCTGTTCATCAGCCTGAATCCGTGTGCTGTCAAGGTCTTTTCGTCTCCGTATTTCTGGAGATTTACCTGCCATAGATTCACATTGTCTTGTTATGGCAGCCCGTTCATGTTGTGACAATATCCAGCGATATACTGCAGCTCGATTCTGTGTCATCCCTGTCCAGCCACCTTTGGTCTTGGAATCTCTGTTGCAGGTTTGCTCAATAGCCTGGTCACAAGCAATAGAGGCAAATCCATGGCCACTTTGACGTTGGACAGTCCACTGACCTTTGACACTGAGCTCAGTGTGGCATAAAGGATGTGTGAGGGGCAGATTGACCATTTCCAGCCAGTAGGAAGGGAGATACCTGGCATAATTAACACGATCATAAGCAAAAAACCATGCCATCATCAACCGCAATGTTGATAGGTGAAGCTGCCAGTCTGACTCTCGTGTTGCTCTCACAAACAGAAGGAGGATTTGCACCATGTCAATGTATGAACTCCAGAAGGCAAACGTTGGGTTTTCAGCACTTCTTCTTTCAACAAACTCTGCGTGTTTTGAGCACATTTTGGCAAATTTCTCATTGGCACACAAAGTATCCATTGCTCCCTTTGGGAATGCACCTTTGATCTCATTGATGACATCCATGTACTCGACTCTTTCCTCTGGTGGCAAGGAGTCTAAGAACGTTTTAAATCTGATGCGTTGTAGACTCTCATACATCAGTTTGTGTGCCCTCATGCTGCGGTTGTAGTGATGCCCACTTATGACACCACTGATGGATCCAGGAGCAACAACTTCAGACTCGATGAGTACGTCTTGCAGTCCTGCATCTCCAAATCTTTTACCTAAAATACTAAGGTAGGACATGCAGGTGTGAAACTCACCTAGTCTAACCACTGTACGCTTTGTCAACTCATTGTCTTTCCATCGTATTTGCTGAGCTTTGGCATAAATAGCTTGATCAAAAACTAGAACTACATGGTCCAGTTCCAGCTGGTCAGCAATTTGAACACTTTGCTTCAGAATAGTTTTTACAGTTGACATCTGTGTTAGTGAAGCCTCAATGACTGGTAGATAATAAAGTGCTGACTTTTGGAGAATGCTATCACCTTGAAGCAATGTATGGAAACCTGTCCAGCTTGGGATGGTGCATCTTTCAGCATCAATGAACTTAACAGAAATGTATGCCAGTTCAGTTTGCGCAGCAGGCACAGTCTTCAATCTGTACGGTTCTGTCTGCAATGAAATACTGTCATGATGAGACAGGTTCTGGGGTCCCTGTCTTTTTGACTGCTGGTACAGTTCTAATTGGATGCTAGGGGGTGGTTTGAATGTGGAAACTCCCTTCCGCAGTGGCTGTCTGTCTGGGTTTGACTGCTGTTCAATGACAGAACTTTGCAGCATAATTCCGTTAGTGTGGTGGGTAGTCCCAAGACCTGACAATGTCTCCTCTCCAAAGTCTATATTGTCCCATACCAGAACTGTTGGTGCATTCTTACAGAATCCTTTCGGTATTCTGTGTCTGCCCTCTACTAGCTGAAGCTGTGCAAGGCTAGTGTCTAGACTCAGAACTGTGTCCCATGAAGCACAATGTCCTAGTCTACTAAGTAGTGACACAACTTGTGACGAACCTGTTAGATGGCGAACAGTTAAACCAAGACACAGAGACTTGGGTGTCTGTCTACGCCCCTTTGAAGCAAGATATACTACATCTTGACAAATGGATAACACTTTAAGACTTAACTCATGTGGTATATTGACATAACATGTGAGTGTGGGTTCCTCTGAAGTACCTATAATCCAAGCAATTAGGTTATACAGTTCAATTGGCACAACAGATTTTGCTTCAGTCACATTGACATCATCAGATGTGGGTGGCCACGGGCATGTCATGCCAGGGGAGTCACATAGGAGCCTCTTCAACATCAGTGCTGCACAATAAAGTGTCCTTGTGTCCTCGTTAGTTTCCCAAGCAGCTTTTGCACTGTGTCTTTTTTCATTGTCACTTTCTGCTTGGCTTACCTCTGTTGTTGATTCTGTGGATTCTGTACCTGATGGCTGAGGTAGCCTGTGTATGAGTTTATCTGCAGCAAGTGTCTCAACAAAAACCAGCTCACATATGTTGCGCTTGCTTGGGGAATGAAACACGAGCTGAGGGAAATCCACGGTCAGCCTCCTCTTCAATCTGTCCATCCTGCAACATATCAATACAATGATATTTGATTAGAGTGTGAATTGATATATATACATACATACATATACATATACATATACATATATATATATATATATATATATATATATGTATATATATATATATGTATAGTTATAGATATAGATATAGATATAGACATATACATACATAAATACATATATAAATATATATAAATATATACATATATACACATATATACATATATATACATATACATATATACACATATATACATATATATGTATATGTATGTGTGTATATATATATATATATATGTATATGTATGTGTGTGTATATATATATATATATGTATATGTATGTGTGTATATATATATACAGTCATGGAAAAAATTATTAGACCACCCTTGTTTTCTTCAATTTCTTGTTCATTCTAATATCTGGTACCACTAAACGTATAATACAATGAACACAACAAAAAATGCAGCTGGTCACATAATACTTTATGTCCTATTTGACATTCTTAAGCTTAATTGATTCCCAGGGTATATAAGAGGCCATTTCATGTCACAAGCAGCACTGCACATGCAAAGGCCTAGAGTGGTTTCCTGCTTACATTCAAGCCGTAGCACAACTCAGAAGTTGTCAGCTCTCACATAATGCCTAAAACAAAAGAATTATGTGAAGCCACAAAGGCAGCCATCTTGGCACTGCTGGAAATTGGCATGAGTGAGAGACAGGTAGCGAAAAAACTGAAGATCTCCAAGACAGCCGTTCATTACAACAAAAAAAAACAAGCTGAACATGGCACTACCAAATTGCTACCTGGCCGTGGCAGGAAACGTCTTTCTACCCCACAAGATGACCGTGCACTCATCCGTTCCTGTGTCAGGAATCGTCGTCAGACCTCCAGGGACCTTAAAAATGAGTGGGCACTGTCGAGAAATGTGACTTGTTCAGCAAGGACAGTTCGAAACCGACTTGTTGAAGCTGGTTTGAAGTCACACAGAGCACGCAAGAAGCCCTTCATCAATGAAAGGCAGAGGAAGGCCTGGTTACTCTTTGCTCGAGACCACAAGGATTGGACTGTTGATGATTGGGCTAAGGTTCTCTTCAGTGATGAATCCATTTTGAATTGATGCCCACTCCAGCCAACTTACTGGTTAGGAGGAAGCCTGGAGAAGCTTACAACCCAGACTGTCTTGCCCCTACAGTAAAACATGGGGGTGGATCAGTCATGATCTGGGGTTGTTTCAGTCTGAGTGGAACAGGGCAAATGCAATTGTGTGAAGGCCGAATGAACCAGGTCATGTACAGGACTACCCTTGAAAACAGTCTTCTTCCATCAGCTGGAAAACTCTTTCCTGCCTCGAATGACTGGATTTTCCAACAAGACAATGCCCCTTGCCACACGGCAAGGTCAGTTAAAACCTGGATGGAGAACCACAACATTACGCACCATGCCTTGGCCTGCTCAATCACCAGATCTTAATCCAATTGAAAACCTGTGGAAAATCATCAAACTCAAAATGGAGAACCAGATGCCCAAAAACAAAAGAAATTTGTTTGAATTTGTCCAACAGGAATGGGCTGCTGTGACAGCAGAACAATGTCAGAAGCTGGTGGAGAGCATGCCAAGACGCATGGCTGCAGTCATCAAAAACAATGGTTATGCAATCAAGTATTAACTCTTGTGTGTATCATGTGTTTAAAGCAAACAGAAAAAAACATGGAATGCTTAAAAGTAGTGTTTTTGGCGGTACAATGCCATAGCTATTGATGTAAGAATTTAAGTAATTTTGGTTATTATCAAGAAAACCATGGAAAATGAATAGTTCTTAGTTCTTAAATTAAACTCTCATGAGCTATTTTTGTTGTTATCATTATAATTGTCCAAACAAATGTACCTTTAGTTGAGCCAGGCATTAAAATTAACAAGAAATTGAAGAAAACAAGGGTGGTCTAATAATTTTTTCCATGACTGTATATATATATATATATATATATACACATATATATATATATACACATATATATACACATAAATATCTATATAAATACACATATATATATATATATATATATATATATATATATATATATATATATATATATATATATATATGTATGTATGCATACACATATAGCGAGAGAGAGAGAGAGAGATAGATATTCATCGGTACAAAACAATTTACCATACAGACTTTATTGGGAGGAATACTAACCACTTTGACTTTGAAAATTAGTTATTACAGTCACAACAGAGAGGCAAGTCCTCTATGTGCTTGGAAAGTGATTCAAAATTATCCAGAATTAATTATCTGTCAGTTACAGCAGCAGCAATGTTTTATCTCCAAAGCTGAAAAAGACATTGTTAGTATTTCAATTAAATTACCTGTAGCTTGAAGCATCAATGCCCTCATGCTCTTTAACTATATTGATGAACTTTCTTCTTAGCTGATTCATCCTCAGCACCTCTTGGTTCACAATGATTCTTTGCCTGATTATCTGCTCACAGAAGATCTTGTAGCTGACATTGTAGACTGGCTCCTTTCTGAGACAGACAGACAGACAAAAACACATACACACACACTTGCATCACATTGCATCTATAGACATTACGTAAAGATATGTGTCGTGTGAGCAAATTATTACATTGACCACATAATAACATGTCTCACGTTTCTTCTTCTGTGATCCCAGTAACTGTTGCAGTGGATTTGGTCAGGAACCTGGTGTACTGACGGTAACAGGATTTGTGATATCGAACTTCCATGGCCACACAGTCTTTATCTTTAATATGCAAAAGAATCCCAGTGTCTTCCTTCATCTCTGCAGCTTTCAGCAGCAGACCTTAAATGAGGCAAGCATGAATTAGATGTGCTGCATATAGGGTTACAAGTACAACTAATTTTCAACTCCTGTTCCTATTTGGACTTCTAAACAAATACAACACAGTAAAAAAATGCAAGTACCCTATATGAAAACAAGTACAAGCGAACCTGAAGAATTAAATTAAAAAATCATCAACACTCTAAGCAACATAGAATAAACTTACATACAAAATTACTTGTTTATAGTGTTTGTGTGTGAGTGTCAGAAAGAATGAGAGGCAGACTTTTTTACACACCTGCTGATAACGTATGTGCCAGTGAGAGATGATCCTTTGTGCGTTTGCCAGACACAGTGATGTATTTATCTACTCTCTTGCATATGATACACAAGACAGGCAGAACAGGACCAGAGGAAACAATAGGTAGACCCATCCTGGACCATAGTTTCTTTCTCGGAGTTTCACTTGTTGATCCTGTGGCACTTCCAGCATCACCTGATGGCACAGACCCGCCTCCCTGTGTTTCAGCAACGTCTGAATACTCTTGTTTACGTTTCTCCACTGAATCCAAGCGCTTTTTATCGATGAATCGTCTGTAGCATGTTGCATGAAACCCAGCATCTTCTGGAACATTGTCAAAGTCCACACTGATACAGTGTTTAAAGTTTCAGCTATAGTCCTGCTCTCACCGCTCAAACAAAGCCATCGTTTGGCGCAGCTTCTGAATGTTTCCCATCGTGTTGCCGAAAAATTCTGTATTTGTTCCTTTTTCACAGATATCAGGTGCATATAGCATATTTTTGATGACTTTTTAAAGATTTTCGTTGTGTTTTCATCCTCTGAGCTGCTGGAAGATCGTAGCCCGGTCGCAGCCATCTTGAATATTCTGTGCTCTCCTATTGGCCCAGCAGGTTACATGTGACTCAAACCGCAGCATGCATGACAACAATATAACTACGCGAGTAAAGTAAATAGTACCGATTTCAAACACTGATTTTAAAAAATCTGTGGGATTACAAACGGAGAACTTTTAACATCTTGCTCAGAATCAATGCATCTTTTTAAATGAGTAAAAAGATTGCAGTGCCCCATATGTCGGAACGGGATGAAACGATATGGCTTTCACCTTACGGCCTATTAGTAGAGAAACCAGATGGATGGCTTCTTACCGGTAGCCTCTTTTGGTTTGATTTGTCCTCTTTCCATGCGCTTTCAGAGTCTTTTTCCCTCTTTTTCCACTCCTCACAAGCCAAACGAGTGATACTTGGCATCTCTTTGTCTCCCTCGGCATGCGCTGTTGATTTCATAAACTCTTCACCTGTGCTGCAGGTGAGCGTGCAGCAGCCAAGAGCGCGCAGCAGCCGAGGAGCGCGCAGTTACGGCTGTGTGCTGCAGAGCGTGCTTGGAGCAGAGGAGCAGAGGAGCATGATGATGATTTTAGTATGCACACACCCGCACCTCCAGACGGGGCGCCGCAACACCTCCCACTCGATCTTTGCGTGGTTTTACCCGAAGAGATCGCACCCTTCAGGCAAACTGGTCTCCCTTGGATTGATCCTCAGCTGGGATGAGTACAACAAGGCGCCGGACATCTCGATGCAGTATGGTACCCTGGAAATCCTTCTCTATTGACCCAGATGTTTTGGCAACAGGTTTTGGAGTCTTCACCAGAACAGATTCACTTGGACAAACTTTCACATGAACATCCCGGACGATGCCTTTGGAATCTGGATTCACAGCAACAACTCTTCCCAGCTTGAATTGCCCTCTAAGTGCGTTTTGGTCGCAGAGCCAAACTATATCTCCAACGGCAACATTTCTTTCAGCAGTATGCCACTTGCTGCGGACAAACAAGTTGGGACCTGCCAGTTGGGTCCAGGATTTCCAGAAGTGGTTAACCTGAGTTTGCATCTCTTTCAGCCTTCTGAAGGGGTAGGTGGTGTAGTCAACCGTTTTAAAATCTCCACTTTGTGTGGCTCGACCAAGCA
Source organism: Scarus forsteni (assembly GCA_036419115.1). Lineage (NCBI taxonomy): Eukaryota > Metazoa > Chordata > Actinopteri > Labriformes > Labridae > Scarus > Scarus forsteni. The sequence continues at coordinate 7,473,381 of JAZDUH010000383.1, read as the reverse complement.
ACAGGGTGTTTGGAGAGATGTATTTGATGCTATCTTCACGGCTCTGGACTCTGGCGTCGATAGGTCTCTCATTGGCTAGGTTGGCAGCTAGTTTCAGCACTGTCAAGAATTTGCTGAAGGTAAGGCCTCCTCCTCCACCAAGACTTTGGAGAGCTCTTTTGGTGATCTTGACAGCAGCTTCGGCTGCACCATTACGGTGAGGTGAGTCAGCCGGAAGGATCCTCCACATCCAATTGGTACCATTTTTAGCAGAATATTCTTCAAGTTCATTTTGTTGGCTCAGGTAAGTGTACATTTCTTCCAGGACAGGTTTTGCAAGTTGGTACCTGGGTCAGACCAGATTTTCTGGGGATGGCCTCGGACTGAAGTGAACCTCTGGTAGGCAAAGAGGAAGCTCTCTGTTAACAATGCGTTTGCCAGTTCGACGTGGATGGCTCGACTTGACATACAGCAGAAGAGTACACCCCATACTTTCATGCTCACTCTCCTCTTCACGTCATCCTTCACTTGGTAAGGGCCGAACAGGTCAACAGATGTGAACTGAAATGGTGCAGCTGGACTTGACCTTTCTTCAGGTAAGTTTCCCATTATTTGCTGACAGGTTCTTGCTTTTGCCTTCTTGCAGACTACACACTTGTCAACAACTTTTTTAGCAATAATTCTCCCTTTGATGACCCATGCTTTCTTTCGCGTTCGCAGCAGAGTTCCTGCCACGCCGTCATGTCCCTCAGTGTGTGCTGCTCGGACCAGAAGAGTGGAGATCCAGGCCTGGAAAGGTAGTAATGGTACAGCTCCATGGTCCTCTGCAAAGGTCTGAATTCTTCCACCACACATCAGGAGTCCACTTATTTCATCTTTGAAGACAACCAGTCTGTTAGTTGTTGTGTTTGGAAAGTGTACACCTTTTTGGGCTGCCAGGCACAGGTCCTGGAACACATCTTTCCTCTCGTTGACTGTAATAACACCAGATACGGGTACTGCCTCCCACTTTTCTTTATCCCTAATTTTGTCATGCAGAAACTTCTTGGCTGCTCTCCAAGTCCATGCTACTGCCCCAACCAGCCGTCTTAGAGTGCTGAAGCGCCTTTCGTCCACTAGCTTTTGGACTGCTGCTCCTGCAGGTGGTCTTGTGAACTTGGACTCTGTCTTCTGGACTTTTATTGGATCTTGCCCTCTCAGGTGACTGCGGGTGAGTACTGCAACAAATGCTTTCTTCTGCATTTTTGTGATATTGTCTCTTGCTTGTGCAGCAACGTCTTTGGCAGATTTCTTTGGCCATTCACTCTCAGGAAGTTGAAGGAACTGTGGACCTGACTGCCACTCAGATCCCTCCGTTAAGTCATCGGGACTGGCCCCTCTGGTGATGATATCTGTGATGTTTGCTTGTCCTTGAATCCACCACCAATCTCGAACATCACTGCTGCTCTGGATCTCACCAACTCGGTTCGCGAAGAAGGTCTGGTATCCATAACTCTCTCGCTGTATTGCACCCAGGACTGTCTGACTGTCAACAAGATGGTACCACTTCTCAACTTCGATTCGGCAGTGTTTCAGGAAGTAGCTCTTTAACCTGGCTGCAAAGACTGCTCCACACATCTCCGCCTTCACAGGGTCACCCTTGCGGTTGAGAGGGGTCAGCTTGGCTTTGGACTTGACCAGCCTCACGACGACACCATGGCTGCAGCTCCAGCGTAGGTAGAGCACAGCGCCATATGCCTGCTCACTGCCATCAGAAAAGGTGATGCCACTTGGTCTTGCACAAGGATCTGGCGGTGTCAGGGGTCGAATGAATCGGAGCTGGCTCAGATCAGCATACTCTTCAAGGAGTTTTATGGCGTCCTCTCGGAGCTCTTTGGACAGGGCAGCATCCCAGGTCTCTTTCATGTAGTACAGTACTTTTGCTTCCTGAAAAGCCCTTCGGATCAGGATGGTTCCTTTCTGCTTTGCAGGAGCCACAAGACCGAGTGGATCATAGAGACCAGAGACTTGGCTTAACAGTTCCCTTCTGGTGAGTGGGTCTGGGGTTTGTCTCCTTACTTCCTCTTTCATTAAGTCCTGACCAAGGCGCATTTTCTTCTTCTTTTTCGAGAAGTTCACTGCAACCATGATGTCTAGCTTGTCATCTTCAATGGTGTAGCCAAGGCCGAGGGCTTTTTTATCCTCTTCACTGAGCTGGTTTGGCAGGATCATTGTCTTTGACTCCATGTTTTCACCTTGTGGCTCTCTCCTCCCACTTTGATCAGAGTAGACCCAGGGTTTCATGTAGAATCCTCCAGCTCTAAGTATCTGCTCTATGTTGGACGTGAGGAGTTTCAGGTGGTCGAGGTTGTTGTGGGATGTCAGGATGTCATCGACATAGGCATCTTCCTCCAGCACACGTTTCTCCTCCTTGAGGTGTCTGAATGGAGGCAGGTTGGCGGTCTCTCGCATGGCAACTTGGGCTATGCAACCAGCAGGTTTGTCTCCGATGTTAACTCTCGTTATGGCAAATTCTTCTATTTCAGTATCCTCAGTGTCACGCCACAGGAACCTGTGTAGATGGACCTCTCTTTCTTCCAACCAGACGGAGTTGTACATCTTGTGGATGTCACCAAGGGCAGCAAAGACACCAGTTCGGAACCTCAGCAGGACAGCTCTGATCGGATTTAGGACGTCAGGGCCTTTGATCAGTAGGTCGTTCAAGCTCAGGCCTCTGTACTTCTGGCTGCTGTTCCACACTAACCTCACTGGAGTGGAGACTGAATGTGGATTTGGTGCAATTAGGTGACTTATGTACCACACCGGCCCGGTCCAGCTTTGCAGAACTTCTTTGCACAGCTTCACTGCAGCTTTGCGATGAACCATTTCATGGACTTGTGAGGCGTAGGCCAACCTCCACTCAGGCTCCTTTGCCAACTGTTTCTCTGTTCTGAGGAACGTGGCCTCCACCGCTCTCCTGTTGTTGGGTAGAGATGCTGGGTCTTCTGTCCATGGATACTTGGCGTGCCAGTGCGGTTCAGGGCTGTGGTGGTCTCCGTTTACATATGTCAAGCCATTTCTCACCATCTCCATCTCTCTTTCTTCTGCTAGTGTCATTTCTTTGCCCCCAGGTTGGCAATTTCCGCAGCGACATCCACCACATCTCGGCTCACAGGCTGCACCGATGCTTTCCCACTCCCACCACTTCAGAAAGTCTCTGCTGCTAGTGGCTGTATTGGACTGGGTGCTGGGATGGTCAGGAGGCTGGTAGGAGACTGGATCTTGACAAGTGAGTTCACTGTACTTGACTGCTGCAGTTCTCATAGATCTTGCAAAGTGTGTCTTCGATGTATGGGCCATTAGGGTGACTTCTTCAAAGAGGCCTGGATGTGTGCCTCCAATGGTCTTGCCGAGTGGGCCATCCCAGAGCACCAGGTCGCCGACAGAACAGACCTTCTGGGGTACCAGCTGACCTTCTTTGTGGTTGATCAGGAGTTGTACTTCTTGAGGTCTTGCAAGGTCTCTGAGGGGAACATCTGGGAAGATCTTCTGTAATTTAGCAGCTGGAACATGCCTGTGCACTTCTGCAATTTTATCAAGTCCATAGCAGATCAACTGGTGTGACTTGAGAGTCCCTCTTGGAGTGTTGACACGTATCTTGAGGAGATAGCATTTAGTTGCAACAGATACTTTCATCCCTCCGACACCATGGACCACCAGTGTCACATCTTCACTTCTCAGGTTCAACCTGCTAGCAGCTCTGTGCGTAATGTAGTTTGTGTCTGATGCCAGGTCAATGAGAGTCCCGATTCTTTGTCCATTGTTGACTGTGACATCAAGGAGCATCAGGATAACTGGGTACTCTTTTAAGCCATTTTCCTCCAGAAGGCTTTTCTCAGCTGCAGTGGAGTTGAATGCCCTGGATGAGACATTACAGAAGGCATCTTGACATTGCTGTGCTAGCTCAGGTGGAAGTTTGGAGAGGAACTCTTCTTGAGCTTCTGTGTATCTTTTGCCCTCAGCTCTCACTGGACCAGATCTGGGTGTTCTTTGGTGCTGGGGTCTGGCAATTGGACACAGAAGATAGTGGTGATGGTCTTTGCATTCTGGATTCCCACACAGGTAAGTAGTTTTTCTGCAGTAGTCATCATTGTGGACTTCGAGGCATCTCCTGCAGGCACCAAGTTGTTGTACTGCCTCCCGCTTCTCTGATGGCTTTAGGTTGGTCTTAAATCTTCTGCAGAAAAACAGTTTCTTCCTGTGCTTTGGGTCACCACAGATGATGCAGCCTGCCGTGTCACTACTGGACTTTGAAGTCTTTGTTCTGGCGTACTTTAGGAACTTGGTCTTTTCTTTGGTGGGCTCGACGACATCTCTCAGCTGATCTAGTTGTTCATAAATGGATTCTTGGGATTTGAGGAACATGATGAGCTTGTCAAAGCGATTCTGGTGGTCAACAATGTTCCCCTCATCTGCAGCATAGGTGAGCCAGTCTTTTTTCAGAGTTTCTGGGAGCTTGCTCTCGATGGATTTAGTCACTAGTGGGTTCTTTATGGCGTCTGCCTTCCCCAGTTCATTTAAATCATACAGGGCCTTCTCCACAACTTGGATGAGCTCTATGATCCTTCTCGGCTGGCTGCTCCTGACTGGTGGTGTTGCTTGCAGCTCTTCAACAATCTCAAGAGCGATGGTTGCTTGGTTCCCAAACCTGTTGTCCAGGACTCTGAAGATCTCATCTGATGAGCTGTATGTTGACAGGCGCAGATCTTTTGCCACCTTTTCGTCGAGGCTATCAAGCAACTGGAATTTCTTCACCTCTCTCGAGCCAGTTGGTTCGCCTTGCTTCTGCAGAGCCTCCCATTCTTTCTTCCATCTGTAGTAGTCACGTTTGTTGCCAGCAAACTTTGGTAGGGCTGTGGCTTTCAACTTTATCGCTGCTACTGGAGCCAAGCTGCGAGCTGAGAAGGGTTCTTGTTCAGTGTCCTCTTTTATGCTTACTTTGATGAGGGCGGCCTTCTGTGACACTAGCTTGGGGAGAAGCACTTCGAGCCTTCTCATCCGGGAGTCATAGTCCTTTTGTTCAGCAGGTGGAGCCCAGCGGTACCAGTTTTGGTGCGCTTCTTTTGCCTTATGCACCAACCTCTCCAGGTGGGTCAGCATAAACTCATATGCCTCCAGGGTTGTGTCTGACTGAGTGGTGGAGACATTGTCACTTTCAGCCTCTGCAACTTGTAGAGCCAGGGACAGTTCTTTTTCACCATATATGGCCCAGAGTGTCTCTCGGATGAGGAGTTTAACTTCTTTAACTTTTTTCTCACACTCTTCTTCTGTCTTCTTTATGTCTGCCCTCTGTAGGTCACTTAACTCCTCTGCAGTCGCAGCCTTGAACTCTGCCATGTAAGCTGCCTCCATGTCCTCATTTGCCTCCATAACTCTGGCACCCTCTTGTGTCACCTTCTTGAAGTTTTCTTTTAACTCCTCCATTGACATCTCCATGTGGGTCCTCATGATGTTATTAGCAAGACGGGTGAACTGCCTCTTGACTGTGGTCCTCTCGGCTTTTAGTTCATCAAGTGACTTTGACTCGGCCATTTTGCACTCTTCGGCTGATGGGTGTCAGGCTTTATCTTCCAGGCCAGGTGGAGCCTTCTCCTTCTTAGTTGTGGCCACAAGTGGAATCCTTAGTGCTTGCTGGTGAGGCGGTTTTTCACTGTCAAGTGTTCTACTGCGTCATGGCTTCCCACACTTGACAAAGGAAGGACTAAACCAGACTTCAGGATTTCACTCAATTCCTCTTTTATTTTCAGGAATCAAGTAGGTGAAAAACCTACAATCAAAACCCAAAAATATTTCAGCAATTTTTTTTTTTACAAACAGAAGAACATTTAAATAAACATTTGTTTTACAGAGAATTAAATATTTTCCATTTTTTGAACCATTTGTTTGAGGAAAAAATCATCCACTTTATATTTTAGCAAGGATTTTAAACTTAAACATCAACCTTATTTAAAGTTTTTAACAATAAACACATTTTTTAAAATACATGAAATAATTTTTAATAACCATGAAATCAAGTTACTACACCAGATTTAATGTAGGTTTTAAACACTTCTATTAAACAGAAATACTATTTTTGTATATTAAATATTTTAAATTGCATTTTAATAAAGCAAAATTCCATGTTTTAAATCAATACTTTTCTACATTTGATTAACTGAGAATAAAGCCAACTTTAGCGCTCTAAACAGAAACCACATCAAGATTACAAAAACAGATGCCAGATATCCACGCAAAAGTTCCATTTTTAGTAGAGAAACCAGATGGATGGCTTCTTACCGGTAGCCTCTTTTGGTTTGATTTGTCCTCTTTCCATGCGCTTTCAGAGTCTTTTTTTCCACTCCTCACAAGCCAAACGAGTGATACTTGGCATCTCTTTGTCTCCCTCGGCACGCGCTGTTGATTTCATAAACTCTTCACCTGCGCTGCAGGTGAGCGTGCAGCAGCCGAAGAGCGCGCAGCAGCCGAGGAGCGCAGTTACGGAGCGCGCCGTTGAGCGGCGCGCAGCTGTGTGCTGCAGAGCCCGCTTGGAGCAGATGAGCAGAGGGGCAGAGGGGCAGAGGAGCATGATGATGATTTTAGTTTGCACACACCCGCACTACCAGACGGGGCGCCGCAACAGTGTGGGCCCACTTCCTCGCACAAAGGCTGGTAATAAGTTTTTGGTGACAGTGATGTGTGCATCAACTCGATTTCCAGAGGTGTTTCCTGTCCGTAAAATCACAACTCCCATTGTTGTAAAGGCTCTGACGAAGTTTTTTCCATTGTTTGGCTTGCTGAAAGGTGTACAGACAGACCAGGGTTCAAACTTCATGTCACATGTGTTTGCTCAGGTGTTAAAGCAGCTAAACACTAAACACTGTCATTCCAGTGCATACCATCCTGAGAGCCAGGGCGATCTTGAGTGTTTTCACCAGACATTGAAGACCATGTTGCGTACATATTGCCTGGAGTTTGAAAGGGACTGGGATGATGGGGTTCACATGCAGATGTTTGCAATAAGGGAGGTGGTCCAGGAATCTCTGGGGTTTAGTCCATCAGAGTTGGTATTTGCCCATTCTGTACATGGTCCTTTGAAGCTTTTGAGTGAGTGGTTGTGTGAAAAGACAGAACAAAACTTGCTGGATTATGTGAGTAACTTCAGATTCAAGCTGCGCCGTGCATGTGAGATAGCCAGAGCTAATCTTGAGACAGCGCAGGCTAGAATGAAGGGATGGTTTGATAAACATGCTAAAGGCAGGGAATTTCAGCCTGGTGACAAGGTTTTAGTGTTGCTGCCGATCCCTGGGTCTAGCCTGCAGGCTCGCTACTGTGGTCCTTACTTGATCCAAGAAAAGGTGGCTGATAGAGATTATCTTGTAGTCACTCCAGATCGCCATCACAGAAATCGTCTTTGTCACATTAATATGTTAAAATCCTACTGTGATGGGGGAAGTTGCAGGTAAAGTCCAGTTCTGAGGCAGGTGAAGTGCCTCCTGTGGTGCTGTCCGGTGCTGAAGCTGTTGCACCATGTGTTAAGGTGCATTCACACCGCAAGCGACCCAGCTACCAAAGTCGCGTCGCCCACAGATGTAGCGTCGCGCGTCCATAAATACCTGTTTGGTCGCCGTCGGCCATCGGTCGGTGACGTCACGTCCGCTCGAGTTTTACCGTGATCATATCATATATCACATAATAAGATGTATAAGAGGACATTATTCCAGCTGTATCCTTTTCACTCACTTATCAGACACAAAACTCTGCAGCTGATGATGCAGCAGCATTATCTGTGAGTTTACCGCGGTCCGTCTGCAAATGTCCTCACTGAGATTAGTTCCCCCTAGAAGGAAGTCATCCGCCCTGTAGTCCGGATGAATAACGGCACTGTCACACGTACACACACCGCTGATTGGCTGATGCCACACAGCCACACACGACATCGCCTGAATAGATCAACTTTTTTTAACTTGGACATCGCGCGACGAGTGAAGTGGTCGTCTTGTCACCGGCTGTCGCATCGCGGGAGGGTTAGCCCCGCCCTATCGCGGCTGTACATTGACTTTGAATGGAGAGTGATCGCCCAGGTAGTACAGGTAGCGTCCGGTGTGAACGCACCTTTAGTCTGATGACAGGGAAAGTTTCTGCACTGTCCAGTGCTGAAGCTGACGACAGGGGTTTATCTGAGTCTGAGGTAAGTTATCAAACTCTGAGATCTTAAAAGATCTTCCTGCTCATTTGTCTCATCTCTCTGGGCCACAGTGCTCAGATCTGATTGAGTTGATTGAGTCTAACAAATCACCGTTTTCTGATGTTGCTTCTCAGATGCATTTATTAAAGCATGATATTGATGTCAGGGATTCACTAGACAAGCGACATCGACTTAAGCGGCAGGTGGAGTATATGGTACAGCATAACATTGCTGAACCCAGTAACAGTGCTTGGGGCTCCCCATGCTTGCTTGCTGACAAAGCTAATGGTGAAGATCGTTTCTGTACAGACTTTCGCAAGGTAAATGGTATGACAAAACCCGACTGTTACCCTCTTCCCAAAATGGAAGACTGTGTGGATCGTGTTGGAGGTGCCAGGTTTGTAACAAAGTTGGACTTGCTGAAGGGCTATTGGCAGGTCCCTTTGACTGAAAGGGCAAAGGAGATCTCTGCATTTGTTACACCTGGTGGAGTGCACCTCAATGCACAAAGGTGGAGTGCATTGAGGTCTTTCCTGTTCCGACCAACCGAACAGAGCTTCACCGTTACCTGGCGATGGTTGGGTATTATAGGGGCTTCTGCAAAAAATGTTCTGCCGTGGCCTCACCCTTAACTGATTTAGCCGGTGACTAAGGTAAGCTTTAAATGGTCCAAAGCCTGTCAGTTGGCATTTGAGCAAACAAAAAGTCTCTTGGTGAATGCATCTGTTCTTGTGGCCCCTCGGTTTGATCAGCCCTTCAAGCTGGCTGTGGATGCCAGCGATACTGGTGCCGGTGCTGTTCTTCTTCAAGAAGGTTCAGATGGCGTGGAGCATCCAGTTTCTTATTTTTCTAAGAAACTCAACGTTCATCAGAAATGATATTCGAATATTGAAAAGAGAGCGCTGGCACTTATTATGGCTCTGGAACACTTTGAAGTTTGTGTTGGTTCTGCTATCGCTCCTGTAGTTGAGGATTTTTCTTTTTCCAGAAGTTGAAACACTGCGCTTGCACTTGACTGGGGTAAAAGCAGAAGAGAGATGCAAAGGAAGGACAGCCTTTCTGGATCCCCCTTCTCACCCTCTTCCGCCAATTTAGGGTCCCTGGGGCTTTAGCTGGGGGTGCTGTCTGGTCAACTCCTCTCGTAGACAAAACTCCGTCTTCTGTTAAGCTTAGTGTTCCTTCATCACAGGAGTCAAGTGACTGGGTGGTAATAATTTGGGCACCAGTAGGATCCTCTCCTGAAGATTGTGTACCTCCATAAGGTATGCATGGTAATGGACCATCAGAACAAGGGGCAGGGACGGTGGCAATATTACTACAGAAGAAAAAGCCTACCTAAGATGAGCTTGAACCCACCTCATGGTCCACCATTCCTCCATCAACACTCTATGGGAGACAACAACATTCATTTGTTGGTCAAATGTACAAAACCTAAAGTTCAACACACTGTTCTTGTGTTCATCTGAAGGTGTGTTAGCATGAAGAGAATCACTCACACATCAGGCCTGACTTGTGATGCACAAGGGCTGGGGACGGGGGCACGATTGCGCCAAAAGCCAAATTCATCCTCAGATGAGCTTGAGACAACCTCACGGTTCACCATTTCTCCATTAACACTGTTTGGGAGACAAAAACATTCACATTTTAGTATAATATTCAAAACCTAATGTTCAACACTATGTTTTTGCGTTAATTTGAAGTTTTGTTAGCATGAGGAGAATCACTCACACATCAGGCCTGACTTGTGATGCACAAGGGGCGGGGATGGGGGCACGATTGCACCAAAAGCCAAATTCTTCCTCAGATGAGCTTGAGACCACCTCATGGTTCACCATTTCTCCATCAACACTGTTTGGGAGACAACAACATTCATCTTTTAGTCAAATGTTCAAAACTTAAAGTTCAGCACACTGATTTTGAGTTAATTTGAAGTTTTGTTAGCATGAAGAGAATCACTTACCCATCAGGCCTGACTTGTGATGCACAAGGGCCGGGTATGGGGGCACGATTGCGCCAAAAGCCAAACTCTTCCTCAGATGAACTTGAGACCACCTCATGGTTCACCATTTCTCCATCAACACTGTATGGGAGACAACAACATTCACATTTTAGTATAATATTCAAAACCTAATGTTCAACACTATGTTGTAGTGTTAATCTGAAGTTTTGTTAGCATGAAGAGAATCACTCACACATCAGGCCTGACTTGTGGGCCAGGTATGGGGGCACGATTGCGCCAAAACCCAAATTCTTCCTCAGATGAGCTTGAGACCACCTGATGGTTCACCATTTCTCCATCAACACTGTTTGGGAGACAAAAACATTCATCTTTTAGTCAAATATTCAAAACCTAATGTTCAACACTATGTTTTTGTGTTTATCTTAAGTTTTGTTAGCATGAGGAGAATCACTTACACATCAGGCCTGACTTGTGATGCACAAGGGCCAGGGACGGGGGCACGATTGCGCCAAAAGCCAAATTCATCCTCAGATGAGCTTGAGACCACCTCATGGTTCACCATTTCTCCATCAATACTGTATGGGAGACAACAACATTCATCTTTTGGTCAAATGTTCAAATCTAAAGTTCAACACAATTTTTTTGTGTTAATCTGAAGTTCTGTTAGCATGAAGAGAATCACTTACCCATCAGGCCTGACTTGTGATGCACAAGGGCCAGGTATGGGGGCACGATTGCG